>CM076984.1:28550634-28608134 GCA_039105355.1 Benthosema pterotum | reverse complement strand
CCCGGGGGACAACCCTTTCAACGCCAGGTGGGTGTAATGGTATAGTATAGTGCAGGGGTTTTCGACCTTTTTTATACCAGGGCCCACTATTTATTCAGCATTTTAGCCTCAGACCCCCTTGATGTTGAGTTTAATCTCTCATACCCAAAAGCAAGGATTTTCAAGTTTTTATAGTGTATAGCATACCTGGGCAAATGCAGCCCTTTGGCTGACTCTGACTGGCCTGTGAAAGGGTGCTGTGCTTTTCAACCAGTTGTCCGTGGACCAGATGTAACCAGATGTAACTCTTTGAGAGCATAAAAAATAATTTTTACACTCTCTTAAGGGCACGGTAGCACAGTGGTTAGTGCTGTCGCCTTACAGCTAGAAGGTCCTGGGTTCGATTCCCGCTAGGGGCGCTGCTGTGGGGGCGTGTCTCCTCCTCTGCCCCATCAGTGCCCATACTGAGTTGGTGAAAGGGCCTTTCTGTGTGGAGTTTGCATGTTCTCCCCGTGTCCCCTAGGTAGATACCCTCACAAAAACATGCTGTAATCCTGGACTCTAAACTGCCTCCCCCTGGCCAGCCGGGGCGCCTGATGGAGGGGACAGTAACTGGTTGGAATAATGTGTTCCTTCCATGCACTACGTTCAACCATGGAAACTCCCCCCTGTCAGCTGAAAAGAAGGCAGCTTGGACTACTCATGCATTGAAGGAAGCATGAGGCCAGTCCGCTGCCTCCCCAGGTTGGCGGACGGAGTGTAGAGCCCAGGATCACATTAGGAATTGGCACTGGGTGAAAAAATGGGTTACAAAATCGTGGGATAAAAAAATATAGTTAAAAAAATACACTCTCAAGAGTGCCCTACACAACTAGAGAAGTCTACACAACTAGAGAATGTAGCAGATTAATGGTCACTTTGATCTGTATGTTTGACTGGTTTGTTTCCCAAATCCAGCCTGGTATTGTAGTCAAAAGCAAAATAAATCTTTAGTTTAGGGGTCTGCGGAGCTAAAATGTCATCAACTGGTGGTCCTCTGTGTCTCATATGCTCTCTCTCCCTCCCTCCCTCCCTCCCTCCCTCCCTCCCTCCAGTCTGGCGTCTCTGATCCGGGGTCAGGTGTTGACCACCGATGGGACCCCTCTGGTGGGCGTCAACGTCTCCTTCGTCAACTATCCTCACTATGGCTACACACTGACACGGCAGGACGGAACGTATGTACCACCTCACTTTATGTGAGACCACTCTACTGAACTGGTTCTAATACAAAGTTTAAAAATTAGTGGCTTTTTCATGCTAATTTGAAAACCTTTGACCATATTCATGTTGCACATGATTTAAGGGATATATGTTAAAGGCAGGGTCAATTATCATACTTGATCATTACTTGAGCATAATACTGCAATAACAACTAATTGTTTTGTTGTTTTTAGATTTTAGCTCTAACTCTACAATGCTTTGTAAAAAAAAAAAAAAAAAAAAAAAAAAAAGGCTAACAAAAACAGCCTTCTACTGATGTACGGTACATGGATGAAAACATCACATGTAGCTGAAAAAACAAAACATGTTGAATTCATGTGTTCAGTAGTGACACACTGATGCACACTGATTTTCAGACTTGGCAAGACATTCATTTCATACTAAAGTAAACCATTTGGCTCCATCTATGGACTGAAACACTTTCTGTTTTCTGTACTGACAGCTTCATCTATTTTTTATCTTAACTCTACAATGCTTTGCAAAATTGGCAGAACAAAAACAGATTCCTGATGTGCATAAATAAAAACCTGACATTTATCTGAAAAAAAGTTTATAATTTAAGAAGAAATGATGGGTTTGGTAGTGACACTCCTTAATAATACACACAGGTTTTCAAACTTTACAAGACATTCATTTGATACTGTAGTAAACCAGATAACATGAAGTAAACCAGATAACAACATTTGGCTTCATCTATGGACTTAAACACTTTGTTTTGGATGTGACGTGAAAACATGGCACAGCTTTTTTTGTATAACTTTTTTGAATTTAAATTCACAAACTCTGCCTACATGCTTCTTCAACTTCACTTTAAGATAAATTCATAGTATTTCATTATAACCAAAAATGTAATAAAATGACAACAAATTGCACATGGTCTTCCCTCCAGGTTCGACCTGCTGGCCAACGGCGGGGCGTCTCTGACGCTGCGGTTCGAGCGCGCTCCCTTCCTGAGCCAGGAGCGTGTGGTGTGGCTGCCGTGGGGACGCTTCTACGCCATGGACACGCTGGTGCTGAAGACGGAGGAGAACACCATCCCGGGCTGCCGCGACCTGAGCGGCCTGGCCCGTCCCGACCCGCTGGTCATCGCCTCCCCGCTCTCCTCCTTCTTCAGCTCCCGGCCTGGGGACAAACCCATCGTGCCCGAGACGCAGGTTAGAGAGCCACCGGCTGCAGTCCCGCCCGCCTGCTTTCATGAATCACCCGGAAGTGGATTCCCCCAAAAAGGATTCATAGCTGTTTATGTGGATATGAATCTTTTGTGAAAAGTCTGCTGCGGCGACATCAAGAAAGGGGGAATCGCAGTACTGATGTATTATTGATTTCAGCGGTTGCAAAAAAAGCTTATCTAAAAAAATGGTAGTTTGCCGAGACTAAAAAGTTGACGTCAACTCTACTCTCCTCGCTTTTGTCCTTGTGTTTTTATCCGTTGACAAAATTGTCAATATAATTAGTCTTAGACGGAAAAAAAAGACAGGAAGAAGCCCATCTGTTTAGCCAGAATAGAAATCCTTCAACTCTTCAGTACAACTGGGTGACAGAATTGAAGCAACAAAAAGATGAGGATGATTCAGGCAGCCCACGTAGAAACGTGTCTCAGATCTGTGAACCAATTAGCCCTTAAAGCCCCCCCAATCCGGGCTTGTCCAATAGGCATTTTGGAAGAGGAAGGCTTTTGGATTGGCATTGGACAGTGAACAAACCCCTTTTGACAAGGGCTCATATTCACCAGCTCATATTCACCAATCCTATCCTATCCTAATCTCTGTCTCTCCATCCCTCTCACCTTTTCAAGGTGCTTCATGAGCAGATCGAGATCCCGGGGACCGGCCTGAGGCTGTGCTACCTGAGCTCCAGGACACGGGGCTACCGCTCGCTGCTCAAGGTCACCATGACGCCCGCCGCCATCTCTATGGGCCTGCTCAAGGTACAGTGGTTCCCAAACCTTTTCACTTCAAGGGCCACGCCACATTGATGCCATAAATTATCCCACGGATCCCCCCATTTGAGGAGATATGCCAGTAGACCCCCATAAGAGAGAGTGTTTTTCCTGTCCTACTTACTTCCAGGTGCACCTGATGGTGGCTGTGGAGGGACACCTCTTCCAGAAGTGGTTCCACGCCTCGCCCAACCTGGCCTACACCTATATTTGGGACAAGACGGACGCATACGGCCAGCGCGTGTACGGCCTCTCTGAGGCAGTGGGTGAGTACGAGAGACGTTGTTGGTGTCCGTTGTGTCCTCTCTCTATAGCAAATTAGTTCCTGCATGCTTGCCATATCCCTTCCCTGGATATGGCTAATTAGCCCTTTTTACTATGCCCATGCACCCTGGTTGCCCCAATGCCATTCCAATTAGTGTTAGCAGGCTGGTTGTCAAGGGTTTTTTCGCAGAAGAGGCAAAGTCAACTTGGGTGGCGCAACGGTCGCAACCGTTGCATGGCGTAACGGTCATGACTGTTGGCATAACAGTTGGGGTTTAAGGTTAGGTTTAGGCATAGGTTTTACTGAGGTTATGTTTAGGGCTAGGGGTTAGGTTTAGGTTTAGTAGACTAGCGAGTCGCGACCGTTGAGGAACAACATATTTGCATATATTCAACATATTTGCAGACAGCAAAGTTAGAACGACCGTGGCATACGTTGTGACGGGTGGCCAAATGGTCACACGGTGGGCAACGATCACGATCGTTTGGCCAGTAGTGAAACCGGTTGACTGTTTTCAGCGGTCGCAACTAATGTATAATGGTCGCAGCACCTGTCTCAACCACTAGCCACCCATTGTGACCGAATGGCCACATCGTCACGACATATGACGCGGTCGCGAATTGATTTGCTGTCTCATTTTTTTTCTATTCATTCTATCTTTGCCATTTGCAAATATGTTGGTGTTGACAAATATGAGCACTGTTGCTTTTAGCAACACTCGCTGACATGTGGGAACAAACGCTAATGAAGTGTACATTCACGCTCGAGAACACACTCGTGTCAAACACTTTTACGGTGGTCGGCCACTTAACACCTCATTACAGCTGCTTTAAGTTTTCAGAAAAAAAAAAAACGTACATCATGCCGTCACAGTAATCCAACGCTGGTCCCCCCCCTGTGTTTTGTGTCTTAATTATGTCCTGCCAGTGTCTGTGGGTTATGAGTACGAGTCCTGCGCCAGCGTCATTCTGTGGGAGAAGAGGACGGCCACCCTACAAGGCTTCGAGCTGGACCCCACAAACCTGGGAGGGTGGTCCCTGGACAAGCATCATATACTCAACACACGCAACGGTATGTACACTGTACACTATGGTTTGGTGCGGTCCGGTGCGGTGCGTTATGGGTACAGTGCCGTACAGTACAGTCTGTGAATGGCGGCCAGAGCGCGCTGCGCATGCAGCTGCAGTAAGATTGGTAGGCCTAAATTAAGGCTGAACTCCGATAGAGTTGCAAAGGAAACTTCAAAGGAGACTTCTGTCCGTGAGTGAGAGTAACCAATATTACAGTTGAATTATATACACACGCGTCGCACACATAGAGAAAGAAAAAAGGGAAAAAACAAAGGCAAATGTTTAATTCCTCCTCCTTACTGCTTTCCCTCGGAGGAAGGAGGAAAAAACAACTTATGAACTTATAGATCCTCGGTAGCCTGTATGTCGCGTCTCAGTTTATACTCGTTATGGCGGCGGCGGAGATGGGGGGGGTCAGTGCGTTAATCTTGCGTTAAATGATATTTTTTACTTATAAGTAAGTAAAAAAAAAAAAATCCACCACTACAGTACACACACATACCCCACATGAAAAGAAAATGTAGATATATGCCAATATATACAGTACATCATATATGCATCATATATGTTGCATATATCTGGATATATAGGAAATATGTGTCATACTGTATATGCCACAGTTAGGTTCCTAGGGGGGACAATCTCATATATGTAGGGGGCCGATTTCATATATGTACAGTGTGGGGCTGTACTTGCACACACACAGAAGTGTTTACAGAAAAAAAATAGGAATGCACAAGCAGAAATTCCACTAAGTTGAACTGACACACCGTTGGGTTCGCAGGCATCCTCCACAAGGGCAGCGGTGAGAACGTGTTTGTGACGGAGCAGCAGCCGGCCGTCATCAGCAGCGTCATGGGCAACGGCCGGCGCCGCAGCATCTCCTGCCCCAGCTGCAACGGCCTGGCCGACGGCAACAAGCTGCTGGCGCCCGTGGCGCTGGCCACCGGCACCGACGGCAGCCTCTACGTGGGCGACCTCAACTTCGTGCGCCGCGTCTACCCCTCCATGAACACCACGGGCATCCTGGAGCTGAGGTGAGGGTCACCCTGGTTACACGGTGCGCTTTTGAGACTGAGAACGTTAGTTGCGGAAGTGACTGTATTTACAGTCCCCAGAGAAACAACCCTGTTCAGATCTTACTAGCGACTTGACTTGTTGAATGTTATTTTCAGGGAAAAAAAAAGATTCTAACGAACAAAGCAGTTATAAAAGTGTGCAAAGTGCACAATTTCATCTTTTAAACATTTACAACAGCTTTGCGAGCACAAAGGGAGAAATAAAATGTTGCCGTGGGGTATTCATTTTTGGGAGCACCGCATCGTGACTAATGGCAACTTCCGGCGGAAGTTAACTAACCGGAACTTCCGGAAGTCCCGACTTCCGTCAGTGGCTTTGGGGCACCATGAATCCAGGCTCTCATCTCACAGCGCGGATGAGAGCCTGGAGATCGAAGCTAGGTAAGGGGTAGTGTGGAGACTGTAGGAGCGACATTGAGGGGTCAGAAACTGAGCGCTCGAGCGCTGCTGTTCATGCAGCCCCGAAAGAGGGACAAGCTGGAGTTAGAAATACAGTACGTTGTTTAGTTAGGGCACGTTGGGAAAATCTGGAAAGTAAATGGTGCTCCTGGTGTGTGCTAATTCAGACAGTATAACTTCTTATTACAGTATAAGCAACATTTGACTTTGTCACTTGTCAATAGTAGCTGGTTGATGTTTTTAGGGCGTCTTTCTAAAGTGTACACATAGAACTTATTTGGGCTTGATTTCATATACCTGGTTACTCATTTCTCTTGCAAATCTGGCAACAAATCAAGAGATAACACTAGCAGGAACTTATACACACACAAACAGCAAAGACGTACTGTATGTGTTGTAGGAAAGTCGTGCAGGTTGTGACTAATACCCCGGCTTTGACCTTTTCTGCATGAGGTTTCCCACAGGAATGGGATTTTTTATACCTCCATTTCCAGGAAACACAGAATGGGGGGAACTTTTTTCTCCTCACACAGCATCTCTAAGCTATATTAAAGGGGAATTCCACCTATTTTCAAGCTTTTTTTCCCCCCCGCACAGTGTACAAATGGAACCAAATTTGAACCCTAGCAGTTCAAATTTGGTTCCATTTATCCTACAAGAAGAATCATTAACATGGTGAAACACAACTTGATGATGCCATCAAGTTGTGTTTCACCATGTTTTCACTGTGTCTCTAAGGTATATTAATGACATCGTAAAATGTTTAAAATGGGTGAAAATCTCCTTAACTCCATAGGCATAGGGCTCCATTTTCGTTACCATCTAAACCCCTTATCCTAAACCCCTTATCATTGTTTTACTATTTTGAAAAACCTTTTTGGAATAGTTCAACGTGCCAATCTATTGACACATTGTGAGCTTGTAGACTGGCCATTTAAACTATTGAAAAATTATTTTTTTAATAGTTTAAAAAGGCAAAGAAGTTAAGGGATAAGGGGTTTAGCTGTGACGAAAATGAAGCCCATAATGTCTATGGAGTTAAAGGAGATTTCCATATATTGCGCATATTATGCACATCAACAAAATAGAAATAGTAGAACAAGGGATTCCGACGCAGCGCTTGGTTAACAGCGGTCGGTCCAGACATGACACCCCATGCAGACGAAGCGACTGTTCTGGAACGGAACGGGAAACGAATGTGCATGTGTTGAAAAGGTGGAACACAGAGAGAAAAAGTGAGGAAAGAGGGGAAGATACGTAGGCGAGAGAGACAGAGAGATGAATCAGGGGACAGATTGGGAATTGGAAGTGTTTGATGTTACAGAATGCTGCTGGAAAGATCCTTCTTCTATATTTTCCCTTTTTTGCCTTCTTTTTTCCCCCCTTTTTTCTGTGGATCAAATGAAAAGGCAGGGGAAGATCTCCCAGCAGAGGAGTTGTCTGCGCAGCGAGTTGAACATGAAGGACCGCTGCAGAACTCCGAGGAGACCTTATAATGAAAGTCTGGGAGGCTCTGGGGAGGTTGTTAGGAGTTAACTATATAAGAAACTAATGTCAGTTTATTTATAGGCTTATGGATTGTGGCTGGATATATATATTTTTTGAGAAATCTTTCCTCTAGTATATTTTTATTTGTTATTTTTTTATTACATAATTCTTACTTACCCTTGCCCTTCTTAATATAATCCTGCCGCTGACAAATAGGTCGGGTTTGAAAAAAGCGCTGTGTAAAACTAGAACAGCATACGGTAAGGTAGAGTGCCGACTTGCACGTTGCACACAAGTAGGCCATGGCCTACTTGTTCACGAGCACGCGAGCGACCAGACAGCAAGTACCACCTGACACCTCCGGGAGATAATGCTGAATTGCTCATGACATTACTTACTGTATAAAGTCTCTTAATTGCGGCACTGTTATGTCATCACCTAAACCAGCCAATAGGACATGGGTGTCAAACTCTGGCCCGTGGGCCAAATTTGGCCCGCCGTGTATTTTCATTTGGCCCTTGAGACATTATCAAATTAAAGGGGAAGACCACCCATTTTCAACATTTTAATATGTCATTAATATACTTTAGAGATGTTGTGTGGACACTGGACATGATAAAAAAAAGTTTCCCCAATTCTGTATTTCCTAAAAATGAAAAAATCATTAACATGGTGAAATACATCAGATGTCATCACCAAGATGTATTTCACCATGTTAATGATTTTTCTTTCAGACCCATTTTTTTCCTGAGAGGGTACAAATGGAACCAAATGGACCCGCTAGGGTCCATTTGGTTCACATTTGTACCCTCTCAGGAAAATTTTGAAAATGGGTGGAATTCCCCTTTTAAAAGGTTAGTTCGTTCAAACTTGGCCCGCGGCTTTGTTCAGTTTTAATTTTGGCCCACTCTGTATCTGAGTTTTACACCCCTGCAATAGGAGTACATCAAGGGACAGTCAACCTACCATAATGTAGGTGGAGTACTATAATGAGGGAGAATAGTGACGCGCTTTGATCTTGCGTCTCGCGCTTCGCGCCTGCGCTGGAGTCCTGCTGTCAATGCAAGTGGATGGGCGAGAGTGGTTTGTTTGGATGTCCAAAGTGTATGACTGAACTGACCTGTGTTTTTCTGTGCTTTGTCATTGGCAGGAACAAAGATTTCAGGCACAGGTAAGATGCTTAAACTGCAAATTTGGTTTGTTTTGTTTTGTACAATTTAAGTACGATTAGCCCTTCACTAAGTCCCTGTCCAATCCATCCTTGTCCAATCGGGCACGTCAGAGGAAAACTTCAACAGGAAAACATGACTTGCATAGCAACAGTTTCTAAACGTTGTGCTTTTTGAGAAGGGCTAACTGTTCAGTTATCTGTACTTTACTTGAATAATACGAATCAGCCAATTATTTCAAAATATGCATTCATCACCTATTTTGGCCATTTAAAAATTGCCGATCCACAAGCTCACAATGTGACACATTGTGGTGCATTGTAAGCTTATATATTTACGAATTTCAAACGATTACTTGTATACATTTGAAAAGTTGAACTGGCACATTTGGTACAATCATCATTTGCATTTTGAATCTTTTGCATTTTGAATATTGCAGTAATGACACATGTCATCTTTCTCTCGCTCTCTGTCTCTCTGTCTCTCTCTCTCTCTCTCTCTCTCTCTCTCTCTCTCTCTCTCTCTCTCTCTCTCTCTCCCACCCTAGCAACAACCCCACCCACAAGTACTTCCTGGCCGTGGACCCGGTGTCCGGCGCACTGTTTATCTCGGACACCAACTCGCGGCGCATCTACCGCGTACGCTCTCTGACGGGCGGACGGCCGGCGTCAGACAACGCCGAGGTGGTGGCCGGGACGGGCGAGCAGTGCCTGCCGTTCGATGAGCGCTGTGGCGACGGTGGCAAGGCCACGGAAGCCACGCTGATGAGTCCCAAAGGTCGGTCAAAAATGGCAACGCTCCGATACTGACAAGCTAACACTTTGTTTCTCAATTATGCGTAAGTGCACGTATATATTTTGTGAGTCGCACGGATCAAAGGCTAGGCCAGATTGTGTGCACAATGTGGATTTTTTGTAGCTCTGGCTTGAGGAAACACGTGGCTTTAGCAACCTATGATGTGAGCTTGAAGACTGGCTATTTTTGTCGGAGCGGGCTGTAGTAACTTCACGGTGAGTAGCGCGTGTGTCCGAGTGTGCGTTTATGTGGTGTGGGTGTGTGTGGGTGGGGGAGTTATGTTGCGTTGATAGCAAGCTGAATATTGTTGCATCCCCTCTCCAAACGCACTTGCGCATACGCCATACACCACACACACACAGCACACGCACACACGTGCGCACACACACACACACACACACACACACACACACACACACACACACAGCACACGCACACACGTGCGCACACACACACACACACACAAGCGCAAGCATGCATACGGAGCAATGCGAACACACAGTCCTCTTGGGGGGCTTTCTTTTTTGGCTTCGAGTGAGCAGTTGAAAAAGTTTGGAGAGAAGTGGTTGCCGTGGCCGCCGCATGTAATGAATGTCCAGGCGTGTAGATGTCAGTGGTAGTACTAGAAATAAGTCGTAGGTGACCGTAGTAGCGCGTGTATCATCGCGCCGTGGCCGCGTGGCAGGCGGAACAGCGAGGACAGAGAACGCAAAGGGAGCTGATCCCGTGTTGCACGACAAACTGTGACCACAAATAAATGTGTGTCCGTGACACGTGATCTGCACAGTGATGAGCTTTTAATGAAAATCTATTAAATTAAAATAATTGGTATAATGTTTGGTGTTTGTAAGTAGCGCACATTGGTGCTGGCTGACAGGGCTGTGCTACGCGAGGTTCATTGAGGCTATCCGTGCGCCGTGGCATGTGTGATTGATCCTCATTGCACAGTGCATCGCCTGTCTGTCGTCTGTCTGTCTCGACAGACAGACAGGCATGATTCCTAGAATTATATAGAGAGAGTATGCATAAATGTTGCACACATATTTTTCTACTGCATACAGCAGGCCTTGTTGACAGATTTGGAAGAGATTTTGAAGGCATATTTCCAAAAATGATTCATATGTAATGTCCATTTATATTTACATTGGAAGGAATTTGCCCAGCTGGAAAGTGGACACTTTCCCATGGACAAGCGGGGCTTTACTGCAAGGTTATAGCCTTCAATGCAAACTCTGTGTGTGCCACTGGTTGGCCCAGAGCGTGGCTTTGAACTCTTCAATTAAACTGCAGCTTTTTTACATTGGTGTTGTTGAAGGAAGATTCATAAATCGGCATTTTAGAGGGGGGGAGTAAAATACGATGATGTACAAAGAGTCTGTTAAAAAGTAGAAGTTCTACATTGCAGCATACACCCAGTAAGAAGGCCTGAAGGCAAAGAACTGATGTAATAGTGTTCTCTCCACCGTACAAAGGCTTGATACACCTAGGCTATTCTTCAAGAAGGAGTCTGAGGTAGGCAGGCATACAGTGTTCCATTTTAAGTGGACACAAAAGCAGCCACCGACTGTACAAAAGTTATGAGCAGTTTGGGCAATATTAGTAATACATTACTTATTATCCCTTCAGAAAAGTATTACAATACTTATTACTTGGACTCGAGAGTAATATGTAACATATTACTTTTTAGATAACTTTTGCACCACTCCAACCACAAAAAAGTTAAGTTTAACAACACAATTGTTGTCCGCCCTGAATGTGGGAGGTCGGGGTTCGATTCCCGGCCGGGTCATTCCAAAGACTCTAAAAATGAGGATCCAATGCCTCCCTGCATGACTCTCAGCATCAAGGGTTGGGATGGGGGTAGCCTGGACACCCAGCACCTGGACTAATTTGTTGGCCGAGGTGGCCTCGAAGTGGGAGTCGAGCTTTCTGGTTGTGTGTCGCTCCAAATGATGTGACGTAGCACAGCAGTGGAGGGGCGGGGATGATGACGCGTTGGGAAGATCAAATCACATCAGCTCATCTTCCGTCCAAAAACGGACGGCACCCCCCACCCCCACCCACTAGGCCAAAATCATTTCAGTTTATGCCAGGCTAGGTTAGGGGTAAGTCCTTGTGACATTCTAGCCTCATGTCCAGCGAGTGTACTTGTACATCAAGCTGCCTCACGCTACAAAAACAGGAGATATAACCTATACGGCCTCAATGACTCAGCCGGACTTCATGACATCATGGCCTGGCAAGGCTACTTAATTGAGTGGCAAAATGAGTTTAATGCTGTTCAATGTTTAATGCAATCAGATTTTGCATTCAGTATGGGCTGTCAATCACATACCATTAGGACCTTTCAGTCTGGAGGCCTGGTCTGTCAATCACATAGGACATTTCAGTTTGGATGTATGGGCTGTCAATCTGATGTAGGACTTTTTTTTTCTGTTTAGCTGTCGAGGCCAGAAACTAGTTTAAATTTGTTTTTGCCACTCAGTAGGTGTTCCCACATAACTTCCAGCTATGATAATGATGTCACACACATAGCCTGTACTCCTGTCACTTCAAATACATGATTTCTACCCCCACATATAGCAACATTCCAAATATAATGCATTATGAAACACGTCCTTTGCAGGAATGTGTGTGCGCGCGTGCACGTGTGTGTCCGTCCCCCTGACTGTGATAAGACAGAACCATGTCCCAGGACTGACTGCTTTGTTTTTTTTTTCAGCAAGCAACAAAAATGTGGGTTTGTTATCTGGCAAGGTATTTCTTTATTTTATTTTTTTCTTGGTTAGAGTTATTTTTGGGGGTATAGCGCTGTTGCTAGCCTCAAACAAACCCCCGAGTTCTCTGAAACGCCTGCTGCTGAACAAAAAACACTGACACTGAAGTCTCTGACACGGCGAACTGCTGGCAACAAGACAAGCACAGGAGACACATAAATAAATGAAAATGAGGACGAGGTTGCAGAGGCAGACACGTCGAAAATAAATTAGATGTTATGTAACTGTGTACAGGTGTATGTCGACGTTTGGGATTCTGCAGATTCTGGGCGGGAGGGCTAGAGTTCTACCTTTAAACCATATGTTATGGGGGCACAGTGGAACAGTGCTGTCGCCTCACAGCTAGAAGGTCCTGGGTTCAATACCCCCTAAGGTAGGCAACCTCACATGTTCTCCCCATGTCCCTTAGGGTAGGTACCCTCACATGTTCTCCCCGTGTCCCCTAGGGTAGGCACCCCCACATGTACTCCCCGTGTCCCCTAGGGTAGGTACCCTCACCGCCTGATGGAGGGAACAGGAATTGGTTGGAATAACGTGTTCCTTCCACGTGCTACGTCCAACCAGGGAAACTCCTTCCCCCTGTCAGGTGAAAAGAAGGCAGCTTGGACTCTTCATGCATTGAAGGAAGCATGAGGCCAGTCCGCTGCCTTCCCAGGATCACATTAGGTAATTGGTACTGGGTGAAAGACTGGGTTTTGTAACACAGTTTTTGTGGGGATAAGAATTTAAGAAGCAAAAAGCATTATGATACTTTAGCTATTGAAAAACAGTGGATTATTTCAGATCTTTGCTTCTGGGGAGATCTGCTTTTTTAAACATTATGAAAGGGATATTGTTCATAATGAGTACTTTTTGAAACAGATACTTTCTTTCTTTTACTAAAGTACTGTATATATTATTTCCAGACCTTCACTGCCTGTAAGACATGTGAGCACGTTTTCCCCACAACTGGTGCCTTATTCCTATATGATCATGTTTGACAATATAATGCAGCTTATTTTGGAGCCATATGCTGACATTATTATTATTTAACCTGCAGCAGGCAGCAGCAAAGACAGAAGGAAGTTATAAAAGCAGATTAAAATACATCTATTAATGGAATACTGTTTGTGTAAATTAAAGCTCCCCAGTAAAAGAAGGCGATTCATTCTGACACCAAACTGTCAAAAATGTCACACCATCATATATCATGTCATGTCACTAACATCTGTGTGTGTGTGTGTGTGTGTGTGTGTGTGTGTGTGTGTGTGTGTGTGTGTGTGTGTGTGTGTGTGTGTGTGTGTGTGTGTGTGTGTGTGTGTGTGTGTGTGTGTGTGTGTGATAATATCCACACATACATTCACATATACATACAATTATTGTACTGTATATGTGCATTATGCACCTACACCCACATACAGGCCTATGTCTTTTCTATACTGTGGTTGGCTAGAGTAATGCAATTGAGCATTGTTTTAAATTGTGAGATTACTGCTGTGCTTGACAGGCCATTCCAAGTCTTCACCCCGGAAACAGAGATACACAACATACTCTTCCTAGAAGTTCTAATACTGGACTGTTGGAAATTTAATTCCCATCTCACCTGTCCTTGAACCATTTCAGGGTGTTTAAGTGAAGTGATTTTCCCCTTACTTTAAACAATGATGAGAATGTGAATAAAAATGCAATGGAATGATATGAACCCATGAAAATGGTGAAAAAAGACATAAAAAAGAGAAATGCTCACATAGGTGTGTGTCTGTGATGTGATTCAGCAAAGGAACAGAGACACAGTGCAACAGATAACATAAACCCTCTATCCACTTACTCTGCACTGCTCTGAGGATATCTGCTTCCTATCTACACTGCTTCTATCAGCTCAACCTTGTGTTCCCACTTATCGTCAAAAACAAAAATGTGTGAAACCCTGAAGGAGGTATTCACCTAAAGCAGGTGGTTCCAAAACGTGTCAAACCCAAAACAGAAATGAGATATTCCCCTGGGTAGTGGATTTTCACTACTACAAGCGCACAGAGCTTGTAGAGATTCACTATAGTTCGATAAATCCTCTAAGTCTTGAGAGTACGAAACTCTATGCTCTTGAGAGTTAAAGTTTTACCACTTTTACACAACAATAAAAATGATAACAATAACAACAAATAACTGCACGAGCCTCAATTTGTCTTGTCTTGGTTTTCACCATTGTCAGACTTCATCTGTCTCATGGCCTTGTCTTGTTCTCATCGTTGTCTCGGCAAATGTCTCGGGTCTCTTACACCACCAAGACCATTCGAAACGAGACAATGCAAAGGACAAGGATATGTTCCATATCTATTATTAGAACCAAGGAGCCCATTCATAGCTGCATGGATGACGTGCATGTCGTGCTAGCAGTCCACAACTACAGAGAGAATTTAGGCAGGGATGGAGCACGAAAAATAATATCTTGGTCTTGACTTTGCCATGCCTCGCAGTGGTCTTGGTTTCTGTCTTGGCCTCGACCTCTCCAGGTCTTGGCCTCGATCTTGACTCCATAGGTGCTAGTCTCGTCTTGATCTCGACCCCCCCAAGTAACGTGGTTGTCTCGGTCTCGTTTTGGTATCAACATCCCTACGTCTTGGTTTTGCCTTGACCTCGATTTAGGTGGTCTTGAGTGCAACACTATTTATTTGCCACTCACTGCAGGTTGCCTGCATCCAAAAATGCAATTTATAGGTTTGGATGCATTGACCAGTATTGCATCCTGTGGACTTCTTAGTGGACTGTGCATCATGATTTATGTACAGCAAAAAATAATCCACCATGGGAAAACAATTGCAAAAAAACAACAAATGTTATTAGTTTGTCCAGGATGTGTCAGCAAACGTCACAATTTTCACCGTTTTACCTGCTTTTGTTGTCTCTCAAAAAGCATCAGAACATATAGAGGAAACACCAACCAAAAAAATATACTGTATACTGTATACCTGTATATATACTGTATTGCCCATATACAGTATGTATATGTTCAATGAAAAAAAAAAACAATAAATTGTTCTTCTCTGTCCCTTGCCTCCACTGTCTGCTGCAGGTATTGCCGTGGATAAGAACGGCATCATCTACTTTGTAGACGCCACCATGATCCGCAAGGTGGACCAGAACGGCATCATCTCCACGCTGCTGGGTGCCAACGACCTGACCGCCGTGAGGCCCCTGAGCTGCGACTCCAGCATGGATGTCAGCCAGGTACACATGCATACTGTGTGAAGTGTATGAAGTTACATAACAGACTTAAAAATGGACTACCATGATTTTTTTCCCACCATGAAACAGGATCATCAGGTAAAATAGTTATATGAGGAGAAATATATATTTTTAAATGTGTACCGTATTTGTTAAAATGTCATTTTTATGTGGTGGTGCCCCACCAGTTCATTCATTAAGTATGCCTGGTTTGGGTCGACTGGAGGCCCACCTGAGCTGAAGCCACACCCACTGCTGTAGTTGTGTGATAAAGGGTGAGGAGTTAGGGGATGGGCTGACTTAATGTCACTATATTACTGTTTTTGTTTTTGTTTGTTTGTTTGTTAGTTTGTTTTCTTTTTCATTGGCATGTTTGACTGGAAAGGTTTAGCCCCCAGGAAGAAAGCCTAAATACAAAGGGGTGCATAAAAAACAAGGGGTCGAGTTAAGTACTGTAACCTCTGACATATGATATATTGTGTATTTCTTCATGTCTATAGGTGCGTCTGGAATGGCCGACGGACCTGGCGGTGAATCCCATTGATAACTCGCTGTACGTGCTGGAGAACAACGTCATCCTGCGCATCACCGAGAACCACCAGGTCTGTATTGTAATCCTATATGGTGACAGTCCCGTTAGCCCCACATTGTGTCCCACATTGTGACTGGCATCATTGCTCCGGACCAGGCTAACAATCAGGTCCCTGAGAGGATTACAGGTGGTCCCCAGCTAAATGATGGACAGTTGGTAACCAAAATTATAGATCTGTAACTCTTGAGATGGACCCTTGCGGGTCCATTTGGTTTCACTTTACACCCTCAAGAGTTATATATTTACCTGAATTACTTAATTTTCAAGAATCTACAGTTCTACACAATTACAAAATGTAGAAGAGAAAGATGTCAGCATTTCATGGCACATAAGATATATTTACACAGTTACTTTTCGGGTCCGTAGCACACCTTGCATTACACAATGCAGTCAGTGTACTACTGTATTTCAGAAAGCTTATAGCCCGATATAGCTGCATTTAAAACTTATACAGTAGCTCACCTTCCACATCTCAGAGGTATGAGGGTCACTTAATTATATATTCATGAATATGGTCTTCAACTTTTATTTTTGACAACTTATGCATTCAGTCTATTGGCAATAGTTTGCCATGACTTGTCCCTGGCATTATTAATCGCGCTCGTATTGGCCTTTTTTAATGATCACCTTCACTGACGATTCTTCATAGTAGAACATCATCAGCTGCTGCTGTTGCTCTTCTGCTGTGAAAGGCACGGTTCTCTAGCTGGCTCTTGTTGGTCTCGCCCATGATTAGTCAAGCTCAAGGAATGTACGATCTGCATCGTGGGCTTTTCAAGTAGTATGTGCGGATCTGGCTCGCCAAATCCGCACATTTTGAGCCTCGCTTGGCTTTGATGGAACAGAACGGACCAGGCTCTAAAGACAAGAATTTAAAAAGCGTGGTTTTGGCTTAAATCCCCGATTTACTAGTCCACCTTTCGTGAAATATCCCCCACCCCCCCCACCCCCACCCCCCCCCGGACCGTCTGCAAGACAAGGCAAGTGTCTGTATGCAGGGAAACAGCTGCAGCATCAAAGTAGAAACAATGTAGATGACAAAAAGGCAAAACAAAATTTAGCTGTATATCTATTTTGTTTTTTTGCTTAAAAAGTTGCCTCTATTACCTTTGCTAATTAACAAAGCGTTTTCCATCTTGACCCTTTCTGTCCCTCAAATGAACAGTTTGGATCTGGTCACCCTAGTAACTCAACACTGGCTGTACCTAAAAGACCCCCTCCCCCCTCAGGGTGCATGGAAACTCATTTCCAGAGCTTTTTGACAAGGTTTTATAGTAGCCAATTAGAGCTCCCTCGTTTTTAATACCGGTGTCATCGTGGCTCTATTATTTTTCCTCCGGGGGGATTTTTTTTCCCTGGCCATGGAAGCGCAGCAGCAGCAGCACCCCGTCATGCTCAAAGGTTCTGCGCGTCCGGCGGTATAACGCTTGCTGCTTAATAAGCGCCGTCGGATTCATCTGGGTGTCAGTTAAATGTTAAAGAGTTAATGCGGGGGCCCATAACTGGTCCCATTTCCCTGCTATTAGGCTGTATTTCTTATTCTTGGGAACGAGATTGGAGTACATTTGCATGATTCACAGTTAAGGGGAAAAAAGGGAAATACGTGTGTGTGTGTGTGTGTGTGTGTGTGTGTGTGTGTGTGTGTGTGTGTGCGCGTGTGCGCGTGTGCGTGTGCGTGCGTGCGCGTGCGCGCGTGTGTGTGCGTGCGCGTGTGCGCGCCTGCCTGTCCACATTATCTATGTATCGTATCACACCGTATCATCTTGCAATGCAACTAATCAGTACCATATTGTTTCTTTGCAGATAATTCCTCATCAACAATATACGTAGCATTTTTAAAGATGAAAAAGAAAAAGAGTTGTTTAATTACTTGGGACTCAAACTCGGGTCCATTTCAGACCTGGGTCTGAAATACGTCTTGTCCGTTTTGCATAACAGTTGACCGTTTCAGAACCGCCATGTCCGTTGGTATAACGGTCGAGGGTTAAGGTTAGGTTTTAGGTATAGGTTTTACTGAGGTTATATTTAGGCTTAGGTTTAGTAGAGAACAGCCACGGTTCACCTGACGAGACACATTTATAATAGTTACGACCGTTTGGCGAACTGCAACGTATGCCACCGTCGGGAATTGATTTGGCTGTATATCCATTCGAGTGCTTATTCAACCACCAGTAAAAAATCATCAACGTTACCCTTGTTTCCCCACCAGGTGAGCATCATGGCGGGACGTCCCATGCACTGTCAGGTGCCGGGCATCGACTACAGCCTCAGCAAGCTGGCCATCCACGCCGCTCTGGAGAGTGCCACGGCCATCGCACTGTCGCACGCCGGCGTCCTCTACATCGCTGAGACGGACGAGAAAAAGATCAACCGCGTCAGACAGGCAAGTCTTTCGATCACACACTGCGGATTTCCTTCATAGCCGGGGTTTTCAATCGTTAAGCCATGGTTTTCAACCAACCAAGATTTAGAATCTATTTTGATTTTTGCGTAAAAAGTTACCTTTATTCCCTTTAACCTCATCAAATGGTGGTCCATGGCTAAAAGTCAGAATAAAATAGCGGACCCTTGGTATCAAAATGGTTGAAAGCCACTGCTTTGGCGAGCAAAACTAACATGGCATGGTTTTATTATCGGGGCACATTCTGAGTTTGGCCGCCGTCCTCCTCCACAGGATTATAGCAGTAATAATAACTTTATTATTTATAGCCTACAGTGATGTTTTCAAAAGACAACTTTACAAAGTGCTCCTCAAATAACCACAATAAAAAAACACAATAGCCATAAAAAACAAATTCATGAACAGTGTTTCATAAAAAAAGACTGTGCCATAGAGGTTAGTTTTTAAAAGAGATTTAAAGGAGTGTGCCAGCCTGAGCTCTCCAGGCAGTGATAAGCCAGACAGTCTGAGCTACAAAAGAACTTGCAAAAATAATCGTTTACGTTATTTGTGGTGAAACCACTCCAAGGCCTGTTTTGTCCCTATGTACAATTCATTAAGGTTGTACGGTTGGCAAAATTTCAAACCCTGGTTTACTATGACCCGAACACCACCGTTTCCAATGTTACCATGTGAATTAATATTAAAGTTAATAGAAGCAAGTTTAGTTGAGTTCCCAAGTAAGCTGATGTGTGTCTACCTGATGCTGAAAACTATTTGCCCTTCTGGGACTTTAAATAAACTTGAAACTTGAACTTGAGCGAATGGAGTCGCACCGGAGCAGCCGCTCTCTCAAATCAACACCACTGAGTTTAGCTTATGGCAGGCAGACAGTTGCACACAAGACAGACGGCGAAATCAGATGCATGGATCATGCGGAACTAGCATCATCATTGGATGCTGGCCATTCTCTACTGCTTCTATAAACAACAATCACAGGCACACAGTAAAACCAAAATATCTTCCCCATCCTAATATACATACCTAGTCCTGTACACCTCTCACAATGTTTAACACGTTTATCGCTAAACCACGAGGGCTCGCCTCTAGCACTACCACCCCGCCGACGCCAGAGCCACATAGATGTGTATCTACTGGCTATGTATATAAACGATAGAATGTCCTTGTTGTTAGGCAGGCAAATTAGTATTCCATGGCCAGTACTCATTTGTGGCCAGGAATTAGCATTTCTCGACTACAAATTAATATTGTGAATAATGAATAATCTTGTGATCTTGTATTAGTAGGATAACTCTTGGCCACTAAAGACTGATTCATGCCCACAAGTTACTAATCCGAGATCTGTGGCCACGAAATACTAATTCAAGATTACAAGATAACAAATTATTAATTCTTGGCCACGAAAGATTAATCCAAGATCATAAGATAATGAATACACATAATCTTTCCCAATAATAACCAATCTGAAGCTCTGTTTGAACCTGTTATTGTCCCCACCCACGAAGAGATGGTGGGTGGTAAGTGTGTTTTGCACTCATGAACGCAGCGTGCAATTCATCTTTAAATCTTACTAGGCATAGAAATATATCTCAGTGTTGGGCAGTAACTAATTTTAGATTACATATTACTGTAATATTATTACTTTAGCTCCAAAAAGTAAAGTAACGAGATTACTCTGCAAAAATGGGTAATAAGTAACGCATTACTTTGTAAGTAACGCCAAGTTACTTTTTTAAAATGAGCTTGTTGTTGCATGCAAAAATAAAACAGATTTACAAGCTATCGACAGGTACTGTAACAACAGAGATGTGCACTAGATTGTAGATCCAGTCCACATGCTGCATCCTGTGCACAGTAATGTAAACTATAAATCGCTTGCTGCTTTATTTTGTATTTTATTTTTAAATACAAGACCTCAACTGTCTTTGAAAACAATTGTGAAAAAGTTTAAAAAGTCAAAGAGACAGATTTTGTTGGCTTTGTTTTCAGGTGCAGTTTGTGGGATTGGAGATTATTATTCCAATAAATTGGATTCAGTTCTAAAAAGAGCTCGCTAAACAGATTATGTTGTACATCTCTATTTTTACTCCATAAGGTGGGAGTTGATCGGGAACTTGGGAAAGTAATAACGTAATATGTAATATATTACTCTTCAATTCCAGTAATAAGTAAAGTAATGATATTACTTTGTCTAAGCGGTAAAGAGTAAAGTAAAGAAGTTACTTTCCTAAGTAATATTGACCAACACTGCTAGGCATAGAAATATATCTCACGCTTTTGACATTGTCCTGTAGCGCCACCAATGGGTTGAGTTTTTTTTTTTTTTTTTTTTTTTTTGAAAAACACGTTTTTGTAACTCTTCCCCCCTGTGCCACCCACACACACCCTCACAGGTGAGCACCAGTGGCGAGATCTCCCTGCTGGCAGGCGCCGCCTCCGACTGCGACTGCAAGAACGACGTCAACTGCAACTGTTTCTACGGCGACGACGGCTACGCCACCGACGCCGGCCTCAACTCGCCCGCCTCGCTGGCCACGTCGCCCGACGGCACGCTGTTCGTGGCCGACCTCAACAACATACGCATCCGGGCGGTCCGCGCCAACAGGCCCGGCCCTGCCACCGCCTCCTCTGCCGTCTCCGGGGCAGCGGGGGCGGCGGTGGGCCAGTACGAGGTTTGTTTGATTGGTTGATTCATTCATTCATTCATTCATTCATTCATTCATTCATTCATTCATTCATTCATTCATTCATTCATTCCTTCATTCCTTCATTCATTCATTCATCCAGCATGTATTGATTGATTGTTACATTTCAGACAGAAATATTGTACTTTTATCCCCACTAAATTAGTTACTAGTTACTTTGTAGATTGTGATGCAAATCAAATATCATGACTACTTCAGCCCTGCATCTTGGCCGTTTGAAAATAGTTGAACAACAAGCTCACAATGCGTCCTATGCAAAGATGTGAGTTAAAAAATACACCAAGAAAAAAAATTCAAAGATTGGGTCCACGCTTTCATGATTTTTGGAACCCATTATGGACTGAGGTCAAATCTAAAGAAAGAAACCTTCTAAATTCTATGTAACCTCTGATAACATGTAGTTCCAAGGACCTTCTTAAAGGTCCCTGGAAATAAAACTGTGTTCCAGGAACTAAAATCTTGTCCCTGAAACTAAAATTTTGTCCCAGGAACTAAAATATTGCCCCCAGAACTACAATCATCGTCCAAGGAACCAAAATACTACCCCTGAAACTAAATTTTGTCCCACGAACTGAAATCGTATCCTTCTGAACTGAAGCCACACCCACAGCTGTAGTTGTATGATACAGGGGGAGGAGTTAGGGAGGTGCTGATAATGTGATGTCATTATATTACAGTATTTTTTCATTGACACGTTTGGCAGGTATAGGTTTCAGGTTTCCCACAGGAGTTGAATTTCATTGTTTTAGTGCATGTTAGTAGACAGACACCATTAAAAACACAGTGGTGAAGAAATGTCTTGGTAACGATTTAGTTCCCAGATTGGTGAAATGTCTGTTAAAATTCCCTAACTAAGTATGGAACTAAAATCTTGTCCCTGGAAACAAAAAATGAAATCCAGGAGACTAAAAATCTCATGATTTAAAATATATATATATCAGACAAGCTCGTAGATCTGATATTTTTCAATAGCTGAGTAGCTGTTAAGAATGGATTAAAGTGGTCAAAAGCTGTTTTTGTTGCCAGGTGGCGTCTCCGCGTGAGCAGGAGCTCTATGTGTTCAACGGGGATGGGCTGCACGTCCAGACGGTCAGCCTGGTGACGGGAGAGGCGCTCTACAACTTCACCTACGGCCCTGACGGAGAGCTGAGCACGATGTCCGACAACTGCAACAACACCGTGAAGGTACGTACGCTGGACGCGCGTGCGAGCAGCAACGGTGGAAACGATGTAAACTCATTATGTTTACTGACAGTACCACCGCTGATTCCCGCCCAGCATCTTGGAGGTTTAAACTAACAGCAGCAGCAGATATAGTTCATGTCTCAGAGATTTGGCTGCCAGAAGGCAAACGTTGTACAGTCTTGTGATAGTTGGTACGTTCAGAAACATACTTTTTGCTCTTTAGATACCCCTATAAAATGACACAGCGTTGTCAGTGAAAAGCAAGTATAATGAATGACTAATCATTGCGTGTATTCTTTCATCAAGTGAACTTGGTAAATAGAAATTGATTCATTGAGGACGCTGATTTTTTTTCCCCCTATTTTTTACCCCTATTGATTGTATTGTTGTCTTGTGCTTCTTGCTTTGACAATGTGAGCGTGTATTTTTCTCATGCCAATAAATCCCTTTGAATTTTGTTTGGGTCCCATGGCGGGACAAATCTGCTGTCTGGAGTTGACCTTGAAGGGTCCAACCATGGGTTGGACAATTCCAGACGGGCTTATTAATTCCAATGTAAATACAATGGACATTACCCATTGAATACTAATTCATTTTTGGAACCAGACCTTCAAAATCTCTTCCAAATCTGTCAACAAGGCCTGCCATATGCACTGGAAAAAATATGTGTGAGAGGTTTTATGCTTAGCTGTGATTGGACCATAGCAGTTTGGGGAGGGGCTTACTGAAAGGACTATTTCATGATAGTGCAAAATGACATTGTTGTAGTCCAGGGGTTTTCAACCTTTTTGATGCCACATGCCAGGGCCCACCATTTATTCAGAATTTGAGCCACAGACCACCACTTTTAGCCACAGACCACATTTTAGCCCCACAGACCCCAAAACTAAATATTTATTTTTGCTTTTGTCCATCTCCTAGTTGTGTAGACTTGGACTAATTCACATGGATGAATATTTTAACTCTTGAGAGTGTAAAAATGAAACCAAATGGACCCGCAAGGGTCCATTTGGTTTCATTTTTACGTTCTCAAGAGTTACACCTGGCTAACCAACTTAGCTGGGGACCACCTGGAACCCTCTCAGGGACCACTGGTGGTCCCCGGACCACCTGTTGAAAACCCCTGTTGTAGTCTACTACTACTACTACTACTATACGGTTTGAGTCGTTAGCAAAAAAAAAAAAAAAAAAACGTTTAAGTGAAACCAACTGATTCCTGTTTTTCTCCCCACTATTGAAGGTGAGGAGGGAGGGCGTGGCGGGGTCCCAGGGAGTCAGTGGAGGAGGAGGAGGTGGTGGTGGTGGTGGTGGAGGAGGAGGAGGTGGTGGTGGAGGTCTGCTGCGTTTGGTGCTGCTGCCTGAGAACCAGGTGGTGACCCTGGGACTGGACGTGGGCGGCGGGCTGCGCAGCGTCACGGCCCTGGGCCGCGATGTGGCCCTCATGGCCTACAGCGGCAGCACAGGCCTCCTGGCCGCCAAGGCAGAGGAGACGGGCTGGACCACCTTCTACCAGTGAGTGGGACCAAGGAGTGGGCTTTTATTTTGTACTTGTACTTGAAGGACTTGAAGTGTTCATTAAAGGGGAATTCCACCCATTTTCAACATTTTTTTTTGAGAGCGTACAAATGCAACCAAAAGAAGCGTCCAAAGAAATCCATTAACATGGTGAAAATACATCTTGATGATGTCATCAAGATGTTTCACCATGTTAGTGGTTTTCTTCAGACCTCCATTTCTCGGGAACACAGAATGGGGGAACTTTTTATCATGTCCACCCAGCACCTCTAGGGTATACTAATGACATATTAGAATGTTGAAAATGAGTGGTGTTCCCCTTTAACTATGCCTGGTTTTCAACATAGCACCGCCCACCTGAACTTAAAGGGCCGTTTATCTCTTGGTTTATGTAGCATGTGATATGTCTTTATGTAACGTGACATGTCTAAGTAGGAGGTTTTCATCATGCAAAAAGCATTATTTTTTCTTAGAAAACAACTAATTCGGCTAAATAACTGTCATCATAAAAGTGCCATGGTTCATTTTTCTGTGTGTGTGTGTGTGTGTGTGTGTGTGTGTGTGTGTGTGTGTGTGTGTGTGTGTGTGTGTGTGTGTGTGTGTGTGTGTGTGTGTGTGTGTGTGTGTGTGTGTGTGTGTGTGTGTGTGTGTGTGTGTGTGTGTGTGTTTTGCAACACTATGCTTGTAATGGATCCAGCATTGTGAACCCCCCCCACACACACTATTTTCCAAGATATAGTTTTAACCTCTCTCTCTCTCTCTCTCTCTCTCTCTCTCTCTCTCTCTCTCTCTCTCTCTCTCTCTCTCTCTCTCTCTCTCTCTCGCCCACAGGTACGACAGCGAGGGCCGGCTGACCAACGTGACGTACCCGACCGGCACGGTGACCAGCCTGCACCGCGAGATCGAGCGCTCCATCAACGTGGACATCGAGAGCTCCAGCCGCGACGACGACGTCACAGTCATCACCAACCTGTCGTCCGTGGAGGCCTCCTACACGGTCGTGCAAGGTAAGAGAAAGATGCCCCTCCTCCGCTGGTTTCATGTTTCTCCGGAATATCGCCTTAGCGAAGCATCAGAACGTTGGAGTCTCCCGCTCCCGAACGTTGACGATGCCAGAAGAGGATTCTCCCACACATTCTCCCACAGACGTTTTACAATGTATTTAAACTTAAAGGTTGTAGGCAAAGTTAAAGGGGCTGTTTCCCCTGCCCCAAAATAAGCTTAGAATGGGGCTATGGGATGTTGTTCAAATTCACCTGTTTCCATCACTCCAAAATGCATTTTCCCTATATATTCTCTCCCCACCATGTCAATAGTGTGTTGACACTCACAGTTTCACTTTCGGTTCAGCAGTGGTTCAGCTGTCACAAAAGGTGGGGGCGTGGCGCACGGTTTATGGCTGAACCACTGCTGAACCTGTCAAGAGAGTCAACACACTATTGACAGGGTGGAGAGAAAATATATAGCAATAAAAATGCATTTTGGAGTGATGCAAACAGCTGAATGTGAACAGCATCCCTTAGCCCCATTCTAAGCTTATTTCGTGGCATGGGAAACAGCCATAAAGGAGCCTATTCACAAAATAACAACTGAACCACTTTTTTTTTGGAAAGACTTCAACTGCAAAATAATAATAAGAAAGCCTTCTAGGGGTGGAATCCTCCTTTCAGGTTTTTTTTTCTAAACTGAACAGTATCAAATATAAGGAGCGTCTTGTAGGTAAACAATACACAGTCGAGCGCCTTCCTGGCAATATCACAAACAGTTATATTTGGACCATGGGGAGGATGGGTTTTTAGGATAACCTTCTCCATAGAGAGAAATAAAAACGCCCACGTTGGCCCGAGGGATGCTCGAGTTCGCTACTCTATTGCTGCCGATGGACAGTCATCGGACCGTTTACAGTAAATGTTTTTCCTCATATTCCTCATATTGAGAGTATCAATATACCAAAAAAACATCATAAATAAAAGCCCAGCTCATCAAAGAACACAATAAAGAATATCCCTACGGTACCCACAAACATAAGCAGAATAATGTTGTAGAAAAGGAACAGAATCGATCGCTGCTGGAAAAGAGCTGCAGCCATGACCTTAGAAAATGACACCTTTAAGCCCATCCACCTCACAACCAGCGGTGAGATACTGCCCCCTGGTGGTGGTGTGGGAGATAACACTAGATTATTGTTTCAGGATGGACCAGATGTTTTTTTTTTTTTTCTTTCTTTCTTTTTTTCATTTCCAAAACTTTCCAGGCATCCCACCCAATGAGACCCCTTTTACACTCTGTGACCAACATTTTTGATACAAACTGGCAAAATGTTGGTCAAAATAACAATTCTTCTACGTTTTCTAATTGTGTAGATTCTTGAAAATGAAGTAATTCAGATGTTTAAACATAAGGGTTAATGGACCCTTACGGGTCCATTTGGTTTCATTTTACACTCTCAAGAGTTACAGACCTATAAGGATCCATTTGTTTACCAACTGTCCATCATGTAGCTAGGGGACCACCTGGAATCCTCTCAGGGACCACTGGTTGAAAAACACTGCAATAGGTTATGTTGTGGCTGAAAATAACCTCCAATAGATTACTCATGCCGGAGTAAAACAAGCTATATGACGTGCAACACTAGAAATTGACGCAATGATAAGAACGATTCAAACAAGGAAATAAGTCATGCTTATGTTTACTGCAGATCAGTATTCAATAAATAAATTGAAATAAATATGTATAAAACTACATAACAGTGAGCAAATACGAATAGGAATCAAATAACCAAAGTGCCAAGTGCTAAAGTGCTTGCGGTCAACAAATTAGCTCACCCTGCCTCCAAGAACCAAACCAGCCTTGGAGTGAGCTGGGAAAGCACTTTGTAGCCTACGGTGGTCACCCACAGAGGCGCTTCGACCAATAACAAAGCTCCAATGTGGCGCTCACCTCACCAACCCAGTGTGAATTATAAGTGAACTATATAAGTCAGTTTTGGCTCCTAAAGGTTAATAAGAGTTTCATTTTTTTTTTTCCAAAAAGAGTCCCCCTGAGTAGTGCTTCTTACCCTATAATGGTGTAATGTCCCGATAGGCTACAATAGCCAGATCAAATCAGCTGTTGGAAAAAATGCCTGTCAGCAGAGGCAAAAGTAGGCCTAAGTTTTTTGTTTTGTCATTTACTTTTATGGATACAATTAGGCATTGGATGCAATCTTTCTCAATATGCTATACTTGTTTTAATAGCGTGTCTGTGTGTGTTGCGCAGGCGTACGCAAATACGCATGCAGGTGTCTTAAAGGAGAATTCCACTCATTTTACTATGTCATTAATTATTAATGACAGGTAAGGTATATTAATGATTAATATATGATTAATATACCTTATAATGATTAATATACCTTAGAGATGTTGTGTGGGCATGGTAAAAGGTTCCCCCCATTCTGTGTTTCCTAGAAATTGAGGTCTGAAAAAAATCATATTTGTTTTGTCAAGTTGCATATTTAGGACAATGATCGAATTGTCCTAAATATGCTATCACCAAAGCTCAAAAAAGCATCACATGTAAAACAATTAACACCCATCTTTTATTTTGTCCAATAACAACCTAAAACATGAACCTGTCCTTTAAGTCGTCCTTCGATGCCAATTTAATGACAACACTAAGTACACCTTTAATTCCAGAGTAAAATTTCCTGAAATAAAACAACCGTTGACATACTTTTAGCCTCCACCCAGTGCCCATAATCCCCGGAGCTCATTCCGCCTGTTTTAGAGAGTAGTGGAACACGGCGGTATAGGACCACAATAATTGGGCTGTCCTGTCCTGACCTCCTCAGCAACAACGGGGCGAGACACAGAGTCTGAATGTGGTCCTTACTGGGACTCCGGGAGAGATAGAGGTGGTGGTGGAGGCGCCTGGGCGATAAGAAGAATCAGCTGCAGATGTATTCTATCCTCACACACACCAGGGGCGGATCTAGGCATGGGCATAGGGGGGCAATGCCCCCCTAAATGCCCAGACTGCCCCACCAAACACGATGGCATGCAAAACAAGCCAAGATATTTCAAATTAAGGTGCTCTATAATTAAAATGATTTGAAACACTACAGTATTGCTACTAACTAACTACAACCCCAAATCCGTTGAAATTGGGACGTTGTGAAAAATGTCAATAAAAACAGAATGCATTGATTTGCAAATCGTTTTCAACCTATATTGAGTTTAATACACTACAAAGACAGTATATTTAATGTTCAAACTGATAAACTTTATTGTTTTTTGAAATTATACAATCTTTTGTAAATTGATCCCTGCAACACGTACCAAAAAAGTTGGGACGGAGGCAACAAAAGACTGGGAAAGGTCATGAATGCACAAATAACGCCTGTTTGGAACATTCCACAGGTAAACAGGTTAATTTTAAACAGTTTAATATTGTTATTGAGTATAACGGGACCATCCCAGTCGCTCACAATCAAAGATGGGGCGAGGTTCACCACTTTGTGAACAATTCTGTGAGAAAATCATCTAACGATTTAAAAACAATGTTTCTCAACATTCAATTGCAAGGAATTTGGTGATTTCATCATCTACAGTCCATAATATAATCAAAACATTCAAATAATCTGAAGAACTTGCTATACTAAAGCATCAAGGCCGAAAACCAACATCTAGCACTTGTGACCTTTGATCCCTCAGGTGGCTCTGCATTAAAAACTGACATCATTGTGTAAAGGATATTACTGTGTGGACTCAGGAACACTCAGAAAACCATTGTCAGTTTACAGAATTTGACGCTACACCTGCGATTGCAAGTTAAAACTCTACCATGCAAAGCAAAGCCATACATCAGAAAGGTTGGTTTGAAAAAACAACTAGAAAAACAACCAGAAATGCCTTCTCTGGGTACAATATCATTTAAAATGGTTATACACAAAGTGGAAAAGTGGGCTGTGGTCTGATGAGTCCACATTTCTAATGATAGTGGACCCAGAGAAGGCATTTCTGGTTTTTTTCAAACCAACCTTTCTGATGTATGGCTTTGCTTTTCGATGGTAGATTTTTAACTTGCAATTGCAGGTGTAGCGACAAATTATGTAAACTGACAATGGTTTTCTGAGTGTTCCTGAGTCCACACAATAATATCCCTTACACAATGATGTCAGTTTTTAATGCAGAGCCACCTGAGGGATCAAAGGTCACAAGTGTTTGGTGTTGGTTTTCGGCCTTGACGCTTTAGTATAGCAAGTTCTTCAGATTCTTTGAATGTTTTGATTATATTATGGACTGTAGATGATGAAATCACCAAATTCCTTGCAATTGAATGTTGAGAAACATTGTTTTTAAACCGTTGGATGATTTTCTCACAGAATTGTTCACAAAGTGGTGAACCTCGCCCCATCTTTGATTGTGAGCGACTGGGATGGTCTTGTTATACTCAATAACGATATTAAACTGTTTAAAATTAACCTGTTTACCTGTGGAATGTTCCAAACAGGCGTTATTTGTGCATTCATGACCTTTCCCAATCTTTTGTTGCCCCCGTCCCAACTTTTTTGGTACGTGTTGCAGGGATCAATTTACAAAAGATTGTATAATTTCAAAAAACAATAAAGTTTATCAGTTTGAACATTAATTATATTGTCTTTGTGTTGTATTCAACTGAATAGAGGTTGAAAACGATTTGCAAATCAATGCATTCTGTTTTTATTTACATTTTACACAACGTCCCAATTTCAACGGATTTGGGGTTGTACAACTGCCGCACCACTAAACCAACAGCATTCCATCATTGAAAACAGAAAACTCTCAGAGTCAAACGTTTAACTTTATGCATGCTGCGTGTCTGTTGCAACTTCAACAGCAACGGATATTTTTGATGCTTTACTTGACTAATAAAAGTCCTGTAACCGAAAATGGTATGGGTGCGACTTTATTGCCTGTGGCGCGAAGCCACCCCCATACCATTTTCTCTTACCCCTCCAACATGTTATCTTGGCCCCCAATGGGACATGTTACATCCCCCCCCCCCACACACACACACACACACGTCCCAAAGGAAGGGCTTTAGTGTGATAACTAATAATTTGAGGTTTTCACGTTGTTATGTAGGATATTATGGAACAAGTATTAGGAACCTGACATGCTCAATGTGTCTCTTAGATCTGATTCAGTCTGCACTTGCCTGCCAGTGTCTCAATCGAGTCCTAATTGCATGACAAATAACCACATTCTACTGTTCCCAAAAACTGTGGTTGTTTTAGCTTCGCTTCAAAAGGCAGCAGAGTGTGGATCACGGCAGGTGTGAATGCAATCACATTAATCTACCATTATGGTAGGGAAAAAAACACATTATTTTGGCCACTAGTGGTCATTGTTTTTCCCTTTCCTGTCAATCACTGCCACACTACTCCCCCCACCACTGTTGCCATGTTAGATGAATATAGATTTTGGCAACAGCTTCTCACCAAAAACATGAGACCAATAAGAGACAGGCAGGGGGAGGAGAGAGGGAACACTGGATGGGGGCAGGAGATTGAGCAGTTTGTGGCCTATAGGAATCTGCTGTTCAAACAGATGAGCCGTTTTTACAGAATTATTCAAAGGTCCAGAGAAGAGAGAAACCACTGACTATTCATATTTTTCTTTTGGTGAAATTCTTGTCAAGAGACCCTAAAACACAAATGAACAAAAAAGTGTTTTGATGTCACAAACCCTATTAGTAGCCTGTTATATTTCACTGTGTAGTTTATGAATTGAACATTGATAAAGGCCTCTGCTGTGTTTCCAATTGAACATTGATAAAGGTCTCTGCTGTGGATGACAGACAGTGCAATCTGCTCTCTTCATAAGGTGTTTGAAATCCCTTTTTGACGCAGAAACAATGGATGGCTGCGCAAAACATATATTATTACGATCAGGCGGTTATGAAAAGATTGTGACAGGCCTCCTTTTTGCTGTTTTCTCACTAGAGCGCTGCTTGTGTACTCTGCACACAACCAATCCTAGTTTACCCTCCAGCTGCCATTTCTCTCTCTCCCTCTCGATCTCTTTCTCTCTCTCTCGTATTTGTCCTCTGTTATTACAGAGATCGAGCTCCGATGGAGAGAGAGAGAGAGATTTATGTAGCCGAGACGCCGAGTCAATGGAAAAGGCGTCTCTTGTCAGAGCGAGGTGTTGTTAAAATGCTGCCCCGGAGGCTTTATTACAAATTGGCTTTATGGATCGCTGTCGTTTACGGTGAAAGGCGTCTGAGGCGGCGGCAGCCGTCTGATCCCTCCTTTTCACCTCTCCTAGCTGAAATAAAAGTCGTCCTCTCTGCATTCTGACAGAACGTTCTGAAGCCAGAAAATAATAATAATAAAAAAAATTCAATTATCTTTGCGTTGCCACTGCCAAAGTCATGAGAGTGACTTTGCACTCAGGGTTCTATTTGTTTTTTTTTCCTATTTGTTGCCCTGTATTTTATAATTTCAAGTGTATACCTGTGTATACCTATGCCTCTGGGCAAGTGAACGATCTTTAATATGAAGCATCCAACAATTCCGAAGAGCATAGACCCCTTATTGCTATAATAAATATTCTTCTTGTTTTAACCATTTTTTCTGAGCCATATATTGTTGTTTATATTTATGTTGTTTATTTATTTATTATTTATTTGCCAATATGGTCGAGGATTCTGGGAATCCCTCAGAAATTGAAGCTCGCGCTCATTCTAGTTATGTATATAAACGAGCGGCCGCACCCACCCAGAAACACCATCACAATGTCCCCGTTGTTGTCCTAGGCAGATTGCTATTTTTTGTCTCGTATCCCATAATGTCCGCCTCCACTACATTGGGATCCATTCAAAGCAAAAACCTTTCCACGCTGTTTTCTTGAAATAATCCATTCTTTTGTGAAAAGCACCCTCATTTTAGAGGGTGATTTTTGACTGTGTCATGGCCAAAATTCCACCGATTGATACAGTTACTAAAACTGTTAGTAAAAGTTGTCCATGACAGTTAGTAAAACATCCACACCAATTGACAAATATAGAAATCTGTCACATCAGGTATAACACTGCCGCGACAGATTTATGGTATACCTGCCACGGCAGATTTATCTGTGACGTATGCCACGGCACAACGCCTGCCTCGGTCACAAATTGATTTCGCCCCTCCTGGGAGAAAGGTCTTGAATGCATGTATTGTATATCATGGCTCTCTGCAGTACCTCATAGGACCAACAGGGAAGCGCCAGGAGTGTTAACACTGACGTGACAACCACTGCGATTCTGATGGGTTGTTGTGTGTGTGTGTGTCTTACTGTCGCCCCCTGCAGACCAGGTGAGGAACAGCTACCAGCTGTGCAACAACGGCACGCTGCGCGTGATGTACGCCAACGGGATGGGCATCAGCTACCACACAGAGCCGCACGTCCTGGCCGGCTCCGTCAGCCCCACCATCGGCCGCCGCAACATCTCACTGCCCACCGACAACGGCCTCAACTCCATCGAGTGGCGCCTCCGCAAGGAGCAGACCAAGGGCAAGGTCACCGTGTTCGGCCGGAAGCTGAGGGTGAGCACGGAGGGGATCTTTATATTCTCTTATTTTTTTTCAGGAATTTATTGTTTTGCGGCAACTTGCACCAATGCATTGCATTGCATTGCTTCGAATTGCATTTGGATGCGTACTTGCGTACATTTGTTATTTGTTTGGTCGCCCCGTATGCCTGTGACAGTTTGTTTAGTTTTAATCCTCGTGCATGTTTTTTTAAACATGCACCAATTTTTGCTTGTTTTTACTTGTTTTGTGTTTTATTGTTTTACTTGCGTACATTTGTTATTTGTTTGGTCGCCCTGTATGCCTGTGACAGTTTGTTTAGTATTAATCCTCTCCATGGTGCATGTTTAAAAAAAACAATAATTTCACTGTTGTGTTTCTCCATTGCATCAATTCTGCTGCGTCATAGTGTCACATCGCAACGGACATCTAACTGGTTTTGCTAACAATTCTCTCTCTCTCCTTCTCTCTCTCTCTCTCTCTCTCTCTATCTCTGTCTCCCCCCCCCCCCCCCCCCACAGGCTCACGGTCGTAACCTCCTCTCCATCGACTTTGACCGCAACACACGCACCGAGAAGATCTACGACGACCACCGCAAGTTCACACTGCGTATCATGTACGACCCACAGGTACTGCCGATTCCCTCTGGTCAAATCTATGACAATACATATTCAGCGACTTGGCTCAAATGGTGAATAAATAGTGGGCCCTGGTATGAAAAAGGTTGAAAACCACTGGCCTATCAGTTAATTGACAAAAATGGGTTACAAAAAATATATATATTTAGTAAAAAAATAAAATTAAAAAAAAGGAAAAAAGAAGTAAATTCAGTCAGATTCAAATGGACTAAATCCAAATGATTTTCTGACCAAATCAACCCTCTTCCCCCGTCCTGCCCCGACCCCACAGGGCCGTCCCGCCATGTGGCTCCCCAGCAGCAGCCTGGCCGTGGTCAACGTGTCCTACTCGCCCACGGGGCAGCTGGTGGGCCTGCAGCGGGGCAGCATGAGTGAGAGGACAGAGTTTGACGCGCAGGGACGCGTCCTGTCGCGCTCCTTCGTGGACGGCAAGGTCTGGAGCTACAGCTACCTGGACAAGGTGAGCCTAACATTGAAAAGCTAAAAAAAAATAGACTTTTCAGGATGTCGACTAAAACTAGACTAAAGGTATCATGAATCAAAATGACAAAAAAAAATGTGACTTAAAGGTTATAGAGGTACAAACACTGTCTTTGTAAACAGATTTGTTTAAAACAGAATGTGAGTCCACCTCACCTCCACTCTATTGGCTCATTATAAAACTGCTGGATGGATCACTGCTGTGATTGGCTAAAACGCTGCCGAACCCCCCACACACACATTAGCCACACCTGTCCTGAGCTCCTGCGCCTGACGAATGTTTAGTTTTCATGATTTGTGGATGACGTTCTGGACCAGCTGTAGCATCAAAGTAGAAGCAACCTAGAGGGGAAAAAGGCAAAAAATATACTGTATCTATATCTACAGTATATATCTATTTTGATGTTTGGCTAAAAAGTTGCCTTCATTACTGTTGCGTCCTGTTATACTGTTTAGGTTACACTTATTTGAATGCATGCACTACTGTTTTCCACCACACGGTGTCACTGTGTGTAATCTGCCTGTAGGGGTTCTACCTGTAAGTGAATACTCATTTCCATAAGACTCCAAAAAACTTCACCCATTTAGGCCTGACCTAAGGTTTTTGAAAAACCTGAAATATTTATATTTCAGCATCAAATAAAGTTAATTATGGGATACTGTACATACTGTACAGAATCCAAATATGGATTCCCGGCCTCCAAAGAAATTAAGACTGACTAAATTAAACAATGCCTGCTAAAACAACACTTTTGTGAGGAAAAAAAATAAGCAACCAGGTCTAGCCTTAGAACACTAACTGTGCTTTAATACACTGTACACTGTTCATTAAATTAGATTAAATACAAGCTTCAATTTTATTTCTTTTACTAAAATGGGACTAAATGTTTGGAGTTTCCGCCGAAAAAAAAACAGACTAAAACCTTTTAGAGTTTCTGTCGACTAAAATAAGACTAATACTATGAAGGATAGAGATGACAATGTGACTAAGACTAATTGCAACTGCATTTTCTTCAAATTACTAAAATGACACTAAAACAAATAAGCATTTCATCCCAAAGACTAGCTAAATCTGACAAATGATTGTCAAAAACACACTGTGTAGAACTGCAGATTCACTCCGACGTAGTTCACCCGCCGGCTACCGTGCTTCAGTCAGCCAATCAGTACAATAGTACAGTATGCTCTATGGCAGGCTGGGTAGCTCAAAACAATACCTCATAACTCGCTCAAATCTTGGTGGATTTACAAACAGATGGGTTTACCAACATGGCTATGATCCAGGATGCTTATTTGCTTCACACATTGAGTGCCTGTGAGGGCTCACAGGTCGCTCACAGGCACTCAAAGTGTTCAAATCCTCTGACTATTGTCTGTGTCTGTGTCCTTCCTCCCTTCCTTCCCCTCCCAGTCCATGGTGCTGCTCCTGCAGAGCCAGCGGCAGTACATCTTCGAGTTCGACGCGGCGGGCCGCGTCACAGCCGTCACCATGCCGAGCGTGGCGCGCCACACCATGTCCACGCACGTGTCGGTGGGCTACGTGCGCAACACGTACAACCCGCCCGAGAGCAACGCCTCGGTCATCCATGACTTCAGCGAGGACGGTCGGCCACGCGCCACGCACTTCCTGGGCACGGGACGCCGCGTCCTCTACAGGTACAGGTTTGGGCACTGCAGTGCTGCACTGTACTACACTGCACAGTGCTTCACTGCACTGCAGTGTTGTAGTGGGACTTTTAGAAGTGTGGGGACGCCTCTTAAAGGGAAATTCCACCCATTTTCTTTTTTTTTCTGAGAGTGTACAAATGTGAACCAAATGGACCCTAGCAGGTCAATTTGGTTCCATTTGTACACTCTCAGAAAAAAAAAGGAAACTCATTAACATGGTGAAACACATCTTGATGATGTCATCAAGAAGTATTTCACCAAGCTAATGATTTTTTTTCAGACCTCCATTTCTAGGAAACACAGAATGGGGGGAACTTTTTTTTTACCATGTCCACACAACATCTCTAAGGTATATTAATGACATACAACGTAGTAAAATATGGGAAATGAGTGGAATTCCCCTTTAAGACACGTGCATGCACCTGCGCAACACACACAGACGCTATTAAAACAAGTAGAGCGTATTGAGAAAGATTGTTTACAATGCCTAATTGTATCCATATAAAGTAAATGACAAGACAAAAACATAGGCCTACTTTTGCCCCAGAAATATTTCAGATGTGAGAAGTGGGGGGGGGGACACCGTCCCCCCGCGTCTCCCCTCCACTACACCCCTGCTGCACTGCACTGCACATAATGCACTATACAAGGGTTGAATACCGCTGGACTAATACCGTGACAGAAATGTCAGTAGGACTTTATTGGCCTTTTTATACACCTTTTCTTCACGGAAGAAAACTTGGAAACTAAATGAAATCTAAATGAAGTGTTGATGACTGTAAAAAGTAAGGCTCATGCTTCTTGATGACTATGTATTGTTCTTGATTACTGTAAGCTTGCTCTGGATCAAGACCATCTGCTAAAATGCCTAAAAGGCAAATATTTTCTACATTGCAATATCATCGTCATCATAACCTTTGATTAAACGCAGAGTACAATTAAGGAGAAGACTCTCATCTTCAAAGTATCCGAATGCAGAATGCATAATGCATAATCGGCAATTATTTACCAAATAGCGTCAAATATATACAAATCAGAAGACCGTGAATATTAAGTCATAAACTATAAAGGTAGGGAATTATATATATAACAGAACATTTTTTTCCATAATATGGAAAAAAAAGTTCTGTTATATAACAACGACAGCACACAAATATTATTTGTGTGCTGTCGTTGGTATGGGTGGAGATCCACCTGAAGCCACCCCCCACAGCTGTAGTTGTATGATAAAGGGGGAGGAGTTAGGGCCTAGTATTACAGCAGTATTAAAAGTAAAAATCCGATTCATTCATGCAAGTCATTCGAGTATGTATACTGTTTTGTTCACCCGCAGGTACGGCAAGCTGGCCAAGCTGGCTGAGATCGTGTACGACAGCACGGCGGTGGCGTTCGGCTACGACGAGACGGCCGGCGTGCTCAAGATGGTGTCGCTGCAGAGCGGCGGCGGCTTCTCCTGCACCATCCGCTACCGCAAGATGGGCCCCCTGGTGGACAAGCAGATCTACCGCTTCAGCGAGGAGGGCATGGTCAACGCGCGCTTCGACTACACCTACCACGACAACAGCTTCCGCATCGCCAGCATGAAACCCGTCATCAGCGAGACGCCGCTGCCCGTCGACCTCTACCGCTACGACGAAATCTCCGGCAAGGTAACGGACAGACGGCGCTATGCAGCGCTCACTCGCTTGTCGTCTTGTACTGATGATGTCGCTGACCTAGTGATGATGAAGAGGAAAAGTAGGATTTTGCTGAGATTTTGCAAAAGTAGAAGGTCTAAGGTCTAGCTCTGATCTGCTATTTCGAAGGTCTTAACCGGCACATTTTAGCTGTTTTAGATGCGTCTGTCATAGATTTCTGAACAAATTATTTCAGTGGAGTGCCTTACTCGTATTTGCAATTACAATTGAGGCGTTTAGCAGGTGCTCTCAATCCATTGCGTTTTACATTAAGTAAAAACATTGCAACACGTCATCCAGATTACAGTTTACAATTTAAGCAGAGTTCACCTTACACTTTACCTTGTCGATTAGGTGGAGCACTTTGGAAAGTTCGGGGTGATCTACTACGACATCAACCAGATCATCACCACGGCCGTCATGACGCTGAGCAAGCACTTTGACACACATGGACGCATCAAGGTAGCGTTGAATCGGCTGGATAAAACTGTAATGGTAAAATGATGTCCTGTCGGCTACGAAACTGGTTCATGCATTGCACAAACTGCTGTCAAGAAATAAGTCAATTCAACGTAACACTTAAACACTTTATGGTTACATTATATTTGTAACATAATTTGTATTTTTATTTTTTTATTTATTTTTTGTTTCTCTGGGACTACTTGTTAGCCAATCAGGAAGAGCCTCATTGAGCTGCCTCTGATTTAGGGGAAAGGGAGGACTGGTGTAGACAAATGTGGAAGTGGTGGAGGACTATGATTTTTAAAGGGCTGTGGCTCCTATGGTTGTCATAGATATTTTCAGGAAATTATCTAAAATTCTGTGATTTATTGCTTATAGTTTAAGGGAAAATTAAGATTCTTTTTTTAAACACTGCTTATCAAGTAACTAATGAACTATTATTTGATCCATTCATGGATAATTGCCATTACTGATTATGATCCATCCATGCATCCATCCTGTCCCAGGAGGTGCAGTACGAGATCTTCCGTTCCCTCATGTACTGGATGACGGTGCAGTACGACAGCATGGGCCGGGTGGTGAAGAGGGAGCTGAAGATCGGCCCGTACGCCAACACCACACAGTACCGCTACGAGTATGACGGGGACGGACAGCTCAGCGGTGTCAAGGTACATATACTGTATATACAGTACTAATACAAGCAGATCAGAATTATTCAGTCTGGCTAATCAGAGAGACTTCTTATTACAAGGAATTGGATTTGGTTCTAAAAAAGGAGCTGGCAGTGAGCTAGAATGTTGTGTTTGAGCTGCCATATAACATACAACAGCAGCACTGTAGCACCTTAGCAAGATGGCCACCGAGTGAGACTACGCCTTGAGCCATCTGGCTTTTATTTACAGTATGTCAATCGTTCCCACTGAGCAGTCAGTCTATTAGATGTCTAATTGCAGTAGAGTCGTCTAAAAAAACAAGGTAAAATAGTCTAAGAATTGACGTTTTTTTTTAAACATCTAGATGTTTAAGCAACGTCTAACAGTGTTGTTTTAATGTTTATATAGGCTATAAACTGTTTTTTAGACATCTGCCGGTATACTGTAAATATACATTGGTACAACTTAGCAACAACTAAGTCTAAAAACTTGTTTGACTATTTTCACGCTATTTTTAGATGTCTAAAACGCTGTTCCTTAAAATGATCCTTGGATAATAAGACAAATACGTCTTGATACTGTATGTTGTGACATCTGCTGGCAGTTGACATATACCTGTATATGGAATTTTCCGGCTGTGACATCACAAACAGCAGGGAAATCAGAGCACTTGTTTGAGGCTAGAAAACCTCCAGAACACAGAAAAAACAATCTACTGAATGTTCAAAGTTTTGGGGGTACAATTGAGCTCTGAAAACCTAATAAATAAATAAATAAGTAAATGTCATAATTCCCTTCAATCCTGCTCCCCAGGTGAACGACTGGTCGACGTGGCGCTACAGCTACGACCTCAACGGCAACCTGCACCTGCTCAACCCGGGGAACAGCGCGCGGCTCATGCCGCTGCGCTATGACCTGCGCGACCGCATCACACGGCTGGGCGACGTGCAGTACCGGCTGGACGAGGACGGTGTGCTGGGACAGCGTGGCCAGGACGTCTTCGACTACAACTCCAAGGGCCAGCTGCTGCGCGCCTACAGCCGCGGGCCGGGCGGCTGGAGTGTGCAGTACCACTACGACGGGCTGGGACGCCGGGTGGGTGTTAGTGCTGTCAGACCGAATTTCATTTAATGAATTCCGTTCGAATATTAAAAAAAATATATAGTATTCGAAAGATTAAATTGCCATTCGAATTTAGCCTTAATAATTAATTCATTCTATATCATATTTTTATTTGGTTTCATACGTTATTCCCCCGTTAAATGTAACAAATCTTCCGGTGCCTGCAAGTTTGCAACCATCGCTGCATATGAATGTGTGCATCTACTCACTTGACAGCGTAACAGCAGCCTACCTAGAGAGGAGGGGGGAGGCGTAGCAGGGAGAGAGAGGTGTAGAGACTAGAGAGCGAGAGAACTCAGAGAAGCACCGCTGCTTACCGTGTGCGTCCCCTCAGACCAAAATAATCCTTATAGAGCAAAGAATAAGTCCAGTGCATTATAGTAGCCTGTATTGCTAGCAGAGTACAGATAAGTTAATAAAAGTCGCGTTCAGTATAAAACCACTGCAGTCATAAACAACATTAGTTACAGCTGTGTGATGACCGAGTTACATGGAAACTGTGGTCATTATGTTCTGCCATTTATGGTAATAGCGTGATCATTCGAAGGTGCTGGTTTCTATAGGTCACCGCTTTTGATGTGGCCTATGGGGCTTCATGTAATGCACACAATGACCCACGTTTGCATGTGAAGGGGGGCCTCTAGTGGACAGATTATGCTGAATAGAATACAGGTATGCCTAATTACCAGACTATTTCATGGGCTATAATCTGGGCTATATTATATTAAATAATGAACTAAAATAACGTAAATATTCAAATATAATATTCGATTATTAAAAATATTAAAGAAATGAATTTCGAATGGTATTTTAGAAGGAAAATGACAGCCCTAGTGGGTGTTTCTCATGAGGCTGTTTTGTTTTGTTTTCAGAATAAATGCGTAGCTCACTGAAAATAGCAGATCTATATACAATTATACAGTAGATATCTTCAATATATGTCACCAACACCACGCCAGTGTGATACTAGCACGACCACCCGGCCGGCGCACGACCACCCGGCGTTGGAATTGAAATCCATTCAAAACAAAATCTTTCTACGTTGTTATTTTTGTTTGTTTGTTTTTTAATTATCCATTATTTTGTGAAAAAGCACCCTCCATTTAGATCCTTAGAGTGATCTTTGACTGATCACAAGCAAAATTCTACCGGTTGGAATGTAAGCCAAGATTTGTTTACTTCCTGCTATGCTGTCTGTGGAAAAGCACTGGATGTTTCTGAATGTTTCAGGTGCTCCCACGTGGGTTTCTATCCCCACAAATAACCAATTTTTCCAAATAAAGAATTTCAACCCATTTTTAACAGTCAGTCTTTCATATCGTGAAGGAGCTTTAATGGAAATTGCTCTCAGGATCAGCTTGTTTGATGTTGTCAATGCATCCTACTTTGTATAAATCCTGCTCTTCTTCAGCCACAATAACTCAAATATCAAATAATCTACTTATCAGCGCCCCCACCACCACCACCTCAGGACATTGTGGTACTGCAGCTAAACTGTTTACTTCTCCAAACTCCTTGGACACAACAGGTGTCCACACGGAACAGCCTGGGCCAGCACCTGCAGTTCTTCTACGCTGACCTCAACCACCCGGCCAGGGTCACCCACATCTTCAACCACTCCAGCTCCGAGATCTCCTCGCTCTACTATGACCTGCAGGTATATGCACTATACAGCACGCGTGAAGTGTATTCATAAAGTATTCAATTAGTCCAGGGGTTTTCAACCTTTTTGACTCCAGGGACCACCATTTATTCAGCATTTGAGCCACGGACCACCATTTGATGACATTTTAGCCCCAAAGACCTAAAACTAAAGAATTCTTTTGGTTTTGTTCACAATTCCAGGCTGGATTTGGGAAACAAATCAGTGTAGACGTCTTGATTAAATAGTGCTAATTCAGATGATGAATATTTTAACTCTTGAGAGTGTTAAAATGAAACCAAATGGAACCGCAAGGGTCCATTTGGTTTCATTTTTACATTCTCAAGAGTTACATCTGGTTAACCAACTTTCCATCATTTAGCCTGGGGCCCATCTGGATCCCTCTCAAGGACCACTGGTGGTCCCCGGACCACCGGTTGAAAACCCCTGAATTAGTCAATAACTATTTGCAACGGGTGACAAGCAGTTGCGATGGGTGCCGCGACCACTAAAAATTAGTTGCGACCGGTGTATTTTTTTTTTACTTGTACAGTAGTTAAGTGTAGGTTTTACATCATATTTGAGTTGGCATTTCTTAACGACTACAGGTACTAGATACTTTTGGTTAATATTGAACTCAATGATGAATTGTTGGACTTTACATGTATTTTTTTTTTTTTTGCTGGTGTGAAATGGTGAACCCCTTTAATTTGATTCTAGAACAGATTCTACAAATGTCTTCTAAGTCTTGACAGTTTTCAGAAAAAACTCATTATTTCTGCCAGTGGTCCTTAACATTCCATGTCAAGGACCCCCAAAATCATATGTATGTGGCTGCAGATCCAGAATTGAAAATACAACCCAGATAGCAAAATTCATTGATTCAATGTTAAATGTTGGTCAGATAACCAAAATCCAATGTTGAATCAATGCATTTTGCTATCTTCCAGTTCCAGGGACTTCCCCATAGGCAAAATATTTGAGTTCAAAATGTTCACTGAGGTTGTATGTGTCATATGTGTGGTTGTGTACCAGGGCCATCTGTTTGCCATGGAGGTGAGCAGTGGAGAGGAGTACTACATCGCCTCAGACAACACCGGCACTCCCCTCGCCGTGTTCAGCAGCAACGGACAGATGATCAAACAGGTACCGACCACAGGGACGTGCACACATAGACAGAGAGGGGGCATCCCTTAGCCCCAGGACGTTAGCCACAGTCTGTGGACAATAATAATTATTGTCAATTGTTCGCTCATTTTTACGCTCTCAAGAGTTACATCTGGTTAACCAATTTTTCATCGGGTTGAACCAACTTAGCTGTGGATCACCTGGAACCCTCTCAAGGACCACTGGTGGTCCCCGGACCACTGGTTGAAAACCAATGGTCTAGAATGTACATGTACATGTTGGGTGTAAGAGGCTTTCAACAAATTGGGATGTCAAAAAAGCAGCCAAACATCTTGCAAAATTCTGTGCCGCCTCTATCGGTAGCCGGTGAAAATGGCAACAACGCTGTTACTTGTTCCCCTGAGGGATGTGTATAGGTAGGCCTACTATTGACTGTATTCTGTACTGTACTTGCACCTTGTAAATATATGTGTCCTTGTATTGTATCCTGTATGTGGACATGAATAAATGATTAAAATGTGTCTATGTGCCTGTGTGTGTGTGTGTACTTCCCACAGGTCCAATACACGGCGTACGGCGAGGTATACCTGGACTCGAACCCGGAGTTCCAGCTGGTGGTGGGCTTCCACGGCGGGCTGTACGACCCGCTCACCAAGCTGGTGCACTTCACGCAGCGCGACTACGACGTGCTGGCCGGCCGCTGGACGTCGCCGGACCACGCCGCCTGGCCCAAGATGGGCCGCGACCCGGCGCCCTTCCACCTCTACATGTTCAAGAACAACAACCCGCTCAGCGACGTGCTGGACGTCAAGAACTACGTCACAGGTTCGAGTCCCCTAAGAGGGGGAGCCCTTGAGGGGAGGGGTTTCAGGGCGTCCCCGGCTAAATGATAATTAGGAACCAAATGGACCTTTATGGGTCTGTACCTCTGAGAGTGTGCAGATGGAACCAAATGGGTCCATTTGGTTCCATCTGCAGACACTCAAGAGTTAGCGATAGATTTTTTTTTTAAGTTAAACTCCATGAAATACTTGCAATTAATATTGTTTTGCCAACTGTATTAATTGAACTCCCACCACGGGACTCCGGACATCAATTAAAGTGTAGGTAACCTGCAAAAAACTCTCAAAACTGTTGACACATGTCCCTCAAAAATAGCCTAAGTATCCCAATGATATATTTAAAATGCCTGATGGGGTCATACACATCTCACATTTGAGGTTTATAAAAATAAAATTACTACATCCGCCACTTTGGGAAATGTAGTTCTGAATCTGTTGATGTCGCGGGTGTGTGACGACAATAGGAGACAGCAGAGCGATGTCTTTTTCTTCTTGTTGCAATGCTAACTCCGATGGAAACGCCCTTCTCCTCGTCAGCATGGTACCGTCACAGCAACGCAGGCGTGCTTATTGAGTATAGACAGAATCAGCGTGGAGTCGAGACTAATAATAGCGCTCAGTTCTAGGAACAACTTTTCGGCCGTCTACAACTTTTGGAAAATGCCAAAGAGATGCGTAATCGGGTGGGTGCAGCAATATAGGTGGGAAGGGAATTCCGATACACGTTTGGCCCAAAAACGAAAAGACAGCCAAAAATGGGACACTTTCGCACACATTAGACGTGCTGACTGGACCAAGGGGCTACGGGGAAGTCCACTATATGTGGGGAACATTTTCTTCCATCCGATTACAACGGCTATGGTCAGTGGAAATCTGGCATGGCCTCAGTCAAAGCCACATTTGAACTGTGCTTTATGCTGGAATAGAACCATGACGATAACATTAAAAAAAGGAGGAGGAGTATTTGTGAAGGAGAGAGTAATCTTGGTAAACATGCTCGTAAATCAGGGGTTTTCAAACGGTGGTCCGGGGACCACCAGTGGTCCCTGAAAGAGTTCCAGGTGGTCCCAGCTAAGTTGGTCAACCAAATGCAACTCTTGAGATCATAAAAATGAAACCAAATGGACCCTTGCGGGTCCATTTGGTTTCACTTTTACACCCTCAAGAGTTTAAATATTTATCATCTGAATTAGCCAAGTGTACACAACTAGAATGGATGGACAAAAGCAAAAGAAATCTTTAGTTTTGGGGTCTGTGGCTAAATGTCCTCAAACGGTGGTCCGTGGCTCAAATGCAGAATAAATAGTGGGCCCTGGTATCAAAAAGGTTGAAAACTACTGTCGTAAATAACCGAACGAGCCAGCGGACCACCGCTGCGTCTACCCACTGATACTGATCCTCTCGGGGATCAGCAGCAGCTTCGCTTTTCTCTTTCACAATCTCATGTCCGGGCAGTAGCATTGTTTCCAAGTTTTACGCACACTGCTGCCTGCGTACTAGGAGCACACTCCGTAAAATCATCCACGCTCAGTATGCCAGGTTATAGGCACAGCATCACTTTTCAAATGTGGCTTTGAGGCCATGGCCATGCCAGATTTCCACTGACCATAGCCGTTGTAATCGGATGGAAGAAAATGCATAATGTCCATAATCCATCCACCGAGTCCCCTCGCATTCCAGCGGCAGAAAACAACTAAACGTTGGCTTGGTCGAGAACTCCAGTTTGTCCCCATTCAGGCAGCTCGAGCGCTCAGTTTCCGACTCCGCAATGTCGCAAGTCTTGTACTAGATGGCTCTGAGTCACTGGTCAGCTGGAGTGAAGGCACGCCCATCGCGACTGCAGTGTGTAGAACTATAGCCACATACGCTAGCTCTGTTTCAACATGGATATTGCTAAAACGGTCTGAGAGACTGTCTGAGTAAAAACAACGTGTGGTGGCTGCACTACCCCCGTCACGATCATTAACAGAGTTATGTTTGTACTCCGTTACGAGTGTGTTTAATATGGTAATTCCCACGGGCACTTTGCCATCCAAGTCAATGCGAACCCGATGAGATCTTCTCCTAATGACGCGCCATCTCAACTCGTAACTTTCCGGCGTGATTGGCCAGTGCTTCGGGGGTTGGACCACCTTTCTTCTGATAGCCCCCAGAGCAAATACACACCAAGTATTGTTGTATTGGCAAATGTGTTTGTAATTATGACACAATTTGATTGGGAAAAGTAGTGCAAAACAGGTTACTTACACTTTAATGAAATTAACAAGTCAAGAATCACTCTTAGAGCTATCCAAATCTTTTATTACTGGCGTCCCAGGAATATTTTATTTTCCGATGGGAGTCTGTGGTGTCCATTTAGTGGGTGCTTGATATGAAAAAGATTAAGGGGAGTTCTCAGCAGAATCTTCTTCTTCTTCTTCTAGTACTTCTTTGATTTAATTTAATTTATTCCCTGAAATTCTAATACTTGGCTGCAGTTCCTTGTTGCTGAAGATCTCTTCTTCTACTGTGGTTTTTTGAGCATTTATCTAACACAGGCCTCACTGTCCTAGTTTAACGGGCTTCTCTCTGCACATAATGCCTGAGTTGCCCGAGTTAATTTATTGGCTTCTGAGGAAATAAATTTAATGCAAGTGGATGGTGGCTTTTGAAACTGTAGTTGTTTCGGATTCCCGAAACCAAAAGTAATCAATCGATCATGGCAGCCTCACTGATATGGAATTATACTATTGTAAAGCAGTCAAAGTGTTAAATGATGACATGGTGGGTGCTCTTAGATTTGTTTAACATAACCTTTTGTCTGTTTGATTTTCCCTGCGACGTTGTCGCTGGTAGATGTGAAGAGCTGGTTGGTCATGTTCGGCTTCCAGCTCAGCAACATCATCCCAGGATTCCCTCGACACTCGCTGTACTTTGTGGAGCCTCCGTACGAGCTGCAGGCCAGCCAGCACTGTGAGAATGGACAGGTACGTCCTCGTCACATTTCCATTTTAGTTGAGCTTTTAGTCATAGTCTCTCGAATAGTTTTCATGTAGTTTTTATTCACACAATGTTTTCGTCTTGGTCTAGTTGTAGCTGACTAAGACCTGATAGATCTGAGACACAAACAGCTTGGGAAACAATTTGTTTACTGTAAATGAGTCATGTGACCTTTTAGACCAATTGGATTTCTATGTTGAAGTGACACAGATCTCATTCAGGCTAGAACTGTCTGCCAGTGTAAACCAGGCCTAAATAGTCTGAGATTTTAGTCGACTAAATTGATTTAAACGACTATTGACTGTTTTTTACTCGCTGAAAGACGCCCATTTAGAAGCTCACTCACAATGCTTGTAGATTGGCTATTTTCAGCAAGTAAACCATAATAAAAATTATTTATACCGGATGCCTTGTCCACTAGTCCCTTCATAAGGTTTTAGTCTGCTCTATATTTGTAGGCGAAACTGTCAATATATAGTAGGGTATTAACTAAATATTTGCCTATTTGATTATTCGACTAGCAAACCACTATTCGACTATTAATTCACTATTTGTTTTTCTTTAATGATCATTTTTAAAATATATTTTTATTTTTTTCTACAGCAGACGTAATGGTGGTGTGCTGTGGTGTTGGGGCTGATTGTTGGTTGATTGCTTATTTTTCATGCCATTTTTCAACCAATGTTTCAATAAGAAGCCCAGAACTGTTTCAAGCCCAAAATCACACGTTTTTATTGGATGAAAAACAAATATATATCACAATAGACTAGTCGAAAATTATTCGACTACCAAAGTATTCGATTCGACTACCAAAAAACATGTTTGGTTTATGCCCTAATATATAGTATTTAGCCTTAGTTTTTGTCAGCTTAATTTTCATTTAGTTTTCACCAGTGAAGAAAGGTAGACGGCAAACAGCCCTGATTAAAGATGGAGTTCCCTGATTTTAATATTTTTTATATTTTTAGTACATGTTTAAGAAGTCACAGTACTTAATTAGACCTCTTGTTGTGTTTTTTTATGTGCAAAGATGTCTTCCTTTAGGGTTTCTTCCAGGAGGCTGAAACGTGTCAATGAAAAAAACTGTCATCACATTATCGGCTCCTCACCTCACTCCTTCCCCTTTAACACACAACAGCTGTGGGTGTGGCTTCAGTTTAGGTGAACCCACCAGGCAAACCGGGCATACTAATTGAACTGGTGGGCGTGTCCACATAAAAACAACATTTTAACAAATACTGTTTTTACACTTAAAAAAAAAAAAAAAACATATCTTCCTCCTCATATGACAATAATACCTGATGACCATGTTTTAGGGTGGGGAAAAAAGATCATGGCATTCCATCTTTAAATTAGATGTTCCATGATGATGGTTTGAAGCACGACGAGAAAGACCGCTTCAGTCATTCCTCGAAACGAGCTGTTCTATAAATCGTACGTCCGTAATCCCCATCCTGACGGTTTTCCCCCGCAGCTCATCACGGGCGTGCAGCAGGCGGCCGAGCGCCACAACCAGGCCTTCATGGCCCTGGAGGGCCGCCTCCTGGATAAGGAGCGGCGCAGGGGCCGCAGCGTCCCCGCCGACAAGCCCGGCCACTGGTTCGGCACCAGCACTCCCATCATCGGCCGTGGGGTGATGCTCGCTGTCAAGGAGGACCACCGCGTGGTGGCCGGCGTGTCGGCCATGGCCAGTGAGGACGGACGCAAGGTAGGCAGCAGTGTCGACGGCGGATTCGAGCTCTCGGCAATTTCGTTGTCATCCGGATTCCCCCATAGAAGCCGGCGCGTGAAGCAACTACAGAAGCAACGTCGCTCACCTGAAAATAGTTCACGGCTCACAGCACCTCGCCTGAGCTTATAGATCGACATTTGATTGATTGAGTCATGATGTCGTCCAACGTCAACCAATATCCTAACATAAGATGATCACTTTGCCTCTTCAAAACAACATTGCTGGCATTGTTAAATCACAATTTCTCATTTTTTATGTTAACCTTGACATATTTCTACTTGCAAAGAAGTGATTACAACCTTGCTAGTACTTACTACTAATATGATTTAGTGAGGAAAGTATGTTAAATTATTTGTAGTAGTAGTAGTAGTACTACTAGTAGTAGTAGTAGTAGTAGTAGTAGTAGTAGTACTAGTAGTAGTTAGTAGTTTTGCTAATTTATGTACATTTATAATAATTATTGGCATTAAAAAGTTCAATTCTAAAATAATTATTGTACACACATATATATATATTAGGGTATTAACTAAATATTCGACTATTCGATTATTCGACTAGCAAAACACTATTTGACTATTAATTCATTATTTGTTATTCGCTAATAATAATCTTTGATATATATTTTTCAATTTTCTGCAGCAGGCAATGTGGATGTGTGCTGTGGTGTTGGTAGTTATTGGTGGTTGCTTAATTTACATGTCATAATGTAACTGAGTTACAGTAGTGAGATTTTTTTTTTTTATTCAGTGAATTTCAGCCTCTGTGGGGGATATGTACATTATATGCAAATATGGCAATGGCATTGAAAGACTACACAATGAGCATCAATCATAATTTTATGTGGAAATAAAAGATTAGGACAAAATACACATTTATTAGATAAATAAATAATTACATACATTGTTATATTGCAGCAGTCTGTTCTTTACTCACTACATAGGTGGCGCTGGTGCTCAACGGCGCCCTCTACCTGGACGGCACGCACTACACGCAGGACGGCAAGGACTGCCACTTCTTCGTCAAGGTGGGCTCTGCCGACAGCGACCTGCTGGCGCTGGGCCTCACCAACGGACGCAAGGCGCTGGAGACGGGCGGCGGCACAGGCGGAGGCGGCGCCATCAACGTGACGGTGTCGGGCCCGTTCGCGGCGCGGCGCCACGGTGGAGTTCTCGGCGCCACGGGGCCTGACGCTGAGCGTGCGCTACGGCCTGTCGGCCGACGTGGCGGACGAGGAGCGCGCCCGCCTGCTGGACGCGGCGCGGCAGCGCGCGCTGTCAGGGGCCTGGGCGCGCGAGCGGGAGCGGGTGCGCGACGGCAAGGAGGGAGGCCGGCCGTGGACGGAGGGGGAGCGGCAGCAGCTGCTGTCGGCGGGGGCCGCGGGGGGCCGCGTGCAGGGCTACGACGGGTACTACGTGCTGCCGGTGGAGCAGTACCCGGAGCTGGCCGACAGCAGCGCCAACATCCAGTTCCTCAGACAGAACGAGATGGGCAGGAGGAGGTAACCCACCTCCCCCAGACCCCCTCTTCCCCACCCCTAAGACAGGGCTTTGCCCCCTTCTCCTTCCCTCGCCCAATAATCTCGGTCCCTCCCCCCCTTACCTGTAGCCCAGTGGTTCCCAAACTATGTCATTCTCAAGGACCACCCACCCTAATTTGACACTTTGTCACCGTTCCCCAAATTGACAGTTTCCGCGGAGGCCCGCTTCTTTGAAAACATTTTTCAGGGACCCACCCAACCTGTAAGAGAGCATCTTTGTGGAGGCTCTAGCAGGGGATTTTCGCATCATTCATGCATACGGACCACCATTTAATGCCATTTCCATGTCCGCGACCCCCAATTTATATTGTAAAATCTCTGTTAATTTGACTCTGAATATGGTCCTTTGAGCCAGATAGCTGAGTGTGTATACCAGCTATCCGGCTCAAAGGACCATATTCACCAAATGTTCCATTCGATTCCAAACTATCGTTTTAGCTGGTTGAGGACCCCCCCACCCCGGAACTCCCTCCAAGACCTAGGGGTCCCCAGACACTGACTTTGGGACCCACTGGCCTAGTACCCCCCACCCCACCCCTTCCGACCCCACCCACCTTAACCCCAAACTACTCTTCTCCTAACCCACGGAGAATTGAACCAACACATGTGGGGATTAACTCAACGGAACGCTGCAGGGAACTTTTGAAAAAGAAGAACTTAAAATCCGACAAAAATATATATATTATTGTTACTTTTATGGGGCCTATACAGGGCAAAACATTTTAGAGTTTAGTCGAGTGTTTTTTTTTTTTTTCTTTCCATTCATTTTTTTAAACAGACTTTTGAACTGTACTGGAAAAAAAGCACTGACAAACTCTGAAGATGAACAATATCCGTCGCTGAAATGAACGAGAGGAAATTCTACCTTTTTAAAAAGGATATTGACAATTTCACCCATATTTTTTGTGGGTCACACTTGAGCGAGAGCGGCCCAAGCCCCAAACCGCCTAAAAAAATGGAGTTGGGCAGGGACCGTACTGTTGTTGACCAGTGACCGCTCGTCTTCACTAGAAACTTGTGTTAGGCAAAAGGGACCAAAAATGAAGACGAGTCAGGTCACCGCTATGAGTCAAAGGAAGGAATTGACAAACACATGGCAAACAAAGGCAAAACGCAACATCGCACGGCTGTCCGACATATCCGAGTCATCCCCCTCCAGTCTCAGGCCCACAAACCACCCACAACCACCCCCAACCCTATTATCTATCGTCCACCATAAAATGGAGCTGTCTTTGACCGCTGAGACAGCCTGAGGTATCCAACCGCTGCCCAGACACCAGGCCTGCAGGGACGTGCTGAGAGTGTTAGAGAGGCTGGGGCTGAAATCCGGCATTTCACTTTTGAACAATTACAGTGAGAACAGCGGATCTAAAAAAGCGGATCATATTTTCGGGCGCAAAACCTACCGGAGATGCCGTGTAACAACATGGATTTCGAAGCAAATTTGTTCACTGTACTCAAAGTCCAGGAGACTTTAGTGAAGAAAAAAAGCATTTCTCTTGAATGATGCGTTCCACTATGGAGTGGAAAGGAGAGGCGTGGCTTTATTTATTTATTTTTATTTTTTGCATTTTTGGCACCGTGTAGTAAATGCTGCATTTGTAGTCTGGAAAAGGACAGTTGTTCTGACACACGTGTAAAAGGGCAGGGGCCAATTGAGCCCCCTTATGTGTGCACGTCCCTGCAACAGGCACAACTCCTCACAAACAAATTCAACAGCTGTTAATTAATGAACTCTAGAGAAGATCAACTTGAGGAAAGTATATATAGTACATATATATACAGTTAAAAAATAAGATGATGGCTATATTTGTGAACAGTGGTATCCTATCCTATATCACAGCATTGTTTCTTTTTGTTTGTTTTAAATGGGGAGAAAACGTCATGCTACTATACATTTACGTGTCCGAAACTTTTCACAATAACTTCAGGATGTTGCGTTTAGATGCCGTAGTTTTGTACTTTTCAGTCGCAGTAGTTATAAATTGTGAGACTTTTATTCACCCGAGGCACTTCTGTACAGAGTTTGGGAGATATCGGATATAAGTATAAACACAAGCGTCACACGGAGTACCGGCAAACATTTAACTCAGTTAGTAATCCAAGAGCTACTTTATTTTTTATTTCAATGGTTATTTATTTTTTATTTATTTATTATTCTTAGTACTATATGACAATCATGAAGGAGTCACCAGTTGTATTCAAAAACGAACATTTTAGCCGACGAGTTGATTTTCTTTTGTAAAAAAAAAAAAAGAAAAGAAAATAATGATAATAATAAATAAGAAAAAAAGAAAAAATATGTAAGAATGTTTTTTTTTTTCTTTCTTCTTTTTTTTTGCTTTTGTATTCATTTCAGTTTCGCTGCCCAGGGGCAAAATAATAGTCACTCTCAAAAAAACAAAAAAAAAAAAAGTAATTTATGTAACAACGTGTTTTAAAAAGCGGTTTATACTTTAAATAAAGTCTTTAAAACTGTGAAAACCTGTTTTTTTCTCCCCCCGGAACTATATCTTGATGTACAGTGTATAGACCTAAACCTTTATGCAGCACAGTAGACCTATTGTTCAGAATTATCGAGTTTTATATTTCTAAGAGGAAAAAGTGGCTTGTAACCGTGCATAATTCTTTAGCTGGTCTTATTACTCTAGAGTTTTGTGACACTCTATGCTATTCCATAATCTACAATATTGAAATCCCCAGTTTGTTGTTTTTGGATTGTTTTTTTAGTTCATTTGATTTGAATTATTTGTTTCGGTTTACGACACAAGAATATTAAAAACTTGTCCTAGATTCCAAGAGCAGTAGCAGTACTGGATCCCTCTCACTGTGAAGAGATCGTGCTGGATGTCATGTACCAAATCAGTATTATTAATTAAACGAAGGATCAATTCTTATACGCTCGCTTGAGAAACGAGACTCTTCTTGAGAAACCTTATCAATAAAACGTAAACAAAGTACTTGTTTATGTCATCCATTGATCTCACGTCTGGTTTTGCTCCCTTTTCTTTGTTGTTGTTTTCTTCTTTGAGGTGTGTGTGGTGTCGTCTCTCATTCTTTTAACAATTTCGTAACCCCCACAATTTTGTAACCCATTTTTTCCCCATTGCCAATTACCTAATGTGATCTACACACCCTCCAACAACCTGGGGAGGCAGCGGACTGGTCTGATGCTGGCCTTCAATGCATGAGGAGTCCAACTGCTTTCTTTTCACCAGGGGGGTTTCCCTAGTCGGAAGTAGAGCGTGCATGGAAGGAACATATTATTCCAACCAGTTCTTGTTCCCTCAATCAGACACCCAGGGGAGGCAGTTTAGAGCCCAGGATTACTGCATGTTTTTGTGTGAGGGTACCTACCCTAGGGGACAAGGTGGAGAACATGTGAGGGTACCTGCCTACCCTAGGGCACACAGGGAGAACATGTGAGGGCATATATAGGGGACAGGGAGAACATGTGAGGCTACCTACCTTAGGGGGGCACAGCGAGAATTATGTGAGGGGACCCCAGGGGACATGCAAACTCCACACAGAAAGGCACTTTCCCCAACCCCTGCCTCAGGTATAGGCACTGATGATGCGGAGGAGGAGACACAACGCCAGCACCCACAGCATCACTAGCAGGAATCGAACCCAGGACCTAGCTGTGCAAGCAACAGGACTGCCACTATGCCCTGTCTCTCATTCTTTGCTTGCTGATGTCTGTAAGCTTGCTGATGTCTTTTAGTGGCTTCATGATGCTCAGTGACATCATATTAATGTTGCTGATGTCTGCAGTGGGTGGGTCTTTCACTACCTTCATGATGCTCAGTGACATCCTAATGTTGCCGTCGTCCAAGAAATGGTTGGACCAAGGGAGAAGTTGTCGACTTCATTTGTCTCCATATTAAAATAAATTTTAATATGCTTTAAATAATGGTTTTCATTTTCATTTTGCTCACAATGATATATTGGTGCCTGTGCACTCCGCACACACAAAGGCACAAGTCACGACAGATGCAAGTGTAAACGTTGCCATACGTTACCTTTGGCTGAAATTACGCCACTGTGAGTGTGTGAATGAGTGAATTCATTCGTTCGTTCGTTCGTCCGTCCGTCCGTCCGTCCGTCCGTCCGTCCGTCCGTCCTTTCGTTCGTTCGTTCGTTCATTCATTCATTCACTATAGGACTTTATGAATAGGCCCAGGCCTGGACTGGGAGCTCAAAACGTACCGGGAAATTTTGTCTCAGAGCGGCCCTCTGAAGACTCTTATAATTAGCGTTGCAATTGCTGAGTGAACGCAGGACGTTGCTGGACAAATTAAGATAAAAGTATAATGGCTACATGTGTCTAAGTTTACAACTGCACCGACAACAACTAGCGGATGACCTTTCACCCACTGTGGAAAACACCTCTTCCATCTCCGAGAGAACACAACAGCGGACACCGTGCGCACAGCAAGATGTATATTGTGTGACACCATAAATCACAATCCATGGGTGACACTTCACATGTCCGATCACAGCTGAGGAGCTCATAAAAATTTGTCCTAGCCGAAGATACTTCAAAGCGAAAGGCCTGAGCTGATCTGGTGGTTTGATTTGTTGCAGCAACCGCAGCACAGCAGATTACATCAAATGGTCAAAGGATTAATAACCAAATTCGCTTACCTTAGAAAGTTGTGTTGATCACAGGATTTCAATTATTCCACTTACTGTATATCCACATGTATTTACAGTTAACCAACTTCCCATCATTTAATTGGGGACCACCTGGAATCTTCTCAGGGACCACCAGTGGTCCCTGGACCACTGATTGAAAACAAAACTACTGATCTAAAGTCACAGAGTATTTGTATTTCGTTTACAGCTTCACTTTTCTGATGGAATTACTTCGAATAACTACAAGTGAAAATAACTACAAGTGAATATCACAACGTCGGGTACTGAATCATGCTCATCAACAAGTGCAGATTTAAACCGCTTCTCTTTCCCTTCTGCTGGGCAGTTAGCTGCTATCTGTCGGCAGTTACAATAGTAGCAGTTTAGCCATTTAGTTGTCTAGATCCTAGCATTTTTAAAGTCCACCTACTTAACAACCCCCCGCTCCCCCGGACCACCTTGATAGTCATAAATCATCGATAAAGTCACAAACGTGGCGTCTCGTTTTCCTCTATTGCTGCGAGCAGTGCAAGGCTGCAGCTGGGTGCTTTTGGAGGAGTGTGGTGTTGCGGCACCGTTCCGTTCGCTCTGTTCAATCAGAGCCAACGGCCGCCAGCACTGATTTGTGGGCCGCTTTTGTGCGGATTTTTATTTTTTATTTTTTATTCATTATTATTTTTTAAATTAAAACACGACATTAACGGCCCCCGGGGGGGTCGGCCCACCGGGAAAATGCCCGGTGGGCCGGGCCATACTGTCTGTCCAGGCCTGAATAGGCCTATATTTTATTGTATTGTCTTAAGTTAAGACCCATCCCTTATGGGATTATAAAACAAACACAGAAACACAAATGAACAGCATCACATAACACGGAAGCCACATGAAGCATTGTTCTCCTAAGACACAACAAAAACAGATCAGAAATAAAATGAATCAGGTAAAGGCAAAGAATTGGCGGGCGTATGCGAAGGAAGGTGGTTAAGAGCACTGAGAAAGTAGCAGAGTTGTGTTTCTTGCTTCGGTTTCTTGAATCAGTTTTATTTATGACTCAAAGTAGAGTTAATAGTTAATTCGCTTAGGCAAGTTTTACACTGGCAGCCAAATCTAGCCTGAATCAGATCTGTGTCACTTCATTATAGAAATCTGATTGGTCTAACAGGCAGAATGACTCATTTAAACGATTCAGATTCCGAGCTCAATGTGGCTCAGATCTGATTCAGGCTGGATTTGGCTGACAGCGTAAATTAGGCCTTAGAAAAGGTTTACAAATGTATGTATTAGTTACAAAATACCAATTAAAACTATTACGGCGGTCAGTAAAAAGTATCAAAATGGCGTGCCTAATAAATGACAGTAGACGTGGTGTCCTTGTATACAGACAAAGATATAATTAATAGCCTGAATGTGACATAACTACGGTAACTGAAAACAAGCTAATATATCAATTAGCTTGTTTTCAGGCAGTTTAATTGATATATTAAATATATCAATTAAAACTGCCTTACCTCTGGCATGACACACACACACACACACACACACACACACACACACACACACACACACGGCCACCAGCGTGAACTTTGCGCCCCATCATTTTTCAAATTTTGAAAAAAATATATAAAAATGGTGTCATTCTTTAGTGCTCTATTTGTGCTGAATTGTGCCGTAAATTTCAGAATTTGTGCTGCTACCATTCTAATTGCAGTTATAGGTCCTGAGCTTTGTCAATCTGCACCCCACACTTGGGGTGGTCCAAAATGGACTGAAATGGGCTCATCTTTTAGTTCTCGATGTACTAGAATGTGTGCCGCTGAAATCGGCATTTGTGCTGTTTTTTATTGATTTTATATACAAGACAAATGACTTTTGTTTTTGGATTAATTTACTTTTATTGCGTTTCCCCAGTGACCACCCAAAATTGACCGGAACTACTTCGTATTTCACCAAAACCAGAGCACCAGAACCAAAGCATAACTCCCACCGCAGGACTCTGGACACCAATTAATTCAGTTGACACCACTATATTAATGAGTATTTCATACAGCTTAACTTAAAAAAAAATCCAAACTATCCCTTTAATAAGAAAGCCTGTCTGTTCAAACTTGATTTTTGTGGGAATAAAACACTTCAGAGCACCAACAACATAAATACAAAAAGTAAAAAAGGAACATTTGATGTTATACCTAAGTCTTTTAATGTACACCCAATGTAAACAAGCAGCTGGCTTTGCTCCTCTTAAGCCATGGATCTTCAAATCTTAAAGTAGTATACACAGTACTGTATACAGTATTTACTGTGATATTGCTGAGGTGCAGTCAAGCAAAAAGGACACTTTGGAAAAGTGCAATGGCGTTTTTCTTTATTCATAACAAAAAGGCAACATCCAAAATGTCGGGGGACCATCCCTGGGGCAACTAGTCGAGACCATTAACAGAAATGGAGGGCATTTTACATTTTTAATATACTGATCTGAAGTTTCTGAACCAAGTAGAGTGAGGGACAGCTGTACTCTGACCTATACTACACACAACGGATGGATTGTTTGTTACTTTACACTAATCGCTCAGCTCTGCCAATTTATCTCAGCCGTTTATTTCTACCATGAAAGATGGCATACCATAGCATTTTGTTGAAGACCATGTACTATGCCCTGTTGTTTTTCTTCGACTTTGTCATTTTTTCAGAAATCCTTGAAAACGGCGATTTTGGACATACTATAGTATGTACTATAGTATTCTCAATTTCTACGTTTTTCGGAAATCCTCAAAAATGATAAACAATGGCATACTATAGCATGTTGTCCAAGGCCATGTACTATAGCCTGACCTTTTTCTTCGATTTCATCATGTTTTGAAAATCCTCAAAAACGACAAAAACTGACATACGATAGGCTAGTATTCCGTTTTTTCTCAATTATGTCATTTTTCAAAAATCCTCCAAATCGATTAAAAAAAACAACATACTTTTGCATGTCGTCCATGTACCATGTACTATAGCCTTTGTTTTTTCTTCGATTTTGACATTTTTACAAAAATCCTCAAAAACGATGAAAAACGCCATACTATAGTATGTTGTCCAAGACCATGTACTATAACCTTTGGTTTTTCTTCGATTTCGACATTTTTTCAAAAAATCCTTAAAAAGGATGGAAAACGTCAAACTATAGTATGTCGTCCGAGACCATGTACTACAGGCTTTGGTTTTTCTTTGATTTCGACATTATTTCTTAGTATGTCGTCCGAGACCATGTACTATAGCCTTTGGTTTTTCTTTGATTTCGACATTTTTTCGAAAATCCTCAAAAAGATGAAAAACGCCATACTATAGTATGTCGTCCGAGACCATGTACTATATAGCCTTTGGTTTTTCTTCGATTGCGACATTTTTTCGAAAATCCTCAAAAACGATAAAAACGCCATACTATAGTATGTCGTCCGAGACCATGTACTATAGCCTTTGGTTTTTCTTCGATTTCGACAGTTTTTCGAAAATCCTCAAAAACGATGAAAAACGCCATACTATAGTATGTCGTCCGAGACCATGTACTATAGCCTTTGGTTTTTCTTCGATTTCAACATTTTTTTCAAAAAATCCTTAAAAACGATGGAAATGCAAAACTATAGTATGTAGTCCGGGACCATGTACTATAGCCTTTGGTTTTTCTTTGATTTCAACATTTTTCGAAAATCCTCAAAAAAAACGGCATACTATAGTATGCTTTCTGAGACCATGTACTATAGCCTGTCATTTAGGGACCAAGCAGTCTCTGCTGGTGACTTCATTGCTTTTGACTCTTTATTCCTTCTCCTCCTTCTCCTTCTGGCTGAACCGTGCAGTCGGTTTTCGCGAAAATTGGTAATCTGGTAGAGGGTGATGCCAAACGGTGATGATGCGAAGCCTGTGACCACTGGTCAAATGGGGGCGCTATATTGAACTGAAATTTTAAAC
>CM076984.1:28548737-28550134 GCA_039105355.1 Benthosema pterotum | reverse complement strand
TGGGTGTGGATTGGAAAGCTGGAATGCTGATGTTGGTGAACTTTTTTATGATAATTGGAGGTTAAAACAACTACAGTAGACCACTAATGCAATATAGGCAGCATGTCAACTAATAAAAATCACTAGTGAAAACCCTACTATATAAGTGTGATGAATTAGTTAATTCCTCCCTATCCCCTGTGAACCGCAGACATCAAAGAACCCTATAGTTTCAATTTGGGCTTTGGGTGCCAAAGCAATCAGAGGTTGGCTTCCTCCAATCAGGATCAAGTGGGATGGGCCTTGGTGCAGGTGCTGCTGGCCTGTTGCAGACCATTGGTTTTCAAACAGTGGTCCGGGGACCAGCAGTGGTCCCTGAGAGGATTCCAGGTGGTCCCCAGCTAAATTATGGACCATTGGTAACCAAATGGTCCATAATTACATATCTGTAACTCTTGAGATCGTAAAATGAAACCAAATGGGTCCATTTGGTTTCATTTCACGCTCTCAAGAGTTAGATTATATTTAAACATCTGAACTTAATTAATTCAAGAATCTACACAATTAGAAAATGTAGAAGAATTGTTATTTTGACGTTTTCCAGTTATCTCTCAAAAATTGTGGATAACAACTTGGAAATACTGGTTCTGCGTCCGAGAGACTAAATTCAACATCAAATGGTGGTCCATGGCAGAATAAATAGAGAGCCCTGATATGAAAGAGGTTGAAACCCACTGCCCTAAATTACTCAAACCACTGTCACAGTTATGATTTCTATTTGATATTTATGCAATGTGTCCTTAGTATTTAGAACAGGCCAGCTTCATATATGGAGATCTAGGCGTGTTCAGGTGTGATAAATTGGCAAATTCGGGCCCTGTCCAGAGCCTGGGTGGTGGGTCCTACCCAGCCATAACATATAGCACAAAATATCTGTACCATTTATCATTTCTGATTAAGAGGAATTTAGACCCACCTGAACAATGTTAGCCAAGCACTGCGTGTTGTTGCTTGCTCGATTAACAACACACAAAGACTGTATGTTATATTGTCTGTTGAGGACCCCCTCTAAAACGAGTTGTTGCAACTCAAGGGAGCATCCTCTCGTAAAACTTCTAAATAAATAAAAAGACGGAGCAAGTTGGACAATGGTACTTTTTAATTCACCCGACTAGCTTGTGTGACGTGTGCCCGAGCTTTATGGGGGGGGGGGTTAGTTTTTACGTCACAAAAAGTTACATTTAAAAACCAATAGTTAAAACACAGTAAACCGTATTAAAGTGCACTGTTTAAAGTGCGAGGTGCTACTGTGCAAAACCAATGGCTTAAATGTAGACCGACTACGCCACTTTAAGTTTTAGGAGGTTAAAGAACTCCGTTTTTAAATGACCAACCAACTCTTAGGCCCCGGATACACG
>CM076984.1:28428737-28543737 GCA_039105355.1 Benthosema pterotum | reverse complement strand
CCGGAAAATTCATATCAAGAAGCGCTCTGTGTTTGCTGCTTGGCCGGTGAATGAGAGATATTGAATGCTTAGTTGATTAATCGGGCTAGTTTAAATTTGACCGTGGCGAGCTCTATTAAGCAGTGGCCGGTGTAAATCAAGCTACTGCCATTTGTGATTGAAATGAGCTGAGCTCTGCATGAACAAGGCGGCAGGATAAATCAGCCTGTGTGATTTTTATTTTTACAGCCCGTAATAACCAGTAATAAGTGCTCACAGCTCTGCGCTAAGCCAAGGTCTCGGCTATGATGGATAATTCTTATTTGATATAGTGAATAAGATATGAATGTCTGGCTAACCTATCTATATGTCTGTCTATTGTTCTGTCTGGCCAGGATGAGAACCAAAGTGGTGCTCTTGGTGTCTGTCACGTTGTATTTATCTACCCGTTTATGGCATGAACATATCAATTACGAAATTGTCGATTTTCATTCTTCCATCCTTGCTGCCTATTTATCAATCTGAAGTGAATTAGCATAAAAGGGAAATTCTCCCCACAAGCACAGCGCTGGAGTTCAAATGGAAGCAGGAATGACAAACTTGACTCAGGGTTTGGATACGATATATACTGTAGTTAAATCAGAGTTTGGTAGTTAAATGAACCGTATAATCTACCTTGTGATGTTATTTACTTTACTGTCAGGTAAAGTGATTTACTTTACTTGAAGTATGTAAAATATCCAACCAGATTTCAAGTGAATGACATTAACTCTGACATCCCTATCATTGGGCATGGTTTTATACATTTGCAAAAACATTAATCCAAATAACAAGCTTGTTTTTTATTCTTGGTGGCCTGTGAGTTTAGGCTGATGCCACGGTCCGTGTTGACCTCACCAAGACGCACCGTGGCATCAGTCCGACTCCGGTAGTGAAACGGAGATCATTGTGTGCCACCACTCTTTTCTTGCCACACTTGATATTAGCCTTGTCCCCGCGGGACTCATCCACGGTGAATGATCTGTCTGCTATGTTTGGGAAGGTCATGTAGGGGGATTTTCTAGGAGTTACAGCAGGTACAGCAATCTGTAACGGGTTACATTTCTAAAGTGACCTTCCCAAACCCTCACGCCTGCACCTGATGACCTGCTGTCACTGAGCAACCGCTGGGAGAAGACTACAGCGCAACGCTTTGACCTACACACACACAACACACACACACACACCACACACACACACACACACACACAACACACACACACACACACACACACACACACACCACACACACACACACACACGGAAACACACGCACACACACACACACACACACACACACACACACACACACACACACACACACAACACACACACCACACACACACACACACACACACACACACACACATGCACAGAATAGATGTGTCAGTGAAGGGCACAGAGGCAGAGTGTTTGTTTGTCACAGTGTTTTATCAGTGTTTTAATTCTGAGCTGGATTAGAAGGTAGATAACATGATGCTATCACACACACACAACACACACAACACACACACACACACACACACACACACACACACACACACACACACACACACACACACACACACACACACACACACACACACACACACAGATGACCGAGTGACAGGGAGATGCAGAGACAGAGACATGTCAGAAAGGAAGACACTACTGGGCGGAAAACTCTTTTGTTCAAATTGGTTACTTTTTAACCACTTTCAGAAATAGTGAAAAATATCCAATCTACAAGCTCCTAACAATGCCTGGAGCTTGTGAATCAGCTATTCTTGCCACGTTTGTGTACACACTGTACCCGCTGGCCTAGTGGTCCAGGCACATGCTACAGCATGTCGCGTGTTTGAGCGCACTCATGACGACCTTTGCTGCATGTCTCTCCCCTTCTTTCTCCCCCTTGCCTGTCTATCTTCACTTGCTACCAATAAAGGCCAAAAAGAAATCTTTTTAAAGGGCATTCATTTACTGGGGAAGAAAGGTGAAATATGGAGAGAGAAGGTTTCCTCCTGATAGCAACAAAGATTTGAAAGAGATATATCAGCCCATCAACCTCATGATCAGATTTCTCTTTGCAACATTTGCTTTATCAGCTGGTGAGAACAAAAGCTTTACTTTATAATTTATCGTATGACATACGATGTTGATTGCGTTAACATAGCTGACCTACAAGCTCACACATCTTGCGATCCAGTGACCTTTTGATTACTAGATTGTCTAGTTCAGCAATTGCCTCATAAGTTCTATGGCCAGCCTGCCTCAAAAGGCAGAACATGGGTACTATGGCCTTGCCAGCAGTAAAAGATAGGTTCTATATGGACTCCCCAATAGTAAAAAAAAAAAAAAAAAAAAAAAAAAAAGTAGAACATATTGATTCTACACATACTGTATAGTATGGCCTCCTCAACAGTAGAACATACTAAGTTGTATATGGCATTGCCAACAATAAAATCCACAAATGCATAATTACTATGTCATTTGCACATTTTGCAGTGGTGAAAAATCCAAAGCAAAATAGAAACGACAAGGTTGTGAGATTGAGGATCTGCAATTTATAAATGAAGCACATTCAAACATAGTGGTCACGACCAAATCGCCCTACCCCTTGCTTTGCAACAGGGTAGGGTGAGTTCGGATATGCACAACAGGAGTGCACTTACACATTAGTTTGTATTGCACAGTGGTCTCAGCGCACTGTCCCAAAACACCCATGGACCTCTTAAGCAATTCACTCTAGCATTTCAACTTTGTCTTAGTGTGATTGGTCCTTACAAATGATCATTCTCCTCTACAGGGATTCCAATCATGCAGCTAATCAAAACTACAGCCTCTCTCCTCCTTTCTGTCATGTGGTCATTCTACAAATAGAATGCATTAATTAAAATGCAAATGTTTGTAAAAATCATTTCGAAACGATCAAACCTGCTTACTAATTATGTTACTGAATGTTTCTGGACTGTCCACAGTTCTTTTCTGAAGTAGAGTAGACAGAATGAAGCTCTGTGCTGTAGTATTTTATAAGATGTTTCTCTTTACAGACAGTTTTCTGCAGTTTTGTTATAATGTAACTCCTTCTACCCAGAGTCGTCAAGACTGCAGGTAGAATAATTGGGACTACCCTCCCAGAGATCTCCACAGTCTTTACCTCCCGCTGCCTACACCGTGTAAGCAACATCATTAGAGACCAGTTCCATCCTGCACACCATCTCTTCCAACGTCTGCCCTCTGGTAGAAGGTACCGGTCACTTCGTGCCAGGACTAACAGACTGACCAACAGCCTATACCCACAGGCTGTTAGGCTGCTGAATGAACAATCTGCACCATGCCCCCCTATGCCTGGACTTCCTATGTAATTCCTATTACTGAGTAGCCTACTGAACGGACTTGGTCTTGCTGCTCCATGGTTTTTGCACTCATCATTGCACTTGGGTTTATTTGTTTTTGTTATTGTATGGTTATTTATTTATCATGTGTATGCCAGTGGTGATGCCCTAAACTGAATTTCGTTGTTTTCATGCAAACAATGTTTCATGTAGGCAATGACAATAAAGCTCTATCTATCTATCTATCTATCTATCTATCTATCTATCTATCTATATATCTATCTATCTATCTATCTATCTATCTATCTATCTATCTATCTATCTATCTATCTATCTATCTATCTATCTATCTATCTATCTATCTATCTATCTATCTATCTATCTATCTATCTATCTATCTATCTATCTATCTATCTATCTATCTTCTGATTGGCTCAGCAGAATATTTTATTTTATATTGAACATTTTGAATCCATATATGAACGTCTTTTTACTTTTGTGAGTTTTTATTTGCAGACCATTTTATATTTTAGTCACAATACTGATGCTGAATAAAAGTCTTGTTTCAATTCCTTGCGGGGGCATATACTAGACTTTGGAGGCCATCATGACAGAGGCCATAACCACTCCTACACCAGCTTGGAAAATCAGCATTAGACATTGTAAATAAAGTGGAAATGCAAATTTGGAAATGAAGACTGAAGAAGAGGAGGAATTATACAAAGTAGGGTGCATTGATGCACAGGCTGTTCCTGAGAGCAATTATCATTAAAGCTCATATACAGTGTGTAATGAAAGCTGTACAAAAACACACATGGAAACACCAAAACACACACACACACACACACACACACACACACACACACACACACACACACACACACACACACACACACACACACACACACACACACACACAAATTAAAATAAAATAAATCAAGAATTTCATGCCCCTTTAACTTTTTTTTAGGTGAGGCTTTAGGTGAGGCTTTTTGATGCTACATTTTAGACAGTATGGGTATACTGAAGTAAAAGTAATTACTTCAAATACTGTCAATACGCTGTCCATCTAGCATGCGAGAGATCTCTAGTAGTACTTGTGGTCATCACTGTGCAGTTCCTTTCTGCTACCATAGTCACCTTCCCATTTGAAGTTATTTCCTTCAACCGAGTATTTACATATTGGATGTTTTCTGTTAACTCTTTAAATGCTTTTCTCTATAATGTTCGCCCCAGTATAGGGACACTATAGAGTAAAAAAAGAGATGAGAGGAAGAATGGAGAATGGAGGATGGAGAGAAACCGAGAAAGATGTGACACAGAGCTGGGGCAGCTTGCTAATGAGCAGAGGATTTATTCAATAAGTCGTTTGGCTCTTAATTAACACTCTAATTAGACTTCCTCCTTCTCACTACAACACATGTGCACGTGAGCACGCACGCAAACACACACCTAGCACATTAGGGGGTGACCTTGTGATAACCTTTTTGTTCATCAGTCAGTGACCACACCTTAGCAAACACACACATGCATGCACACACTCATGCACTTGCAGGTACTGTTTGTGCGCACGTTTTTTTCCCCTCACACGTGCGCGCGCACACACGTGCAGCATATTACACGCGGCCTCTGATTGAATGTATTCTTCATCCTCTACGCCACCTTAATAGCCAATCAACATTAATTAATAGCCTTGGTGGAGCGGGGGATTAACCATGTGTAACTCCATTTAGTTAGATTTGTATACGATCAGAGTTAAATTAACACTGATTTTTACCAATGGTGGAAGTAAATACACACATTTTACTCAATTAAAAGTCCTATATTGAAAATGTACCTCAAAATATACTGTACCAAAAGCATGCATGTAATGTCCCACGGCAGATGCTCTTTTATAATGCTGACAAAAAATGGAAGGTGTTACTATTATGTGTTGATGTTTTGTTTTTATTGAACGTTCTTGTTTTTTATTTCTAAATGTATATATTTTATTTGCATGCTATGGTAGTTACTTGTATATGGTCAAATGGTATTTGGTACCAAATGGTCCCTGATCCCTGATGTACAGTATAGACACAGGTATGGCATTACTGTCAGTGGACAAAGACAGAATAAGAGCACATTGGGGGCTGTGTTTCTCTGTCCTATAGTGACCCTGTGTGGACAATTTAAATATTACATCGTGTGTTCTTAAAATAGTTTATCTTACAGGTGAAAGACTGATAGTTGATGTTAAAGGTGAAAGAACGGTCTGGTATGCTGGTCACCAGCAAATGTCTTTATGAAATGAATGGGAGATTCATCTTATTATGAAAAAAATCTAGACTTGCATTGCAAAATGTTCAAACCTTTTTTCTGCTGTTTTTAGAGTCCTCCAAATACCACCAGAGATTTGTTTCCCAAATCCAGCCTAGAATTGTGGACAAAAGCAAAAGAAATCTTTAGTTTTGGAGTCTGTGGGGTGAAAATATCATCAAATGGTGGTCTGTGGCTCAAGTGCTGAATAAGTAGTGAGCCCTGGTAGCAAGGTTGAAAACCAGATAACAAAAACATTTGCAGGTCCACAAATATCCACTTCTGTAAAACAAAACAAAAGCAGTAGTCGAGGTAAAAAATAATAAATAAATAAATAAATAAATAAATAAATAAATAAATAAATAAATAATAAATAAATAAATAAATAAATAAATAAATAAATAAATAAATAAATAAATAAATAAATAAATAAATAAATAAATAAATAAATAAATAATAAATAAATAAATAAATAAAAATAAAGTAGGAAGGACTTAATTGAGTGGGTGGTTATTGTGGGTGCCAACTTTGGGGATCATTTTGTATATGAAAACGGTTTGTGAAACCACTTGGTGTGCTAATAGCACAAACAGTCACCTTTTCACAGCGCCTTCTTCCAAACCTTTTCCACCAGCCTGGTGGTATAAACACTGCATTGAGTTGTTTAATGTCAAAACAACAAAATATCGAGCAGCAGTGTTTGTTTGATGTGTGTGCGGCATTTGGCGTGCCGTGTTTGTTTGTCGTTAACTTGTGTGTGCTGCAGAAGATGGCTGGGGTGGGCTGGACATCAATTAATACAGTTGACACCACAAAAGGCAAGTATTTCATACAACCTAACTCCAAAAAAATCTGAACTATCCCTTTAAATGACTATAGGTCCACATGCACGCTGTTTGATCAACTGATGTAGGCTACTTTTGGGCACCCCTATTTTCATATACAGTTTGTAGCCTTGGGAACTGCAGGCAATCTCACTGTGATATGAATTGGCTTTAAATACTATCTCCCTTTTGTAAAATGGAGGGAGAGAGAAAGAGAGGTAAGTGATAAGCCTTTTCAGAATATATGAGTGACTAGTAGCTTGGGTCACTGGGTCACACGAAATGTTAGTGTCCTTCTCATGTATCCAGTTCCTTCCAGTATTTCCTTACATCAGCAATTCCCACACTTTTTGACTTTAGATTTTTTGCAACCTCACTGAATGAATGAATGAATTGTTGGTGGTTTGTCCGTAGGTTCCATTCCAATAAACTTTGCTCGCTCCCGGAATACAACTTAACATCCTGGAAATTGACTCGTTGACTGTGACTCTGACTATGAGATTTCTGTTGCCAGGGAAATTGTAGGACACAAGTAGCCTCGGTCACTCGAGGTTCACCACGAACAGCTGTGTCCTTCTCATGTAGGTTATCCAGTTCCTTCCAGTATTTCCTTACATCAGGGTGTCCTCACATTTTGACTTTAGATTTTTTGCAATGTCACTGAATGAATGACTCTCTACCGGAATAAACGTAACATCCTGGAAACTTATACTTTTCAAAAGTTCCCCTGCTAAAAGGTTTATTCCGTGAGGTAACATTTCCATGTGAAGCTAAGGTTGATTCTTGATGTTACAACTGTAAGGTTTTTACGTCACATGCTAAACCCCTTATCCCAAACCCCTTATCCGTCTTTTACTATTTTGAAGGAATAATTCAACATGCCAATCTACTGACACGTGAGCTTGTAGACTGGCCATTTTAACTATTGAAAAATGTTTTTTTTTTATTAGTTTAAAAAGGCAAAGAATACTTTCTCAAGTACTCCCTGGCTTCTGGCTGTTTAGACAGTCTGGTGATCGTCCTGCATATATTTGGAGCTATCAAAGTATACAGTCCTTTTGTAACCTTATAGGTAGTATTTCTACCTATTAGTCTCCTCAGTCCTCTCGGTATTGTACAAAGAGGTGTCTGTTTGACTGTCTGTGCGCTTGAGCATGTCGCACACATACTCAAGCTCACTCACACACACACACTCTTTGTCCTTCCCAGTCATCACTCAGTTCCTCTCTCTCTCTTAATCAGCAGTATGATGAGGTTATGATGATTGTGATTGTTTGTACCAGGTTATCCCCAGCTCTCAGATGTTTAATAAACCTAAAATCTTTTTCAGCTGGGATACAAATAGACCAGTATTGATCCTGGGGGGGAATTCAGTCACCAGCATCAAGCAGGGCTTACACCTGCAGACATTTCAAATAGGGCTACGTGGTAGTTTGTCCTGACATATGACTCTGATGCTGTTCCGATCGTATCAAAAAGTTTGATATTCTTCTTGCAAATTGGAGATAGATGAGAATAACTATTTTCTACAGATTTTGTATGCAATTGTAGACATGATAGTCAATAGTCAGCACTAATGACTTTATGGCAGAAGCAGCATTCCACTCCCTCATGCATGCATGCACGCACGCACGCACACACACACGCACGCACGCACGCACACACGCACACACACACACACACACACACACACCACACACACACACACACACACACACACACACACACACACACACACACACACACACATAGTATGTTCATCTTTAATGATAATGATATCATGTGTTGACAATACCAATACCAACTATTTAAGTACAATGAAATTTTATTCATATAAGTTTTGGTTATTAAACAAAATTAAATATGTTTTTCAACTACAGTCATGCCAAGTCGATATTAGTATTATGAGAAGAAATTGGCTATATTCTAGAATAGATAAACTGTGATGGGACCAAAGCAAAGGTGACGGTTTTCTATAGACCAGAGAAGGCATGCCATGTCCAAGCGGTTCAACTGGTCTAGAGACATTCACAAAATTAGGTTAAATGAAAGCCTGCACCTTGAGAAGGTGTGACCACATTTTTAATCTTCACTATACATTTGGACATAGAGGTATAGTGTACCTGTGAAATTGTTCTCAGCATTTACCTGTTGCCTGCTGGCACTGTTGAAACAGTGTAGAACAATTAGGCGACAAACACCTATTTGAACCAGTGTCATGTCGTGTCGTCATTCAAGGTCAGAATGGCTTGAGCGTAGAAAGTTCTGTTTAGTTTATGTGAATAATTTGCATCAGGGGGAAGTCCCCTCACTTTCCATCAAGTGAAAGCATTTGTTTCCTGACCACAGGTAGGTGTGTTTCCCCCAACTGATTGTCTGAAGTAACTTGAAATCTTGATGGAAAATTCTCTTTTCCTAACCACCTCCCTCCCTCCCTCCCTCCCTCAACGGGTTATAAAAATGCAGGCGCTGGAGACTAGTACAGCAGGTGAGAGCACACTGGACCAAACCATGAGCAGCATAGCATCTCCAAAGATAAAGGAGACATACCTGAAGCAGGGATACCTCTCCTCCCTGCCCATACTGAGCAACACAGAGCTGCGAGAGGCCAGGGATGCCTTCTCACAGCTGGTAAAAGAGCTGGGTGAGTGAGATTTTATTTAGGGGCGATAGATTCATTATTATTATTATCATTATTATTATTATACATTTTGTACCTAAATTATATGTTGCACAGACTCAAAATTCCCTTTGGGCCATTCTGTTCTAATGTCCATTTGTTTGCTGCTGGGGGAAACTTCAAAGTGAGTGCTGGTATTCAATGATTACAGTCAATATTCCTGACCCACTCACAGGTGAGGAATACACCCAGTATAGTCTTCACAATGTCCACATGCGTTATGAGTGGGTCAACGGGCTGGTCAGACACCCCCGCATCCTGGAAGTGGTGACTGCCATCCTGGGTCCTGATGTCCTCCTGTTGGACTCACGCTTCATCTGCAAGTTCCCTCAAAAAACACTTCCCAAAGCCTCAGATGAGAGCATTAAGGAAGATGCACTTCGCTATGTGGCCTGGCATCAAGACATAAGGTTTAAACACAACGTCTGTCTGTCTGTAAATGAGACCATTGCTTTGTTGTTTCAAATTGGTCATAATCATTGGTCAATAATACATGAAGATGTCAAGTAATTTGATATTGATTTGTGATCACAGGTATTGGGGCATCGATGGAGGACCAGTTGCGAATGTATGGCTAGCTTTAGATGACTCACTGCAGGAGAATGGTGCCCTACTGGTCATCCCAGGTAGGCTACTATATACAGTATGTCCTGTTCCTGTGCTATAGACCATAATTATTCATACAGCAGAACAGAAAGTGGCTCATAACACAACTACGCTGGATTTTTATGAAAGTACACTTTGAGGATAGAACGAGAATAATTAATTCATTATTTTGTACAGCTACAATATTTGTGAGTTTGACGTTGTTTAATACTAATCAGATTTTTATGTATAGATGTATGGACTGTAAAATTCTAATTGAGGTAGTTGCCACCCTGCCATTAACTTAATGGCAAGGTTGCTGGTGGTGAATATGGTCTTATTGCAGTACCACATTGTGGGCCCAGAATGAGACCGCAGCTGAGTAAATGTGGCACTGAAAAATATTATTTTCCTGAGAGTTCTAATAATAAGCCCCTGATTCATTCCAACAGGACATGGCTAGGCTAAAGTCCTTGGCAGTGGTAGAAGAAGTATAAATAAATATAAAGGAAATTAGAAATATAAATAAATTAAATACAAATGAAATAGTCATAGGTACAACATTTCATTTGTACATAGCCTATATACCTTCCAACATGTGCAATGCTTGACTCCAGAGTTTTTTCATTTGAGCCTCTTCTTCCAAAAAGCTGACATCCCACATATTCAAAACACACGCACGCACGCACGCACGCACGCACGCACGCACACACACACACACACACACACACACACACACACACACAGACACACACACACACACACACACACACACACACACACACAATAACTGGTCTGCATGTTGTGAGCTTGAATATCTGCTATTTTGTAGTGAAAATTCTTTAGGTTATTTTGACAATATTGCTAACAACCTAGATATGCAAGTTAAGATTTTGTGAAATCTATTTAGAACTCCCACCAAGCAGACAAGGCCTCACACTCCCAAAATCCCATTTTAGTCCAGTAATAATATCACTTGACCTGCACCTAATTGCAAAAAAAACAAACTCAACTGATTTTGAATCTTTAATATGTCCAGAATAACATACAAAAAGTTGCCTGGAATTGTCTTGGGGGAAAGTTGTGAAAATAGCCTCTAAAGTATGAGACTACAAAAAACGTTTTTTGTCCATTTCTGCTAGACTTCACCATGCTAAAGCATATAACAATTTGATTGAATGGTTTACCAAACATTTCTCAGTTGTTCCATATGTATTTCTTCCTATAGAATCCAGTTCTGCAATGTACATTTTTGTATTGTGCATAATTATTGAATTTATCAGCATATTCACACATGGGCGGAAATGACAGGAACAATCCTATAACAATTTGTTAAACGGGTTTATCAAACTTTACTCGGATGTTCAGTATGTATATTTTCCTCTAGATTCAATTTCTGCAATGTACAGTACTGTGCATAATTAATGACAATTAGTATATTTGACACATAAGCGCATATATGCATATATTAACACTATGGTCCCATGTTTACAAAAATGGTATACGGTATGTTTGCTAACTGCAAAATAAGATACTAAGTTGAGCCTTTCCATAGCATAGGTCGAGGCTAGGGCAAGTGATATGGGCTAAGATGAAGTCTGAAGGAGCATTTTCAGACTGTGGCTGAAGATTGGGAGCGAATCTGCAGTTCTGTTTCGCATTCGGCTCTGTGTCGGCTAATCTGAGTGCTCTGGAGGGCTTGTATAGGGTGCGATCAGACAAGATATATAGTTCCATATTGTATTTGCTTTGAATGACGGCATCCAATATTCGTACTGCAGACAGCAGCCAGGAGCCAATGGAGGGACCAAGGAAGCTGTAGTAGGTTGGATCAGTGGAGAGGCTTAAGTATGCCAGTAAGGATGGAGTTAACAGTAACGAGGGAGTTATGCTTTGAAGGAAGCAGGGTGGCAGAGGATGTGTAGAGCCCAGGATCACATTAGGAATAGGCACAGGGTGATGTCTGAAGTATCAATCTACAAGAAAGGGTGATACATGTCATGTAGCTGTAATGTGTGCTTTGAACGAGAGCTGACTGTCCAGGACAACAACAAGGTTCCTGGCTGTTGGGACAGATGATACCAGCTTGTTGTCAATGGAAATGGTTCGTTCCGGCCCTATGCTCAGAAGAACCTCAATCTTGAACCCAGAATTGAGAATATTGTTTGCTATTATTAAGCAACACTGGTCAGAACAACAACGATTGGGTTTCTGAATGATAATTTAACAAAGCTTGCATTGATAAATTCAGTAGAAAACAATTACTGGCAGAACAACCTTTATGTGTTGAATGTAACACTAGCAACTTTGCACCAAACAAATCCTGTAGGATGGAAAAAGTTTTTCTGGAGACACATTCCATTCAGTTCATGGAGACTTCATAATTGAGGTGACTGAACAAAGAGGTCAAAGTCAGGCGTGGTCTCATGCAAGGAGGATTCAGTACATCACTCGAGGCAGAATCTCATGGCCAAAGAGAATTAGCTCTTAACTAAGCCCCTCCCCAATCCGGCCATGTCCAATGGGCATGCTGGAAGAGGAAAGCTTGAAAGGAAAGCCTGACCTGGATGGCAACAGTTGCTAAAGTATATGGATTGGCATTGGACAGTGAACAAACCCGCCCCAAAAGGTGGGGCTTAGAGAAGAGCTTATTGAAGAGAACTTACTGATACTGAGTTCAAAACAAAAAGAAACTATCCAAGGTGCTGAAAATGAACAAGTTGACCAGATAGATGTCCATGCACATGAATCAATTCGCATCAGAAGTGGCAAGGCATTTAAAGACTGGCCAAGCCATAGATGAAGAAGTTGTGAAAGGCTTGTTAGAATCATCAGAGACACTTGACAAAAAAGGGAAGGGGCTCAGTCAGCCTTTCTACAGTACATAGTGATGAAAACAAGACAGAACTGATCAGAAAATCTGAAGGAATTTAAACATCTGGAGACAGTGTACTCAGATATATATTGATTATCGTACACCAGAGGACAATGCCTGCAAGTGGCAATAGTCTTGTCCCAGTTTGGTTCACCCACAGAGTTTTCACCAAGCCTGAACAGAAAACCTCCCAGGAAATGAAGGGAGAAAAATCCCACATCCTTTTCAGACATCTTCTTCCTTATTAGAGAGTGACAGTGATTTTGTACTAATGCATCAGACAAATGACTTTTAATAACACTTGACAGTTGATCTCAAATCAAATATCAAATTATCCATATACAGTAGATTATCGAATTGTTTCTGCCCATGTGACAAATATGCTAATTATCAAATTATATATGCTCAAGATATATTGCAGAATTGCATTCTATAGGGAAGAATACACAGAGATTACCCGAGAAAAGTTTGGTAAATCAAATTTCCCAAACTATCAAAACTGTCCAATTGCTATAGGGTTTTCCCTGTTATTTCCACCCATGTCAAATATGCAAATTATCTTATTAATTATACACAATACAAAAATGGCCATTACAGAAATGGATTCTACAGGACTAAATATCAGCTGAGAAAAGTTGGGCAAACAATTTAATCAAAATGTTACAGGGTTTGACATGGTGAAATCTAGCAAAAATTGCCAATAAGACGTTTTTTTTTTTTTTTTTTTTTTTTTTTGGTAGGGTCATACCTGACAGGCCATTTTCTAAACTTTTCCCTCAGACAATTCCAGGCAACTTTTTGTATGTTATTCTGGGCATATTAAATATTCAAAATCAGTTGAGGTTTTTTTTAGTTGCAATTAGTCCAAGGTCAAATGACATTATTACTGGACTGAAACAATCTAATTATACATACACATCAACATATCAAATTAATTCCGCCTATGTGTCAAATATACTAATTGTCATTAATTATGCACAATACAAAAATGTACTGTGCATTGCAGAAATTGAATCTACAGGAAAAGATACATACTGATCAACCAAGCAGAGTATGATAAACCCGTTTAACAAATTGTTATAGGATTCTTCCTGTCATTTCCGCCCATGTGTGAATATGCTGATAAATTCAATAATTATGCACAATACAAAAATATACATTGCAGAACTGGATTCTACAGCATGAAATACATATGGAACAAACTGAGAAATGTTTGGTAAACCATTCAATCAAATTCTTATATGGTTTAGCATGGTGAAATCTAGCAGAAAGGGACAAAAAACGTTTTTTGTAGTCTCATACTTTACAGGCTATTTTCACAACTTTCCCCCCAGACAATTCTAGGCAACTTTTTGTATGTTATTCTGGGCATATTAAAGATTCAAAATCTGTTGAGTTTGTTTTTTTTGCAATTAGGTGCAGGTTGACCCCTTTTTTCCCATATAATGCCTGTACTATTTGAGAGTACAAGGATCACTGTCGTGGAGGAAATACTCATTGATAGTTTTTTAGTTTGTCTGTTTTGGACATGAGTCTGAATGTTTTCACCATGTTGTTGTGCTACTCCAGAAAGCCATCATGGTGGGATGTTGCTCCATCGCCCAGCAACCCGTTCAGGCAACATGCTGTCACAAAACCAGGAGATTCCAGAGGAGCTATTGGAGACACAGAAGGCTGAACTCTGTCCCCTAGTGGCTGGAGAGATGTCTGTAAGTCTTCTGCATGAGGCTCATTTTCATGATCCCTGTCAGGGTCTTCTCCCTCTCCCTCACTGGGAATATTGGACACATTTACAAGCCCTGGGCATGTACAGTATGACCTACTCTCAGTGTTGTCTGTCTTCTTCAATCTTCATGGACTTTTAAGTTGCATCCTCTGTTCATATCCGTTGTTTAGTTTGTTTGTCACAGAGGCATGTCAGAGTGTTTAGTTGTTAGGTCCATAGTAGCCTGGTCTAGCCCTCAATGATTTTGGCCTTGGGGGGCGGGGGTGTCGTGGGATCCACACGGCGGAAGTGCTGCGCTCTGATTTGATCTCACTAACGTGTCGTCATCTCCGGCCCCTCCCACGCCCGTCCACTGCTGTTCTACGTCACATCATTTAGAGCGACGCCCACCCCGGAAGGTTGACACGCCCCTCAAGGCCACTTTCCAACGCGCGTTAGTCCAGGCTTTCCGTTTTCGCGCAAGGCGGACGAAAATGAAAGCCTGGGTGTCGAGGCTAGGTCCATAGTGATTCCTTGTGTGATCCTTGTATGTCCACTTTAAATGTCCTTCCTCATAGTTAATGATTTATTCCTAGGCTCCTATAAGTTCCTTAGTTGATTAACCCCTTGTATGTCTCTGTCGCCTTGACCATCATACACCTGTAGTCATTGTCAGTGAGTGACAAAGTGGGTTGAAGGCAAGGCATAAATTGCAGCTGTGTGCCAGACACCAGTTTGGCTATAACGTGACATTTGTATTTGATTTGGCAGGTCCATGATGGACTCCTGGTCCACTCCAGTAAGCCCAACATGTCCCAGATGAGGCGCTGTGGCTTTGTGATTCGTTACATCCCCACCTGCGCACATCCCTCACAGGTCAAACTGAGAAACTCAATATTACAACATCATTCATACTAGCAACCTTGAATCTCTACAGTCTCCCTCCACATTTTAACTGTTTGTGTTTTTCATGAATGAATGCCCTCCTTATTTCATCATACAAGTCTATAGTATATACTGTACCGGTAGTGACTGATGAGTTTGTAGACTGTCCTGTCCGCTGTCTTTCTTTTTTTCCCCCCACGCTTAAGTTTTGAAAGAAAGTGTGGTTTGTTGTACTGTCTAAGTCTAACTTGTGCTAAATACCTACATTGTTAACTGTAAAATGACACTCTTTCTCAATATTCCTCTTAGGACCCTGATCGCCCCAGGACATTCCCTGCTACACTGTTGGTGTCTGGAACTGACCAGTTCAATCACTTCTCCACAAACAAACCTTGATTATGATGAACATAGTTGGCAGAGAAAATGTTCATGTGGAATACATGTAATTACTAAATAAATATTTTATGAAAATGCCGCGTTATTAATTACAGTCATACCATATATTGTTTATTGATTGAGCCAAAACTCTGAGTTTGAGTTATACCTTTCCAAATGATTTTTACGTATATGTGAATAATTTACATATGTATAGATGATAGATATTTAGTACTCAATTACATGGTCAAATCGACTGATCCTGATGATACAATGCAAGTTACCACCACACCAGTTATGGCCTACCGGAGATGCAAACTACATTTTTATTAGACCACTCCATTACCAAATAAGCATATAGGCACAGGTTGCATCTGTTTCTGTTGTTGTTGTTGTAAAATGATTTGCGTGCATGAACTCTGGAAAATAAATCTATGAATAGTTTATAGCAGTGGTTTTCAATATTTTTGATACCAGGGCCCAACATTTATTCAGCATTTTAGCCACAGACTACCTCTGATGTTAAGTTTAATCTCTCTGACCCAAAAGCATGGATTTTCAAGTTTTTGTGTACGCTACAATTTAGGAGAGATAAACTGGCAAAATAACAATTAGTCTACATTTCCTATTTGTATAGGTTCTTGAAAAATAGGTGATTCAGATGTTTAGATATAATTAAACGCTGCAAAATGAAACCCAATGATCCCTCACGGGTCCATTTGGTTTCTCAATAGTCACAGATCTATAAGGGTCCATTTGGTTCCCAACTGTCCATCATTTAGCTGGGAATCCTCTCAGGGACCACTGGTGGTCCTTGGACCACCTGTTGAAAACCCCTAGTTTAAAGTAAAGGGTTATCCATACATAATTTCCACTTAAACAACCTGAGGGGGAGAAACAGTGAGATCACATCTATGGCCTTAAAGGACCATGCCTGTGCCAGTGTCTGAAATGGTGGACCTTCTGAATATAACACCACATATGGTGGAATGAAGTGTCATGAGATGTGAGGGAAATATGGCCCTATAGTGGTGACACGAGGCCTAAGGGACTGTCGGCCATACATGATGGCGTGGCAGTTTTTTTTTTCAGGTTTTCATACCTACCTTTCAGACCTATATGGTTGCACTAATTACAAACTGAGACGAGAGTGATTTAAATGTTTTAGAGCCAATTACCTTCAGCCAATACCAGTGACCTTGATAAATTCAGGCCCACATTGCTGTATCCTAACAATGTATATTATAGTACAGTTGACTATGATGATACTTATTGTTAAATTTTAAAGCAACACATTTTATTGCGATGGGAGGCAGTACAATGTTTACAAATGGTTACAATTAAGACATCAAACAGAATGTCATGGAATAAACAATGAATTAATGTACAGGTATGATGTATCATGAAGTACTGCGGTTAAGCCAGCTTCAGCAGCTCTGTGACCATGACCCCCACCCCATCAAACACCTCATGAATTGGAGCGTTGCACATGAATGCACTGCATGTCACCAGCTTGTTTTTCACGTCCACGTGCGCCTGGTCCACATTTTTATTCACATGTTTGCAGCCCATCTCCTTCAGCGTGCTGGCTGTCTGCGCGTAGGGCCATCTGAAGTAGACAAGCAAGGAAGGTGCATGCATTTAGTCTCTCTGTCTGTCCGTCCATCCATCCATCTATCCATATCGATTGGTCTATTTATCGATTGATTGCATCTATGGATCAATCCCACGGATCGATCCTGATTGATTCTATTGATCAATCAATGAGATAAATCAAGTTCTGGGAATTTGTGGTCTAATAGAGCTGAGCAGTCCCGCCCCCTTGTGACGTCGCCCTGGCTCCCGAAATGAATTCCCCATTCATTGTCCTCATAGACTTTTCAAAAATAGTTTAGACAAAGATGATTTTACACCACACCACTGTCCCAAAAGATTGTGTGTGTTGTCATGATTTGTCACACACAAAATCGAGTTGTCTCGAAAAGTGTGTCAATCTTTCTAGAGCCAGGGTGACATCACGATGCGGGACTGCTCAGCTCTACTGAAATTGAACAGGTTTAAAGAATTGCTGGTTCACAGTACGAACCGTTCACACTGCTTGTCCTGTCCTACGGTCAGCTCACATCCGGGCAAGGCTTTGGCAGCGAGGACAGGGGAGATGCAGCACATTCCCTGGGGCTTGCCGGCTCTATGGAACGTCTGGATGAGCTTCTCAACTTGGGGTTGGATGGTGTAATCTTTGCCTTTCACTGCCCAGTCACTGAGGTTCTTAGCCACACCAAACCCCCCTGTGCAACACCACACAGAAGCATCATGTTAAAGCAGTGTACTCCACATTGTGTATCAAGGTAGAAGGAGAAATACCATCATCTAGCAAGTACCAGTTGATGGTATTTCTCCTTCTACCTTGATACCTTGATGCCTGTATGGCATATTTGGCATTCCCTGAATTTCATCCCTCAAAGCCTGTTCTAAATATGTTTCCTATCGAAAAGTGATGGGGGTACTGTGGTTCCCACGGATGGTACACACACCTGATTGGTTCTTGATTACAAGGGCCAATCAGATGCACTGCTCCGTGCTTGCACTTAGAACAGGTCGAACTGGTTGCGACTAGTGTGACTAGTAAAGCAACATTGCTGCAACCTTGTCTATAGTTGTTATAGTGGTTCAAGGTTCAAGGTTCTTTATTTGTCACCCCAGTGCATGTCAGGACATATACAGGGATGAAATAACGTTTCCATTCTTCCACAGTGCCATAAGACAATAGTCAAAGACAAACAATATAGACAAGACAAACAATAGTGCAACAGACCAGGGCAATAAAGTGCTAACTGTAACACCTAACGTAAGGTGAAGGTGCTAAGCTATAACCAAAAGTATAATAAAGTGTCAAGTAGTGAAAGCTAGACAGACAGTGAATATCACTCTTCCTGTATTTTATTATTTATTTCCACAGATAGGATTCCCCAAATTGATATATGTGGCATGGAGCCCGATCTGAAAATATGTTGTTCCAGAGACCCCCCAGATTTATACTGTAAAGAAAAAACTAAATCATTCAAAGTATCAGGGCATACATTGAGAGCCATTGAGATGGCCATTGAGAGATGTCACCTGGGATGATGACGGCATCAAAGGCTGCAACGTCCAATTTGTCCAGGTCAGACACATCTCCCCGGGCGATACGGGCACTTTCCTGCAGCACGTTGCGTTTCTCCTCTGTGGGGTTTCCTTCACAGTGGTTCACGACATGCATCTGATTGATGTTTGGAGCAAACATTTGTACCTGCAACGCCATCCATAGACAATTAACACTTGTAGGCATAGATAGTAATCATTATAGGTAGAATGATGTTTTTATTATGGATCCCACCCGATTATCTGTCACAGAGAGTTTTTGGACCAACCAGAGCATGCATCCCTTAAGGCGATGGGAGAGATAGACGAAAGACGACTGTACACTGAGCTATACTTTGGAGACTGAGACATGAGTCTTTGAAGAGCCACAGTACCTTGGCCCCGGCGCGGCTCAGGTGCACTAGAACAGCGGAGGCCTCGTGGATCTCAGTGCCATCGTACACTCCACATCCAGAGAGAATGACCGCCACACGCTTCACCATGGCTCCTGTCACACATACATACAAGAACATACAGTAAACAGTAGGCCTAAACATGTTTTCATGATAGGCATGTCCGAGAGAGAAGAGACAGCACAATACTTTGCCAGTCTTGTTGCCTCCTTTTTGGGCATCCAAAGTTGTTGGAAACCTCTAACAACCAATCTGTGCATATGTGCTGCCAAAGACAAATACTATAGTCTCCAACTACAGTATAGCCCAGCTCTGAGATGGTATGTAAGTTGTAGAAGTGGGTATTTAAGGACCTTGTTTTTTTATGAACATACTGTATATTTTGTGCCCAGCATTGGGTTTCATTATTGGACATGACGACTCTAACACCAATTTGCAATAATAATAATAATAACAACAACAACAATGATAATAGCATGCCCAAGATAGGGATGGCAGAAAGAAAGTACAATAAGGAAAATATAGTGAAAGTCCCTCACCTTGTAGAACTAATGTGAACCTGGTTGCTGTTCAGATGAGATGCGACAACATGAGTTGAAGCTACAGGATTTTATATACAGTAGCTTCTGTCCACTCCCAAAATCTCCTGCTCCCGCCTACAACACTTGTTGCTTAGAAAGTTAATGAAGTCATACAGTGTGGTATGTTTGAGTAGGAAAAAAAACACCGGATAAAAGAACTGCTGAATCATTCTGATTCACCACCATATATCTAATTTAACACAACCAACATCACTTTCTTGCATTGTATTAACATTCATAGAAGCTGCATTTCACATGAAAATATAATAAATTTAAACTTTTCTTACATTGTAAGCCTGTTTTCTAAAATGGCATCTGCCTGTGGGCTGTATGAGCTGGTTCAATACTAGATGTTTATACTAGAGTCAGTACTAGATGTTTATACTAAGTGGAGAGCAACTGCAGTATGATTCATGGTGCTGCTCCTCAGAGAGACGTCCTCTGTCTGTTCAATGAGACATTTTCATCATCACTGCTCTACTGTTATTGTAGCTGTCTCACCCACCCTGCGCCTGTCTCTGCTGTACTGTACAGGTCTGTCTGTCTCACTCACCCTGCCTGAACCCCCCCCCCCCCCCCTCTCTCTCTCTCTTTAATTGGGTTTTTAGTCTTTGCCAACTGACTGAGACTGAGGCTCAGCCCATTTGTCTTGCTATTGGTATTCCCCCGGGCTATGGGATGCACCAGCAGTGTATAAATGTAGTGCTCCCCAGCTACAGGATGTGTCAGTGTAATCATGGCTGAGCCTCAGGCACTGCATTTCTCTGTGGGGATTCTGGGCATCTCTGGTGGTAAGCTACTGTACATCTTGGTTGTATTATAGGCAGTGGTGGAAACTAAAGCACAAGTTCTGTCCTTGAGAGTTACATTATAAACACTTCACTATGAGTACTTCCTTTGTTCAATAGTTTGCAGTTTTGTGTCTGCATATTTGCTATTATGGTTTGGACACATTTTGAAAATCTTTGAGGTGAAATAAAAAAAAATTAAATGGGATTTTTTCTTTCATTAGTAATGAGTAGTTTTACTGTTGTCACTTTAACTTAAAGTAGGCTAAAATATGTACTTTTTAATGGAATCTATTTGTGAGAAAATTATCAGTCAGCATCTGAAGTATATTGAAACAGAGTAGAATCTAAAACCGGAAAGAACATCAATGCATTCAATCTGGATGTTTGCTATTGACTGTTTTTAATACAATGATGTGTGGCTGTGACTAAGGAAATAAACAGACGGAATGAAGTAGCTGATGGACTTGCAGTGCATTAAATAAGCCACAAGAGGGAACAAAATCACACTGACTTTTAAATTCTAGGATTGAGTGACTTGAGTGAGCAGTTCTGTAATATTTGTATTGTAGGCTATTTGTATACTGGTACTCTACTTATATATACCGGTAGTCTGATAGTAATCGTCATGATTATAATGGACTTGCTTGCAAAATGTATTTGTCTATTACTGAAGAGCTTGAGAGACAGGGAGACCTAGAACAATGACTGAATATCAATGAATAATGATTACTCATAGAGCTTATCTATATTTAGGAAAAGATTATATATCACTTGATAATGGAAGTTCTGTTTAATTATTTATAGGCTGTCTCCTGCTTCTAATAAATGACTACGGCAGTTCAAGTGCAGGGGACTTCATCCCCCATAATGCCCTGGGCATTCTGTTACTCATCATCGCTGCCCTGTTGGCATATGCAGGTTGGTTTCCATTCATGCATGGAAATGCATGAAAACATGCATTCTCCAGAACACATTTTTCCTCTGCTTGTCGAACTCCATAGTGGTTTAGTAAATGCATACCACTCACATTTTGAGGTGCCTTTACTGTTGAGTATTTTGTGTTTCCACTGTTTCAATACTTTATAACATACTTCTAATTCACTATACCTCTCAGCTAATTTAAAACTTTACCAGATTTAGAGTATTAATACAAAACAGACATTGGGTTATTTTATGCTTCTCCAATTCACAATATTGTCAGTCAAAAAATAACTATAGGCTACTTGTGTGTATGTGTGTGTGTGTGTGTGTGTCCTTTTTGAAATGAGTGTGATGAATGCCAGCAATGCCAGCTTTTCGGCTGACATTGCCCCGTTCGCCTGCTGTCGACCATAGATAAAAAATATAGAGTTAACTGGAGTGATAGCCCGCCCCTTGCCGTTCATTTCTACTGTGTTTCCTCCATGAACACGCACATGAACGAACGCCCTATGTTAAGTTCTGTGCAAAAAGCAATGTGGAGGCACCCATAATGGAGTTCAGGAAACATCGTCTGTCCATCGCCCATTGTCGTTTCCTGTTACATAGGTTACCCCCCCCTTCATGGGATGGACACCCCAACCTAACCGTCGGGCCTCTGCTATGTTGGACAGAAGTTTGTTTTAACTTCTGACATCACCACTTGTCACACACTTTTCCCTGTTTGTGGGAAAAGTGTGTGACATGAATGAGCCATCTTGTCAGCTTAACAGAGACCCAGTTATTTGTACAATTCCTAAAAGTAAACATTGTATCCCTCTCTGTCTCTTCTAGGCGTGTGTCGCAGTCTGTCCCCCTCCCAGCTGTTTTCTACCCTGTGTCTAACTGTGTCCTCATTATGGTGTGGCTCTGGTCTTGTGTATCTTCTGGTGGGGCAAGGAGTACTTCCCAGCGCTGAGCTACGATCATCACTGGTACCGGGGCTGGCTGCATTCAGCCTGGCACTGCTCTTCATAGGCACAGTATCCGTCTTGGTAACCAAAGCGGTCCTGTCTATCATAGCCATTAGCCTTAGCTTAGCCTGCGCACACCAGATCGCCGGACTGTCAGCGGCCGAGTTCGGCCAATCGGCTGCGGCCGCCAACTACCTGTTTGTCTGCATGGTGGGGCTTTACTTTGGCATTGGACGGCTGCTCTCCTATATCACTGGTGGGAAATTGGAGCCACCAGGGGTGGAGACAAAAGGTGTTCTGAGGTAACTGTGAAAATATAGCAGGTATTCGCATACCATCTACATCACCTGCTGACTAAGTGGCAAAAAGCTTCCTAGTCTTGACAGGCCAGACATCCAAAATTCCAAATGGAAAAGTCATATCTGATTGCAACCTTAGTGTGTATGAACACTGTAAACGGATTTGTTTAAAAACAGAATCTAACCCCACCTCACCTCCACTCTATTGGCTCATTATGAAACTGCTTTAGACTGCTGTGCTATGATTGGCTCCCGCCATACAACCCCTCCCCCTAGCACCGCCTTCCCTGAGCCCCACATATGTTTTTGTTCTGGACCGTCTGCAGGACGAAGCAAGTGTCTACAGGGAAACAGCTGCAGCATCAAAGTAGAAGCAATGTAGAGGGGAAAACGGCAAAGAATATTATATAGCATATATCTATTTTGATTCTTGGCAAAATAAGTTGCTCTATTACCTTTTTAAACAACCTTAAACATATTTGCCTCTCACTTTATGTGTAATTGTCAGAGTAATTATAAGTACATCAGTTTTCATGAAATGGTTAAATGTATTGGCTCTTTTAGCCACCTATTGTGCTGCTGCATCATTGATCTTTTATTATTCGTATTTGTGTATGCTTAAATATTTATCTATCTGCCTAGTGCAATTCAAATTTCAATGCCAAAAACAATCAAATTGTCATTTACAAATATATACTGTATGTGCATGTCATGATCGTTGCAGCACTACTCAGAGGGCGGCACAGAGCGAGGAAAGCATCGGCAACGTGGTGTCCGTTGGCCTGGTCCTGAACCTGCTGTCTGCATGTGTGTTGGCCTGTCCCCTCCTGGGGGTCGTCCCCCGCTTGTCCGTCGGCCATGTCCCCTGGCTGTGGACGGCCGGTGTCTACCAACTCGCAGTGTGCGTCCTGTGTTACCGCGCCATGGACGCACTGGCAGCCACATTCTACGGCTTTGTGGCTGTGTTGAGGTTTGCTGAAGGCTACAGTGCTCTCTTAACCCATTTTGACATCCAGACGAATTCTCCCGTTCCGTTTCCGGTCATCTTCTCGGTGCTGTTCTTCATCCTGGCTGTGTTTAGCTGCCAGAGGAGTGTTCTGACGGGAGTCTACCAACTGTTCTTCGTGGCGTACTGCATCTCCATCGCTTCCCAGCCCCGGGGCTTCTTGGAAGGAGGGACTCAAGGTGTCCAGGCGGCCATTTTTGTAGCCACTGCCGTCATGCTTTTTGTCACCGCATATAACACAGTCTCCACATCAGAGATTCCCACAGGGAGGGGTTTATTCAAAGCTCTGGTGACCCGGACAAACGCCATCTCTCTGAGACCTTGCGATAAAAACCTAGACGCTCCCTTCTTGGGCTACTCCAAATATTCCGACGGTGAAGTACTGGGCCATGCCTGCAGCGTGCTGGCTGCATTCGCCATCACCGCCGGCGTCGGCAGCGAAGGCCCACTTACGGTGCTGGTGCTGCCCTGGGTGGTGATCTCCGGCGGAGTGCTTCAGCTGCTGTGCGCCGCGGTGGCGTTCTCCCGTGGGAAGACACTAGAGAGCACAGTGTTCACCCTTTACGGGATGATGTGGAGCATTTGGGGGCTGGTGCGGTACGGGGGGCTCTATGGGGATTCCAGGGGCTTCGGCGTAGCTGTGGGGATCATCGGCTTCATGGTGTTTAACTGCTTGCTAACGGCCGCAGCGTTGTTGCTGAACGTAGCCTGGTTGGTGCATTCCCTGGCCTTCCAGCTCATCCTGATCAGCTTTCTGTTGGACGCAGTGGGGGTGGAGAACTACGGCTACGATGTGGCGGTCACCATCATATTTGGATTGGTCAGCTTTTATTGTTTTCTGGCAAACATATTTAACGGAACGTTTGAGACCCCTCAGATCCCACTAGGAAACCCTGTACTGCGTCTGAGTGGGAGTGGAGCAGGTGGAGAAATTTGTCCGCACGTCCCCGCCCACAAAGCCACTTCCGTTCAACAGATAGCGGGTGAGACGGAGATGCGAGTGTAGGGCTGCAACTATCCATACTGGTGGTTAGAATAGCAATTACTGGTTGCCACACCCGCTGTGATCCACATGGTCACAGGGGTGACTTTGGCTAGTAAAATATGGGAGGGGCTTACATATGCGATTGTGGCGGCCACACTTTGCAAGTTTTTTTTATTTATTGTAGAGAGGTGTCTTCTTTGAAAGTTTGTTCTATGTTTTATACATATCAAGAAGTATGGTCTATTTGCTATTACTGTGCATTTGTTATACTCAACTAATTCTCAACTAAGTCCAGTTATCTGATTAAACACTTATTAAGCTCTAGTTTGTACTTTGTCATACAACAGTCACAATAGCTAAATGAGCCAATCTACAAGCTCACAATGTGTCACAATGCAATGTGTTGTGAGCTTATAGATCATCTATTTATGCTGTTTGAAAGAAAAAGACAGCCTCCCTCATTACATTGTTGAGCTTGTACTCCACAATGTAATAGTGACTCAGGTCAATGTGTTTTGTGTTCTCTCACTTCCACAGACATCATGAAAAACGGTGGCATATGCGGCATACCGACTGACACCGTCTACGTATTGGTGGCTGCATGCAATCGACCCGACGCTGTGATCAAAGCTTATAAGCAAGTTTCACTCTTTCACCATTCCTGCATTCATTGGTTTATTCACTCTCATCTCAGGATTGAGGAAAGTCATAAACATTCATTCATTTCAGCATTTTCAATGGAGCATATATATACTGTAACGTCTATAAATCATTGGCTATACACATTTTAACTCAAATATTCTGGGGGTTCCTGGAACCAAACCAAAACAGACTCATATGCCTCTGTTCCCTACAGGGTGAAACAGCAGGCTCAGGACCGACCCATGTCTATCTATATCTCCAGCTTCAAACAGCTGGAGCCTGTAAGACACCTACTCAGCCCTCTGCTGCTAGACTTCATGCAGGCTGCATGGCCCTCCTCCATCAGCATGGTTATACTCAGAGGTAGATGTCTCTAAACTTTACAAAGGAGTAGTTACAGCTGTCTTCCTTCCAGTTCAAAATAGAGGCCATGTGCGTCCTCTTTGTGGTGAAGGGACAGCACTGGACTTTGGTAGCAGCCAAGAGTTAAGGTTTTCCAAAGAGACACGTTTTAACACACACACACACACACACACACACACACACACACACACACACACACACACACACACACACACACACACACACACACACACACACACACACACACACACACACACACACACACACCTTTCCTCTTCTTTCCCCATATAGGACCCTGGATGGACATCTTTGGTCTCGGAGAAGCAGCCACACATATTGGAACTCCCCAGAGCATCGCCATCAGAAACCCTGACTGTGCTGTGACCACACATCTCATTAATCTGGTATTTTAAGTAGCTACAAAGGGATATTTGATAATTATATCATCTACTCTGGCTCATGTGTGGTATTTTAATTACCATTACAGGGATATTATTTGGTAATTATATCATCTACTCTGGCTCATGTGAACACCCCAGACATAGATTACTTTTTCAGATTCAGTATTTAGATATTTGATATTCATTTTAGCTGCCCCACCCCTTCCTATACAAACCCACTATAACTTCATACATTTTAACCATGAAACATTCATCAAAAACACCCGTCTTTTTTTTGGTGACTGATATTGTCCTCCTAACACTGGAGGTGGCCATGCTTTTTCATTGAGGCTTTTTGTTTGGCCCCTACCATCTGAAGTTGCAACATTTTCCAAAACAATCTTTTGAAAATAAATTAAGCTGTAAATGAAGTTCCGATTCCACTGTTCACTTTGACACTTATAGGTTGGACCCGTTGCTGTGACTTCAGCCAATCCTACTGGTGAAGCAGACACAACTCACCACAACCAAGTTCGTGCCAAGCTGGGGGACAAGGTGAGGGTGACACATATTCCGGTTTTGTGAAACCAATAGCTACAGTTTCCCTCTCCTTAATGTGTTCATTTTTTCCTTGTTCAAGGTGGATGGTGTGCTGTGTGCTGGAGCCTCCCCTGAAAATATCGCCTCAACTGTGGTGGACTGTACCAAGATTGAAACAGGACAAATTGGTTTCTTCAGAGTGGGCCTCATCCCCAAATCCAAGGTGTTGTAAATGCTCCTGATCTGTTCCCATTTCCTATTTAGTAGAAACCTTGATGTATCCCCATATTTCATATGTCAGTGGAATAGAAGTTTATAGTATTGAAAAATGTAGAAACTAACAAAGTAAAAGTGTATGCTAACTGCATATAATGGGACACCATTTTTGCAGAAATAGATACTGTACTGTAGACTACACTACAGTATATTAATGGCATTTAGAACATTTAGAACACAATATATTCACATTCAAGGAGGTGCAGTTCACCAAAACATCATGGGATTGTAGTCCAGGAGAAAGTGTCGATGACATCAGAGACACTGGGCTCACTGCTAAAATCTAAAATATCTTAAAAAATAATAAAAAAAAACACATACTACAAACATAAAGACTCTCATAAAAATCTCTAAATGTTGTTAACAAATATTTTGTGCACAAATGGTGACGTGACCCTTTAAGTACAATACTAGTATCTAGCAACTTTCCCCACTGGCAGGTACTGCAGATATTTGAGGAGGTCCAGAGGAGACATCAACACGGTCAGACCAACCCTGCTTTTGATGGCACTTCAGACCCATGAGGGAAAGACTCAGGAGGAGCTGAGCTCAACGTCACCAAAGGATGACCGATACCACCAATTTACTTTTCATCTGATACCAATGAATAGCAGGCAGGGGTGTAGTGGAGGGGGGACGCGGGGGGACGGCATCCCCCCACTTCTCACATCTCATTTTCAATATTTTACTATGTCATCAATGTACCTCAGAGATGTTGTGTGGACATGATAAAAAAAGTTCCCCCATTCTGTGTTTCCTAGAAATGAAGGTCTGAAAAAAATCATTAGCATGGTGAAACACATCTTGATGACATCATCAAGATGTGTTTCACCATGTTAATGAGTATCCTTTTTTCTGAGAGTGTACAAATGGAACCAAATGGACCCTGGCGGGTCCATTTGGTTCCATTTGTACACTCTCAGATGAAAAAATAAAATGGGGGGGATTCCCCTTTCAGAGGCGTCCACCCACTTCTAAAAGTACCACTACAACACTGCCGATACCACCAATTTACTTTTGATCTGATACCAATGAATAGCAGGGCTACAACAGTATCTGGGGCTTTTTATACATTTATTGATAGATTTACGGTATATATGAGAGGTAGGGTGACACAGCAATGATTGTCAGGCTTGGGCTGCAGACCTACATACAGTAGTTGGAATTAATCTGTTGATTACTTTTTGATTCATTGACTAAATCAGAAGCACTGATTAATACTTTTAATGCTATTTTGTACATCAATATACAGTGCCCCTCAATACCAGATCTATATGAAATACAGTATATACTGTAACACATGGTGAACTTGTAGATCTGGTATTTCTGTCTTTCAGTTCGTACTTATGATACTAAAAAAAAAGAATATATGTTAAAGATATCCCCAAAATTTAAATGCCAATTAAGCCAAAAGTACAACATACACAACAAACAAAAGCACATCGCAAAACAAACAAACCTAACAATAGATTGTGTCAGAGAAACACACATTCTTGGTAAAGAATAGAAAAAAATAAATAAAAAATGTGGGGACAGATACAGGAGCATTTGTGTTTCACTTGGCAGTTAACTCTTTGACAGATTAGCAGAAAAGCTAGGCTCGCTTCCATTAGGCTCAATACTAACGGAATAAAATCCTCTGTTGTGAATCTTGCAAATTAATGATATCCAAAGACAGCTTAAGGTGTCTATGTCTACTTTAAGGGAAAAAATATATGAGTTGTTTGTGTTTCAGTGGATTTTTTTTATTTCATTTGAGAAAACAGCCTGTATTTTCACATTTCACTGTTCTCAGAACTCATTTAGAGATAAATGCATTTAAAGATATACCATTTATCAATTATAGTTGTAAAGTGTGTGTGGTCACTGTGGTGTTTTCTGGGTTTTGTAGTGCGATCACCACTTAATGTGCTTCATGAGGTGTGCAGTGAGTTAATGAGCTTGTTAATAAAACAAAACCTAAAACGACTTTTGGAGTGATAAGCAGACAACTGAATAATCAATCACTCTTGATCCATTAACTGTTGCAGTCCCTATTAGTCCCCTTGATACTGATACAGATTGTTGATGTCCATCTACAGTGAAAACTGGTAAAGTTTGCATTTGGGTTATTGTAAATACAATTCCTACTTACTATCAGACATCTTCGTTTTCTGTTCAAAAACAGCAAAAGCAACAAATTATTTCTTTTTAAAATCGTCAAATCATGAAAAACTGCATATTACGGCTAAAATGACATTTTTCATATTTTTTTAGAGGGCCAAATATAGGAAGTTCGACAAAATAGCTGTCAGCAGTTGTGAGGTTGCATTTATAATCTTTCTTTGAGGTTGATGCTATGCTAGTACATGATTGAATCTTGGGTCGGGGAATAGCAGACCCAGATCTTATGCTGAGTATTTCTAGAATACGTACAGTATTTAACCTTGGCCGAATAGACAGGAATACATATCTTTGACCACGCCACCTCAGGGATTCAACCTGAGGAAATCAATTAAAGTGACAAGTGAAACAATTAGGTGGCCATTATTGGCAATAACTAATTGTGGTTGAACCAATTTATGATAGTTACATAAATCACAGTTAGCAAAAGGTAAAATAAAATGCAGAAAAGAATAGTAATCTAGACAAGGGGCAAGCACAGCAAGGAATATTTCTATAAAACAAAACAATGGTTAGTCCTGTAGTTGTACATTTGTCGGTGCCATCCATAGAGTTATAAAAATAGAGAGCGGACGGGAGCGATAGCCCCGCCCTCTTGCCGTTCATTTCAATACAAGTTGCTCAGTGGTGATTTGAAGCACCCGGAAGACCGCCGGAAGTGTGTCTATTTCCGCATTTGGACACCAAAATTTGGTGTCCAAATGGTGTGCTTTTTGCTGGCGAGTTGGGTTGAAAACCACTGCTCTAGCTGCTTCTAGTGCATTTTGGATTTTGGCAGTTGGCAACACTGGTCTCTGTCACGATCGATTCTGTTAAGGCCCGCCCCGTTGTGATAGTTACAGAACCGCTTCTTTACTATCATTGGCAGATAACCACAAAGCTATGGGGCAGACATACAGTACACGGTTCTGGCCATGGGTTTAGCGCATGGTTGTTTTTTTGTTTTTGTTTTTTTGTTTTTTCGCAAGCCGGACTTCCGGCATGGTGCCGGAGAACTTTAATCACTATCACTATTTAATCACTACAGAACTTTAATCACATATTGATATAGTGTTATAATGGCATTCTGTAAACCCAATAATAAGTCAACCATGGATGGTATTGTTGACACTTATTAGTCAGGTAATATACCGTATATTGATATAGTGTGTGGTCATTCTGCGAGATTAAGCGTGTGGTACACAGGGTCATGTGGTGAAAACAAAATGATCCACGAGTTATCATAAGCTCACTGCACACTGCATCCCCTACTAGTCTTGGGCAATATACCGGTATTACCATTTACCACAATATTGGAGATCAATACCGAGTAATATCTTGGGATTTATTAAAAAAAAAAAAGCAAATATGGAATACCGTCAAATACCGCCATTATGATGGATTCTATTAAAATATGAACAATGTTGCTTGCTTCCTTGTTACAGGACTTTGGTTAGGTTCGTAATCGCCAGTTTTATACATGCCAATGCATTGCTCGAACGTTACTCCTCCTCCGGGCGACTTCTCTGTGACTATTACTATTAGGTAGGCAATGTGCTGTATAATGATATAGGGTGTGGTCGTTCTGCGAAATTAACTGTGTCGAAAACAAACAAGCTATCATCAGCTCACAGAACACTGCATTCATTCAATTCAAGCAAACACCACGTTTGTCTGACTAAGCCAGATAAGCAGCGCCGTAGCACATCCTGGTGTGAATCCTGGTGCCTTCTGAAAACATTCATCAGTGCCTTCATTATGATGTTAAAGCTCCTATATGTAATGTTATAGTCAAAATAATAATTACATTGATTTTTATTGTTTTTATGTTTTTCATGAAGTCTTCCTGTAATTAGATCATCTCCAAAAAAATCTAGTCTTTTTGACGCCTCTAGGAGCTGCAGGAGGCCTCCAAAGAAATCCCTATAAGCTGTGTCATTGGCTACGTTTTTAATCTTCACTATGCATTTGGACATAGAGGTATAGTGTACCTGTGAAAGTTGTTCTCAACATTTACCTGTGGGCACTGTAGAAACAGTGCAGAACAATTAGGCGACAAACACCTATTTGAGCCAGTGTCCCAAGTCATGTCGTCATGACAAGGTCAGAATGGCTTGAGCGTAGAAAGTTCTGTTTACTTTATGTGAATAATTTGCATCAGGGGGAAGTCCTCTCATTTTCCAACAAGTGAAAGCTTTTGATTCCTGACCACAGGTAGGTGTGTTTCCCCCAACTGATAGTCTGAAGTAACTTGAAATCTTGATGGAAAATTCTCTTTTCCTAACCACCTCCCTCCCTCCCTCCCTCAACGGATTATAAAAATGCAGGAGCTGGAGACTAGTACAGCAGGTGAGAGCACACAGGACCAAACCATGAGCAGCATAGCATCTCCAAAGATAAAGGAGACATACCTGAAGCAGGGATACCTCTCCTCCCTGCCCATACTGAGCAACACAGAGCTGCGAGAGGCCAGGGATGCCTTCTCACAGCTGGTGAAAGAGCTGGGTGAGTGAGATTTTATTTAGGGGCGATAGATTCATTATTTATTATTATTATCATTATTATTACCCATTTTGTACCTAAATTATATTTTGGACAGGCTCCCATCCATCATCTATTATTATAAATTAACTATGAACCCCAGCATTCCTATTCCGGCGGAACATTAGTATGAAACAAGCAATCTACTTGTGAGCTTGTACATCGGCTAAACAATGTTCTGTTGGGGCCCGGACTCGAAGTTTGGGCCATTCTCTTCTAAGAATGGCCCAAATAATATACAATATACAATAACCTTATTGGATACAAAGTGAGTGCTGGTATTCAATGATTACAGTCAATATTCTTGACCCACTCACAGGTGAGGAATACACCCAGTATAGTCTTCACAATGTCCACATTCGTTATGAGTGGGTCAACGGGCTGGTCAGACACCCCCGCATCCTGGAAGTGATGACTGCCATCCTGGGCCCTGATGTCCTCCTGTTGGACTCACGCTTCATCTGCAAGTTCCCTCAAAAAACACTTCCCAAAGCCTCAGATGAGAGCATTAAGGAAGATGCACTTCACTATGTGGCCTGGCATCAAGACCTAAGGTTTAAACATGGCAAACGTCTGTCTCTCTGTCTGTCTGTAAATGAGACCATTGCTTTGTTGTTTCAAATTGGCCATAATCATTGGTTAATAATATATGAAGATGTCAAGTAATTTGATATTGATTTGTGTCACAGGTATTGGGGCATCGATGGAGGACCAGTTGCGAATGTATGGCTAGCTTTAGATGACTCAATGGAGGAGAATGGTGCCCTACTGGTCATCCCAGGTAGGCTACTACAGTACATACAGTATGTCCTGTTCCTGTGCTATAGACCATAATTATTCACACAGCAGAACAGAAAGTGGCTCATATAACACAACTACAATGGATTTTTATCCATTTTATTTTTAATATAGTTTGAGGATAGAACGAGAATAATTAATTCATTATTTTGTACAGCTCCAATGTTTGTGAGTTTGACGTTGTTTAATATTAATCAGATTTTTGTGTATGGTTGTATGGACTGTCAAATTCTAATTGTGGTAGTTGCCACCCTGTCATCAACTTAATGGCAAGGTTGCTGGTGCATTTTGTTTTAAGTCGGTAAATAACGAGCAGGGGTTTCCTCAAGACACTTTATTAACAGAACTTAGGATGGATGTTCAGTGCGGCTCGGTTGACAACATAACAACAATGATAATACTGCTGCCGGGTTATTCCACACACATGCGCAACTACACAGTCTCAGTCTATTAAGGTGGCTGGTGAGAGATACAATACGTATACACTATACGTCTAGTTCTACATCCCCCCTCTTTAGTTTCTATGCCCATAGAAAAACTGAAATAACAATAATATAAAACGTTAGTGCAACCATAATATAAACAAGGCACAGTTGGTGAGGGCACAGCCCAAATAAAGAGACAAGTAAAATGTCAAGTGCAATGTGTAGTGCAATACATTTCTTTTTTTTTTTTTTTTTTTTTTTTTTTTTAACAGCAGCATTACAAAAGAAACAAGTCCCAGAACAGTCAACAGTCCAAAAGCCAACCCATCTAAATAACAGTTCACGGGAGAGTCTCTAAGACAGTCCTTTAACCACGCAGTGCCTACTGCTGGTACTTACGGTTGGGTTTGCAGACACGTCCCGCCCGTGTGACGTATGGACCCCCTGCAGAATGCGGGGGAGGGGGCGCATCCACCCCTGCAGGCTCGGCGGCACCGACGACGCCTCGGGCTCTGGACGGAGAAGCAGGAGTCCCACCCCGAGATGGCTCACAGGGTGGAGGTGGAGTCATCGCCGCCTGGTCGCCGTCGTCCTCTCGAGAAGCTGGTGGAGGCGGTGGCTCTGGGACGGGCAGTAGGTGTCTCCGGTTCCTCCTGTAGTCGTGGCCTCCCGATTCGACGATGTAGGACCTCGGCTCCTCGCAGACTCGCGTCACCGTCGCCAGGCGGTCGTGACCACGCTGGGTTTGCATCCGCACCACTTGACCTTCAGACAGAGGGCGCAGGGATTTGCTTGTCTTGTCGTAGCAGGATTTCTGGTACAGTCGCTTCCTGGTCAATTGTTCTTTGACAGCATCACTCTCTTTGACAGCAGGGGCCAGGAGTTTCTTGCTGATTGGGAGAGTGGTGCGTGTCTGTCTGGACATCAGCCTGTCGGCTGGCGAACCAAGTGCCGCATCCCGCGGAACGTTTCGGATGTTGAGCAGGTTTAGAAAGACGTCCGTCCCATCACGTTTGGACTTCTCCAATAGCTTCTTCGCACTTCTAACAGCCCGTTCTGCCAGGCCGTTAGCCTGCGGGAACTCTGGGCTGCTGGTAACATGAACAAAGTCCCATGCAGCTGCAAAGTCTTTGAACCGCTGGCTTGTGTACTGGGCTGCGTTGTCTGAAAGAAGCTGGTGTGGACAACCGTGGACTGAAAAGTGCCGCTTTAACTTCGTTATCACGGTGGCAGATGTCATGTCACGCAGCAGGTCAATCTCAAACCACCCTGAATACGAATCGACCAGCACTGAGTAGTGCTGGCCATTCCATTCAAACATGTCTGTAGCGACTGTCGACCATGGCAAATCCGGGATGGGGTGGAGTTTGAGTGGTTCCTTTTGCTGGTGAGGTTTTGTGCTGTTGCAGACGGAGCACGATGAGGTTGCACTCTCGATGTCCTTGGACATGGAAGGCCAAAACACGATGTCTCTAGCCCTGCGTTTTGTTGCGTCTGTACCGGGGTGACCTCTGTGTAGGATTTTGATGTACTCACATTGCAGGGACTGTGGAATGACCGCTTTATGTCCTTTCATGACAACGCCGTCCTCAATTGCCAGCTCGTCTCTGAATGTGAAATACTGGCGCACGCTCGTTGGCAAGTTGACTCTGTTTGTAGGCCACCCTTGTTGTATGACTTTACAGAGCGTCTGCAGGTCTTTGTCTTTCGCTGTGTGGTCTCGGAGTTCCTCAAGACGTGAAGAGGAGATGTGTTGGATGGACATCACCTCGAAACTGGCCTCCTCGTTGCTGTGCTGTTCCGTTGTTTTCAAAGGAGCACGGGATAGCGTGTCTGCCAAGTACATGTGCTTGCCTTTCTTGTATTTCAGCTGGAAGTTGTACTTCTGCAAACGCAGCATCATGCGCTGCAACCTCACCGGGCTGTGTGTAGGGGTTTTGACAGAATAGTGACCAATGGTTGGTGGTCAGTCTCGATTTCAACGTGCTTGCCATAGATGTAATCGTTGAACTTGGAGCAGGCAAACACGACGGCCAGAAGTTCCTTTTCAATCTGTGCGTAGCGCATCTCAGTCGGCGTCAGGGTGCGAGATGCATAGGCAATCGGGGCCCCATCCTGTAGGCATGCTGCCCCGAGGCCATGCTGGGAGGCATCACAGGTGAGCGTTACTGCTTTATGCAGGTTGTAGTATCTCAGCGTTGGTGGGCTGGCCAGAGCTCTTTTGAGTGCGTCGAAAGCATTTTGGTGTGTTTCGTACCAGCACCACTCACAGTCCTTATGTGTCAGCTGATGTAGGGGAGCTGAGATCTCGCTGATGTTCGGAATGAAACGGGCCATGTAGTTGATGACGCCGAGGAAGCGCCTGAGAGCTGTGACATTGTCTGGCGCTGGCATTTCTTCGATTGCTTTTGTCTTGGACGGATCAGGCTTGAGCCCGTCTTTGGTGAAGATGTGACCGACGTAGCCGATCTCGCTCTGTCTGAATTTGCACTTCAGTGGGTTGAGTTTCAGGTTGACCTCACGTGCTCGATCGAGGATTTTCTTCAGGTTTTCATCATGTTCTTTTTCTCCATTTCCCCCCACAATGATGTCATCAACTATCACTGCACAGGGGTAACCAGCAAAGATCTGCTCCATTGTGTGTTGGAATACCTCGCTGGCAGAGCTGATGCCAAACGGCATTCTCAGGAATTTGAATCTCCCAAATGGCGTACTGAAAGTCGTCAGTTTGGAGGACTCCTTATGAAGGGGAATCTGCCAGAAGGAGCTCTTTGCGTCCAGCGTGGAAAATACTGTGGAGTGTGGCATCTGTGCTGCTACGTCCTCCACAGTGCGCATAGGGTAATGTGGACGTTTGAGCACTTTGTTTAGGTCTCGTGGGTCGATGCAAAGCCGTATCTCATCAGAGTTCTTCTTGTGGGTTGCTACCATGGCCGAAACCCATTCACTCGGTTCTGAGACTGGAGCTATAACGCCCAGGTTGGTCATTCTGTCCAGTTCTGCCTTGACCCTTTCACGCATTGCGACCGGTATGCGCCGTGCTGGCCTGACAACAGGTTGTGCCTCTGGGTCGATTGTCATTTTGTACGTGACCGGAAGTGTGCCCACATCATCTGTGAAGAGGTCAGTATAGTCTTTGAACACCTGTCGTGAGAAACTGGACTCCTCCTTTAAACGTAGCTGATGCACTTCCTTACTTAAGGTGACTAGACCCATGCGAAGGCTGTCTCGCAGGCCCAGTAGCGGCTGCACATCTCGCTCCACCACTTGGAACCGCAGATCGTATGGCTGACGTGCTGACAGACAGGATAGATGCACTGAACCCGCTGAGGGAATTTCATCGCCTCCGTATGCGACGAGTTTTGTCCTCCTTGAAGTGTCTAGTTTCTCTTTACATCTCAGTTGCGTCAGGGCATCACTGGAGAGAACGTTGCATTTTGCCCCAGTGTCCACTTTCAGTTCCAAAGGCTTCCCATTGACATAGACTGTGCAGAAAATCTCCTCTTTTTCCTCTTCTTCCTGTGTGACGATCATGTCTGTGGTAATGGAAACGCCATCCACATAGTAGGACTCATCACTGCTGCTTGAGCCTTGGGCAGGTTCCACCACGTTGACTGCTCTTCCTTGACTGTACCTGCGGGTGGACTGGGCTGATCTGCAACACTGCTTAAAGTGGTTCCATTTTCCGCACTTGTGGCATTGCTGGCCAAACGCAGGGCACTTCCTCCTGTCCCTGTCGTGTTTTCCCCCACAGTTGCCACAGGTGGAATTTGGTCGGGGATTTTCTTCTTCAGCATTCGTCTTTTGTTTGAACGGCCGTGGTTGTTTTGTCTTGAAACGAACAGCGTCCACATTTGCTGAGCTCTGTTTGGGCGCCGCAAGGGTCTTTGTGTGTTGCTCTGTCATCTCGTGTATCTGACAAATTTCAATTGCCTTTGACAAAGTCAGTTCACTGTGGCGCAGCAAAATCTTCCTGACACTGTCATTGTGTATTCCTGTGACGAGCCTATCTTTGACTAGCTCATCCTGTAGATGACCAAACTTGCATGTCTTCACTTTATTCCGTAAGTCACTCACGTAAGCTTCCACAGTCTCACCTTGCTTCTGGTTCCTTGAGAAAAATATGTGTCTTTCCATGGTGATATTCGTTTGTGGATTACACAGCTCACGGAACTTCTTTTTGAGACACTCCGGGTTCTCTCTCGACTCGGCGGGGGTAACCAACCGTGCGTCGTCCCCCTCTCCCTCGTAGACGGCGGGGGCATATACGAACGACCGTTCACGTTCTATGGCCTCCGAGCCAGCCAAGTTCAGTAGGATGAAGGCTTGTGTACGTGGAGGTTTGTCGGCACATGCTGCTGCAATGAATATGTCGTATTCTTGCTCGAAGATCCTCCAGTTTTCCGCGACGTTGCCGTCAAACACCAACGGGTCCGGTTTTCGGAATCCCTCCGCCATTCTGCTGTCAGCGGTCTGTCAGAAGCTGTAGTATACACGTGGAAACGTTCCGGTCCGTTTACTCACTCCGTTGCTTATGGGTGCGACAGGTCCGAGACTTCTGACACCATGTTTTAAGTCGGTAAATAACGAGCAGGGGTTTCCTCAAGACACTTTATTAACAGAACTTAGGATGGATGTTCAGTGCGGCTCGGTTGACAACATAACAACAATGATAATACTGCTGCCGGGTTATTCCACACACATGCGCAACTACACAGTCTCAGTCTATTAACCATTTAGGCCTGACCTAAGGTTTTTGAAAAACCTGAAATATTTATATTTCAGCATCAAATAAAGTTAATTATGGAATACTGTACATACTGTACAGAATCCAAATATGGATTCCCGGCCTGAAAGGGTTAAGGTGGCTGGTGAGAGATACAATACGTATACACTATACGTCTAGTTCTACAGATATGGTCTTATTGCACTGAAAAATATTATTTCAGACAATTCCTGAGAGTTCTAATAATAAGCCCCTGATTCATTCCAACAGGACATGACTAGGCTAAAGCCTTGGCAGTGGTAGAAGAAGTATCGAGATTTTTTTATTTTAATTTAGTACATTAGAAGTATAAATAAATATAAAGTATATTAGAAATATGAGGTTTAAGATCTGCTATTTTGTTTTGAAAATTCTTTAATAGGTTAGGTTATTTTGAAAATATTGCTAATACCCTAGATATGCGAGTTAAGATATTGTGAAATCTATTTAGAACTCCCTCCAAGCAGACAAGGCCTCACACTCCCAAAATCCCATTTGAGAGTACAAGGATCACTGTCGTGGAGGAAATACTCATTGATGGTTTTTAGTTTGTCTGTTTTGGACATGAGTCTGAATCTTTTCACCATGTTGTTGTGCTACTCCAGAAAGCCATCATGGTGGGATGTTGCTCCATCGCCCAGCAACCCGTTCAGGCAACATGCTGTCACAAAACCAGGAGATTCCAGAGGAGCTATTGGAGACACAGAAGGCTGAACTCTGTCCCCTAGTGGCTGGAGAGATGACTGTAAGTCTTCTGCATGATGCTCATGTATTTTCATGATCCCTGTCAGGGTCTTCTCCCTCTCCCTCACCGGGCATTTTGGACACATTTACGGTATGACCTACCCAGTGTTGTCTGTCTTCTTCAGTCTTTGGACTTTTGAGTTGCATCCTCTGTTCATATCCGTTGTGTAGTTTGTTTGTTACAGAGGCATGTCACACCTAACAACATGTTTAGTTGTTAGGTCCATAGTGATTCCTTGTGTGATCCTTGTATGTCCACTTTAAATGTCCTTCCTCATAGTTAATGATTTATTCCTAGGCTCCTATAAGTTCCTTAGTTGATTAACCCCTTGTATGGCTCTGTCGCCCTGACCATGTCATCATACACCTGTAGTCAGTGAGTGACAAATGGGGTTGACGGCAAGGCATAAATTACAGCTGTGTGCCAGACACCACTTTGGCTATAACGTGACATTTGTATTTGTTTTGGCAGGTCCATGATGGACTCCTGGTCCACTCCAGTAAGCCCAACGTGTCCCAGATGAGGCGCTGTGGCTTTGTGATTCGTTACATCCCCACCTGCGCACATCCCTCACAGGTCAAACTGAGAAACTCAATATTACAACATCATTCATACTAGCAACTTTGAATCTCTACATTCTCCCTCCACATTTTAACTGTTTGTGTTTTTCATGAATGAATGCCCTCCTTATTTCATCATACAAGTCTATAGTATATACTGTACCGGTAGTGACTGGTGAGTTTGTAGACTGTCCTGTCCGCTGTCTTTCTTTTCTTTTTTTCCCCCACGCTTAAGTTTTGAAAGAAAGCGTGGTTTGTTGTACTGTCTAAGTCTAACTTGTGCTAAATACCTACATTGTTAACTGTAAAATGACACACTTTCTCAATATTCCTATTAGGACCCTGATCGCCCCAGGACATTCCCTGCTACACTGTTGGTGTCTGGAACTGACCAGTTCAATCACTTCTCCACAAGCAAACCTTGATTATGATGAACATAGTTGGCAGAGAAAATGTACATGTGGAATACATGTAATTACGAAATAAATATTTTATGAACATGCCGCATTATAAATCATACCATATATTGTTTATTGATTGAGCCAAAACACTGTGATTGTGTTATACCTTTCCAAATGATTTTACCTATGTGAATAATTTATATATGTAAAGATGATAGATATTTAGTACTCAATTACATGGTCAAATCGACTGATCCTGATGATACAATGCAAGTTACCACCACACCTGTTATAGCCTACAGGAGATGCAAACTACATTTTTATTAGACCACTCCATTACCAAAAAAGCATATAGCCACAGGTTGCATCTGTTTCTGTTGTTGTTGTTGTAAAATGATTTGCGTGCATGAACTCTGGAAAATAAATCTATGAATAGTTTAAAGCAGTGGTTGTCAATCCTTTTGATACCAGGGCCCACCATTTATTCATTATTTTAGCCACAGACCACCTCTGATGTTAAGTTTAATCTCTGTGATCCAAAAGCACGTTGGTCAAATAACAATTATTCTACGTTTTCTATTTGTGTAGGTTCTTGAAAAATAAGTGATTCACATGTTTAAATATAATTTAACACTGTAAAATGAAACCAAATGGAGCCGTGAGGGACCCATTTCATTTTACGCTCTCAATAGTTACAGATCTACGGTATAACGGTCCTTTGGGTTCCCAACTGTCCAACATTTAGCTGGGGAGAGTAGTTTAATAGGAACAAAAGTATTGTTCCTATTTTGTTTACATAAGAACAATAGCCTTTATGACTTTTTTTGTCTACTGCATGTCATGAATGGTCACAGGGATAGGTTCAGGAAGCCATGAAAGGGGCACAGGGTTACAGTATATGCACTGCTGTATATCTTTTGCCACAGAGCGACGAAGGCCTATGATCCCAGACTGGGAGTGGGTGCAGCTCTCTCAGGTCCAGCCACACTGAGACAGGCAAAGAGAGGGAGCAGGGGGAGGTCTGTTGTGCTCCTTGGCTGCTTGCAAGTGGTTAGGGGTGTGTGTGTGTGTGTGTGTGTGTGTGTGTGTGTGTGTGTGTGTGTGTGTGTGTGTGTGTGTGTGTGTGTGTGTGTGTGTGTGTGTGTGTGTGTGTGTGTGTGTGTGACTGACTGATGGGTGTGCATGTGTGTGTGTGCGTGTGTGTGTGTTTGTTGTGTTTGCCCCGTGTTTGCTTCTCGGGGTCAGGGTGCCACAGCAGGGGGCCCCCTACTGCAGGGGTTGACACTAAGGTCTCCGAGGCACTTGCCCATCGGGCAAGTGCAAGTCAGGTTCTACTTGCCCTCAGGTCATGGTCACTTGCCCCCAAAAAATATATTGTAAATTTTGCATTTAAGTTTACTTCCTACTTGGGTGCTTTAAACCAGGGGTTTTCAACACGTGGTCCCTGAGAGGGTTCCAGGTGGTCCCCAAGTTGGTTAACCAGATGTAACTCTTGAAAACGTAAAAATGAAACCAAATGGACCCTTGCGGGTCCATTTGGTTTCATTTTTACACTCTCAAGAGTTAAAATACATCATCTTAATTAGCCCAGGTCTACACAACTAGATAATGTAGAAGATTAATGGTCATTTTTATCTGTATCTTAATTTGCCTGTTTTGTGTCCCAAGTCCAGCCTGGAATTGTGGACAAAAGCGCAATAAGTTGCAGCATACTTGCCCGATCGGGCAACCAGGTAGCAGTCTTCACTTGCCCCAACATTTTTTTTACTTGCCCCGGGCAAGCAGGTAAGTCTTAGTGTCAAGCCCTGCCCTACTGTGTTGGTAAACATGCAGACATCCACACCCCCTCCAGCCCTTGTTCGCTTGATCCCGACCCCTACGGGGTCTTGGCCGGGGGGGCGGACAAGGCCTCCGGCCCGGCTGTGTAGTGTAGCGGCCAGCTACAGCTGAGCCAATAGGAATGCGTTGAATGTTCACCCTAGCACTTCTTGTCTGGGGTTGTTTCAGCAGTATTTTGTGCGGAAAAACGTAGCGGGTTAACGCTAGTGTGCTTGGGCTGTCAGTGTAGTTTTGAGAGACACATCTTCATACTATTTTGTCTCGTGCTGCCGTTTTATTAAAGTGACGACTGAGAATGTACACCACGTCTCTGCCTCCGTTTCCTGAGATCGTTACAATACTGTAAGGACCCTGGCAAAAGACCTGGCCATAACTTGCCCCACCAAGGGGAGCTATAGCCGCTATCGGGTCTGTGCCTCAGGATCAGGGCCTTAAAATGTTATAGGCACATTATAGTGGTACAGACAGACCACAGCAATAGCTGCAAGTCGGACCCTGCATGGTGCCAACCTAATTTCACATGCGTCTCAAGAGATAGAAATTTTTATTGGGCGGCGTGAGTTGAGTGAATGACTGGCAAGTGTGACAACTATTAAAGTTATAATGGCATTCTGTAAACACAATAATAAGTCAACCATGGATGGTATTGTTGACACTTATTAGTCAGGCAATATACCGTATATTGATATAGTGTGTGGTCGTTCTGCAAGATTAAGCATGTGGTACACGTTGATCTCGCAGAACGAGTTTTCATGTGGTGAAAACAAATGATCCACAACGAGCTATCATCAGCTCACTGCACACTGCATCCCCTATAGTCTTGGGCAATATACCGGTATTACCATTTACCACAATATTGGAAATCAATACCGAGTAATATCTTGGGATTTATAAAAAAAAAAATAGCAAATATGGAATACCATCTAATATCGCCATTATGATGGATTCTATTAAAATATGAACAATGTTGCTTGCTTGTTACAGAACTTTGGTTGGTTCGTAACCGCCAGTTTTATCGCATTGCTCGAACGTTACTCCTCCTCCGGGCTACTTCTCCATGACTAGTGTGCGGTTGTTCTGCGAAATTAACTGTGTCGAAAACAAACAAGCTATCATCAGCTCACAGAACACTGCATTCATTCAATTCAAGCAAACGCCACGTTTATCTGACTCCAGATAAGCAGCGCCGTAACACATTCTGGTCAGCTGAGGTCATCTTCTCAAATAAGATGGTGTAGATTCCCAGTCTGGTTGTTGTGTAAGTAGCCTGCCGCCCTGCTGACAGACTGTCATGCACGTACAGACAGTGCATTAAGTCAAGTAAAAGTCATTTGAAGTTCAATACATTTGTTACTTTTCAGGATTAGCAGACGATCTACAGCTAAAACAAAGCATGGCATGTTTTGAGGTTTTACACTCTGGGTCCTTCTCATGTATCCAGTTCCTTCCAGTATTTCCTTACATCAGAAATTCCCACACTTTTTGACTTTAGATTTTTTGCAATGTCACTGAATGAATGAATAAATTGTTGGTGGTTTGTCCGTAGGTTCCGTTCGGACCGTTACAATAAACTTTGCTCTCTCTCGGAATACAACATCCTGGAAACTCGTTGACTGGTTCTAGGGTTGGCCTACCGGTTCATTTTTGGGTATTAGGTATCGGCTTATTAAGCATTTTTCTTGTTAAAGTATTTTTCTAAAACTCCCCTGCTAAAAGGTTTTGTATGAGATTTCTGTTGCCAGGGAAATTGTAGGACATAAGTAGCCTCGGTCACTCGAGGTTCACCACGAACAGCTGTGTCCTTCTCCTGTAGGCTATCCAGTTCCTTCCAGTATTTCCTTACATCAGGGTGTCCTCACATTTTGACTTTAGATTTTTTGCGATGTCACTGAATGAATGACTCTCTACCGGAATAAACGTAACATCCTGGAAACTTATATTTTTCAAAAGTTCCCCTGCTAAAAGGTTTATTCCGTGAGGTAACATTTCCTTGTGAAACTAAGGCTGATTCTTGGTGTTACAACTGTAAGGGTTTTATTTGGGGCTTGGGGCTCCATTTTAGTCACATTCTAAACCCCTTATCCCTCTTTTAATATTTTGATGGAATAGTTCAACATGCCAATCTACTGACACGATGTGAGCTTGTAGACTGGCCATTTTAGTTTAGTTTAAAACGTTTAGTTTTAAAAGGCAAAGAATACTTTCTCAAGTACTCCCTGTCTTCTGGCTGTTTAGACAGTCTGGTGGTCCTTCCTGGTTTCCTGCATATATTTTGAGCTACAAGTATACAGTACTTTTGTAACCCTATAGGTAGCATTTTTCTACCTATAGGGTATAGAAGACTTATTTCTGGAAGACCTATTTTTTACCATAATTGATCCTGGGGGGGAATTCAGTCAGTGTCGACTTGCATTGGATCCCATGCAAGTCAGACTCAGAAGCAGTGGAGCACTGGACCAGAGCTAGAGCTCACCAGAGCCTTCTAATGGGAGAGTTAGGATATTCGTGTACCCGGAAGCAGAGGCCGGAAGCAGAGTGGAGCGTGACTATGCAGAGTCTCTTTGAGTCCTATCTGAGCATAACGCTCACTACTCCTACAGTCTCGCGAGATGTATACAGTAGTGTACGAGACAATGCGAGACTTTGCCGGTCCCTATTAAATCCCATTTATTTCATCGACTTCCGGCTTGAGAGTGGACTCACAGGGCCCCTCCATGCTCCTCCAGTAACGGCTGCGCCCTGGCGCATAGGAGGGAACGGGAATATCCAAACTCTCCCACTAGAAGGCTCTGGAGCTCGCCCCCCTTGCTCGCCACGAGCTCTGAAGAAAAAATATTTTTTTCGCCAGGAGCCACGGGGTACGCTCCAGGGACATCCACGGAGCTGCCGCGAGTCACTCCCAGTGCAGCAGCAGCAGCACACTCGCATTGGTAAAAAATTAAATACCGATTTTTGAATAAAGCAATTGAACGTTTTATAAGCGATTGGGCGTTTTTAAGAAAGCGATTGGACGTTTTTAGAAAGCGATTGGACGCTTTAACAAAGCGACTGAATGCTAAACAGTGTTAGAACGCTTTTAAAATGTATATTTCTGCTTGGCACCTCCAGTGCTCCGTAGCTCTGTATCACTGGTGGGAAATTGGAGCCGCCAGGGGTGGAGACAAATGGCGTTCTGAGGTAACTGAAAATTATCTGCCTAGTGCAATTCATGCAAATTTCAATGCCAAAAACACAATCAAATTGTCATTTACAAATATATAACTGTGTTTAACTGCTTGCTAACGGCCGCAGCGTTGTTGCTGAACGTAGCCTGGTTGGTGCATTCCCTGGCCTTCCAGCTCATCCTGATCAGCTTTCTGTTGGATGCAGTGGGGGTGGAGAACTACGGCTACGATGTGGCGGTCACCATCATATTTGGATTGGTCAGCTTTTATTGTTTTCTGGCAAACATATTTAACGGAACGTTTGAGACCCCTCAGATCCCACTAGGAAACCCTGTACTGCGTCTGAGTGGGAGTGGAGCAGGTGGAGAAATTTGTCCGCACGTCCCCGCCCACAAAGCCACTTCCGTTCAACAGATAGCGGGTGAGACGGAGACGCGAGTGTAGGGCTGCAACTATCCATACTGGTGGTTAGAATAGCAATTACTGGTTGCCACACCCGCTGTGATCCACATGGTCACAGGGGTGACTTTGGCTAGTAAAATATGGGAGGGGCTTACATATGCGATTGTGGCGGCCACACTTTGCAAGTTTTTTTTATTTATTGTAGAGAGGTGTCTTCTTTGAAAGTTTGTTCTATGTTTTATACATATCAAGAAGTATGGTCTATTTGCTATTACTGTGCATTTGTTATACTCAACTAATTCTCAACTAAGTCCAGTTATCTGATTAAACACTTATTAAGCTCTAGTTTGTACTTTGTCATACAACAGTCACAATAGCTAAATGAGCCAATCTACAAGCTCACAATGTGTCACAATGCAATGTGTTGTGAGCTTATAGATCATCTATTTATGCTGTTTGAAAGAAAAAGACAGCCTCCCTCATTACATTGTTGAGCTTGTACTCCACAATGTAATAGTGACTCAGGTCAATGTGTTTTGTGTTCTCTCACTTCCACAGACATCATGAAAAACGGTGGCATATGCGGCATACCGACTGACACCGTCTACGTATTGGTGGCTGCATGCAATCGACCCGACGCTGTGATCAAAGCTTATAAGCAAGTTTCACTCTTTCACCATTCTTGCATTCATTGGTTTATTCACTCTCATCTCAGGATTGCGGAAAGTCATAAACATTCATTCATTTCAGCATTTTCAATGGAGCATATATATACTGTAACGTCTATAAATCATTGGCTAACATTTTAACTCAAATATTCTGGGGGTTCCTGGAACCAAACCAAAACAGACTCATATGCCTCTGTTCCCTACAGGGTGAAACAGCAGGCTCAGGACCGACCCATGTCTATCTATATCTCCAGCTTCAAACAGCTGGAGCCTGTAAGACACCTACTCAGCCCTCTGCTGCTAGACTTCATGCAGGCTGCATGGCCCTCCTCCATCAGCATGGTTATACTCAGAGGTAGATGTCTCTAAACTTTACAAAGGAGTAGTTACAGCTGTCTTCCTTCCAGTTCAAAATAGAGGCCATGTGCGTCCTCTTTGTGGTGAAGGGACAGCACTGGACTTTGGTAGCAGCCAAAGAGTTAAGGTTTTCCAAAGAGACACGTTTTAACACACACACACACACACACACACACACACACACACACACACACACACACACACACACACACACACACACACACACACACACACACACACACACACACACACACACACACACACACACACCTTTCCTCTTCTTTCCCCATATAGGACCCTGGATGGACATCTTTGGTCTCGGAGAAGCAGCCACACATATTGGAACTCCCCAGAGCATCGCCATCAGAAACCCTGACTGTGCTGTGACCACACATCTCATTAATCTGGTATTTTAAGTAGCTACAAAGGGATATTTGATAATTATATCATCTACTCTGGCTCATGTGTGGTATTTTAATTACCATTACAGGGATATTATTTGGTAATTATATCGTCTACTCTGGCTCATGTGAACACTCCAGACATAGATTACTTTTTCAGATTCAGTATTTAGATATTTGATATTCATTTTAGCTGCCCCACCCCTTCCTATACAAACCCAATATAACTTCATACATTTTAACCATGAAACATTCATCAAAAACACCCGTCTTTTTTTTTGGTGAATGATATTGTCCTCCTAACACTGGAGGTGGCCATGCTTTTTCATTGAGGCTTTTTGTTTGGCCCCTACCATCTGAAGTTGCAACATTTTCCAAAACAATCTTTTGAAAATAAATTAAGCTGTAAATGAAGTTCCGATTCCACTGTTCACTTTGACACTTATAGGTTGGACCCGTTGCTGTGACTTCAGCCAATCCTACTGGTGAAGCAGACACAACTCACCACAACCAAGTTCGTGCCAAGCTGGGGGACAAGGTGAGGGTGACACATATTCCGGTTTTGTGAAACCAATAGCTACAGTTTCCCTCTCCTTAATGTGTTCATTTTTTCCTTGTTCAAGGTGGATGGTGTGCTGTGTGCTGGAGCCTCCCCTGAAAATATCGCCTCAACTGTGGTGGACTGTACCAAGATTGAAACAGGACAAATTGGTTTCTTCAGAGTGGGCCTCATCCCCAAATCCAAGGTGTTGTAAATGCTCCTGATCTGTTCCCATTTCCTATTTAGTAGAAACCTTGATGTATCCCCATATTTCATATGTCAGTGGAATAGAAGTTTATAGTATTGAAAAATGTAGAAACTAACAAAGTAAAAGTGTATGCTAACTGCATATAATGGGACACCATTTTTGCAGAAATAGATACTGTACTGTAGTGTAGACTACACTACAGTATATTAATGGCCTTTAGAACATTTAGAACACAATATATTCACATTCAAGGAGGTGCAGTTCACCAAAACATCATGGGATTGTAGTCCAGGAGAAAGTGTCGATAACATCAGAGACACTGGGCTCACTGCTAAAATCTAAAATATCTTTAAAAAAATAATAATAAAAAAAAACACATACTACAAACATAAAGACTCTCATAAAAAATCTCTAAATGTTGTTAACAAATATTTTGTGCACAAATGGTGACGTGACCCTTTAAGTACAATACTAGTATCTAGCAACTTTCCCCACTGGCAGGTACTGCAGATATTTGAGGAGGTCCAGAGGAGACATCAACACGGTCAGACCAACCCTGCTTTTGATGGCACTTCAGACCCATGAGGGAAAGACTCAGGAGGAGCTGAGCTCAACGTCACCAAAGGATGACCGATACCACCAATTTACTTTTCATCTGATACCAATGAATAGCAGGCAGGGGTGTAGTGGAGGGGGGACGCGGGGGGACAGCATCCCCCCACTTCTCACATCTCATTTTCAATATTTTACTATGTCATCAATGTACCTCAGAGATGTTGTGTGGACATGATGAAAAAAAGTTCTCCCATTCTGTGTTTCCTAAAAATGAAGGCCTGAAAAAAATTATTAGCATGGTGAAACACATCTTGATGACATCATCAAGATGTGTTTCACCATGTTAATGAGTTTCCTTTTTTCTGTGTACAAATGGAACCAAATGGACCCGCCAGGGTCCATTTGTACACTCTCAGATAAAAAAAAATAAAATGGGGGGAATTCCCCTTTCAGAGGCGTCCACCCACTTCTAAAAGTACCACTACAACACTGCCGATACCACCAATTTACTTTTGATCTGATACCAATGAATAGCAGGGCTACAACAGTATCTGGGGCTTTTTATAAATTTATTGATAGATTTACGGTATATATGAGAGATAGGGTGACACAGCAATGATTGTCAGGCTTGGGCTGCAGACCTACATACAGTAGTTGGAATTCATCTGTTGATTACTTTTTGATTCATTGACTAAATCAGAAGCACTGATTAATACTTTTAATGCTATTTTGTACATCAATATACAGTGCCCCTCGTACCAGATCTATATGAAATACAGTATATACTGTAACACATGGTGAACTTGTAGATCTGGTATTTCTGTCTTTCAGTTCCTACTTACGATACTAAAAAAAAAAGAATATACGTTAAAGATATCCCCAAAATTTAAATGCCATGCAATTAAGCCAAAAGTACAACATACACAACAAACAAAAGCACATCGCAAAACAAACAAACCTAACAATAGATTGTGTCAGAGAAACACACATTCTTGGTAAAGAATAGAAAAAAATAAATAAAAAATGTGGGGACAGATACAGGAGCATTTGTGTTTCACTTGGCAGTTAACTCTTTGACAGATTAGCAGAAAAGCTAGGCTCGCTTCCATTAGGCTCAATACTAACGGAATAAAATCCTCTGTTGTGAATCTTGCAAATGAATGATATCCAAAGACAGCTTAAGGTGTCTACTTTAAGGGAAAAAATATATGAGTTGTTTGTGTTTCAGTGGATTTTTCTTATTACATTTGAGAAAACAGCCTGTATTTTCACATTTCACTGTTCTCAGAACTCATTTAGAGATAAATGCATTTAAAGATATACCATTTATCAATTATAGTTGTAAAGTGTGTGTGGTCACTGTGGTGTTTTCTGGGTTTTGTAGTGCGATCACCACTTAATGTGCTTCATGAGGTGTGCAGTGAGTTAATGAGCTTGTTAATAAAACAAAACCTAAAACGACTTTTGGAGTGATAAGCAGAAAACAGAATAATCAATCACTCTAGTTTATCATTTGATCCATTATCTGTTGCAGTCCCTATTATCTTGATACTGATACAGATTGTTGATGTCCATCTACAGTGAAAACTGGTAAAGTTTGCATTTAGGTTATTGTAAATAAAATTCCTACTTACTATCAGACATCTTTGTTTTCTGTTCAAAAACAGCAAAAGCAACAAATTATTTCTTTTTAAAATTGTCAAATCATGAAAAACTGCATATTATGGCTAAAATGTCATTTTTCATATTTTTTAGAGGGCCAAATATAGGAAGTTCGACAAAATAGCTGTCAGCAGTTGTGAGGTTGCATTTATAATCTTTCTTTGAGGTTGATGCTATGCTAGTACATGATTGAATCTTGGGTCGGGGAATAGCAGACCCAGATCTTATGCTGAGTATTTCTAGAATACGTACAGTATTTAACCTTGGCCGAATAGACAGGAATACATATCTTTGACCACGCCACCTCAGGGATTCAACCTGAGGAAATCAATTAAAGTGACAAGTGAAACAATTAGGTGGCCATTATTGGCAATAACTAATTGTGGTTGAACCAATTTATGATAGTTACATAAATCACAGTTAGCAAAAGGTAAAATAAAATGCAAAAAAGAATAGTAATCTAGACAAGGGGCAAGCACAGCAAGGAATATTTCTATAAAACAAAACAATGGTTAGTCCTGTAGTTGTACATTTGTCGGTGCCATCCATAGAGTTATAAAAATAGAGAGCGGACGGGAGCGATAGCCCCGCCCTCTTGCCGTTCATTTCAATACAAGTTGCTCAGTGGTGATTTGAAGCACCCGGAAGACCGCCGGAAGTGTGTCTATTTCCGCATTTGGACACCAAAATTTGGTGTCCAAATGGTGTGCTTTTTGCTGGCGAGTTGGGTTGAAAACCACTGCTCTAGCTGCTTCTAGTGCATTTTGGAAGTGCCCCTAGTGCATTTTGGATTTTGGCAGTTGGCAACACTGGTCTCTGTCACGATCGATTCTGTTAAGGCCCGCCCCGTTGTGATTCTGATTGGCTAATGCTGGTAGTTACAGAACCGCTTCTTTACTATCATTGGCAGATAACCACAAAGCTATGGGGCAGACATACAGTACACGGTTCTGGCCATGGGTTTGGTTGTTTTTTTGTTTTTGTTTTTTTGTTTTTTCGCAAGCCGGACTTCCGGCATGGTGCCGGAGAACTTTAATCACTGCGTATATTGATATAGTGTTATAATGGCATTCTGTAAACCCAATAATAAGTCAACCATGGATGGTATTGTTGACACTTATTAGTCAGGTAATATACCGTATATTGATATAGTGTGTGGTCATTCTGTGTGGTACACAGGGTCATGTGGTGAAAACAAAATGATCCACAACGAGTTATCATAAGCTCACTGCACACTGCATCCCCTACTAGTCTTGGGCAATATACCGGTATTACCATTTACCACAATATTGGAGATCAATACCGAGTAATATCTTGGGATTTATTAAAAAAAAAAAAAGGCAAATATGGAATACCGTCAAATACCGCCATTATGATGGATTCTATTAAAATATGAACAATGTTGCTTGCTTCCTTGTTACAGGACTTTGGTTAGGTTCGTAATCGCCAGTTTTATACATGCCAATGCATTGCTCGAACGTTACTCCTCCTCCGGGCGACTTCTCTGTGACTATTACTATTAGGTAGGCAATGTGCTGTATAATGATATAGGGTGTGGTCGTTCTGCGAAATTAACTGTGTCGAAAACAAACAAGCTATCATCAGCTCACAGAACACTGCATTCATTCAATTCAAGCAAACACCACGTTTGTCTGACTCCAGATAAGCAGCGCCGTAGCACATCCTGGTGTGAATCCTGGTGCCTTCTGAAAACATTCATCAGTGCCTTCATTATGATGTTAAAGCTCCTATATGTAATGTTATAGTCAAAATAATGATTACATTGATTTTTTTATTGTTTTTATGTTTTTCATGAAGTCTTCCTTTAATTAGATCATCTCCCCAAAAAATCTTGTCTTTTTGATGCTTCTAGGAGCTGCAGGAGGCCTCCAAAGAAATCCCTATAAGCTTTGTCATTGGCTACGTTTTTAATCTTCACTATGCATTTGGACATAGAGGTATAGTGTACCTGTGAAAGTTGTTCTCAGCATTTACCTGTGGGCACTGTAGAAACAGTGCAGAACAATTAGGCGACAAACACCTATTTGAGCCAGTGTCCCAAGTCATGTCGTCATGACAAGGTCAGAATGGCTTGAGCGTAGAAAGTTCTGTTTACTTTATGTGAATAATTTGCATCAGGGGGAAGTCCTCTCATTTCCCAACAAGTGAAAGCCTTTGATTCCTGACCACAGGTAGGTGTGTTTCCCCCAACTGATAGTCTGAAGTAACTTGAAATCTTGATGGAAAATTCTCTTTTCCTAACCACCTCCCTCCCTCCCTCCCTCCCTCAACGGATTATAAAAATGCAGGAGCTGGAGACTAGTACAGCAGGTGAGAGCACACAGGACCAAACCATGAGCAGCATAGCATCTCCAAAGATAAAGGAGACATACCTGAAGCAGGGATACCTCTCCTCCCTGCCCATACTGAGCAACACAGAGCTGCGAGAGGCCAGGGATGCCTTCTCACAGCTGGTGAAAGAGCTGGGTGAGTGAGATTTTATTTAGGGGCGATAGATTCATTATTTATTATTATTATCATTATTATTATTACCCATTTTGTACCTAAATTATATTTTGGACAGGCTCCCATCCATCATCTATTATTATAAATTAAATATGAACCCCAGCATTCCTATTCCGGAGGAACATTAGTATGAAACAAGCAATCTACTTGTGAGCTTGTACATCGGCTAAACAATGTTCTGTTGGGGCCCGGACTCGAAGTTTGGGCCATTCTCTTCTAAGGTGCATTTGTTTGCTGCTGGTGGAAACGTAAATATACAATAACCTTATTGGATACAAAGTGAGTGCTGGTATTCAATGATTACAGTCCATATTCTTGACCCACTCATAGGTGAGGAATACACCCAGTATAGTCTTCACAATGTCCACATGCGTTATGAGTGGGTCAACGGGCTGGTCAGACACCCCCGCATCCTGGAAGTGATGACTGCCATCCTGGGCCCTGATGTCCTCCTGTTAGACTCACGCTTCATCTGCAAGTTCCCTCAAAAAACACTTCCCAAAGCCTCAGATGAGAGCATTAAGGAAGATGCACTTCACTATGTGGCCTGGCATCAAGACCTAAGGTTTAAACATGGCAAACGTCTGTCTCTCTGTCTGTCTGTAAATGAGACCATTGCTTTGTTGTTTCAAATTGGCCATAATCATTGGTTAATAATATATGAAGATGTCAAGTAATTTGATATTGATTTGTGTCACAGGTATTGGGGCATCGATGGAGGACCAGTTGCGAATGTATGGCTAGCTTTAGATGACTCAATGGAGGAGAATGGTGCCCTACTGGTCATCCCAGGTAGGCTACTACATACAGTATGTCCTGTTCCTGTGCTATAGACCATAATTATTCACACAGCAGAACAGAAAGTGGCTCATAACACAACTACAATGGATTTTTATCCATTTTATTTTTAATATAGTTTGAGGATAGAACGAGAATAATTAATTCATTATTTTGTACAGCTCCAATGTTTGTGAGTTTGACGTTGTTTAATATTAATCAGATTTTTGTGTATGGTTGTATGGACTGTCAAATTCTAATTGCGGTAGTTGCCACCCTGTCATCAACTTAATGGCAAGGTTGCTGGTGGATATGATCTTATTGCAGTACTAAATTGTGGGCCCAAAATGACCTGAGTAAGTGTGGCACTGAAAAATATTATTTCAGACAATTCCTGAGAGTTCTAATAATAAGCCCCTGATTCATTCCAACAGGACATGACTAGGCTAAAGTCCTTGGCAGTGGTAGAAGAAGTAGAGATTTTTTTTATTTTAATTTAGTACATTAGAAGTATAAATAAATATAAAGTATATTAGAAATATGAGGTTTAAGATCTGCTATTTTGTTTTGAAAATTCTTTAATAGGTTAGGTTATTTTGAAAATATTGCTAATACCCTAGATATGCGAGTTAAGATATTGTGAAATCTATTTAGAACTCCCTCCAAGCAGACAAGGCCTCACACTCCCAAAATCCCATTTGAGAGTACAAGGATCACTGTCGTGGAGGAAATACTCATTGATGGTTTTTAGTTTGTCTGTTTTGGACATGAGTCTGAATCTTTTCACCATGTTGTTGTGCTACTCCAGAAAGCCATCATGGTGGGATGTTGCTCCATCGCCCAGCAACCCGTTCAGGCAACATGCTGTCACAAAACCAGGAGATTCCAGAGGAGCTATTGGAGACACAGAAGGCTGAACTCTGTCCCCTACTGGCTGGAGAGATGACTGTAAGTCTTCTGCATGATGCTCATGTATTTTCATGATCCCTGTCAGGGTCTTCTCCCTCTCCCTCACCGGGCATTTTGGACACATTTACGGTATGACCTACCCAGTGTTGTCTGTCTTCTTCAGTCTTTGGACTTTTGAGTTGCATCCTCTGTTCATATCCGTTGTGTAGTTTGTTTGTTACAGAGGCATGTCACACCTAACAACATGTTTAGTTGTTAGGTCCATAGTGATTCCTTGTGTGATCCTTGTATGTCCACTTTAAATGTCCTTCCTCATAGTTAATGATTTATTCCTAGGCTCCTATAAGTTCCTTAGTTGATTAACCCCTTGTATGGCTCTGTCGCCCTGACCATGTCATCATACACCTGTAGTCAGTGAGTGACAAATGGGGTTGACGGCAAGGCATAAATTACAGCTGTGTGCCAGACACCACTTTGGCTATAACGTGACATTTGTATTTGTTTTGGCAGGTCCATGATGGACTCCTGGTCCACTCCAGTAAGCCCAACGTGTCCCAGATGAGGCGCTGTGGCTTTGTGATTCGTTACATCCCCACCTGCGCACATCCCTCACAGGTCAAACTGAGAAACTCAATATTACAACATCATTCATACTAGCAACCTTGAATCTCTACATTCTCCCTCCACATTTTAACTGTTTGTGTTTTTCATGAATGAATGCCCTCCTTATTTCATCATACAAGTCTATAGTATATACTGTACCGGTAGTGACTGGTGAGTTTGTAGACTGTCCTGTCCGCTGTCTTTCTTTTCTTTTTTTCCCCCACGCTTAAGTTTTGAAAGAAAGCGTGGTTTGTTGTACTGTCTAAGTCTAACTTGTGCTAAATACCTACATTGTTAACTGTAAAATGACACACTTTCTCAATATTCCTATTAGGACCCTGATCGCCCCAGGACATTCCCTGCTACACTGTTGGTGTCTGGAACTGACCAGTTCAATCACTTCTCCACAAGCAAACCTTGATTATGATGAACATAGTTGGCAGAGAAAATGTACATGTGGAATACATGTAATTACGAAATAAATATTTTATGAACATGCCGCATTATAAATCATACCATATATTGTTTATTGATTGAGCCAAAACACTGTGATTGTGTTATACCTTTCCAAATGATTTTACCTATGTGAATAATTTATATATGTAAAGATGATAGATATTTAGTACTCAATTACATGGTCAAATCGACTGATCCTGATGATACAATGCAAGTTACCACCACACCTGTTATAGCCTACAGGAGATGCAAACTACATTTTTATTAGACCACTCCATTACCAAAAAAGCATATAGCCACAGGTTGCATCTGTTTCTGTTGTTGTTGTTGTTGTAAAATGATTTGCGTGCATGAACTCTGGAAAATAAATCTATGAATAGTTTAAAGCAGTGGTTGTCAATCCTTTTGATACCAGGGCCCACCATTTATTCATTATTTTAGCCACAGACCACCTCTGATGTTAAGTTTAATCTCTGTGATCCAAAAGCACGTTGGTCAAATAACAATTATTCTACGTTTTCTATTTGTGTAGGTTCTTGAAAAATAAGTGATTCACATGTTTAAATATAATTTAACACTGTAAAATGAAACCAAATGGAGCCGTGAGGGACCCATTTCATTTTACGCTCTCAATAGTTACAGATCTACGGTATAACGGTCCTTTGGGTTCCCAACTGTCCAACATTTAGCTGGGGAGAGTAGTTTAATAGGAACAAAAGTATTGTTCCTATTTTGTTTACATAAGAACAATAGCCTTTATGACTTTTTTTGTCTACTGCATGTCATGAATGGTCACAGGGATAGGTTCAGGAAGCCATGAAAGGGGCACAGGGTTACAGTATATGCACTGCTGTATATCTTTTGCCACAGAGCGACGAAGGCCTATGATCCCAGACTGGGAGTGGGTGCAGCTCTCTCAGGTCCAGCCACACTGAGACAGGCAAAGAGAGGGAGCAGGGGGAGGTCTGTTGTGCTCCTTGGCTGCTTGCAAGTGGTTAGGGGCAGGGGCGTCAAGTTATGTTTGTCCTCACGTAGGCTGCAAAAAAAAACACCCCCCCCCCCCGCGACCACCCCCCCCCCCCCCCGCGACCCCCCACCCCAGAGCACACCACACCGACGCAAACAACTCTCTACTTATAGCCTATGATGTGTTGATGTGTTCTACTTTACTACTACTTTAAAATACATAACAAAGGCATACTTTTGTATTGTGCTCTCTGTTTTCTCATGCATATTAAGAAATAATAATAAAAAAAGTTGAAAATCCTTCACGTACATACGTTTCTAATGTCTTTTGGTCGCGACTTGATGTGAAAGGTAGAGGGAGTGCCATTTCTGCAGCTTGAGAACAGATTCGACAAAATACCTTGTCTTTAGTAGAGTCGTATGCTATCCAGGGAAACGTTTCCGCCCATGAAGCTTGATATTTACGCACAAATGCGCGCCCTCGTGCAATGTAGACTTTGCTTGCTGTTGCTGTATTACTAGAGATTGAATCTTCCTCGCAGACGGCGCCGGTGGGGCTGCAGTTGCTTGCTCTTTTAGTTGGAGAAAAAGAATTTAGATACGGGTTTTGGTTATGGAATCAGTGGCTTTTAAAAAAGCCTCACTGTCTCTTTTAGTAACGGAATCATCAGCAGCTTTTAAAAAAGCTGTGTTGTCTCTTTTAGTTATGGAATCAGTGGCTTTTAAAAAGCCTCACTGTCTCTTTTAGTAACAGAATCATCAGCAGCTTTTAAAAAAGCTGTGCTGTCTCTTTTAGTTATGGAATCATCATTGGCTTTTAAAAAAGCCGTGCTGGCTCTTAAAAGAACCGGTGTGGTGGTGGTTTTGGTGCTGCTTTCTCTAGCACTGCTAGAGAAACCTTCCGCCGGCGACAATGCTGCTCGACTAGCAGCAGCAGCAGCAGCAGTAGCATCGACGCCGGCGGCAGGTTTCAGTGGCAGGCCGGCAGCAGCATCACTGTTCTCGGGCGTGGGCGAGGCGCTCTTGGCGTTGGTAGTGAAGGACAGTGTCCTCTGAATGAAACGCTTCTTGCTTGGAGGAGCTTTCATCGTGCAAATGCCTGCACACCATACCCTAGCCTGATTTATACTATACCCTGCAGGTATAACAATGGGCAGCCTGATTAGCATTTCAATGTTTGATGGCTAGGTGACTTCAACGCCCAGCCGACCATCGATACTTCTCCGCCCCGAAACTGGCTCTCCCAGAGCCAGCATTTCACACTTGGCCATTGTTGTGGCAATGGCCTCACAGGGGCTGCGCGCCCAGAGCCTCTGAAATCCTAGTGTAATTCTCATGAGGGCTGCAGCCTTGCAGCCCCCATTAACTCTTCGCGCCTGGTTAGGGTGTGTGTGTGTGTGTGTGTGTGTGTGTGTGTGTGTGTGTGTGTGTGTGTGTGTGTGTGTGTGTGTGTGTGTGTGTGTGTGTGTGTGTGTGTGTGTGTGTGTGTGTGACCGACTGATGGGTGTGCATGTGTGTGTGTGCGTGTGTGTGTTTGTTGTGTTTGCCCCGTGTTTGCTTCTCGGGGTCAGGGTGCCACAGCAGGGGGCCCCCTACTGCAGGGGTTGACACTAAGGTCTCCGAGGCACTTGCCCATCGGGCAAGTGCAAGTCAGGTTCTACTTGCCCTCAGGTCATGGTCACTTGCCCCCAAAAAATATATTGTAAATTTTGCATTTAAGTTTACTTCCTACTTGGGTGCTTTAAACCAGGGGTTTTCAACACGTGGTCCCTGAGAGGGTTCCAGGTGGTCCCCAAGTTGGTTAACCAGATGTAACTCTTGAAAACGTAAAAATGAAACCAAATGGACCCTTGCGGGTCCATTTGGTTTCATTTTTACACTCTCAAGAGTTAAAATACATCATCTTAATTAGCCCAGGTCTACACAACTAGATAATGTAGAAGATTAATGGTCATTTTTATCTGTATCTTAATTTGCCTGTTTTGTGTCCCAAGTCCAGCCTGGAATTGTGGACAAAAGCGCAATAAGTTGCAGCATACTTGCCCGATCGGGCAACCAGGTAGCAGTCTTCACTTGCCCCAACATTTTTTTTACTTGCCCCGGGCAAGCAGGTAAGTCTTAGTGTCAAGCCCTGCCCTACTGTGTTGGTAAACATGCAGACATCCACACCCCCTCCAGCCCTTGTTCGCTTGATCCCGACCCCTACGGGGTCTTGGCCGGGGGGGCGGACAAGGCCTCCGGCCCGGCTGTGTAGTGTAGCGGCCAGCTACAGCTGAGCCAATAGGAATGCGTTGAATGTTCACCCTAGCACTTCTTGTCTGGGGTTGTTTCAGCAGTATTTTGTGCGGAAAAACGTAGCGGGTTAACGCTAGTGTGCTTGGGCTGTCAGTGTAGTTTTGAGAGACACATCTTCATACTATTTTGTCTCGTGCTGCCGTTTTATTAAAGTGACGACTGAGAATGTACACCACGTCTCTGCCTCCGTTTCCTGAGATCGTTACAATACTGTAAGGACCCTGGCAAAAGACCTGGCCATAACTTGCCCCACCAAGGGGAGCTATAGCCGCTATCGGGTCTGTGCCTCAGGATCAGGGCCTTAAAATGTTATAGGCACATTATAGTGGTACAGACAGACCACAGCAATAGCTGCAAGTCGGACCCTGCATGGTGCCAACCTAATTTCACATGCGTCTCAAGAGATAGAAATTTTTATTGGGCGGCGTGAGTTGAGTGAATGACTGGCAAGTGTGACAACTATTAAAGTTATAATGGCATTCTGTAAACACAATAATAAGTCAACCATGGATGGTATTGTTGACACTTATTAGTCAGGCAATATACCGTATATTGATATAGTGTGTGGTCGTTCTGCAAGATTAAGCATGTGGTACACGTTGATCTCGCAGAACGAGTTTTCATGTGGTGAAAACAAATGATCCACAACGAGCTATCATCAGCTCACTGCACACTGCATCCCCTATAGTCTTGGGCAATATACCGGTATTACCATTTACCACAATATTGGAAATCAATACCGAGTAATATCTTGGGATTTATAAAAAAAAAATAGCAAATATGGAATACCATCTAATATCGCCATTATGATGGATTCTATTAAAATATGAACAATGTTGCTTGCTTGTTACAGAACTTTGGTTGGTTCGTAACCGCCAGTTTTATCGCATTGCTCGAACGTTACTCCTCCTCCGGGCTACTTCTCCATGACTAGTGTGCGGTTGTTCTGCGAAATTAACTGTGTCGAAAACAAACAAGCTATCATCAGCTCACAGAACACTGCATTCATTCAATTCAAGCAAACGCCACGTTTATCTGACTCCAGATAAGCAGCGCCGTAACACATTCTGGTCAGCTGAGGTCATCTTCTCAAATAAGATGGTGTAGATTCCCAGTCTGGTTGTTGTGTAAGTAGCCTGCCGCCCTGCTGACAGACTGTCATGCACGTACAGACAGTGCATTAAGTCAAGTAAAAGTCATTTGAAGTTCAATACATTTGTTACTTTTCAGGATTAGCAGACGATCTACAGCTAAAACAAAGCATGGCATGTTTTGAGGTTTTACACTCTGGGTCCTTCTCATGTATCCAGTTCCTTCCAGTATTTCCTTACATCAGAAATTCCCACACTTTTTGACTTTAGATTTTTTGCAATGTCACTGAATGAATGAATAAATTGTTGGTGGTTTGTCCGTAGGTTCCGTTCGGACCGTTACAATAAACTTTGCTCTCTCTCGGAATACAACATCCTGGAAACTCGTTGACTGGTTCTAGGGTTGGCCTACCGGTTCATTTTTGGGTATTAGGTATCGGCTTATTAAGCATTTTTCTTGTTAAAGTATTTTTCTAAAACTCCCCTGCTAAAAGGTTTTGTATGAGATTTCTGTTGCCAGGGAAATTGTAGGACATAAGTAGCCTCGGTCACTCGAGGTTCACCACGAACAGCTGTGTCCTTCTCCTGTAGGCTATCCAGTTCCTTCCAGTATTTCCTTACATCAGGGTGTCCTCACATTTTGACTTTAGATTTTTTGCGATGTCACTGAATGAATGACTCTCTACCGGAATAAACGTAACATCCTGGAAACTTATATTTTTCAAAAGTTCCCCTGCTAAAAGGTTTATTCCGTGAGGTAACATTTCCTTGTGAAACTAAGGCTGATTCTTGGTGTTACAACTGTAAGGGTTTTATTTGGGGCTTGGGGCTCCATTTTAGTCACATTCTAAACCCCTTATCCCTCTTTTAATATTTTGATGGAATAGTTCGACATGCCAATCTACTGACACGATGTGAGCTTGTAGACTGGCCATTTTAGTTTAGTTTAAAACGTTTAGTTTTAAAAGGCAAAGAATACTTTCTCAAGTACTCCCTGTCTTCTGGCTGTTTAGACAGTCTGGTGGTCCTTCCTGGTTTCCTGCATATATTTTGAGCTACAAGTATACAGTACTTTTGTAACCCTATAGGTAGCATTTTTCTACCTATAGGGTATAGAAGACTTATTTCTGGAAGACCTATTTTTTACCATAATTGATCCTGGGGGGGAATTCAGTCAGTGTCGACTTGCATTGGATCCCATGCAAGTCAGACTCAGAAGCAGTGGAGCACTGGACCAGAGCTAGAGCTCACCAGAGCCTTCTAATGGGAGAGTTAGGATATTCGTGTACCCGGAAGCAGAGGCCGGAAGCAGAGTGGAGTGTGACTATGCAGAGTCTCTTTGAGTCCTATCTGAGCATAACGCTCACTACTCCTACAGTCTCGCGAGATGTATACAGTAGTGTACGAGACAATGCGAGACTTTGCCGGTCCCTATTAAATCCCATTTATTTCATCGACTTCCGGCTTGAGAGTGGACTCACAGGGCCCCTCCATGCTCCTCCAGTAACGGCTGCGCCCTGGCGCATAGGAGGGAACGGGAATATCCAAACTCTCCCACTAGAAGGCTCTGGAGCTCGCCCCCCTTGCTCGCCACGAGCTCTGAAGAAAAAATATTTTTTTCGCCAGGAGCCACGGGGTACGCTCCAGGGACATCCACGGAGCTGCCGCGAGTCACTCCCAGTGCAGCAGCAGCAGCACACTCGCATTGGTAAAAAATTAAATACCGATTTTTGAATAAAGCAATTGAACGTTTTATAAGCGATTGGGCGTTTTTAAGAAAGCGATTGGACGTTTTTAGAAAGCGATTGGACGCTTTAACAAAGCGACTGAATGCTAAACAGTGTTAGAACGCTTTTAAAATGTATATTTCTGCTTGGCACCTCCAGTGCTCCGTAGCTCTGTATCACTGGTGGGAAATTGGAGCCGCCAGGGGTGGAGACAAATGGCGTTCTGAGGTAACTGAAAATTATCTGCCTAGTGCAATTCATGCAAATTTCAATGCCAAAAACACAATCAAATTGTCATTTACAAATATATAACTGTGTTTAACTGCTTGCTAACGGCCGCAGCGTTGTTGCTGAACGTAGCCTGGTTGGTGCATTCCCTGGCCTTCCAGCTCATCCTGATCAGCTTTCTGTTGGATGCAGTGGGGGTGGAGAACTACGGCTACGATGTGGCGGTCACCATCATATTTGGATTGGTCAGCTTTTATTGTTTTCTGGCAAACATGTTTAACGGAACGTTTGAGACCACTCCGATCCCACTAGGAAACCCTGTACTGCATCTGGGTGGAGCAGGTGGAGACATTTGTCCACACGTCCCCGCCCACAAAGCCGTTCAACAGATAGCCACGCACGCACGCCTTTCAGGGTGATCATGCAGTGCATGTTTATTCACCAGATAGTATACAGCATCCGATCTGCGATTTACAAAATATACCCAAAAATTAGAAAACAATTGGTAAATACATCAAACTGAAAACATTTGCATTTAAACTGACAACATACCTGCGGTCAAAGCCATTTGCCCTTCCAGGTCAATTCTCCCTCACTCTACCCGTGAACTTCACATACTTAAATAAACAACAGCGGCACCCCAATGTAACCTTGGCCGAATAGACATGAATACATAATATCCGCGACTAGGCCACCTCAGGAATTTAACCCAAGGAAATCAATTAAAGTGCTATGGTAAAGTGCAACACAGGTTCGTTTAAGCAAGAGCAGAGACGTGCTTCAAAAGAGACTTCATTTATTGTTAACCGTTAAAATGTCAATTATAGTTCATACAATTAAATACAATAATTCAATTTAATTCAAGTGATACAATGCAAACTTCTTTTAAAAACAGACCAGTAAGCAACCATCGACTTGGGGGAGTAGGAAGGATGGGTTAGTTCAGTGAATTCAAACTGTAAATACACGGCAAATCACACAATACACTACAAACACTTACACACTCTGGTGGGTTAGGTGCACACTAACACAAACACACAGCATGCAGTGACTAGAGGGTACGAGCCCTCCAAGTAAGTCTCCCCCACAGCGCAACGGTGGCTCCTGAAGGACACAAGAAACAACAATTAGTGTCAATTTAACAGCCAAGTGGCAATTGAGAACAATTAAGTGGCCATTATTGTCAATATCTAGTTGTTGCACAAAGTTATAATACTTAGCACTGTGGGGTTGTCAAAAGTAAAATACAATGCAATAAAAAAAAACTACTAGGGGCAAGTACAGCAAGGACTAATCCTATAAAACAAACAGAACAACAGTTAGTCCCCACCATGCACCAGTTGGACATTAAAACACAATTATTGAAATACATACTATTGTTTTACCTCAATATTCAGGGCCCGGTACCTAGCAAGGACCAGCTCAGCTACACAAGGGACATGGTGGGAGGCTCAAACAATGCAGGGAACATCGTGGGGATGGCTGTAGGCCTACGCAACCAGCCTGCATGTAGGCTACACCCATCTACACTGAAAGTGTAACAAAACCCCATATGAGTACATAGATCACAATATATCCAAACATGAACATTTAAAAATGGCCAATCTACAAGCTCCTTGCTCAAAACATACCTCTGGTTAAGTGCAAGGACACAAACAAAAGAGGCTCTTGAGCAGTACTGAGGCCTATGAAGAGGGCACCTAAAGAATACCGAACCACAGTGTAAAATTATACATATATTAAAATGTGAATAGCTGATCTACAAGCTCCTTGCACATAAACATACCTCCAGTTAAGTGCAAACAACCCAACAGGAGCTTGTTCCTCAGCACCCAGGACTAGGAGGAGAGCACCTGAGGAACAACAGGACCATTTACTACATACAATAATGTGAGTGATGGACGGTTTAGCATGAAAACCAGCTAATGCCTACCTTGCTCACTCAGTGCATGCTGACAGCAAAAGGAGGACTGAATGACTAAGTCCCTGGCTTTATAGTGGGGGAGGGGCTGTTCAGTGGCCACCTGCAAGTGAGTGAGTGTTTGGGGAGTGGTCACAGATCATTGTCTGGAGACAGGTCTCCCTGTTACACCAAGGTTAGATTGGTACATAAGGTAATTTTGGCCCTTACACCCGAGCTTGTCGCCGACTCTCCTGCATTTCAGAAGTTCGCTCACAGGGGTGACTTTGGATAGCAAAATATGGAAGGGGCTTACGTATGCGATTCTGGCAGCCACACTTTGCAAGTTTTTGCAATTGCAATTATTGTTGAGAGGTGTCTTCTTTGAAAGTTTGTTCTATAGTATATCAAGAAGTATGGTCTATTCGCTATTACTGTGCATTTGTTATACTCAACTAATTCCAGTTATCTGATTAATCGCTTATTAATCTCTAGTTTATACTTTGTCATACAACAGTTACAATAGCTAAATGAGCCAATCTACAAGCTCACAATGTGCCACAATGCAATGTGTTGTGAGCTTATAGATAATCTATTTTTGCTGTTTGAAAGAAAAAGATAGCCTCCCAAATTACATTGTTGGGCTTGTACTCCACAATGTAATAGTGACTCAGGTCGTGTTTTGTGTTCTCTCACTTCCAAAGACATCATGAAAAACGGTGTCTATGTACTGGTGGCTGCATGCAACCGACCCGACACTGTGATCAAAGCTTATAAGCAAGTTTCACTCTTTCACCATTCCTGCATTCATTTGTTTATTCACTCATTTCAGGATTGAGGAAAGTCATAAACATTCATTCATTTCAGCATTTTCAATGGAGCATATACACTGTATATACTGTAACGTCTATAAATCATTGGCTATACACATTCTTCAAATAAAACAAACATTTTAACTCAAATATTCTGTGGGTTCCTGGAACCAAACCAAAACAGACTAATATGCCTCTGTTCCCTGCAGGGTGAAACAGCAGGCTCAGGACCGACCCATGTCTATCTATATCTCCAGCTTCAAACAGCTGGAGCCTGTAAGACACCTACTCAGCCCTCTGCTGCTAGACTTCATGCAGGCTGCATGGCCCTCCTCCATCAGCATGGTTATACTCAGAGGTAGATGTCTCTAAACTTTACAAAGGAGTAGTTACAGCTGTCTTCCTTCCAGTTCAAAATAGAGGCCATGTGCGTCCTCTTTGTGGTGACGGGACAGCACTGGACTTTGGTAGCAGCCAAAGAGTTAAAGATAGAGTGCCATGATTTTTTTCTACCCTAAAACATGATCATCAGGTATTATTGTTATATGAAGAGGAAGATTTACAGTGAACAGTGTTTGTTAAACTCATTTTTATGATTCCACTCAACTAGTTCATTAAGTATGCCTGCTTTGCCTGGTGGGTGGTGATGGGTTAGATCACAAAAATCACGGCACCCCCTCTTTAAGGTTTTTAAAAGGGACACGTTTTTTTTACTTTTTACATTTTACTTTTAGATTAATACTTTTAATGCTATTTTGTACATCAATATACAACAGTGCCGCTCAATACCAGATCTATATCCTGAAATACAGTATATATTGTAACACATGGTGAACTTTTAGATCTGGTATTTCTGTCTTTCAGTTCTTACTTACGATAATAAAAAAATAACATACATTAAAGATATCCCCAAAATTGAGTTCCACCCCATACTTTAAAGTGCTGCTTAAGCCAAAAGTACAACATACACAACAAACAAAAGCACATCGCAAAACAAACAAACCTAACAAGAGATTGTGTCAGAGAAACACATTCTTGGCAGGACTTTCATAGAAAAAAATAAATAAAAAATGTGGGGACAGATACAGGAGTATTTGTGTTTCACTTGGCAGTTAACTCTGACAGTTTAGCTGAAAAGCTAGGCTCGCTTCCATTAGGCTCAATACTAATGGAATAAAATCTAAAATCCTCTGTTGTGAATTCTTGCAAATGAATGATATCCAAAGACAGCTTAAGGTGTCTACTATAGGGAAAAAATAAATGAGTTGTTTGTGTTTCCGTGTTTTTTTAATTACATTTGAGAAAACAGCCTGAATTTTCATTTCACCATTTATCATTCATCAATTATAGTTTTAAAGTGTTTGATCCTTGATCCTCAGCACTGAGGCCTATGAGGATGACACCTGAGCAACAATAGAACCATTTACATGCATACAATAATGCAAAACATGTTTTAACATAAAACCACCTAATGCCTACCTTGCTCAAACAAGACACTGCATACCAACAGCCAAGGAGTGAATGACCAATCACTGGCTGCATAGGGGGAGGAGCTGTTCAGTGATCACTTGCAGGTGAGTGAGTGGGGGGTGGGCACAGGTCATTGTCTCCAGACAGGTCTACCTTTAGTGGAGGAAATTAAATCACTTTTTTGAAGGAATCGTTCACTTTGTGATACAAGCACCAAATTTGGTATGAACAATGCCTAGGACCTACTTTCTCAGGAAAGCCCGTTAGCCACGCAAAATTCCAAGATGGCGGCCCTCAAAATCCAAGATGTCTGCCCAGAAATGTGTTTTTTCCTTCATAACTTGAAATGCATTGATTTTACGCCCATAAATGTATTGAACGTTAATACGGAGTTGGCTATTACGGACGATTTGGTACCAAGTACGTGTCTGTATCTCCTACGGTTCTTGAGATACAGCATACAGTATACTGTAGGTACTTTCACAGATTGAGGAGAGCATGACATTTGTAACATTGATTCTTAAGTCAATCAAATGGTCATACAGACATGAAAATTGGTACACACACTCTGCAAACCCCACTATTTCTAAAAGTACTGCATGCCCTGCAAAATTCCAAGATGGCAGCCCCCAAAATCCAAGATGTCTGTCCAAAAATGTGGTTTTTCCTTCATAACTCGAAATACGAAGATCTTAAGCCCCATAGATGTATTGAACGTTAATATAAAGTTGGGCATTACGGACATTTTGATACTAAGTACATGTCTCTATGTACTACGGTTCTTGAGTTACAACATATCCGTATTCATGAGGCACCAAAAGTGTAACATTTTGGCACATTTCACTATTTAACTCAAAGATCCCTTAATCACTTTCAGGAATCATTTTCAGGAAATGGACCTACATGTATCTGCTATCATAAACCACTTCAAGTTTCTCAATTGATGAAACGGGTCAGGAGTTATTAAACCGATCGTAAAGGGCTGTTTCAGTGCTAAATTTGCTGCGTATAGTTAGCGAACATAAGCCACCCAGAAATGTCTGTCTGTGCATCTGCCCTTCACAATAAGGGTATATATGAATGAATGAATGAATGAATGAAACCTTTATTTGTCCCCGTAGGGAAATTCGGTAATATATGCAATAGAGGTATACTGTAATATGGTAATACATGTAATAGTGTCATAGTGTAACATGTGTAATAGTGTAATAGGGTAATGTGTGTAATAGTGTCATAGAGTAAGATGTGTAATAGGGTAATATTGTAATAGTGTCATAGTGTAACATGTGTAATAGGGTAACATGTGTAATAGTGTCATAATGTAACATGTGTAATAGTTTCATGGTGTAACATGTGTAATAGGGTAATATGTGTACTAGTGTTATAGTGTAATATTTGTAATAGTGTCATAGTGTAACATGTGTAATAGTGTCATAGTGCAACATGTGTAATAGTGTAATAGGGTGTAATAGGATAATGTGTAATAGTGTCATAGTGTAACATGTGTAATAGTGTAATAGGGTAACATGTGAAAAAGTGTCATAGTTTAACATGTGTAATAGTTTCATAGTGTAACATGTGTAATAGTGTCATAGGGTAATATGTGTACTAGTGTCATAGGGTAATATGTATAATAGTGTCATGGTGTAACATGTGTAATAGTGTCATAGTGTAACATGTGTAATAGTGTCATAGTGCAACATGTGTAATAGTATAATAGGGTGTAATAGGATAATATGTGTAATAGTGTCATAGTGTAACATGTGTAATAGTGTAATAGGGTAATATGTGAAATAGTGTCATAGTGTAACATGTGTAATAGCGTAATAGGGTAATATGTGTAATAGTGTCATAGTGTAACATGTGTAATAGGGTAATGGGTTAATATGTGTAATAGTATAATATATGTGCAATAGTGTAATAGGGCAATTACACTATACAGCTATTTTGTATACCACACTCTTACATTAATGCACATATATTACACTATTACACATATTACCCTATTACGCTCTTACACATGTTACACAATGGTACTATTACATATATTACCCTATTACACTATTACACATGTTACATTAAGACACTATTACACATATTACCCTATTACACTATTACACATGTTACACCATGACACTATTACACATAGTGCCCTATTAAACTATTACACGTGTTACACTATGACACTATTACACATATTACCCTATGACACTATTACACATATTATCCTCTTACACTATTACACATATTACACTATGACACTATTACACATATTATCCTATTACACTATTACACATGTTACACTATGACACTATTACATATATTACCCTATTACACTATTACACATGTTACACTATGACACTGTTACCCTATTACACTATTACACATGTTACACTATGACACTATTACACATATTGCCCTATTACACTATTACACATATTACCCTAATGCACTATTACACATGTTACACTATGACACTATTACATATATTACCCTATTACAGTATACCGCTATTGCATATATTACACTATTAGCCCTATTACACTATTGCATATATTACACTATTATGCCTATTAGCATATTATACCATTATACTAGGACACATGCTGCACTTGGTGCGTCCGCTTCAGATATACCGTACACTTATTGTGAAGGGCAGATGCACAGACAGACATTTCTGGGTGGCTTATGTTCGCTAACTATACGCAGCAAATTTAGCACTGAAACAGCCCTTTACGATCGGTTTAATAACTCCCTACCCGTTTCATCAATTGAGAAACTTGAAGTGGTTTATGATAGCAGATACATGTAGGTCCATTTCCTGAAAATGATTCCTGAAAGTGATTAAGGGATCTTTGAGTTAAATAGTGAAATGTGCCAAAATGTTACACTTTTGGTGCCTCATGAATACGGATATGTTGTAACTCAAGAACCGTAGTACATAGAGACATGTACTTGGTATCAAAATGTCCGTAATGCCCAACTTTACATTAACGTTCAATACATCTATGGGGCTTAAGATCTTCGTATTTCGAGTTATGAAGGAAAAACCACATTTTTGGACAGACATCTTGGATTTTGGGGGCTGCCATCTTGGAATTTTGCAGGGCATGCAGTACTTTTAGAAATAGTGGGGTTTGCAGAGTGTGTGTACCAATTTTCATGTCTGTATGACCATTTGATTGACTTAAGAATCAATGTTACAAATGTCTTGCTCTCCTCAATCTGTGAAAGTACCTACAGTATACTGTATGCTGTATCTCAAGAACCGTAGGAGATACAGACACGTACTTGGTACCAAATCGTCCGTAATAGCCAACTTCGTATTAACGTTCAATACATTTATGGGCGTAAAATCAATGCATTTCAAGTTATGAAGGAAAAACCACATTTCTGGGCAGACATCTTGGATTTTGAGGGCCGCCATCTTGGAATTTTGCGTGGCTAACGGGCTTTCCTGAGAAAGTAGGTCCTAGGCATTGTTCATACCAAATTTGGTGCTTGTATCACAAAGTGAACGATTGTATCACTAATTTCCTGGGCTACTTACACATATATCTCCCTAAAAGCATCCAGTGGGTGGAGTCTTGCATAACATGGCCATAAAGGACTTTGGGTTACAAATGACCTACCGTATGTGCCTGATAGTGTTGGTTTTTGCTGTTTTGTCAATAAAAAGGATGAAAATCATGTTCTGCATAGTGCATACTGTTATACATGTTGTTTCAGCAGTGTCTTCTGTAGGTTAGCTTTCAGTTAGTAGAGTCAAGTTTATATATTTTGCATTGAACTATAGAATTGGAATTGTTGAACAGTCATTTTGTATGTTATGACTATCGCTTATGTGCAATACAAGCAGCAAAATATCACAAAAATAGTCTGCACACTATAATGAAAAACTCCATTGTATTTTATTGCATAAGTGTTTTGAGAAATCAGATCTTCATTAGGATATATCATGGTAAAGGCCATGCAGGCATGCATATACAGTATATACACACACTGTACAATACTCTGATACAGTACATTAACCCTATGGCAAGTGAGGTCTCTGTTCACATCAACTCATCAACTGATTGACTTTACAATCCATTAATCCAAATAGTAATAATCACATTTACATTTGAAGTATCCCAATACTAATTTATTAAAATCATGGACTCTATGTGGGCTCTTTGGGAAGTCGGACACCATGAATAAATCTGCAAATAGACCCCTTGGCCAGTCATTTAGGAACAATAGGGGGGAAACCCTTTATGTTATTATAAGAAGGATGTTGTAACGCTATCTATACTGTGACTGAATCACTAGGATTGCGAAAGGTCTTCAGATTTTGTGGTGTCAGTGACATGGTGGTGAACACACCAAATCACAGCATCAGGCTAGTCTTCACCCTGTTAAAGATCTGATGGATTGTGGCAGCAGGGACACAGCCTTCCCTCAAAATGGTTATGCCCCCTGTGGATACAGAGGAACATTTTGAAAAGATGAGACGGTACAACAACAACAAATTATTGCTGAACTATACTCTCAACGTTTCCTCTCGTCCACCTTGTTAACAAGACTCCAAGAGCTGCATTTCGATGTCGGAGGAGAAGGTCCGATGACCGCGAGGCTTATATATCGAGCACAGAGACATTCATTACTGACGTCGGAGATCGAGCGTTGGACCAATCTTAAATATGCTATTGTTGCTCCACTTGTCCATGCGACAGCATGTAGGCATACGACAGCTCAAGAAAGAAGTCACACTGGAGACTTTTCCATATGTGTAGTCTAAAAACTCAGCTCTTCAGACTACACTTCACCTAGAACTCATCTCTCCTTAAATACGTGCTCTGTGCAGATACGATACATGATACGATACATGACAAGTTTCTTTCTTCACAAAATTAATGTTGAGAATGTAATTTACCGTAGTAGCTAGCTAGCATGTATATACAAATGCTAGGCCTTGATGTTTATGTGAAATTCCTAGTTCCCCTCTGCACTTTACTTCAGTGTTAGATAGCCCCTACTGGTTCTAAAAGCCTAAATTATTAGCTGGTGAATCATTTAATGTGTGTCTTACCTTCATCGATGTTCAAGCAGCTTACCACGGTGGAGCCCACAACTTCATTGGATTCTCCATCACAAAGAACCCCTTGAATTTTGTGTCCCAAACGTCTGTAACAAACACAGGATTAGTCTATAGGGACATTTCGTCACACGCTAAACCCATTATCCCTAACTTCTGTCTTTTTTAGTATAACATTTTGAATAGTTCAACTAGCATCTACATCTACAGTGAGCTTGTAGACTGTCCATTTTAACTATTCAAAAATGCATTATAAACATGAAGATGATAAATGAGTTCTCTGTCCTTATTGGATGGGATATACTGTACTTCAAGTATTTCCCAAAATACTGATCTCATGTTTGCCTGGAACAGTACACAAACAGATCAAATCTGCAAGCTCACAATGCATCACTCTTTTTTATGTTCAAAGGCGGGGGGGTGTTAAAATACTTCACAAGCAATAACGGTAGGGTTCTACTGTGAAGTGACTGACAGCAGACACGCCCACCTGATGATCATGCTGTGGTGAGTGCTGTCTGGCTCTCCGCTGGGATTGGCCGAGGTTATGGCGAGGGGCCCGGTGAGGTCACACAGGTGCGAGGTGACCGTGTGGTCGGGGACACGGATCATGATGCTGTCCCTGGTGCCCACATGGTCATATGCCGCTGCCACACCTACCAACACATAAGTAGATGTCCTTACTGTCTATCCCCTGTGTCTCATTATAAAGTGGGGATGTGACACTTAAATCAATCATAAAATCATCAAAAGCAATCTACAAGCTTGGACTAATCAATTTAGAGTACATTACACAAGAAAAAACTCAAATCGTTTAATTGATGTGATTGATGTGATTTTATATATATATATATATATATATATATATATATATATATATATATATATATATATATATATATATATATATATATATATATATATATATATATATATATATATATATATATATATATATATATATATATATATATATATCCCAGTCTTGCAGATAGTTTACCCAGCCTGAGGAGCCAGTCTCCCTTGCTGACAATGCAGCTGACTCCTCCAGGGTAGACGCTCCTCATGAACTCCCACAGCAGAGGGCTGAACGGGGGGTTGGTCACCACCAGCTGCTCAACATTGGAGATACAGATAGAGATGGGCTTCTCTGCTGGTCGCTCCTGGATGGTGGAGATCATATATAGACACCATTAATACCCAGAGCTCAGATGTTCCAGTTGTATTTTGTATATTGCATTTGCTCTACCACACTTTTATGCTACATTGCATTAACCCACCATGCTATACTATGAAGATATCATTATACCCCATTTGTCTGAATATAAGCCAGTGTTATTTCCAATGGAAATATCCTAAAAAAAAATTGAGTCTTATATTCGGGGACTACATTATTTGACATTCAATGTTCTTTTTACACAAATGAGTCTTGAAAAATGTGGGTCGTCTTGTAACCAGAGTCATCATATATTCAGGACAATATGGTTATATAAAAGTACTAATAGAATAGTATTGTAGTAACATATCCTACACTACAAAATAATGTTTATGGTACTAATTAATCAGACTGATGGATATAGAAAGATGGGTAGATCTCTCTGATGTGTTCCACCCCCACGGCTTGCCTTGATGTTGTAGATATGTTGAATGGCTTGGGGCTGCTTGCAAGATGCAGCCAGAGCGTACACTGTGTCCGTGGGGATTCCACACACCCCACCATTCTCTAGGAGACTGCAGATTTGCAGCAGACCACTGGTCAGCTGGGATTCAGCCATGGTACACGGGTTGTCTGTTGCCCTCTGCTGCTGCTTGTCCTTCTGACACTAAACACACATGGAAGCAGTGTTAAATCTTTACAGATAACTGTAAATGTAGAAATAAAAAATAATGTTAATACCAATACTTGTGGTTTGCTGTTCTCATAAACTATAAATGTTTCAGAAATGTTGGGGGAAATATAGATATGGACTAAATATCCGTAGGCTTGTTGTTGCCCAACCCTTAAAATGAATGTCTGTTTTTGCATTGATGAGTTGGCAATAGAATAGAATAGAATAGAATAGAATAGAATAGAATAGAATAGAATAGAATAGAATAGAATAGAATAGAATAGAAGTGTTCACCTTCAGTAAAGGAGGGCCCTGTGGTAGCAGTCTCTGGGAGAAAATGCAGTTTGTCAGTGATGCTAATACTCCATAGAAACACGTTATGGAGAACACTGCCAGCATGGCAACTGCAAAGAAAACATCAAAGACATAACAAACGACTTAGAGGGCCCTATATTGTCGTCACCAGCTTTCCCCTTATCCATAAACTTCTTTTCCTTCTTTTGAACAGCCAATAATCTCACAACGTATCCATGTGGATTGGCTCGTTGAAAAATGCAAAAATGTTTTTCAAAAGGGCAAAGAGGTTTAGGTGCTAAGAGATACAGTTTTATTGGCAGTGATGAAGCTATAGCCATGTCTACCCATCTAAGGGGTAGGGAACCATAGGATGATTTCATACTGTGTTTTTGGTACCTTTGGTACCTACCGTTAGTTAATCATATTAATGTGTGTCATATTTAGGTGTTTCCAGAGTATTGCTCAGTAGTATTATTGACAGTGCACATTGACATAACTATATTGGTTGTAAATCTGACACTCATTGTTCATTTGATTAAATGGAGTTCTGTTGCTTTCACCACTGTATATTATCATGATTAATTAGCCTCATGAAATGGTACACCCTGTCTCCTAAGTGGACGCAGCTTGACATCAGGTGGGGTTTCATCTTATCACTTGATTTATTTTCTACAATTCTAGGAGTTGGTATAATCACTATACCAACCACTATACGACTATACTACAGTGGTTCCTAATCATCACTTACTTTCTAGTTGGTATGGTAGTTTTTGCAGTGTAGAAAGCAAGAAGCAGACCAATATCACTTCCATGACTGTTGTTAGAAACAGCAAAACCAGGTTTCTATATGCAGCTGAAAGTAAAAGTAAGAAAGAAAGTACAATTAGCTAAAAAATAGTGTCAGTTACCGTAGCCCTTATTAAATAGTGAACAGAGTTTAGAGGCTAGTTAACACACCAATTAGCATGATAAAGGCATTAATGACCAGGAAAGCCACGGCTCCAGCTGTAAAGGCATATGCTGTCTCTGGTAAAAGCTGGAGTAGGTAACCTGGAATAGCAAAAAAATATGAAACATATTTTACGTTTATTTTTAAGGTCTAGATCTAGAATAGCAGCATGTGGAGTTGTGTGTTGTACCAACTACACTTGCAAATGAACAATCATTTGCAAGTGTATTGTAACTGACATATTAGTGTACCTGCAAAACGAAACCAGGTCCAGCCAGCCCACACGGCCCCGTAGAAGGACGGGACGACCGAGCCAAAGCGGACGCCTCCCCTGACCTGTAGGCGGCTGACGTAAGCCTGGATGACGCTCCCTGAGATCAGCACCCAGGGGACTGTCAGCTGCAGGAAGGACTGGTTGGTGCTGGAGACAGCAGAATGAAGAGCAGACAGAGCTGCCACCCCGTTGCACACGTAGAACACAGTGTCTGTCTGCCCCGCCCCCTGCTCTCCATCTAGGCAGTGGTGGAGAAAGTATCGTACATTTTTGCTGAAGTACAATGTTGTGGTATTTGTACTTTTCCAATTTCCAATACAAACTCCACTATATCTTGGATGCAAATTTTGTAGATTTTGATTATTGTTACAAAACATACACTACCTACTTTTTTAAAAAAAGAATTTGATTCAATATGCGATTTTTAAACTATTTCTTAGTACTGGTACTTTAGTACTTTTACTTAATAGAGTAGTTTTACACTGCTGTATTTATACTTGCATGAAATGTAGATACTTTTTCCATTGCAACTAGGGCTGCACAATGTTAGAAAAACAGGTGATATACAGTATAGTGATAACTGTGTTGAATATTACAGTCATGGTATGGCATGAACAAAATGACAATTAATTAGTTATTTACACACTGAAACGAAACTCATTATTAATAATAACCAATGCATTTTCAGTCAAAGATCTTTGAAAAAAAAAAGTTAAATACTGCACCTGAAAAAATAAAATGAAAACAAAGTCAAAATAGAAAAAAATAAATTAAAAATGATAAAACCTTGCTGGTCTCCAGCTTTCGGGCGGCAGCAGCTCAGAGCCATCTTGAGTCGGTGTGTGGAGACCAGCTGTGCACCGACGGGGATGAGGGTCTTCTCTGCGATGCAGTTGATGAGTCGGCAGAACGTACCGTAGAGCGAGACCGCCGCGAAGAGAGAACACGCCACTCCAAAGAATATGTAGTACCTAGAGGTGTGACCATCAGGAGTTTTTAGCTCACAGTTAATTGCCCTACAAATGCAAAGAGTTTTCAACCCCATTTTATGTTCACATAATTCTTCCTCACCAATGCTTGTTAAAAGATGATAACAATACCATTCAGAAACCTGCCTAGACTAGTGACAGGAAGGTTTGGTCTTTTCATTGTTTTTATTCATGCCAGAATAATGGCCTATTTTTACATGCTGCGTTTTCCATTAGCTTGGAATCCCTGTTGATGATGACATAGGTAAACAGGTTTCTTTTTTGCTTTGGCCATTAGCTTATTGATAGTTAGAAAGTAATAGTTGAAAGTAATTTGACATGAAATGGGGAGAGAGATTGGGGAAAGACAGGAGGCAAAGGCTGTCGGGATCGGGTGTCGAACCCGCGGCATGCACACAGTCAGGCTGGCTCTGCAGCCTAGGTGCCCAGACAGTTGAGCTAAGTTGGTCCAGTAAACAGGTACAGGTTTCTGAATATAGGTGACTAATGAGAAACTGAGTAGATGGAAATTGTGCCAGTAACGAATGAGGACCAAATATATGAACATATTGAAATTGGGTGTTGCAAACGATTGATCAGGTGATTACGTAATAATTGTGAGAAGCCTAGCAGTACCCCTGGAGTGGAATTTGGGGGATGGTGGCGATGGTGAGAAGGAGGAACAGTGCATTGTGGGTCAGCTCCAGCATGTCTGTGTTGAGGCATAAAACACAGAGCACCAACGCAGCCGTCACGAAAAACCAGTCGCCCACCATGGGCTCTCTGCCAGCGCCTACTTTACTGGACTCTGTTATCAACACAGATGCAACAAACTCCTCCCATGCCTTGATCAACCAGTATGTGGCGTGGAGCACAAACTTTGCTGTATGGTAGCAATCTTGGCGCAGGTGGGCATAGTAGCTAGAGAACAGCTGGGCCACTGAGATAATCGAGACCCAGGTAACACCTAAGAAACAGACAGACAGAGTGCAGGTGAAATTCCTTTTCCAGAGTAAGCATGGCAGCTTAGAACACAGGGCACATTCAGATAACTGTAGCAAGAAGATACCCATGTAAACTGTCAACACAGTATGTTTTTTTTAATCAGCAACTGGATAAAGTACACACAACAATATTGTATCAGTGGGGAGCAAAGAAAAGGGTACCAACCTAAGACAAAGGACTGGATGTATCCGAAGCTGTAGAAAGCAAAGATGAAAGGAGAAACTGTGTCACTAAAGAAGCCCAGAGCCACAGGTTCGGCATACTTTGTGTTCTTCTTCTTTTCTTGCTCAGTGCTCTGAGCTTTCATGGAGTTGGCAGTCCCCAGCAGGAGAACGTTGAACAGCGGGGTCCCGAAGCCCTTAAGGTGAAAGGCCTGAGTCAGGCCTTTCACCAGGAGAGCAGCCGAGCCGTAAATGGCAAAGGCGAGGATGAGAAGTTCAAAAACACCAGAGACCACCAGAGCCCACGAGCTGGTCACTAAGGCTGCCGCTTCGAACACCAGCGTGAAAGTGATGGTGCCAAACACGAAGGGCATGATGTAGTTGACCGTGGCCGAGCAGAAGGCCAGCAGGGAGGACAGCAGAATGTATGGCACCAGACCAGATATGGCAGATTCTTCAAGAGCTAATGATTGTTGGCTGATGTTAGTCAGAGACAGATTGCTGAGCAGGTCACTAGTCGACAGGGACGTGTTGAAGCTTAAGGTGGAGACTGGACTAGCTGCTCCATAGTAGATCCTGGTGGCGCCGTAGCTGCCCCAGAGAGCAGCATAGCCGATGAAGGCAGTGCCACTCAGATGGTCGTATTTTCGGAAGGATAGGATACCGGCCACCAGTTGGCATATCCCACCAATCAGAATTAGGTGAACACCTGCATAAAACATATAAGTAAATGTTTTAATCCATCTATTAATTCACAAGGCGTGTGTGTGTGTGTGTGTGTGTGTGTGTGTGTGTGTGTGTGTGTGTGTGTGTGTGTGTGTGTGTGTGTGTGTGTGTGTGTGTGTACGTGTACGTGTGCGTGTGCGTGTGTGTGTGTGTGTGTGTGTGTGTGTGTGTGTGTCACCTACTTGTTGCCATGTCTGGTTATATTTTACTGGCACAGCCTGGATGATCAACTGATCTACACCCATGTATTACATATGTTTGATATATGTAGCTAAGGCAACTGTGGTGCAATCTCACCGTGATGTGAATTGTCATTGAATTTTGTAAAATGGAGAGAGTGAGAGAGAGCCTTTGATGCTATGATGGTTTGACCGTTCTTGTAGACTTGACTCATTGACTGGTTGTAGTTGGGTGGATCACTCTGACCACGAAACGTCTGTGTCCTTCTCATCTATCCAGTTCCTTCTAGTATTTCCTTACATCAGGAATGCCCACACTTTGTGACTTTAATTTTTTTGCAATCTCACTGAATGAAGGAATGAATAAATTGCTGGTGGTTTGTCCGTGGGTACCAAATAAACTTTGCTCGCCCCCGGAATACAAGTTAACATCCTGGAAACTTGACTCTGGTTCTAGTTTCTTTGGGTGGTTGGTCTGCCAGCTCATTTTTGGGTATTAGTATTAAGTATTTTTCTTGCTAAAGTATTTTTCTAAAATTCCCCTGCTGAAAGGTTATTCCAGGTTGTTCCATGAGGTAACATTTCCATCTTCACAGTTTCACCTACTTGTTGCCATGTCTGGTTATATTTTAGGGACTGTCATTTGATATGCCTGCACAGCCCGTTTCATCAACTGATGCACTTTTTGGGCACCCCTGCATTACATATTTTTGATATACAGTATGTAGCCATGGCAAATGTGATGCAATCTCACTGTGATATGAATTGTCTTTAAATACTATCTCCATTTTGTAAAATGGAGGAAGAGAGAAAGAGAGAGAGCCTTTGAGAGGCTTTGATGCTACGATGGTTTGTCCGTTCCTGGAGACTTGAACTGACTCATTGACCTGTTGTACTTTCTTTGGATGGTTGGCCTACCGGTTCATTTTTGGGTATTACGTCAATAAGTATTATTCTCGTTAAAGTGTTTTTCTGAAGTTCCCCTGCTGAAGGGTTTTGTATGAGATTTCTGTCGCTAGGTAAGTGATAAGCATTTTCAGAATATATGAGTGACTAGTAGCTTGGGTCACTGGGTCACGTCATGTACCCAGTTCCTCCAGTATTTCCTTACATCAGCAATTCCCACACTTTTTTTACTCTAGATTTTTTTGCAATGTCACTGAATGAATGAATGAAAAAAATGTTGGTGGTTTCCAATAAACTTTGTTCGCTCTGGGGATACAATTTAACATCCTGGAAACTTGACTCCTTGACTGGTTCTAGTTTCTTAACGCCCATTCCCTCACCCCGCCGGTATACAGCAATGTCAAGGTTACACGCTGGGACGAGAAGTTAATTGTGCTGTTGTTGGACAATACGCAAACTGACAAGCCAGCTGATGACGTGGTGTATAGAGGCACAGGAACCTTTTTCATACCTGGTCTCACTATTTATTCAGCGTTTGCGCCATTTGATGACATTTTCACCCCTCAGACCCGGCCAAAACTAAAGATTTATTTCGTTTTTGTCGACAATTTCAGGGTTTTTTCTTCAACCAAGGCAGGCAAACATACAGTAAATGAAACCAAATCGTCGGGCTCAAATGCATGTGAAAGTAGGCTATTATCCATATGTATAATAGGTGGTCCAGGACCCTGTGACTATTTTCTTTTTGGAGGAAGATTTTTTTTGGAGGAAGATGACAAGCTCCTTCAGTCCATGTTATTATATACAGTAGGAGATACGCACTATTTCCAGAACTATATACCTGTATAGGCCTATGATCATGCCTAGCTTTTTATTATATATATTTTTTTACTTTTGCAAAGGTGAGAGCTGAGCAATTGTTCAATAGAAAAGGCTTTCATATTATAATTACCAAATAGCTGAGTAGGCTACTAAATAAATGCATTTGAATTATATAAGAGCGGCAGGCTTATAATTTCTAATGCTTGCATTTAATCATTTGACATTGTGAGTGACTCGCCTGTCAAAATCAGCTGATCAACAAGTTCATGCGACGTCAGGGACCACACAGGGACCACCATGTTCACGTTGTAAACTTACGTAACTCTGGGATGCATTTTAGAGGCTTCACCCAGTTCAGACAAACTGCTGAGTCACGTTTGTCGCCTTTTATGGTATGAAATGGGACGTGGAAGAACTGTGATTTGCGATGAGTTTCACACACTGGTAGAATGCTCCTCTGATACACCTGCAGTACGCAGGTGTATCCTACAGAAGCTTACGCACAGCCCCTGGGGAGTTCACTGTATCACGCCGACCATTTTGCGAAGAGTGTTTACACTGCACCTGTACATGCTCAAGGTGCAATTGCATATTTTCTCTGCCCTCAATAGTAGTATGGCTTTAGAATGCATCTCTGTCACTTGAGTGAGAACAGTTGTAATCAGATTACTTTCTGAAGTACTCCCTGTCTTCCGGATGTTTATACAGTCTGGTGGTCCTTCCTGGTTTTCTTTATTTGAGTGTGTGTGTGTGTGGGGGGGGGGGGGGGGGGGGGTGTATGGTTATACCTGCTAGAATGTTGTCAACCCTGTGTGGTGGGACGCCAGTGCGAGCAGTGTTGAAGTTCTGTAGGAGGACCAGCAGTGCACTGAGGCCGTTGGACAGCATGCCCAGGACCCCTGGCTCTCCGTAGAAGCTGGCAGGGAAACCATCTGATGATGACATGCTTTCTGCTTTGACAAGTTTGAGAGTTTGGGCTCAGCTAAAACAATGGGAAAATGAACCAACAAAACAATTATGAGAATGATGTTCTGAAGATAATATTTTCATATGGATCATGCAATGCCTAATCTAGTGATTCTCACACACATGCTAAATTATTTCTCAAGGTGAAATAGATGAAAACCCTGTTCAAACAAAAAAATATCTTTAGAAATACGAATGAAGACGGACTGACATTTGTGCTCATTATATCTGATGAATTAAGTAATCAAAGTAGCAATACCACAATAGAGTAATATTGATTGACAATATTGGCATTTCAATATACAGTACAGTAAAGTAGCAAAATTAAAGGTTATTATAATTATCAAATGGTAGATTAAAGTAAAAGTATCTACAACTATTTGCTTCATGAAATTTACTTGAGTAAATTCAGTGGCAAGTTATTTTTTGCCACTGAAAATGGTACCTTACAATACTGCAGTTCTCCTGAGTTAGTCCACTCCAAATAAGTACCGTTAATCCCAATGTGTGAGTGTTACAGTCTGTAGCTGGAGTGTGTGTGTGTGTGTGTGTGCCCTGCCCTTGTGGCACAGGTGACAGCTAGTGTGTGTGTTTGTCCCTGCCTCTTCTCTGCACAACCTTCCTGGAAATAGCTGTAAATAAAGGGGAGAAGGACATCGTTGCTGACAGATAGAAATCCCCTTATCTCTGTGTTTGAACTTATTTGTTTGTGTGTTTCACATTGGGATAGTACCATACATCTTAAGAATTTGTGTCTCCATGAGTGTGGTCATTGACAAAATGGGGTAAGTACACAAAAATGAAATTAGATGCAAGTTAGAGATATGGTTGTGACTAACTAAATATCTACACTACATCCCCTGGAAGACAGGTTAATTTCCATTTCCTGAAAAGAAACCGCTTTCAACAAGGTTTCCACCCGACAACAATGACATGGTAAAAAACATTAAATTGAGTGAATGTAGTTGCAGAATGGTACTTACCTTCAGTGGAGGCTGGAAGACATGGAATGTGGAAAGCTGGCAGGTCTGGAGACAAGCTGTGACTTCATTATACCTCATAAACCATTACTGGCTGAAGGAAATTCCCCAGGACAACCCCACCACCCCACTGCTAAAGTAGTCCACTTCCTCCACTGCCCTGCACACTCCTCAGCTGACGACAACGATGATGGTGATGATGGGGATGATAATGACCTCTGTGGAAATCCCTCCCTTTTATTTGAACTTCTTGGTTTGGTTATCAGTTGTGTCGTATCAACGCCGGCCTATAAAATGAGACAGACTAGTGTACAACAGCATCAACATCAATAGTCATCAACTCCTGGTGGAAGGACAGCAACACCACAGCTTGAGACAAACCAAACCAGGAACTGAAAACAGATTAAAGTAACACCTACAGGACACCATGCTCTCCAAAGTACAGGTAAACAATTATGCTGTTGTTCAGGGGGTTCAGGGCGTTTTCAGGGGTTAGACGCCTACAGCTAGATCACCTGCTGTGTCTCTAATATCCTACCCTTTTAATGCAGTAAATGGGTAAACATTTTATGCTTTGGGATATTTGAGTGGTTCTGGTTCTGTCATTTTATCTTTATTATTTAAAGCTGACGAGGTTGGACGGTGCAGTATTCATTGTGCACCTGGTCCAGCTGACTAACGCACACAAATGGCTCTTTCATGAAGAGACATGCTGGCAGAGCAACACTCATGAGGACTCCCAATGAGAGCTAAAGGTTGAATTCATAACATCTATATGACAAAGAGACACAGAAGGTCACTGCTCTCATTCACTACCTCTAACTGATGTCTGCCTCCGTCACATGTTACCCCATGCTTGCTTTTACTGGGTTGAAACAGTGTATGTCCAACACTGTTCAAAATTAAACCTGCATTCAAAACGATCCAATGTAGGTATTCAGTCTCTCACAAACACTTGCGTCATTCTTGCCCAGCAAAAGTAATTCAAGAGCACAAAACATGTTCTCTTGTAAACAGCAACGGGTTGGATCTATATGGAAATGTACAGTACAATGCTTCTCTGTAAGCCGTCTCAGCTGAAAAAACTGACATCACCTCTATCATATACAGAAACACACCAGGATCCTGCGTGGAGTCAGAAGAATGCACATCATGGAATGTAAGAACAAACCACTACATCTCAGCTCTCATTACACTACTGACACTCATAAGGAAGAAAAGCATATACTGTATATTTGTTTTTTAATTTTCAACTGCATTGAAAGCATAATCGTAATGCAATATTTATACCGGTATAATGTCTTATAATGACAATCATAATCCGTTAAAATTGTAAGGCCATGCTTTAGAATCTGCTCATAACACTGATAAACTACATGTTATGCCCTTATTGATAAACACTAATACAATAATCAATTATAACAAGAGTCCCTCAAGTTTCCTTGATGGGTCCATAATGACTACACTACATTACAACATTTGAGAACCACTGAAGCCAAAATAATGTTTCCCGTCTTTTCCCCTTTGCTCCAGCGGCGGTGCAACCGGCCCTGGAGGACACAGTTATCCCACGGGCCCCTGAGGGGACAGTGACATGCAGCTTTGGGAGATTCATCAGCGAGGTGAAGCCTCAGCAGTTGTCTCCCACCGTCCTGCAGCGTAGCAAGAGGATGCTGCTGGACAGCATCGGTGTGGGCCTGATGGGCAGCACCACAGAGGTGTTTGAACTGGCCCTGCAGCACTGCAAGGTATAAACCAATTACCAAGGTCCACCAGGGCTCTAGTTTAGGCCCTGTGCTGGTTCCCTCAACTCCAGATACCTGAAAATAGCCAATCAATAAGCTTAGAGCTGGCAGGTCGGTTGTTTTCGGCTGATCCTTCGTTCCAGAATATGGACTCTGTGATCCAATACGGCACAACTAAAGCGTACCATAACATTGTGAAGAGATGTTGTAGAGATGTTGTTTGAGTCTCTTTCCTTCTCATATTTCCTGTCTAGACGAAAACTGTATCTAACCTTTGAAATCAAGGCTATTTAGATTAACTCTAACTACAACATCAACCTAAAACTAGGTGTCGTAAACTAGACTTTAAGAAAAGAAAACAAAACGTACTCTTATCTAAAATGTATACCATACTATTTATTGACAAGCATAACGCTTATCCAGACTGAAGTCTATGACCTACATAAAGTGTTGTTTGTATTGTAAAGCATATGCGTCTTCTCAGTACACCTACGCTGCCAATGATGTCAGCCGTGTGTACGGCCGCGCAGGCACCAGGCTGTCCCCAACACTGGCAGCCTTCGTCAACGGGGTGGCAGTGAGTACAACCCACAAACAATATAACGGCATAAATCATAAATGTACTGTGTGTACCACATCTTATATTACATTTGAGATGGGTGGAAGCATTCAGAAGAAGTCTTGGAATGTGCTTTCAGGTCCTCGTATGTCACTGAATTTCCCTTTGCATTGTAGGCATTCTACACATGCCTTTTTCCACCGTCTTCAATGTGCGAGACATCTTTTATTAACATTACACAGCCACCGTTACTCACTCCATCCATCTAAAACATGTATTTCTAATACATATAATATTTTAACCTTGACACAGCATAAAATGTCATAAAAATGACAGAACATCTCTTTAACCACTGTGGATGCCACCTACATTCCAAGAAAACAGCCTTTTAACACAGAACAGGAACGTAGGCCTACGTGAAATGTTTTTTTTTTTTTCTTTTTTCCTGTAAGTGCTGAAGGCGTGTGAAATTGTAGTATACATACATTCTGTACATATGGTGCTTGTTGTGTGTAGACTCACTCTATGGACTTTGATGACACGTGGCATCCAGCCACTCACCCCTCCGGTGCCGTGCTTCCTGCCCTCCTGGCCACCTGTGACCTGCTGCCTGCGTATGGCAGGCCCCGCCCCCGAGGCCTGGACCTGCTATTGGCCTTCAACATAGGCGTGGAGATTCAGGGCCGACTGCTGAGATTCTCCGACAACGCCTGCAACATACCAAAGGGGTGAGAGGTCTTACACAGTGATTCTCAACCAGTGATTCTGTCCTGGACCCCCAGTTTGATATGCAATAGCCCACAGACCACCATTTGATGTCATCTGGGAGCCCAATCTGCACAGTTCTGCACAGTCTTCAGGGGTACTTTCAATAAAATTAAGGGTAAACAAAAAGCATAATTGATTTTTTATAAATGGTGCCATCGTAATAATCATTAATTGTGAGAACGAACTTTACAAAAATGATTGAAGTGCTCCTTTAAGCTGAGTTTGAGTCATATTTGACTCTGCTGACTGGAAAAATATCTTTAGTGCCCCATTAGGCAGCTGTTTACACACTGTTGTGTTGGTGACCTGACACTTCGTTCACTTAATATGAAAGGGTACTGCAATGAGTCAAATGTGCTGTCCTGGAACACAGTGTCTCTACACACTGTCCACTTAACACACGGCTTACAGTAGCCGTCTTTATTCCTAGCAGCTCTCCATCACAACAACATAGCAGATGCACCCATTGGGGCAAACCAAAAAGACACAGCTCCTCAGGCGTTAAGGCGAAAATATCTGAACCAATAGGACAAGGTACAAGGCATTTACATGTACACATGGTTAAAATAGGTATTTTTACCTAGGAGAAGGAACCTGTGAGTGCATCGCCAAAGGATTTGAACAAAAAGATAATGTCACAATAGTGTATTGGAAACAGTCAGTCAGTCAGTCAGTCAGCGAGAGTGAGGACTAGCCAACACCAACTTTATTTGGCCTTAAGTATTGCAGATTGTATTGCAGATTGCACTTACATTATTAAATACTATTGATTTTGCCACTTTATGGTTGGGACCAGAACAAAATCTTAAATAACAAATAAAATTACCTTCAGGTCTCTCGGTTCTGAACCCTCTCCATCCTCAGGTTCCACCCTCCCAGTGTGGTCGGCACCATTGGAAGCGCTGCGGCGTGTGCACGTCTCCTGTCGCTGGACAGCTCCCAGTGCAGCCATGCCTTGGCCATAGCTGCCTCTATGGCCGGAGCACCCATGTGCAACGCTGCCACCCAGCTCAAACCCTTCCACATTGGCAACGCTTCCCGCCTGGGGATGGAGGCGGCCCTGCTGGCCTCACAAGGCCTGGAGGCCAGCCTCGTGGTCCTGGATGCCGTGCCAGAGGTGGGCGGCTTCAACGTCTTTTATGAAGACTACACACCACGTCCTATGACCTGCTCCGACGACGAAGGGCATGTCTTCCTTCTGGAGGGGCAGGACGTGGCCTTCAAACGCTTCCCTGCTCATCTGGGCATGCACTGGGTGGCAGAGGCCGCCATCGCCATCCACACGCTGCTGAAAGGCACCAAGGCCATGAAGCCCTTCCTTCCCCACGACATCCTGCTTCGAATCCCATGCTCCAAATACATCAACAGGTAGGGCTGTCACCATCATGAGATTTTAGATTCATCATTTGTCGCACAAATAAATGCAATGGAAGTTTATTTTTGGCATTGAACACTGGAACATTATAAAAATTACATTTCTGCTTGCAATAGCATACAACTGTGATCAGGTGATTCTGTAATAACTGTGACAGGGCCTTCCCAAACTCTGAGCATGAGGCACGCCACTCCTTCCAGTTGACCGCCTGCAGTGCTCTATTGGACGGCGAGGTGACGGTGTGGTCTTTCTCCCTGGCCGCCTTGCAGCGCCCTGAACTGCTAGCCCTGTTGAGACACGTTCGTGTGGAACACCCGCGGGACAACCCGGCAAATTTTGACCGCATGTACTGCGAGGTCCAGGTGACACTGGCCGGAGGAGACATCCTGAAGGGGCGGTGTGACACCTTCTACGGTCACTGGCGCAACCCACTGAGCAAAGAAAGTCTGAGGAAGAAGTTCTGTGACAATGCAGGCGTGATACTGGCTCCTGAGAAGGTTGAGGGGCTGCTTGAGGCAGTGGAAGAGCTTGAAAGACTTGAGGATTGCACAGTCCTTCTCTCACAGTTGCAGTGAATCTGTCAGATTCACTGCCACAATTATAACTGATACTTTGTATCATTTAGTTATGAGCTTGAAATTATCGATTTTACAATTTAGGCATTAAGCAAACGCTTAATCCAGAAGGATTTACAGCATGCAAGACCACCACATGCTGCCATTCTCTACTACTTCCATAAACAATAATGACAAGTGTCTTTATGTACAAAATGTTCAAACAGGAAATCAATTTTTCAAGATTATTTTGGAGAACAAACAAAAACGGGATTCATGCTCTTGCATACAAAAACAAAGAAAATACTGTTCCTCTAAGTCTATAAGCCCATGGAAATCAAACGTTTTGGAATTCCCCTTATCTACTTGTCAGTGTTTAAATATTGATCAAGCTGACCTCACCTGCTCACCTTGACACACAGAAACAGGCCCGGTTGAAAATGATTTGTTCCCTGCAACTGGCTCACAAAATGTTGCTATACTGGCCGGAAGAGTGTGCACCACAACAGTTGGCAATTAAGTTTCATTTCACCGACATGTATGGAAAAGTGTACAAACCTGTATCATATTCCAACTTTAAAATGAGCCAATTGAATGTATGCACAGGGTTTCTAGGGGTCCACTGAACCTGTGTTGACCTCTATGGTGAACTCAGGTGTCACACATCAGAAGTGAGTAAATTACACACATGGAAAGGAGAGCATTGTCTATTTAGATCTCTCTCAGAAACAAGGACAACAGGCACACAGTGGCCAGAATCCTCAGTGTTGGAACACTTTTCTTAAATAAATGTCATCCTCCTTAAATGGGTATGACTGTTTGCATAAAAATCTGTGTTCCTGGTTAATGGCCAGTAATATTCCTCCAGACATGTCTGGAGGTAATAACACATTCCACTCAATAGCAAAAAAGAGAGAGATGTACAACCATTTTAATTTAAAGGACCCCAAGTTACATATGCACTGGCCTCAGACCCACATACATACAGTATCCATCTCTGAGACTCAAAAAATGCAGTCGTCTTATATTTGGGGGATTATACTATTTGACATTCAATGTTCTTTTTACACAAATGAGTGTTAAAAAATGGGGGCCGTCTTATAAGCAGGGTCGTCTTATATTCGGGACAACACGGTAGTATGCATTTGTTATACTGTATGTATATATTTAACTATGAATCTGTAGAAATTGATCCAAATGGACATGTAACATTAGTGGACCAACATTGAGAAGAACCAGTGTCCTAAGTCATGTTGTAATTCCGTGTCAGAATGGCCTGAGCATGGAATGTTTCGTTTAGTTTCCGTAAATTTTGCAGCAGGGGAAGTACCCACACTTTGTGTGTTCCTCCAAATGATTGACTAAAGGATCAGAATCTACAAAAGCTCAAGCAAGAAGATACTATGAGCAAATCAAGATTTGAATAAATGCCTTTTAGTTATATATTTATAATATTTTGTTGTGCTATTGCTACACTGCTGCTGGCAACCACTTGCTGAACAAAGGAGTTCAGTCAGTGTGTATACATACAGCATTTGATGTTGAATTATGCCTTCTGACAAAATGATAAAACAATATGTTGTATGGACAATCTACTGTTTCTATATTCACTTTATTTTATTTTATATACATGTAACACCTGTATAGAAAATGTCTTATTGTCTTTGAGGTTCTCCCTGCATTACTTGCTATTTTGAGATAAAATATTGTAATTGACTATGCCATAAACATTATAGCACATGGCAGTGGATAAATATGTTAATAATTTATTCTGAAGTATACAGTATGGTAAAGTACTATTCATAATTTAGGCATTTAGCAGAGTTAATCCAGAGTGACTTACATTATGCAGTACTTTATTTTTATTATATCAGTTTATAAGACACATTCCGAAATATCATTCCTAAGCGCCAAATGTACTCTTACTTAAGCCCCATTCACGTCTACACTAGTGGTGTGGAGAGAAGTTATTTGCATAAAAAGCTGTTTCCTGTTTGTTCACACAGTCATATTTAAAGTAGCAGCTAGCCACTGGTCCAGAGAATTACACAGTATTAATAGACTCCCTCTCTGCCTCCAGAGAAATGGTGCAAACTTCAAATAATAGTGGGCTTTCTAGCTGTCTTCATTCAAACAAAGGAGCAGACTGTTCCTGCTGGACTGAAGCAGCGAGGACAACCCAAACTTAGACATTAATTGCTTGATAAAAAAAAAGGAGTGAAAACAGCACAGGCTCACAACACTCACACATGACCAATTGTGAGCTTGAAGAGCTGCTATTTTCATATTAAATTAAATTTGTTTTCTCATTCAGGAGCTGGGTGGTTGTAGTTTGACACTTCGATCAGGTTGTGGTCGGGGTCACGGAAGTACAGTGAGGTGATGGCTCCCATGGCTCCACTCCTTTCAACCGGACCTTCCTCTATATGCACCCCGCAATCCTGAAGACAACGATGTGTTGCTTAATCAAGCTACTTGATGAAATATTCATAATGATCATTGATAATGATTAATAGTTTATCTTCACTTTGGGTATGGTTGTCAGGGGTACCTGCAGGTGTGTAGAGACCACAGCCAGCGGGGTCTTGGTGATCAGACATAGATCGGCAGAACCTGACGTCGGATGTGCAGCTTTTGGTTCAAACTCCTTACCCACCTGGTGAAGGTTCAATTTCTGCATCCCGAAACTCAAGGCCTTACGGTTCCCCTGAAATTAAGGTATTTGTTTAAATGGATCTGTGACACTTCTTTAGTAGTGTTAAGAAATACCTTTATATTCCCATAGTCATTTTTACAATGTTCCCCCATCTCTGGAGCTCTTCAAAAAGCTAACTGCAGACCCATTTCTATAACAAATAACAAATATGCTGTTTTTTATTGTATTGTATTGTTTACAACACCCTATTTTCCTTTTTTTTATTAAGTCAGTGATTCCTTAAGTGGGATGCGGGGAGCCCTATAGGGGTCCTTGATAGTTCCAGGGGCTACCCTGCTGAATGATAAATAGGAACCAAATGTATACTGTGTCTGTAACTCAGAGAGTACACATGGAACCAAATTGGTACGTGGGTTCAGTTTGTACAGTCGAACAGTTAAACGAACATTGACATGAAACAGTTTGGGACCAGTTAATGATCAAACCATGCCCTCTATTGGACACATTTGAGGAGCGCATCATCAACCGAGGAAAGCTTTACTTTCAACCTGATGGTCCTACCTTGAAGGTAATGACCTCCATGCCCAGTACTGAGGAGTAGAAGTTGATGGTGGTGTTAATGTTCTTCACAGTCAGAACCAGGTGGTCCAGGTGGCTGACTGACACTGGACAGCTGCTTTTACATCTGATCAATAATGCTGGCCTGGAGAAAGTCTATAAGAGAGAGAGAGCCTATTGAAGTACACTATATAAAAATCCCAAAACTTAGAAGGATAGAGTATCATAAAATACGTATAAGCCCTTTTGAATTTCCCATGCAATTGTGTTACATTTAAGGTAGCAAACGTTTAAAAGACATGAAATGAATTAAATTATACATGTTGAAACTAGAATGAGCAAGTAGGATATTTTAGCTACCTATTAATATAAAAATGGACACACATCCCCAACCGGCTAAATAAGACAAGATTGAATGCCCATAATTCCATTATAGGCTATTTGACAGCCCATATAACCCCATTGTGAACCCAGACATGTTTAGTAGGTCTACACACTATGTTTTGTTAGAAATGTTGAGTAGGACTCAACATTTTATAATATAATTGGCATATACAGTATGTCACCATACCATTGACCACCTATAGAAAAATTAAAACATACTTTATGGGGCATGTGATGTCTAAGGAATGCTAAGGAATGCTGCATACATTCCAAGCATTAATTTTCGAAAAATAAATAATGACAGTATTTATTTTTCGAAAATTAATGCTTGGAATGTATGCAGCATCAGTTTTACTTTTATTAATAAATCAGTCATTAAATGACTGATTTATTAATTAAAGTAAAACATCCATAGCACTTGCCCAAATGATGCAACATACATGAAGCACCGCCACCATGTGGCCAAATTGAGCTTTGCAACAAGTGACAGTCACATTCACATTTTAAAAGGAAGGGTGAATTGTAGACATGCCTTTGTTGTACACAGGTGCCGTATTAATTCGGAAATCTTTCAAGTGAAACAAGCAAAGGTTCGGGATTTCGATTTCAGCCCCATTAAGAGCGAGGCTGATCCGTCTCCGTCTCCGTAACTTTCATTAAACAGCCTACAGCTCACCTTGAAACATGTCCGTTGAAGTTGCGAAAAACGGCTGCCAAAAGTCCTGAACGCCATCGCGAATTCTTTCTCGTCCGGACTGTAGGGCTATAAAGATTAACAACGCGTCGTAGAACCTCCCAATCTCTGATATCCGCCCCGTCGTTCCTGATCTGGGGCGGGCTAAACCATAGTTGAACGTGACATTCACACACGTAGATTTGGGCTACTCAGCTGTAGGCCTACTCATTTGCAGACTAAAGTTAGCATGGAAACTAATGGAAAGACGGGCTATGAGGAAGAGAGCTTTAGTTCCTGTAATCTCTGGGACATTGCAGATACAGAATTATGTAAAGAAGATTTTGACAGCTAATAAATCACACTTGCCTACCGTTTTGAAAGAACGAGCTTTAATTGCTCCATCTAGGCTTAAATTTTACATAATAAACAGTGTATGTGTGCATTATACACAAACAGGTTTCAACATTTTTCATACCTACCAGGACCCACCATTTATTCTGCATCTAAGATACAGACCATTTCATGTCTTGAGTTTAGTCTCTCGGCCCTAAAATTATTTTTAATAATAATACGTTTTTGTCCACGATTGAGATAACTGGTAAAACGTTGGTCAAAATAAAAATTCTTCTACATTTTCTACATGCGTAGATTCTTAAAAAGTATTTCACGTTTAATATAATCTAACCTTATAGATGTGCAGATCCATTTGGTTGACTGTTAACTGCCCATCATTTAGCTGCTCTCAGAGACCACTGGTTGAAAACCACTGTTATTGAGTTGTCAAACATTTGGACATTAAATTACATACAAATGACTTAACTACATACTTCCCTGTGTTGCTTTCATCGAACTAATGACTATAAATAAACTGTTATATTCGTGGGAAATGTTGTCATACAGGTGTTTCCGTTCCCTGCTCGCACCACGATTTCAGTGGGCCTACTAAATCTGAAATTAATGTTTGTTTAGTAGCTATTATGGTATTGGTAAACTAGTACAGACAAGACAATTTTATTCTTACCACGTTTTAGGTGCTGAAGTAATCTCTTCCACTCAACATTAACAAACGTGATTAACTCGACCTGTACACCTGGGGAAGAAAAATCAAACACATTCAAATTAGCTTGATGTTTTCTAATGAAATTAGAATGGGATGATTGATTACGTCATACATAGAAAGCAACAGAACGAGTGTTCTGTGGTGTCAGCCCAAATAGCAGCATGTCTTCATGAGGTTAACATTTGTGTAAGGTGGACATGAGTAAACTCAACTAACTCAAGTGTTTTCGGTAGGCCTAGATAGATAAAACTGTATCATCTAATTGTAGCTGTGCCAGTTAAATATTTTAAAATTAGTTTATTGTACCATTTTAATCTCACCCGTCAACAGGGAGATAAAAACAAAACTGCCTTTTCAACAAAAACATGAACTACAATAATCTTATGACCCATATGGCCGTATGTGTTGATATGCATAGTAGAGATACTAGAGACACTGTCAATTCAAGGCATGCAACAGGAAAAGCTACATTATATAAAAATAACCAATAGACTAGACAAGAGATACATTCTATGCTGTTGTGCAATGCTGTGGCCAAAAATAGGCAATCTGCAAACTCACAACCCAACCGTTTGTCTACTAGACTTTAAACAGGAATGTCACTAGTAAGTAAAATAATGCATGCCTACAAAGCCAATGTGTAGCATAATAACCTGTTTAATGCAGAAAAGCGGTTAGATGGAGTGGGTTTTAATACCCAGTCAACATACTGCATTGGGGTATGGATCAAGGCCAGGAATAGGGAAGCACCGCCAAAAAGGGGAATAAAATACAGTTCATTTACATGTGTATGGTATATCCAATCAGAACAGCTTCACAAAAGCTTCACACATGAAACCGTCAAACTGTCATGGTAACGAGCATGAAGTGTTCCTTTCCCAGCCATGATGCCACGAAAAGGACACATCAATAAAAGAAAAGCGCTTCCAACATTTATTAAGTAACAAGTCTTCATTTCTTAAGAGATTTTAACAGTCTACAATATTTCAATTATAATATACACATTTATAATCATGGTTTGTTATTTCTCTACTTTCAGGTTTTGTATCTTCTTTTTTATGTATTGCACACCAACATTCCAAATATGAAGCATTCACTCATGAGAAGAGTGGAGGACACAGTGGAGGTGAGCGCCATCCAGTGGTGGAGTCTCTGTGACAGATATACAAAGAAAAAGGCATCGTTTCTTTTCAGAGGTATGTTTCAATCTGGATAATGAAACCTGATCAAAATGACAGAAACTGTCGATTGTACGCCAAAGGGCTTAAAGCCCAAGTTATACTTGTCAGATGACGGTCTCACATGCCGAAAATAGCTTTTTCAACTACAAGTGTGGTTGAATAAAAGTGAATGTTTTGACGTCATTGACCACCTGGCAGATCGAGCTGCCTTGTCAAACATATCGGCCATACAACAAAGACGGCATTAATCACGTAATGTTCGTGCCATTGTGGCATCAGGTGGGGACATAAACACAAGAGATACAGGTTGTCCCTGCTACACACTATTTTCGGCACGTGACACTGTTGTACAACATTAGGCTTAAATCATAGCATGGTGTCAGTTAACAAAGAGGCCCCATCTGTGCTTCATTCCATGTAGGGATACACCAATACCACATTAAGGTCAATACTGACTACTGGCCCAATACATACACATTTTTACATTGTAAATAAACAATTAAACAAGTATTTTGGGGATAATAGCACAAAGATGTTTTGTCTAATTTTCTTCCATTACAGAGTTAACATCTCTGTGCGAGAAAGTAAAAAAATGTCACTTTGATCTAAAATGGTGCAGTAGATGTAGATCTTGGTAGATAGTATAGGGAAAATGGGATACCAACACATTAATAATCTATTGGGCCAATACCTGATATACTAGCATCGGTATATCCCTAATTTCAGGTCTGAAGACAAGTCAAATTGTATTGATCAGTGAAAAGTAAAGATGCTTAACAATTCCAAAACAGAGCAAAGCATTCCAAAGTTTCTTAGTTGCACTTATGTCTTTCCCTACAGTTTGTACAACATTCTACATTTATACATTTTTTTAAACAATTCAGCAAGCGTTGATGTGTTTGGCGGATCGTGCCATTGACAAATAACAGTTTTGTTTCTCAATACGGTGGTACATGGTGTGAATGCGCTCAAGTGTGACATCCTTCTGAAAAACCCGCCTGAGTAATTAAATATACCACCGACCCAAGGGATGCTCCAATCTGAATGATCTGGCGTTGAGACGCCGTGAGCTTACGTTTTGTATAATTTTAACCAATTGAACCCTATATATGTAGTTGGCTGGAATCCTCCAGTGCTCTATACTAAGCCACCCTCTGATTTTCACACTTCACTAAATCTTCAGCCAATCTACAAGCCGACGACACTGCGGCGGCACAGCATGTGCTGAGCTTGTCCATCAACTGTAATGGCATAAAGTTTGGCTCCAGAAAAGGGACGCTAGGGTTTACGTGGTTAAGAATGTATCAATAGATATTCAACATTCAACGTGTTTTCTGAGTAGGTTGTAGTGACTTTGTAAAAAGATAAGTAAAAAGAAAAACTTAAACTAAAAACCTTGCAAAATCCTGCATTCATGTTGAAAAACTTAACTTTAACAAGAATTCATGAGAATAAATAAAATCTTGAACCGATACCAATCCTATATTTAAATGCACATTAGATTGCTACCTGGACACAGTGCCTCAGAGGCTATGCTGCAATACAACAAGCTTTTCCATCAATAAGGGTTGATGATTTCAATGTAAGGGCCTGATCATTCGGAGCATCCCACATCAAACCTATATCCATGGATCAAATCTAGGAATATCATGAGAGGGGGAGGAACAGTCCTAACCACCTCCGACCGGCTTGAGGCATCAGATACCACGGTTAAATTAATGGAAAAGGCATGCTGCTCCTCCTATTGAGTGCTGTGTAAAGCCCTTCTATCGACCATGTTAGACCACGCTCTCTCGGTTGGCAGATACCAGGACGGCCCTGCGGCAGATGGGGCAGGTGGTGTTTTCTGACAGCCAGCGGTCGATGCAGTGAACGTGGTACTCATGGGAGCAGGGCAGCTTCCTTAACTTGTTGCCCTCTGCGTACTCTGTTATGCAGACACTGCAAGTCTTCAAGGCATCACTCTCCCCGAAGTTACGCATAGAGAGGTTGTCGATCTGCTCTTTGGTCAACCCCTGGGGTTGGTCTTCATCGTCATCATTGAGAAGGAAGAAGTGTGCCAGCCGGAGGAAGGGCAGCGAGCTGGGCTCCTCCAGGCTGATGGGGGGCCTTGGTCGAGCCCTGCCGGTGCCAGTGCCACCTTCCCTGGCAGGTGGCGGACCAGACACCAGGCCCTCTTCTAAATGTGTGTCAACTGTCCTTGGTTCGGCTCTGCCTACAGGCGGCTCATCCACCGCTGCAGCGTCGGCATCCGCATTACTTAGGGCCTCGCTCAGATCCGCCGCGGGTGTGCTAGCTCCGCGGTTTGAGTCCGAGGAGTCAGAGTCAGAGTCCATGAGGTAGCTGAGCTCACCGAAGCCCGTCATGATCTGTCTAATCATAGACTGCAGTGCCACGGATGTGGCCTCCCCCAGGCCTGCATCAGAGATCCGCCGTATAGGAATGCGGATGGTGCTCACATAGGTCCTCACACCAGCACGCTCAGAGCGCGAGAAGGTGCGACGGAAGCCACCTCGCTCACTCTCGTAAAGAAAGGTGTTTGAGTTCTGGGAGCGTGAACGAGTGCGGTTGGCAATGCTGTCCCTCTGACGGTATTCGCCTGGGCGCACGCGGCGCACCTGAAGATCGAGCATGATGGTAGGGGGGCGCCGGTCGGCTCCGCCTGCTTCCGTGGCAGCAGCCTCCCCTTCCTGAGATGCTACGCTGGGAGCCTCCGGTGGGGCCCCGCCTGCTCTGGATGACGGACTATCAAAATAATCTGTATTACTCGGTATATGTTGTCGAGTCCTGGAACTACCCTCTGGTGGGGGCACTTGGGCAGCGTTGGCCCCATTAGAGCGAGAACCAGCGGCGAGATGAGTGGCCAGGTCAGCCACGCGGATGGGGGGTAGAGGGGAGCGGCTCCTGGCTGTACGTGCCCGGGTCCTTCGGGCTTCTGGGCTGCGGCTGCGAGCTCTCCGCTGGCCCCGACGTGGTGTCGGGGGAACCGGAGGCTGGACAGGCCGACTGGTGGGCGACGGGCTGGCAGGTTCTGATGCCACTTCCTGGGGAACAGCTTCTTCCAGCTCAGGTTCTGGCTCCACTATGACAGCAAGCTCCTCCACCACAGGTTCTTCCACGACTTCTTCAGACTCCATTGGCACTGGCAGGGGTGTGACTTCTGCTGCTGGAGCAACTGCTTTAAAAAAAATAAAAAAAAGTGCAAGTAATTGATTTGACTGCTTTATAAAATAATTGATTGCTGCGAAATATTGTTTCCTGTTACATATATAAAGAAAGAATAAAGCAGCAGAGAAATAATCAAGTTTCCAAATCTATTCATTGATATAAATGTGAAAAAGCAATACAGGATAGAAGCAGTTCTAACCTGGTTCTGGTTCTGTCTCTACTGGCGTCTCCACTGTTGTATCGGCTGGAGTCTCCTGCTCACCCCCTGCAGCGGCAGCAGCAGCCGCCGCTGCCTGCTGCTGCGCGGCCAGACTGCGGTTCACGTTGATCTCCAGACTGAAGCGGAAGTCTCCACTGTTCGGGTTGGTTTGGCTGACTGCCCGCCAGGACTGGTTACCGCGGTGACCCGATCTGGTTGTGTTGCCCGTGCGCCTCACAGTGTTCAGCCAGTCCAACAGAGTGTCTCCGTTGGATGGGTCCTCAGAGCCTTCTGGGGCTTCTGAACAAAATCATAATATCATATACATAACGTTAATCCAAGTTCGGTCCTGGAGGAAAACAATTGACTTCTACAAATACAGTATATCACAAATATCAACTATCTTCTTCTACCTTCAAAAATAAAGAGATCATTCTATGATTACACTACATTTAATTTCAACATGTCAGTGATTATGATAGCACAAATCTGATAAACAGACATGCATTTAAAGATGAGAATTTAAACGTGCTGGCGAAGCAGAAGTCAGTGGCCAGTTTAAAAATACACAAAAAAACAATATAAACCTTTAAAATGCCAGCATTGATGTTGGCATTTCCTGGTTTTACACAGATGACATGACAGAGATAAGCATTTCAATTGAGAAATCACATCCAATGTGTGAACAAACTCATCATACCTTTGTACTGCGTGCTATGAAATTACATTTCAGCATTTGAGGTGAGAACATAGGGAATGCAGAGTTGGTCTACATTTAAAATAGCTGTTTGGTTTAATTTAGCATCCAAAACATTTTAGGACTGAAGGGCTGGCTCAGATAGTGACACTCATGCTGGTCTATCAATGGAACTGTTTTGACCTACTATTGCTTGGCACAATTCATTATTGGGATTACATGTGATTCAACATAAGCATTTTAAATATATTTTTATTCATTTGGCTAGTGGTTGGGGTTTACTTATGTGATGAGAGGGGCACCCCACTACCCCATAGTGAAGTCCATAGACTTGGCTGCCAGTGCCACATGATTTCACAGGGGCACAGAACACACAAAGGCAAACAAAACATCCATAGACGTTGGATTCCAGAATCCACATAATGTCACAGAGGCACACACAAAGCCAGGTTGGGAGTCATTGCCCTGTGGTCATTGACAAACTGACCTCCCGTCGCAGCCTCTCCACCCTCAGCAGTGGGAGCATTCGTCCGCTGTTCTGGAGGACCATCTTTAATTTGCTGTAGCCGACTTAGCAGCTCATCCTCCGTTATCTCACCTACAGGACATAGAAAAAGAACTTATTCAATAAAAACAATAACAAAAGTGAATCATTGGCAGTCCAGGTTTCTTCCTTTTCCAATGATTAAAAGTCCCCCTTACCTAGCCTGAGCTAGATCAAGGTTACGTGACGCATCCAGCTTATCTAGCCTGAGCCAGATCAAAGCCAGCAGAGAAACATGGTGGGTAGCTAGAACCACCCATTAACTCTCCCTACACATGGAACAAACAGTTTCCTCATTTGAGAGGGGAGGTCTCCGCTGGTCGATATCTAGCAAGCAAGTGTCAAAAAAAAGAAAAACACATCTGCCACGGTAGAATATCGGGAACTTGTAATTAATGTACATAGATTGTTTTCTGGGCTCTATTGACCCACAGGCAGCTCCTCTGTATACAGTAACAGTACTGAAGACCACCAGACTTACCAGGACAAGTCCATTCAATGCATTCTCCTGGCACGGTGCTCTGCTCAAAGCAGCTCCAAACTTACATTTCTCCTCCAACTGTCCTGGGACAGAAACGGATTGGACGTCCTCAGTTGACTGCAGGCTTTTGCTTTACGAGCACAGACACTCAAGCTTGAGGCAGCATATGTGAATTCAAATCCCGGTACAAGTCAGGACATAGCTGCATGGAGATGTACAGAGATGCACAAGAGCCTCAGGGTGCCACGGTCTACCACCGTCTTAGCAAGAAGTGTCTTTGACCTTGGCTGAAAAGCCCTTACTAAACTAGCATTTAATTTAATTATGGGGACTAACCGTGACATCTCAGGCCAAAAGGCCTCACTAAAAAAAAAAAACAGAAGTGTTAACTGGAGCAGAAGGTTGCCCATACATAACAAACATAGTTTCCATTGTCCTTACATCAGTACACCAAATTATGTTGGTATACCACAATGACTAATACTGTTGACTTCTCAGAGAATAGCTCAGATTTAATTCCCACTGATCTTTAAAAACTTACATGATATAAATGCATGGATGGTAATCAACCAAACCAACCAGATGCATCTTTTTATTAGTACGTCACAACCCTGAAGAATTCTGCAATTGTTTCTGCAGGTATTTTTTCTGAAACAGACCACAGTATCCATACCCGAATGGAAATTCTGGCCTGTGCCGCCTGAGCAGTCCAGATAGGCAACTAGGCTGGTAAGTCAGCCTGACAGCGTGTTCCAGGTTCAAGTCCTGATTACAAAAAACTTTCCAGGAATCTCTCTCATCCAATTAAACTACTGTAAATCTACCAATAAAAGGCTAACAAGTTGTTGTCTACCATTATTTCACATTCAAAGTGAAGTCATAGAGATGCCTGTGAGAGAAACCAGGCAACCTAGACAGGACATTATGCTTGGGTTAAAAGGTTGTCTTTCTCCATCTGTACATAAAATCAGCTGTAAAGCAAAATGAAACAACTTCGAAAATGGTTGTTGGAATGCATCCGTACACAATCGCAGTTATAATAACAATAATAACATGCAGCAATTACCTGGGGTACCCAATAAATTGTTGTCTCTCATCAGGCGATAGTCTTCATCGCTGAGATTGTTGACAAACTGATAGAAGGCCTCTTCTCGGTCCAAACGGTCAAGCTGCCTCCTGCGTTGTGACTCTGACTGGTCACCGCTGCTCTGCTCTGAGCTGTCAGACCCCTCCATTGATGTAGAAGGGCAGATGAACAATACGCTCCACCTGGATACAGCTGCTGTCACAACAAAACAGACAAACGCTCAGCTCCCCTTTCAATGACTAGATGTGCATAGTTTGCTGACAATGCACTGTAGCAAAATGGCTTCCTGCATAGTATATATAATTTCTACAACATATGTTCTTACATACATTCTACAATCAATCATTTTACTTAGTTGGTCAAACAATAATGAAGACTCAAAAAGATGTTGAGTCAAACAACTACTATGGTCGTCTGATAGCTTCATGGGAATATAGCAATGACAACCACCGTTCTGAATGTGAGGTTCAGAGACCACCAAGGGTTATTGAGGGCCATCAAGGGGTCTCCCGAGAAATGATTGCTGGTTACTCTTCTAATAATACATGTATTTGTTAGCCGTGCCACCATTCACTTCAAAGGGCTTAAAATTTAAGGAATATTTTAGCATCTACTAGTGAACACAACATTGTTTTTAAGTTGCCTGATTCAGTAATTATACATTTGATATTGATTTTGGCTGCCTTTTCTATACAAACCCAGCGTAATTTCAACCTCCATTTGAACCATTCATAGTACAATAATGTCCATTTCGATCAATTTCACTCACTGTTCTTCTTAGAGGCCTAGCCTTACCCTGCAGTAAGATATTTCTGGACAAAATAATATAACTGATCAAATCAGTAAAGAAAAATAACACTACAATTTATATATTTGTAACCAGATAATATGCTCTTTTGCAACTAAAGGGACCTAGAAATTAAAAACGAGGTACATACATCATATATGGTCAGACCAGACAGCAGCAGGTTAGTTCACGTCCATGGATTGATTAGACTCAAATTGGCTTTATGTCAGACATTCGTTACTCCATGCTCGTTCATTCCAAAAACTATATTTTTGCATAGACATCGGTGCTAAGGAGAATTCACATGGTATTAAATATATCGATTATGCTTACAAAGGAGAGAAATCCTTTGTAGGAAAATGCGACTTAAGGCCAAAGTCGAGGAAAAACAAAATGGCATCAGGAGGAGCCATTAACATGCTAACAAGCCAGCTAAAGGTTGAACAAACGTTGTTAGCAAAAGCGTTGGCCCGCTTAGCTCAACGAAATAAAGGGGGAAAGTCTCTAAACAAGCCATAATCCACCAAAAGACCCTGGCGGTTAAATAAATAACACACACGGGAACGTCAGCTTCAGGTCTGTTAGCTTCGCTAACGATGAATATGTCGGACTGAAAGCTCAGGAAACTGTTGTTGATTACCAATATTAGTCCCAGAGTAAAGACAGCGTTCTGAAAACACCGTTCACTTCATGGGGCCAGTCCAATGGTGGTTCTTCTACATAGACTTCTATTAAGAATCGGGACAATGATAAGAGGGCAAGTCATATATCGAGAGGCAACAATGGATTGACTCGGGCAACAGGCCAGCTTTAATGATCTCAAATCCCTTTATTTTAGATCGTTTTGTGGCGATAGTACAACATCATTGTCACCGTGCAGTGCTATAAAGCATTTGGCATGTTGAACACATGTTTAAAATCATTTGCGGCGCCCTCGTTGAAAAACAATGCATTTCCAACTCCACTTTGTCCCTATTCAAGGCTGCATGAACAGCGCTCGGGCGCCCAGTTTCTGAGCCCTCAACGTCGCAACTCTTCTACTAGCTGGCTCTGCTGTAGGCCAAGAGGCCGCCTGCATCTACATCTACTTCTAACTACTAACGAGAACTTCTAAAACTGACAACTTGGCTTCACCATCGCCTGGAAACTATATCAACAACCATTTAATCACAATACGAGTTTTACTCGTTCATAAAAAACACGTTTTATGAAATGTGTAGTTGTGTACTCCCATCTCGCGAGAGTACAATTGTCATGTTACAAAAAAGAAAGAAAAAAAAGACATCTTCATCAAGCTCAACGGGTTGGACTCCCCCCATATGGTCTCGAAGCGGTTGACTAAATATGTTGCTCAATGCTCTTAAACACAGTTTATATCTGAGACAGAAATATGCCATGAATCAAAGAAGCCATTCAAAAACTGTCAAATATAAACATACACCAAGCAGCATCGAGCTAAGCTAACCCGTTAGCCTGCAAGCAACGTCAACTAATGACGTTGTTATCGCTAGCATGCTAACTTAAAACCTAGCTCAGCTTTAAAAGAACGAAGACGAGCAAAACTGCAAGCCCGATACATCACCCTTATTCTACAGATATATAATATTACCTGTGGTGTGTTCAAGCAGTCCGTCGTCGGGTGTTTATCCAGGGTGTTTGTTTTTGAAATCTTTGATAAAAAACGGCTAAGAAGGTTGAAAGCTACGTGCGATGATCCATCTCACGACGATTCCATTTTCTGTTCTCTTCTCTTTACCAAGGAGGAAAAACAGAAAGCTCCGGAAACTGTGGAGGGCGCGCGTGCGCATAGGGGAATGTTGTTTTGTACATAAGTATGTTTTGAAGGCAGAGCTTGTGGAATAAAACAGACTCAGTCACTTACAACTGTGGTTTTCAACCTTTTTGATGCCAGGGCCCGCTATTTATTCAGAATTGCAGCCACGGACCACCGTTTAATTACATTGCATACATAGCCCCACAGTCCCCAAAATAAAGAGTTATTTTGCTTTTGTCCAGGCTGGCCTTCGGGAAACAAAACAGTCAATCAAAATTAATTAATTAATTAAAATGACCATTAAATTAAAATGACCATTAATCTTCTACATGCTCTAGTTGTGTAGACTAGAGAATTCAGATGATGAATGTGAATATTTTAACTCTTGAGAGTGTAAACATGAAACCAAATGGACCCACAAGGGTCGATTTGTACGCTCCCAAAGAGTTATATCTGGTTAACCAACTTTCCATCATTGGTGAGTGGTGACTATGTTTTCTGCAAATGTTTTATCACTGGACCTCCACTGTGCAGCTTAGCAGTATAAATCATAAAAACCTATTAATCTGAGTTTTTTGGGGTACACCTGGCTTTGCCCCCCCCCCCCCCCCCCCCCCCAAAAAAAAAAAACAAACTGTCTAACCTTTCCCCGCCCCGCCTAACGACGCCACTGCCAGCTAGTAGTCAGGGGCCAGAAGCTAAACAAATGAGATGTCATGGCATTTTGCGGACAGTTACTTAAGGTGTTTGTTTCTATATGATTTTAATGTGCTGAATCCAATTCTGCCGAGTGATACGAGACACACACACACACACACACACACACCACACACACACACACACACACACACACCCACACACCACACACACACACACACAACTGCTTAGTCACTATCAAATGTATAAATAAATGTGTCATTTGTATATGATTTCGATTCAGCATGTCAAAATCATGTAGAAACAACCCAACGTCTCCAGTTATTCATCACATTCTAGCCATTTTCTTTAGGCTATATTGATTAATTATGCTAATTTCTGAGTAAACAGTGACTATATCACTCTGCATACGGCAGAAATGGATTCGAACGACACCTTAACTTAAGTAACTTTCCACAAAAATGCCATCAGGGTCATTTTCTGAAGAGTTTTTGCCATTTGGTTACCAGATGAATGCCAGAATAGTTTCCCCTTTGCTAGGTCTTCTGTTACCTACCAGACTATTGTCACTGGCCAGAGTGCATGAACAGAGCTTGAGCCATATACAGGTCCTTCTCAAAAAATTAGCATATTGTGTAAAAGTTCATTTTCTTCTATAATATAATACAAAAAGTGAAGATTTCATATATTCTCAATCAATTGTGCATTAACTGAACTATTTAAAAACTTTTTTTGATTTAATCCTGATGATTATGGTGTACAGCTCAGGAAAACCCCAAAATGCCGTCTCAATGAATTAGCATATTTTTACAAAACCACAAAAAAATATATGTTTTAAACAAGAAATGTTGACTATCTGAAAAGTATGTTAATCTATGCAGTTAATACTTGGTCTGGACTACGTTTGAACACATTATTTCATCAATGGGGCGTGGCATAGAGGTGATCAACCTGTGGCACTGTTGAGGAGTTATGGAAGACCAGTTTTGCTTTGATAACGGCCATAAATGAATTCGTATTGTTCAGCCTTGTGTCTCACACCTTCCTCTTGACAATACAACCCAGATTCTCTGTTGGGTTAAAATCAGGACAGTTGGCTGGTCAGTTAAGTGCAGTAATACCATGGTCAGTACAGCAGTTACTAGTAATTTTGGCTCTGTGGGCAGGTGCCAAATTGAGCTGGAAGGGGAAATAAGCTTCTCCATGAAGGTTATCAACATACTAAAGCACAAGGTACTCTAAACGGATGGCTGTGTTGAAACCACTGACTGTTTTCACTGTTAGTGGATCAACACCAGCCGATAACATGGCTTGGAGTCTGGACATGGCATAACACATGGTTTAGGCCATGTTATTGGCTGAAAACTGAAAACACAGCCATCCTTCTAGAGTACCTTGTGCTTCGGCATGTTGATAAGCTTCATAGAGATGCAAATTTTCCTTTCCAGCTCGATTTGGCACCTGCCCACAGAGCTAAAACTACCAGTAGCTGCTGTCCTGACCATGGTATTACTGCGCTTAACTGACCAGGCAACTGCCCTGACTTTAACCCCACAGAGAATCAGGATTGTATTGTCAAGAGGAAGGTGTGAGACATAAGACTGAACAATACAAATTAATTTACGACCGTTATCAAAGCAAAACAGGTCTTCCATAACTCCTCAACAGTGCCACAGGTTGATCACCTCTATGCCACGCCCCATTGATGAAATAAATTTGTTCAAACGTAGTCCAGACCAAGTATTAACTGCATACATTAACATACTTTTCAGAAGGTCAACATTTCTTGTTTAAAACATATTTTTTTAGTGTTCTCGCCAAAATATGCTAATTCATTGAGATAGGATTTTGGGGTTTTCATGAGCTGTACACCATAATCATCAGGTTTAAAACAAAACAAGTTTTTAAATACTTCACTTAATGCACAATTGATTGAGAATATATGAAAGTTTCACCTTTTGTATTATATTGTGGAAGAAAATGAACTTTTACACAATATGCTAATTTTTTGAGAAGGACCTGTAGCTATGGCTTGAGCACTCGGTTTTCTGCACCTCACTGGCAATGGTTTCCATTGTCCACAGGGGCAGTTAATAGGGCTCGAGATGTGACTGGATAATAGGGTTGTCAGGCAACCATTGCATTTAACAACTCTGCTGTAACTTGCATGGCCCTTGCCCTCCCAATGTTATTACCATCTTAATCCCCCCAAAGACTGTCACACTGACGAATAAGAAAGGAAGCAGAGCTGGAGGTAGTAGGAGAGACAAAATATTGAGGTTATCGCAGAGTAACAAGGATGAATAAGATGATCTGGAATGAGTACATCAGAGGGACAGTGTATGTCAGATGTTTTGGAGATAAGGCAAGAAAGGCCACAATGACATAGTTTGGACAAGTAGCCTACAGTGGAAGGATAGTGAGTATATCAGTAGAAGGATGTTGATGTGGGAAGTACCAGGCAGGAGGTGAGATGGAGGCAGATGATTCACTGCAGCGACTCGCTTTGGTTGTCGTCAACACAGGGTTCAGGCAGTCCTTGCATCCACTGTTATCTCTATCTCTATGTATAGATAAATGAGCTCTGGTCTGGACCGAATTATAGGACAATTGAATGTTTTGCAGGGGAGAGAACAGGTGTTGGAGGTGAACCAAACCCTGTTCCTGGATCGCTGATAACAAATACGGTCAAATTGTGTGGTACAAAATATACCTGCTGGGCAGATGGCTTCACATTACAGTAAAAGCTGATGACATGTTATCACAAGAAAAGACAAAATGACCTGTGTGTGCATTCAAGAGCCAAATCTTTCCGGTGACTAAAGTAACCAAAAGAGTCAACCAATAACACATACGATTTTTATTCAGGATCTCATTACTGGTCAGGAGGAATAGAGGCTTAAAAATAACAACAAGCATAGCAAAACAAACTGTTCAGACTAAACTGTTGCTTGCATTGGCCTCACTGTTACAATCTAACCTGGCCTGCTCATTTTGCTAAGGTGGGATGGGTGGGGGAGGACAGCAATTTACAATGGACCTGGTGAAGGACGGAGCTCCACTAATCTCAACCCAGATTTGGATTGACCTCAAACAGTACACCCAAAAGTCGGAGCCTCCTCTAATAAAACGTATCATGTAATCACTGAAGATATACACCTTTAACCGGACGATGTGGCAACTCATTTTCAAGATATTCAAGATATTACCAACAATTTTAATAACCATGTAGGCCTAATAGGCCTATAGTCTGTGTGTGTGTGTGTGTGTGTGTGTGTGTGTGTGTGTGTGTGGTGTGTGTGTGTGTGTGTGTGTGTGTGTGTGTGTGTGTGAGTGTGTGTGTGTGTGTGTGCGTGCGTGCGTGCGCGTGTGCGTCAGTGCGTTTTTTGTCAACTTGTTCACTTTTGCAAATTGCAAAAAAAAAAAAAAAAAAACAACAACAACCAGCTAGCCAATCCTAACATGAACCCGCTGTCCCTCCAGGCTATGGCATCAATACCCAACCAAGTTTTGATGCTTGGTGTGCCCCTGTGATGATAGTGTCCTGGAGATTTTTTTTTCCTAGGCTACAGCTCGTGAGCTGTAATCTATGACTATAGTCTGTAGCTTATCCTTACATTCAAAACTCTACCTTTTGGACAATTTTGTTGGAAAACCTTTTAATTATGCTATTAGGCTGGCATTTTATTGTATGGCAGTTACATGATACATGCTAATGACAATTGAATGCAAACAGTTCTGCCTATGTGTGCAGGCCTGCTCTCGACTACTACTACTACTGCTGCTACTACTACTTACTACTACTACTACTACTACTAATACTAATAATAATAATAATAATAATAATAATGATAATAATGATACTACTAATAAATTTGTGAATTGTTTTGTATTGAATCTGATTCTGATGTTTACAGTTTATTGCATGGTCATGACAACCACAATTGTGCGCATGAATGAAGGAAAATACTGTATATCAATTGTATAAAGTATAATAATGACCCTGTCGACTATATTAGCCTATATCACAATACTAAAAGCTTTGTCATTTATTATTTTCACTGATTGCACAAAACTATATCCATAAAATGGACATAATACTACTCCTAATACTTGCTTTGAATAAACAAAAGATGGACTCAGCATTGCTTGTTTGCATGCCTATCTACCGGTACTATATATTACTAAAGAATAAAAGCAATGCCAGCATATAGTACCTGGAAATATAGGAGAGTGATACTTCATAATGTCTGTTTAATCCAAGACAATAGTTCTAACTCCAATTAAGCTATGTCAGAATGTGCTGCAATGCAGACCGCAGTAGCCTGCTCAGTTATGGATGAGCAATCACTCTAGTGTGGCCTGACCCTGCGTGCTAATTAGATGTAACATTACAATAAACAACCAGAAGTTGTGTGGAAATTAAATGCCTTTCATCTTAGAATCCTATAACAAATTGGATAGTCTATGCCAGAAACACCATGCTTCTCAAAGTGGGGTACAGGGACCCACAGAGTTCCTTGACCGGAGCTAAATGGACTCTTAGTTACAGCAGGTCTGACTCCTAGTGTACAGATTTAATACCTCCAGTATGATTTTCCGCTTTTGGCAATAGAGAAGTGATTACGGTATTTGTACGTCTCTAAATGTCTTAGTGAAATGAACAATGGAGACCCCTATTGTAAACAAGAAATAAATGTAGGCTACTATTCTACAATATACAGTACAACAATAAACAGAACTGTTATAAACAGAACTGTGTACTGTTATATGCACTGAAACTATAATATGCACTGTACAATGATAAATGGGTGGAAGAAGGACAACCCAACTCTCTTCAGAAAGCAGCATTCAAAATCTTATTTTAATTTGTATATTTACTCCATAAACATTATTACAAAACTCAGCAAGGTACCAATATTACATTATCACCATACAGGCTTGATCACAAATATTTAAAACTTTTGCAACAGTTACAACAAAAACAAAATAATACTCAAATAATTTACATGAAAATCTATAAAACAGCAAATTGTTCACAAATTAGATTTTTTTGTCTTAGTTTTCTTTAGTTTTTTTTCTTTGCTTATTTGTGTTTTGCACAGTAACACAGCACTCTCACAACAAGATCATGGTCTTATTACAAAACTCCCAACAAAATGTAAATATTTCTAGTTTTCTGTCAATACTTTCATATTTTGGTTTTTAAAACCAGAAGCTTGTCATTGTAATATCCTTTCCACTGCCTGTAGAGGCGCATAAAAGGTTACTCACACACACAAATACTTCACAGCACTTTCTAAGAAAAATATACACTTAGAAAATATGTTACAAATTGGCACACAAAAAATATACAAGATTTTGTCGCGTCAAGAGTTCATTAAGATTCCTTCTGGTAACAACTCTAGACAGTATATATAAAGCTCGGTATTCTTTTAATGAAAAGAGCAAAGTAATTCCAATCAATGTCAAAGAATCATGGAGTGAATACATCAAACATAACATAACAATATAATATACATTCATAAAGAGGGTTAAGGTACCTAATCTATTTTGCATTTATTTTCTGTTTCTGTATGGGGAACCAAAAAGAAACCAAAAAAGAAAAGGAAAAAAATGAATCAATTCAATTGTCAGCTTTCTTAGGCCAGATTCATACTTTGTTGTGCGACATAGTTGTGTGCCGCAAATAACAGATCTATAAGCTATGTATCACATCTGCAGCCCACTGAGCTTGTAGGTCGGCTATTTCCAAGGCGCGGCACTGCCGTCTGACAGAGTACAGCTTAGGCATTAGCACCATTAAAATGAGGCAGCTCGACAGTGGCACGTTTTTTTATATAAAGAAAGTAAAAAAAATGAAATAAGAAAAAAAATGTTGAAGAAACTCAAAGAGAAGTACATTCAATTTGACAATAGGCAGAACAGAGAAAAGGCAGACTAAATGGCCCAGTTTGGCCCGTGTGGAGCTTCCATCAGCAGCTTGTCTTGGTCCTAAACCCTGATACAGTCTCGAGGAAAAAAATGCAGGAATCATGGCAAGGAGGAAAGGAAAAGAAAAAAAGACAGATTGATTACGATTCCTGCCATATTGCAAGCAATCAATTCCTATCACCTGTGCGTGTCAGAATTATCACATTATCCGGCGTGGCTCGCTTCCAAATCAGCCTTCGATACATTGGCATTTGGCAAATCTCCATGTAGACCCACAGTTAGTTGCTGTTCTGTTCAGAAAGATATTTGAAGCACAGTATAGGCCTATGCTCACAAAAAGATCCTGAGAGCTAATTTGACAGGGGTGTGATGTTTTATGTGAACCCATGAAGACCTGAGGCCGATTCCACAAATGCCTTTCAAATAATTATTCCTCACACAAAAATGTTCAAAAATAGCAGATGTACAAGCTCGCTGCTTGCATGCAGATACATACATTACGCAGCTCCATATTCCTATAGAAATCATTACTTATAGAGTGTTTTGTCAGTTACAGGAGTCTTCTTGTCATTTTCAAGTAGGGACAATTTTGTCCAGTCAGGAGAGAGAGCTCACACAGAATAGGATATAATGAGATATTTGATGTGATAAAAAAAGAAACAAGAAAGAAAAAAGAGCACACATTTGAAATTGAAACACTATAAATTAAAGCTCGTCAATTTTAATCTGACCCTTTATGGCACTTTGGTTGACCCTGGCCTCCCTGGTCATTTTAAGTGTGCTTTATAAATAACATTTGAGTCTTGTTAAAAGGGCTCTCTCTCCTGGTTGGATTACATTTGTAACCTACCTGAGATGTTTTTGTTTTGTATTAAAACTACCTTAACATAGAGCTTTATCCTTTTAACAAAATGCTGAAGAAAATAAATTGTTTTAACCTTAAAAACACATTATCTCCTACAAGACCTGTAACTCTTGGAGTGTACAGATTTGGTGGTTACATTTGTACACTCTCAAAGTTACAAATAGATACATTAACATTAAGAATTTTACTGTGTTATAAATTTGCTTAGGAAATCTTAATGTCATTGCCGATAAGAGAACAATGTGTGAAAACATTTTGATTGAGAATTTATTGCATAATGTGTTATCATGGTAGTTGTAGCCTCGATACCCAGGCTTTCATTTTCGTCCACGCTGCATAAAGTGTAGTGTAGGTGTGATTCGATGATGTTAGTCAAAAAGAAGAAAAAACTCTTTTTGTACCTGGAATCAGGGCAATTTTCAGCTTAAGCAGCAGGTATGCATAGTATATTTTGTGATAGATTTCTTCCAAATTCATTAATTAATCAGTCATTAATCTAAAGACTGTAATTAACATAAATTGTCTGCGAATAAGTATTATGCATCTGCTTGCTTTTCTCGTGTAGACTCTCCCATGTCAACATTCAGAGAAAACAATTAAAAAACATTTAGATAATATCTAAATCCATTTGGCAGAAAAAAGAAAAACTTTGATAAACATGATATGAACATGATATTTAACCATGTAAACCTGTTACCCCATTCTATTGTTTAATAAGCAAACATTTTCAAAGTGACATGTCATGTTGTGAGCTTGGAGATCTGCTATTTTCAAGAATTATGAAATTGGCTTTAAATGTTTGAAACAAAAACATAATGAAACTACATTGGAATGGGTCTTGTCTTCTTATGTCTTATGTGTTACCATTTCAGCCTCTCCAACCAGACTGTCTCTTCCACAATCTTAATTATCTTAGACACTACAGAGTATGTAATTCCACCTCCACATTTTCTCCCAAAACACTGTAGTCTATATTTTAAAATATTTTGGGGTGCAGGGATAAAGTATCTGTCAACCAACGCAAAAAGTAGGGGCTTGAATCAATCACTGGAAATGGATTCGAACCACTACTTTGCATTGTCATTCATCCATCCTGGCTGAACGTCTATGTGAAGTCGCAATTGACCATTATCACACGATGGCCATTTTGCTATTAAGTCAATGAAATGTCGTTGGGGTGGCGGTTCTTCTCAACACGCAAATACGTTCGGAGGAAGGGAACCAAGGGGACATCAAGGGGACATCTCCATCCGTTATATTATATATATAAGTTATTTTCAGAGCTTCCAAATTACAGACTGTTTGGCGCAAAAGGAAACACTTTGGGAGCAACACATCTCAGGAGATGATTTCAGTTGAAATAAGAGTAGGATTATCATGTTGACTCAATGCAGACAGATATGCTTTCCTTCATTTTTATATTATTACTAATTCTGCTCTAAGCCACAAGTGACATTCACCTTAAATCTGACTGAGGACACTTCAATGTCAAGAGTGCATTCCTCCGCCACTGATGCGTGCAATCAACATCTCCAAGAGCAATAAATTGCCTTGAATTTCTAATACAAAACACATTTTCAGTGAAAGCACAGCCCAGGCGGATGGGACAGATAATTGCCTTGCTTACCCTCAAAACATTGGCACTACACTCTCCTTGGTTCAATGAAAGCTCGTTTGAACATCTCCTTTCTTTCATCCCGTTCCTCTTCAAGGAGTCTTCAGAGCTCCTTTTTTTTTGCTTCTCAGAGCCAGGCGATGTTGAGGTAAATTGAATTTGGCAAACAAAGTGGGGGAAACAAGGATAATTCAGAGGAGTCTTTGTGTTTTGGTTTAGTGAGTGGCAGTCGTACCACTGTCAGCTGTTGGTGCCTTTCATCAGAGGAGAGAGAGAAGGAGAGAGTCAGAAGGAGAGAGAGAGAGACAGCGAGAGAGAGAGACAGAGAGAGAAGTTCCAAATAAAGAATTCCTGGACTGTTACAATAAAGTCTTTGTCAGAAGTCTGCAATCCGAGCAGCCAATATTCCAATGGATAAAAAAAGAGGAACAGCCAATATTCACACATATATAAGAGGTCATTTACACAGCATTGTTACTTTTGGCACATTGATTTTTAAAGATTATAATGATCTTTTTTTCTTTTGTTGCAAATATTGCATGTCCCTGTACAACAACATTGACAAAAATACTCTGAGGGTGGAGCTTTTGTGAATTTGCAAGGCGTAAAAATGTGAATTTAGATAACCAGTTCCTCTTAAACTCCAGAATAATTAAAATAAAATAAACAAACATTTGATAAAGGAAAATGGCAAAATAAAATGCAAGAAAATTAAGACAAAGTTTGATATGTCATCAATACAAAATGGTCCCATCTTGTCTTAAAGAAGTCTTGGGCTGAAATAGAGCTCACTATTTGAAGGTTTCCCTCTTGAAATGAGCCAGGCAGTGTATGAAAGACAGCAACAACAGGACATCCATATTCTGCATACAAAAACAGATGAGGAGGAGGGGTGCGTAGATGTCACTCAATGCATTTTTGTGTATATAGCTACATCTTTAGGGAAAGGGGAGAATAAATACAGAATTCAGGGTGGCTAGTTTCACTAAGAAAAAATACAAAAGCAAAGGTTCTCAAAAAGGCGACATAACTGTTTTCAAGGCTTTTTTTCCTCTCTTTTCTTTTCAGACAAAAAATAAAACTGAAAACGACTATAAGAAGAAGGAACAAAGCAGAAACAACAAAAGCAAGAAAAAATGCAGCCATGGTCGTTTCGAATCTCAATCAAGCTTTGACACAATCACTCAATAGGTAGTTTGCAAAGTACAAGAAGTTTTTTTTTTCATGCAGATATTAATTTCCTCTTCGGGGGTTAAAAGGAGGTGGATGGGACGGAGCGGGCGGGCGTGGAGTGGGGGTATTTAGGGGGAACATAGTAGTCATGCAGCTCTGGCATAGCGTCAGTGTAGGTATGCTCGGGGAGGGGAGGGGGGTGAGGTGAGGAGCAGGGTGCATCAGCAGCCGATAACAAAATATTACCTCAGTTTCTCAAAAGAGGCCATCAGTGCTATGTCCTTATTAGGGTCTCTCTCAGCTCGCTTCCCTTTCAGTGTCTCAATCCGGGGGAACTTTGCACTGGTCTTGTGGCGGTACAGCTTTTTGTGTGCGGGCCCGGGGTTAATGAAGCTTGGTTTGTCAAACATGTTACAGCCTAGAGCTAGCTGAGGGAACAAGGGATGAGAGGCGTTGAATTTGGCCTGATTCTTGCCTCCTTTACCCCCGGTCTTTCTGTCCCTCCCAGCCCCTGTTAGAGCGCCTCCTTTTTTCTTCAGATCGGCCTCTGTGCCCGCCAAAATTTTCAGGGTCTTTAGGTTGAGGCTGTTGGCCTCGGGGGGCATGCAGGCCTCGGACATAGGGTCCCACAGAGGCTCTATTGAGGCCATCATGAACCTTTGGACCTCGGCCATGCCGGAGACGATGTTGGATAGAATGTTGGAGGGCTCTTCAAACTCCCTCTGGTCATCTCCGACCAGACTGTTACTCTCTGACCAGGCCGTACCAGACCAGTCCCCAGTGCAACTGCCCTCAGTCAGACCTGCCCCACAACCACCCACCTGGTTCTTCGCTGCCTTCCCCTCCAACATGGCCTTTATCTTTTTGGTGGAACGAGAGTTCTGTTTGGGAGTTTTGACCTTGTCTGTCTTGCCTGCCCTGGGGGCTCTGGGTTTCTTTGGGCCCTGCCCTGCAGCCGTCTGCTTGTAACTCCCTTTCCTCTTTGATTTTGTGCTTTTCACTCCATTGGTCGATTCGTCAAAGTCTGTGTCACCCAGCTCTTTTTTAACCGGATCTAAACTGGCCTCACTGTTGAAATTGTGCAACGGAAACTGACCTTCTTCCACCGTATACACACCCACAGTGTGTTCATGTTGTTGCTGCATGACATCACAGTTCCACTTCACCTCCCGACTGGCTTCCAGGGGAACGTCACTCACCTCCTGGTAGTCGCTGGGTTTCCCTGCTATCTTCATCTCACCGACCACCTGAGGGGACAGGTTGGGGGTCTCAGGAGGCGAAAGCTCAGACAAGGACGAGTGCCTGAACTTATCTGGGGTGAAGTTGGAGATATCCAACAGGTCTGAGGACTCTCGAAGAGGGGTGAGGGCATCCACACTCTGCTGAATCAACACTTTGGGACTGCAGTGAGCTAAGAAGCTGTCTCGGCCTTCTTCTTCGACCTCATGCTCACACGACTTAAGGCTGAGAGAGCTGTAGTTGCTGGACGCGGCTGACAGAGAGCCCACTGAGTCATAGCTGATGAGCCTGCCATTGTCTGTGCACAGGGAACCTCTCTGGTACTGCACCTGGCCATCCACACAAGCAGTCTGACACACCTGCATCTCTGTGCCAGGCTGTAGGCTCGTCTCAGCCAGGTAGTTCTTCTCGTAAAGCAGCCTGTCAGCCTCGGAGCTCAGCTGGTTGTAGCTGGACACCGGCAGGCTGTCATTTATGGACAAAGCAGCAGGGAAATTGCTGGGTAAGATGGGGGTCTCGGGGGTCTCAGGTCCAAAGCTCTGGCCGTGGCTGGGGCAGAGCTGTGGGTGCCACATGGGTGGGAAGCTGGGGCAGTTCTGAGGGGACTGCTGTAGCTCAGACTCTGAGGGAGGGGAGAGAACGCAGCTCTGTGCAAGCTGCAGCGAGGAGAACTGCTTCTCGTCGAGGGACAGGCCCAGTGGATACTGCTGTCTGGATGTCTGCTGGGGGAAAAAGGGGATAGCTGCTCCGCTGGAGGAGTCAGTGGCATCCAACAGGGTCTGTAGGTATCCCCCAGGGATGACAGGAACCCCGGCATCCACCTCCCCAGTTGAGGGAGCCTTCTCTGGGGAGCAGGTAGAAGGAGCAAAGGGGAACTTCTCCTCAGACATGTGTGCTGCAGGTGCATTGTCAGAGAACTGAGGGCTGACTACAGTTGGGACGACGCCTGCCTCTCCTAAGCCAGCAGTGGGGCCATCAATATGTGCTGCAGAGGCACAGACATCCGTTTCATTTGTCAAACTCCTCCCCTCCTCCTCCTCTCCTTCTGTCTCTTTTATTGTCTTGCTTTTCAGCTGTGCTTCACTTTTGAATTTCCTTATCCTGATCATTTTATTTCCTCCCATTCTTCTCCCTTCTCTCTCCATCCTCTCCTGGGAGCGGCTCTTGGCTCTAGCTCTGTGCATGATAGAGTTTGAGTCTAATGACACTGGGAGGCTGGTGGCTGCTATTATTTCTGCTCCTGCGATGGAGGGGCTCTCCTCCTCTTTAGTGACAACTCCCGGGCCCCGATCAGAGAGAGAGGAGCCCAGCTCCAGGGCCGACTGCGCCACAGCATGAATTCTCTGAACCTTAAGTCTGTTTGCAATCTTGTATTTTCTTTTGGGATGGCTTGAATTAAACGGACGATGGTGCCGTCCGTTAAGATGAATGCCACGCTGCCATTTGTCTCTGGCAGCCAGTTTAAGCTGCTCCTCTCTCTCTCTTTGCCTTTCATGCCAGAAATCCTTCAGAGGCGCCAGTGTCTCATATTTGTTCACTACATCTGCGTTTAAGCTCACAGACACTTCGGCAGAGTCCAGCCTCCCCAGTTTTACGGACATGTGTCTTTCTCCTTTGAATCGATTAATGATGATGTACTTAATGACCACGGGCGGCTCCTTGCGGCAGGATTTCCGTCGCTTCTTGGGGCACCAGTCAACGTCCTCCTCCTCTTTCTGGCCAATGGGGGCTTTCTCTTTTTTCTCTGCATTCCTCTCACTCTCAATGGAGTCAACATCGTACAGGTAGTCATCGCTGTATCGGACTTTCCTCTTAGAACGCAAGCCATAGTTAAGAGGGTTGGAGGGGCTGAGGAACCTCCTGGAGTGACCCTTCTTTTGCTTGCCCTCCTGCAGTGTGTCTGAGGAGGAGCCGGTGCAAGAGCTGTCGTCGCTGTACTCCCCCGACTCCTCTGTGGAGTTGAAGTCCATCAGGTAGTTGATCTTGGCCGTGGACATGGGGGAGGAGCCTTGAGAGCCGTCCATGGGGCTTCCGCCACTGCAGTCCCCGGCCTTCCCCTCCTGCTCTGCCTCCAGGTTGAGCTCATCCGTCTTGGACTGAACACCCTCAGCGCCCCTCCGCAGCACTGCACCCCCCTCCTCTTTCTTGGCACAGTTGGCCAGGACGCTGGGGAAGAAGTTGAACTGGGTTTCTTCCTGGAGAACGTTGGTCTTCTCCCTCATGTTATCCTGGAACGACTCGTAGCGGATCTTCAGCGAACAGACGTCGCTGCTCAGGGTGGAATCGTCGTCCTCGTCGTCGAATAGGTTGTCAACATCCTCTTCGGAGAAGAGGTTGACTGACAGCTCGTTCCTGGAACATAGGTCTAATAGCTCCATTTTGCTCTCGCTGATGAAGGACTCAAAATAGCCCCAGTCCTGACCGGCGTTCGCCAGCAAAACCTCTTCACCGCTCACCTTGTCCAGCAGCAGCCCCTCATACAAGTTCTTAGCTGTGGTGTCGTCCTCTGTGTCCTCGCAGTCCTCTGACGCCTTATCCCCATCGCCTCTCTTCCCGTCTGCAGTGGCTTTGGGCAGGGGGAAGCTGAGCAACTGATCGGAGATCAGCTGGTCTCCGAAGTGACTCACCGCCTCCCCGGCGTGGCTCAGACACTGGATGCTGATGTTGCTGATGTCAGAAAAGTCCTCTCTGCCCACGTCTCCCATCCTGGCGCTCAGTCCCGAGTCGGGATTGGCGTTGGGATCGTGGGCCGGGTCATGGATGGAGCTGGGGTCTGCGGCGTCGCGGGTCTCGATGAAGCAGCCAAGGCAAGCACGACTTGGCTGAAGGAGACATTCTTCCGTCAGGACGGACACGGTCCCCGGTTCCATGATGCTGGGCGGCAGAGGAAGGCTGATGGCCAGCGGGAGAGAGTTCTTAGAGTCGTCGTTTCCAGACGGGTCCCAGGAGCTGACGGCTGAGGTGGGCTGAGGAGTGCTGTGAAGTTCGGGGGCTATGGATGGAGTCTCATGGGCGGGAGGGCAGGGGGCTGCGGCCAGGCCCAGTGTGGGGTCAGCGCTGAGGGGCAGGGGCAGGGTGGGTGCTGTAGGTAACGTCTCTGCAGTGGGAGGAGGTGAGGGTTGGGGAAGCGCCGCATCAATGAGTCCACGCAGCCTCAGATCCACAGACTGATCACCAAGTCCTGGAAGGTAGAAAAGAAAAAAGAAAAAAGAAAGGGGTGTCAGTTCTGTAATTCAAATCTGTAACAAATCTACTCAATCTACTTTAAAAAAAATATCACACCTGAAATTAGGGATGCCCTTATCGTAGATCATCTTGCATTAACATTATTTAGGACATTTTTTGTTTGAGAACCAGTGAAATTGTGG
>CM076984.1:28411237-28426237 GCA_039105355.1 Benthosema pterotum | reverse complement strand
TTGTTTCGCGCGCATGCATGCAGAAGACGACCAAGAACTGAATTACAAAAGTAGCCTAATTGTAGTCGATACTTGCCTTTAGTTTTTGGATTGGAAACAAATCAAACAGGGGAGACGCAGCGCAGCGCTGTGTGCCTCTGTCCATGGCCATGCGCCTGGTCTCGCGTATGTAGAGATGGCTCTACTCTACATGCATTTTCAACTTCAATTGACACGAATAAGCCCACAAAACGGACCCCGGAATATGCCAGACCGATAAGATTTTATATTATGGCTCTATAGTAATTCATTCAATGATAGAGCTTTACAACAGAAAGCCTCACTGATTCCTGATAGTCACAATGTGTGACCGTGTCTCTATTTGAAATGTACTGTCCCAAGCTGGACTGAATATGATATTGCATATAGCCTAAGTGATAATTACATATAGTCTATTACGCTCACGTAGGCCTACAATAAACCTAGGCCTGCAGATATACAACACGCAGAACGAGAGGGACGGAGGTGTCCCGCGCGCGCGCGCGCGCGCACACACACACCCACACACCCACACACCCACACACACACACACACACACACACACACACACACACACACACACACACACACACGCGCGCGCGCGCGCGCGCGCGCGAATAGCCTATAACCTCAATAATATGGATTAGCCCTAGACAGACCCCAGTTGGGGGGGGGGGGGTGGAGGCAGACGAACATCTTTATTAGAGAGAGAGAGAGAGAGAGAGAGAGAGAGAGAGAGAGAGAGAGAGAGAGAGAGAGAGAGAGCATGAAGAGAATCAGTCAACAGGCGAGGGTCGGTGAAGCGTCGATAGAAGCGGCGTTGGCCGCCACCGGCGGCGGGGAACCGCCGGTCCACGAGCAGCGGCGCCGGCGGCGGCGAGGAACCGCCGGTCCACGAGCACCGGCGCCGGCGGCGCCGGTTGAGCGCCCGGCGGCGGGGGAACCGCCGGTCCATGAGCAGCGGCGCCGGCGGAGTGCACGGCGGCGAGGCGGAGGGCCCGCGGCGAACCGGCATAGCCGCCCAAAAAGCTTATATTAATGATAGAGCTTATAGTAATGATAAAAAAACAATTAATAATATAATAAATTCAATAAATATTTAGTTCATATTTGTTTGCATACATACATTCATAATCGTTCTGCAAGCATGCATTAATTGGACTGACAGCAGCAGCAGGCAGTGCAAAAGCAGAGGCAAAAGCGCCGGTCTGGGGCGGCATGGGAAGCCTTCTGCCGCTACAACTGTCGCACGAACCGGCAGAACTGCCGCACGAACTGGCAGAACCATCCAGAATGCAACGGCAGCGGCAGCACTGCCGCCAGAGCTCATAAAAACGCCGCGCTGCCGGTCCGCCACTCATTAAGGAAGCGACTAAGGAGGCAAGTCCCGGCGCAGCCGAGGCGCCCGCCGACGTCGGGTTTTGCACTCGCTCTTACTCGCAATGACTGCCTTTAAGACAAATATATCGTGTTGTGTTATAGTGCACTAAGTTGCACACTTGCCCGATCGGGCAACCAGATAGCAGTCTTCACTTGCCCGACCATTTTTTTTACTTGCCCCGGGCAAGCGGGCAAGTGTTAGTGTCAAGCCCTGGGGAACCCCTGGGAGAGTGTCTTGCCGGAATCAGCCCGCCCTCCTGGCTGTGTCTGATGTTTCACGGACACATGGTAAGGCTCTAATTTCTCTACTGTTCTGGACGCTCACCAGGCCGTTGCGGGTACTAAACTTACAGGGACTGTCGGGGACCCCCATACGGAGTTGCACCACTCTCTTCACACGGGTGTGATTATTCTCTTTCTAAATGGGCTGGATAAATGTACCTAAGGTGTCGACTAACTCTGTACAGTTCAAAAGTTGTGATGTGTGCTATAATTGTGCGCTCATCACGTAGGCGGGTTCCTTCCCTGAACAACAGAGGCTGTGTGGAGCCAGTCTAGACTGGGACTGTCTAGACGAACAGAGGTCGAGTTCCCCTGGTGTGTGTGTGTGTGTGTGTGGTGTGTGTGTGTGTGTGTGTGTGTGTGTGGTGTGTGTGTGTGTGTGTGTGTGTGTGTGTGTGTGTGTGGTGTGTGTGTGTGTCTGTCTGTCTGTCTGTCTGTCTGTGTTACATAGGTCACCCCTGTAAATAACATTTCCATCGAAGGCACCCCTGAATTTTATTGTTACTTTATGGAACCTTACATTATGTCATATTACAGTGTCACAAGGAACAGTTTTTCTCCATAAAAAGCGTCCCTGTGTGGACCAACAGACCCCACAGCCCACGAGCCCCATCCCACAATTTGACAATCAATAGTCTAGTGGTCAAAATAATGGGGCTCTAAAGCCCCATTATATTTTTTATAACTTTTAATTTAGCATTACTTGGAACTTTCAACAGCACACAAAGTCAAAATATTACCAATTAGGGTGGTGATGTTAGTACAGAGGGGAGCAACCTCACATAAATCACAGATATGACTAAATATGAACTTTTCCGAAACAAATTGAAAGCCTAAAACAGCCAAGAACAGCAAATCTACCAACAACAAACTGACAAAATAATAGACAATCAAAAAGATCACAAAGCTGTATTTCACAATTTGCCATAAGTTGAAGCATAATGGCTTAACAGAGAGTCTGCGTCGGAGTTTTGTCCCAAATGAGCTTCAAGGCGACAAAGCCCTCCACCCTGCTCAGAGCTACAGCACACTGAATAGCATATTCTCTTTTATTTTTCCCCCTCTATACCACTAGTCAAGGTATTATTCTAAGGAAACGGCTACCCCAGAAATGTCCTTTAAATGGTTAATCAACAGTACATCCATCATTAATTCAGCATAACATCTGTGGGTGAATGCCTATCCCTTGCAGCTCATAAGTACAAAATTACCAACATTGGTGTGAAACAAAAGTGCTAATCACTAAACCGAAAGTGTGCTGCTTTCGTAGTTTTTCTCCACAGGTTTTCTCCAGATTGTTTTTTGACAATGCCTTAATCAATGGAAAGGATCCTCCTGACGAGCAACAATCAAAAAACCCACAGCAGCTCGCCTGCAGTGTTGGGCAGATCGCTTTGTTTGCTTTGCATAATTAGATGACAGCAACAGAGGCAGGTACGCACACATGGGACGCGACAGGCCCATATGTTGGAGACTGTAATACCAATATCATCTACACCTGCCTCTCTACACATACGCACACCAGCTACTTTCCTGCTCTGTACTCGTACACTGAAAACACCAAGCCAGGAGAATGCCTGTGAATGAAGATGAGTAATAATACAGCAACAATTAGTGCATTCACCGAGGTTAAATTGTCGCCCATCCCCCATTTTAGAACGCAAGCGCGCCTCGTCACTCGTGCAGGGTAGCGGCAATCGCTCAAGGGGGGAGCGGCATCCCGCCTAACCAAACACCGTTCAACATGGCGCGTGTGCCCGTGTGCGGTGAGTAAATCTTTGAATATGGATATGATTTTGAGAGTGTTGTGAGTTAATGAGGTAATGAAATTTCCGAGAGCAGCTCCCCGAGGAGCTGCGGCCTGCAGATGCAACGGCGGAGGCAGCCAGAACGCCTACTAACGGCGCACAGCGATGCTACTGTCACACTTAATGAACGGAACCTCTAGAGAAATAAATGAAAGCACCGCCTCTCACCTCCTCCTCATCCTCTTCCTCCAACCAAACCGGAGGAGATTTTAGCAAGGCGTGTAGGCCGTTTAGTTAGCGACAATCAGCAGGTCCCGCACTACGGCCACGGAACTGCGAACGCGACAGTCACTCAAGGTCTCTCCCTTCCGAGATGTTCGCAAGGACAAAGCTTCTCCTTCAAGCCATTATATAGGCAGATTCCATCCAGCACACTGTCAGGCGGAAACCTTGTACTGGATGTACAAAAATGGTTCTATTCAGGAAATGGAGAGGGAGAAAAAGAACCTCTGTTATGACAAATCCATGATGCAGCACAGGTTAATACTTTTCACTGGCTAAATATTAAAAAAAAAAAAAAAACAAAAAAAACATCAATGACATCAAAGAAGAGCACAATATCAGGAACTTGCAACAAAAGTTTCGCTTTTCACCAGGGCAGACAATATAGCACCAAGAAAAGCAATCTCTATGGGCCTTCCACACCTGTGTTTTTGTGTTTTTGTACTGTAATCCAGTTAGTTGAGCCACACAGTGGCCGCACACCCTGGAGCCACTGTCCCCCTTTTACACCCAGTCCAAAAAAGACGTAAAACAATAAAAATATGGACATAGAAGGTTCCTTCCCAACAGCAATGTGCAATAAAGTACATTACAGTACAGTAGCCTTCAGTTGTCCTTCCATGGAACAAAACATGAAGTGACAAAGAGAGGACAGTGAGTCAGAGCCACTATGATATTTTTCTGCAGAAAGATACTAACAGATGCCTGGAAGACAATTGGCTCTGTTCAGAACTATGTGTACAAACAGCACGCCTTTCAGAACGACAATGCCCTCCAGACCCCAAGACTTCTAGGACTCAACAATACCTGAGCTATGTGGACTATGCATTTCATGTTTCACCTGCTACTGGGACCACTATTGTTGATTAAAACCATTACCAAAAATGTTGGTGGACTTTGTCAATAAATGTGGAATTTGTCAATAAATGAAAACTATGGGCTAAATTGTTATAGAGTAGTGGAGAACAGATCCATTGGAACTAAAAGGAAAGTGCGCTCTGAAAATAACAGATCTAGACCAAACGAATTATGACTAAAATGCTGTCAAAATCAACACTGGCTTGGAATGACACATGGTACTGAAACGTACTGCTATAAAATCTAACTTTGCCCTGTAATAAAACAATAATTCCATAATTTACTATCATTCCTGAGCAGTCATGAGCCACTGCTGTATGATGGTGTGTATACCTGCAGAAAAACAAGAGACAGCGAAATCAATTTGCGCAAAAACAGAGTTCAAGGAAGTTAAAAAATAACATCCGTGTTGGGCCATCCGTGTGTGTGTGATAAACAGCAGGGTCAAAAGTCCTACTCATACACCCATAGGGACAGATACTGACACAGACTGACACAGCCAAGTATAGGAGTGGTGAGCACCGCTCAAAAAGAGTGATGGGGAATCAAAAGCAGCATCGAGGCATAGGTACACCCCCCCTTCCCCCTACAGAAAATCCAAACCTAGATGTAACAATATAAAAACAAATCTTCATAATCTGCTGGTCTCCAGATCAACAAAAGTATGAATTCTTCCATCAGCTTTATGCAGTAGCAGCGCTGAAGCATGGATGGATTTACGATATGAGAAAGAAAGAGCACAAGTTCCCCTCCTCCACGGTGCCTGCATGCAAACCTAAGCTGTCACCCAGTATTGCCAAAAGATTGCTCAAAATTGCTGTGAAACATTAAACTCATATTGAGAAATGTGCTTCCCGAGGGCTTATAATGGATTAGCAATCTACCCTATCCAATCTGTGTGGCACACACAGTGCACGAGTGTTGTGAGTGGTGCGCGTGTGCCTGCGTGCGTGCATGTATGTCTGTGCGTGAGTGTTTGTGTGAGTGTTTTCATGTGTGCATGCGTGCGTGCATGCGTACATAAATACTACTTTTGTGAGGACCAAATCTCACCACACATAGAATATTTTTAACAGATTTCCTGGTACTCACAAGAGAAAATATTAAGGGCTTTAAAAACGGTGCATTGTTAGCCTTCTGTGCGTCACTCCTGTAGGTTTAGGTTTAAAATGCCCCCAAAAAGTCAGCCTTAATTAAATTTTGATGTCCTCACAAGTATAGTAATAAAAATGTATGTGTGCATGCGCACGTCTGTGGGTGCATGCGTACTGTGCGTGCCTGTGTGCATGTCTATTGCCAGCGTGCGTGCGTGATAGAGTGTGTAGTATTGGCTTGGGGGTATAGTGTTATCGAGAGGCCATCTGTCTCCAGTTGGACCATTAGCCGTTCAGCTGTTCGCTATGTGGCACAGATCAGTCAGTCAGACAGGTGTACACACACACACACACACACACACACACGCACACACACACACACACACACACACACACACACACACACACACACACACACACACACACACACACACACACACACACACACACACACACACACACACGCACACACACATGCACACACATAATCTGTGATGGTAAAGGTAGAAGCCGAGTTTGACATGGAAGGTCAGGAGAGGGGAAGTGATCTCATCTTAACCGATATATAGGCTGGGAACGTTGCGGTTGCATGTGACCTGGTGTCACCTGCTAGTGACACAAACACACGCCGTCTCAGAAACACGAGGGCTGCTTTCGTCCGGCATCGCAAGCTCACAGCCCTTTGTGTGCGACTGTATGAAGTCTCTCAGTCACACAGGCTGCATGTGAAGTCAAAGCACCATGGCTCTAGACACCCTAGCATCCTAAACCTGTATGAAGTCTCACAGTCACACAGGCTGTGATGTCAAAGCGCCTTTGCGGGCACTACTGTAACACTGAGAGTAAAATGAACGCAGAGGATCTTACTGCGTGTGTGGTAGACTAGGGGGTCCCAGCGATATAAAAAGGAAAGAAATCGTGAAACGGGTGTCCGTGCATGGCCAAGCCGGGAGATTTGAGATTCACTGTCGTAAAGGTTGTGCAGCAGAGATGCTGGTTGTGTGAGGCGGGGCTTGTTGGCACCGATGTGTACCAGCTGAACATATGGAGGGACCCTGGCTGCTGGCAGGTGGCGGTGATGCCCCTGAACCCTGGCGCTGCCAAAAGCAGCCATGCTAGACGGAGGCTATACTCCATCCTACCACACACGCACACATGTGTGTGTGTGTGCGTACACATAGAAACACATACACACAGAAACAAACACAATTTTCTGAGGTACCACCTGCCAATGAAATCCACACAAATGCTGTCCTCACTGCTACAGACTACCTTCACAACAACCTGTACAATAACTGGAACAGTAACTATTATTATGTTACTCCCCAGAACCACACTGTCTGATATGACACTGATCATCTCTTGTTTCACTACTTCAACTTCTGGACAAATATACAAACCCTTGAAAGTAGAAAGATGTTCATTTTAGCGCAAGTTTTGTCCTCTTGGTTATCATGGCATAAACAGCATTGTCTTGGTGACATGCTATTCTGTGCCTTGTGGTTTTGTGTTGTTGTTTTTGAGTGTTCCTCGAACAGCATTGTGAACTTCGAGGACAATAAACATTATTGTTATGAAATTAATATGGTAAACATTACTCTCCCATCTCCACAGCCTCTCTGGAGACCACGATGCCAAGAGCTCCATCCACCTGAGGTACATTGTTGTTTTTGAAACCAAAACCAGATATTAGTCTTACTTATAGTTTTTGCATTGTGTGCATGCAACTAATAAACGATAAATTGCACCATATATTTGTTGATGAAAGTGGCAGTATATTTAAGCTTCAAATAGTTTCGATTCGTTTTTGTCAGTGAAAAAAGGTAGTTGACGAACATTTTCCTGTCATCGTATTAGTCGCCGAAATCAACACTGCCGAGGTAAAGCCCAGGCCTGCCCAGTGCCAGGCGGCACTGCTGGCCTCTGCCAGGTGGCACTGTGGGGACACAAGTGCATGCAGAGGGACATGAACAGTGACATGTGGACAGGCTGGAGTCTCATTCATCAGAGCGTTATACATGCCAACTGTGTCACGCACACACGCACGCATGCATGCACACACACACACACGCACGCACGCACGCACGCACGCACGCACCAACATCCTTGCATGCACATGCACATTCTGTCTTCTCCCTCTCTCTCTCTGTATTTCAATCACTCCCTCTCTTTCTCTCACCACTTCCTCTCTCCCTCTCCTTCTCTCCTCTCTCAATCTTGACTCACACTCACTCACTCACATGACTGAGTGTAAAGGCCTGGAATGATAAACACGAACGACAGGCTAAACGACAGTAAAGGATATATTTTTTTATGAGAAACAATGTTTCTGTCATCGATAGTGATTCACATCAAGTTCCTAACTCAATGATCAAGAGGCAAAAGGGGGGATAATAACACAGCTCAAATGTCATCATATGATAATTGGCTAAATGGCCTTTTCCTCCTTTTTTAATGGATTTTAACATCCTCTGCACCTTCACACATAAAGCTCTGAGACATCACTTTGCGTCACACAGAGAGTTTTCTGTACACTGAACCAGCTGTGCACAGCGACAAAGCTCTGCTGTCTGTGAGATGATACCTCTGTCTGTCTGTCTGTCTGTCTGTCTGTCTGTCTGTCTGTCTGTCTGTCTGTCTGTCTGTCTGTCTGTCTGTCTGTCTGTCTGCCTGCCTGTATATTCATCTATCTATCAGTACTATTGCTAAGTGCTGCATGAGGTTTTGTGAATGGGATCATGCAGTCAGTACTAGATGTTCATAATAAGTGGTGAGTAACTGCAGTATGATTCATGGTGCTGCTCCTCAGAGAGCCGTCCTCTGTCTGTTCAATGAGAGGCTTTTATCATCGCTGCTGTACTGTACCTGTCTCACCCACCCTGCTACTGTCTCTATGCTGTAGTGTTTGTGTACCTCTCTCAGTGCACCCACCCTGCTCTCTCTCTCTCTCTCTCTCTCTCTCTCTCTCTCTCTCTCTCTCTCTCTCTCTCTCTCTCTCTCTCTCTCTCTCTCTCTCTCTCTCTCTCTCTCTCTACCTTTCTCTCATCTTCTCTCCCTCTTTCCCTCCATTTCTAATAACCAGATCCAAAACCAAAGTTGCGTGTGTCAATTACAATTGTGCCAAAGCTCAAATAAAATACTATGTGCCAAAATGTTGTGTTCAGTATAAAGGTGGATAGTAGAAAGGGCCTTTAGGCTATTACTATTAACGTTGAGTGGTGAGTTATTAACGTGAGACTCATGTTAGAGTTCCCAGTTGTCTTTTATGGTGTTAAATGGTGTGTGTGTGTGTGTGTGTGTGTGTGTGTGTGTGTGTGTGTGTGTGTGTGTGTGTGTGTGTGTGTGTGTGTGTGTGTGTGTGTGTGTGTGTGTGTGTGCGTGCGTGCGTGCGTGCGTGTGTGCGTGTGTGTGTGTGTGTGTGTGTGTGTCGGGCAAAAATGAGATATCACAGCCACACACACATACACAGTGTTGTGGTGGGACTTTAAAAGTGGGGGTACGCCTCTTAAGACACATGCACAAACACGTGCATGTGCATTTGTGCGCACTTGCGCAACGGCAACGCACACAGACTCACTATTAAAACATACAGACAAGTATAGCATATTGAGAAAGATGGTTTACAAATACTTAATTGTATCCATAAAAGTAAGAAAGTCCAAAAACATATTTTTGCACCCAAAAATATTTTAGATCCCCCTATGCACCCCCCCCCCCCCCCAGCCACTACACCCCTGCATATACACCTAGGTCCACAAGATGATCAAATATTTCATCAGGTCACCAATTCCATCATAACTCTGCCATACAGGCGGATGGAGGGCAGAGAGAGAAAGCAGATACCCCCCCCCCCCCCCCCCCCCCCCTCTGTCTCTCTCTTTCCTCAAGGCATATGGTATGCTAGTAGGGATAATGGGTGTGTTTCTGACAACCTCCCCTGCCCCCTCAGCTGTAGTAGGGCTGAAATACCAAGATAAAGCTCATCTGAGGGCCAGCGGTACACAGATAGAGGCTGCCGGGGTTGGGCTAGGGACACACAGGTAGGTATAAACTCAAGGTGTCTGTGCTTCAGTGACGAACGCATCCCTGAGGATTAAGATTAGCGGCTGTCGCAAACGCGCAGGCTGGTCATGATGTCATAATCCACTCCGAAGTTGGGCTGCCGTACTGACCCTGGTGTAGGTGTAACCACATTAACCCTGGCGGACAGATTTCTAGCATGTCATTGTAGGCCAGTGGTTTTTCAACCAGTTGTCCGGGGACCACCAGTGGTCCTTGAGACGATTCTAGGTGGTCCCCCAGCTAAGCCGGTTAACCAGACGTAACTCTTGAGAGCGTAAACATGAAACCAAATAGACGCTTGCGAGATTAAAATATTCATCATCTGAATTAGCCCAAGTCTACACAACTAGAGAATTAGAAGATTAATGGTCATTTTGGTTTGTATGTTTGCCTGTTTTCTTTCCCAAATCCATATTGTGGACAAAAGCAATCTTCAGTTTTGGGCTCCGTGGGGCTAAAATGTCCTCAAATGGTGGTCTGTGGCTCCAATGCTGAATAAATAGTGGGCCCTTTTATCAAAAAGGTTGAAAAACACTGTTGTAGGCGAACATTACTCAAGAAATAGTGAGTGAGCAAATGCACCTTTGCTGCTTGTTTGCACTCCCCATTGCGATCACTATTTCCTGTCATCATAAATCACAATACATGAAAAATATAATCAAACCTGACATTGTGCCGAGAGTCCGACCCCCGACGGCCTATGCTGTATGTCTCTCCCTCATTTTCTGTCAGCCCACTGTTTGTCCCTCTATAAAAAATAAAAATAAAAATAAAATAAAAAAGGCGTAGAAAAACCTAAAGCAAAATAAAATAAAAATGTGTATTTTAAAAATGTATATATGTATATATGTATATAGATGTATATAGATGATAGTGTCAATAGCTCCGCTACACATTGCATGGCAATGCTTTGTAGATCAAGGCTTCTGCCTGACAGCAACAGTGCAGAATGCTGTTAAATGCTGTCTCACCTGTACACAAAAGACAACATGCACCAAGGCTACAGCTATGCTCCATAGCTGTTAGTGTTCTACTGCAGCACTGTCTGCCATTAGAATGTCATGTAGGCATAAAATATCTGTCACTACATCAGCTGCTATTTTGCGCATTTGACTCAAGTCCACCTTAACATTACGTTGCCATGGACCCTCATTTGACGACACAATATCTCTGTGAGTGTTAATGTAACTCAAAGAGAATCTGGGTTACAGGTTGATAAGGGACCCCCTGAAACCCCCCTCAAGGACCGCTGAGTGTCCCCACACCCCACTTTAGAGAACCAATGATGTACAGTATATATGCTACTAGTAAATCTGCTGGACCATCTGCTGCCACAGTATTTGATTGAGCTCTATTTTCAAGAGCCTCATCCAATTCCCCCTTTATTCTTTTTTGATTTTTTAAAAAAATATCTGACCTTCTTGTCTATGTAAATTTCACTGCAAAGTGCATACCAGGAATGTTTCAATAGCTGACCTGTTTTTGAATTATTTCTTTTTCTATTCATCTTTCCTTTTCTGAAAACTACAAATTATGCAAACTGAATTCAACAATATACTGTATAAAAGAAGATGAAATACGGAGATATACTGTTTCCGTGTGACAATGACAATATATTTGAAAGTGCAATTTCATCTGTGTGAGAATGAACTTCATACTTTCTTTCATTGTATAAGAAAAGCCAGACGTCATTTCCCTCAGTTGTAGAACAATTGCATAAAGGATTAAAAGAAGCTTAAAACGGTTCATTTCTTGACAAGATGTGTTTGACATTCCCTCATTTCGATGTGATGAGCTTACAACCAAGAAAGAGAAGGAAAAAATATACTAGCATTTAATAATAGTGATTGTCTGTTCAAAGCTTTCCTCGCTTGGCAAAACAATTCTCATTTGCCTGTCATTTATTATGAATGCTGAATAACTTTTAAGATAATTACAGTTTTTTCTCCTAGGTTTATCTAATCACACCACATTTTTGATTAATTAAAGAGAATAATTTGAGTTGCTGAAATGAAAACAATACTGAAAGAAAAACAATATTGGACAGCTAATGTTTGTATAAACATTAAGTTGTGCTGTGCTGATACAATGTGTCAGAATGTGGTGACCCTGAGGTGTCCTTTATGTGAAACTTCATAAAGGACAAGAAACAAAAGAGTCTTAACACTTTTCAGAGGGTATGGAATGACATTACAAAGTAATTTTGTACTGTGCAGTTTTGCCGTATTTGTAATTTTAGTATTACTTATTTTAACTTTTTTTTTCCCAAGTCATAAACACCTCAGGTTCAAATATTGTACTCTTATTCCATTTGAATACTTTAGTTGGTTACTTTTCGAGATTTAACATGCATTACCCTCTTTAGTCCCATGTATATTTCAGCCATTTGAAAGATTTAGCTGATCTACAAAGTCACCATGTGCCACATCCATTGTGAATGATCCATTGTGAGCTGAGAGAACTGATATTTACAAAACTACACTTGAAAACGTAAAGTGGAACATTCTGCACAATGAGTACTTTAAGGGGGGAAATAATATGAAATTCAATTTCTTTTTTGTGTGTTTTTTGGTGCTCCTATGTGTATTTTCTATTAGCACAAATAACCAAGTTTGAACAATTCCAAGCTGGTATCACTATTATAATGACTGATGACTATAATGACTAATCAACTATAAAATAATCTGCATATCAGCACCACCACCACCTCAGGACAGTGTGGTACTGCAGCTAAACTGTCCAGAAAGAAACCTCAAACCATTACAAACAAGCTTGAGGGACATACATTATGCAATATTACAAGTATTAAAAACTATTTTAGGAATGTATGTTGTCTGGTACTTTTACTTAAAGGGATATTCCACTTTCAAAAAAACTTTTGGTCATTTTATGTTCTAACCAGTCTCATGTGAACACCCCAGACAGTTTATAAGTTACTCCATTCAGTATTTAGATATTTGATGTTCATTTCAGCGCAACCACCTAATTCCTATATAAACCCATTATAACTTAAAGATGGAGTGCCATGATTTTTTCCAACTTAAATCATGATCATCAAGTATTATTGTTATATGAAGAGAAAGAATTTTCTCAAAAAGGTGTACAGTATTTGTTAAAATTATGTCTTTATGTGAACTCCCCCACCAGCTCATTAAGTATGCCTGGCTTGCCTGGTGGGTGGTGATGGGTGGAGATCCGCCTGAACTGAAGCCACGCCCACAGCTGTAGTTGTATGGTAAAGGAGGAGGAGTTAGGGGAGGGGCTGATGATGTGATGTCACTACATTACAGCCTTTGCCATTGGCACATTTGACTAGAAAGGTTTTAGCCTCCAGGAAGAAACCCTAAATACAAAGTGAAGGCATCATTACACATAAAAAAGACCAAGACCAAGGGTTTTAATGAAGTACCATCACCTCTTAAACATGTACAAAATTGGAAAAAATACAAAAATCACGGCAGCCCCTCTTTAAAACTCCATTTTAACCATGACAGATTATTTCAAAACAACCCATCTTTTTTCTGGTGACTGATATTAAATATTTTAATTTATTTTAAAATATTAAATATTTCATTTGTTTTAAAAAATAAATGAAAACATGGCCCTCTCACATATTAGGAGGACAATATCAGTCACCAGAAAAAAAGATTGTATGTTTTCGATGAATTTATCATGGTTAAAATGGAGTTTTAAGTCATAATGGGTTTGTATACACAGTAGGAAGGGGGCAAGTCAGCTAAAATGAACATCAAATATCTAAATACCGAATGGAGTAATTTATAATCTGTCAGGGGTGTTCACATGAGACTGGGTAGACCATAAAATGACCAAAAGATTTTTTGAAAGTGGAATAAATAAAACTCGCAAGTACTTCCCCCCCTCCAACGTTTCCGACACGGCATGCCCCTCTCAGCTATTTGTCTTCCTGTAGAAGAAGCAGAGCCATGTGCAGGAGGCTGCACTGATGTGTGACACGCTCTCACCTGTGTCCTCCACTGAAGTGACATGATGGTCTGCTCCTGGAACCTTCAGGGTCACGGTGACACCGCTGTCTGTTAGCACGTCCATCAATACAGCCTGGAAGAACTGCACCCCCTACGCAACTTCATTCTGACAGCCACACCTGTAGGAGTGCACACGCGCACACACACACACACACACACACACACACACACACACACACACACACACACACACACACACACACACACACACACACACACACACACACACACACACACACACACACACACACACACACACACACACACACACACACACACACACACGTACCACACTTATTACCATGCTTCTAACAGGTGTCTAATGCAGAATGAAACTATAACAATGGGCTTCAGTAGATACAAAATTACATTTGGTGGTGCATTGGTTTGTACATTGATTTGACTATTAGGACAATTGTACATTTCCACAGTGGCAGAGTTGTTGATCCATTGCTGCTTTCTAATGCATCCAAGGCAGCTCAGAACACAGATAGAGACATCAAAAAGTATTCACGTTCAGAGATTCTCATCTTCCAAGATTAATTTCAACTCTGCCAACCAATAAAGTACACAAAGGAAGAAAGGATCATAAGCATGAGGTCTCTATGGCAACTGTATGCCACACTGTCCTATTTTAAGCTTCATTTAACATTTATAGCGAGAGTTGTTAACCAATGGGAACCTTATACATAGGCGGCTGGGAGCGTATTTGTTTATTGTAATTAGCTGACTCCTTCTTCTGAGGCGGCGAGGAAACCGACTTGGCTCAAAGGGAGGATTCAAAGAGACACTGGCTGAGGTGCTGACAGCCCAGCAGCCATCAATGATATAGCAACACTGTTCGCTCTGTGGCTTTGCGAGGGGGCTAGCCGTCTTATAATGGTGTGTGTGTGTGTGTGTGTGTGTGTGTGTGTGTGTGTGTGTGTGTGTGTGTGTGTGTGTGCGTGTGCGTGTGCGTATGTGTGTTTACTGCGTTCTGAGTTAATGTCACAAACAACTGCTCTGACCCACCAGCGCCTCTTTTCTTGTACAGTGTACCCCCTTTGTTATTTGTTCACAAAATCCACTCAAAACAAACGGTGTAACTGAACAAATATCTGCCACGTGGACTCCCAGACTTTTTTTTCTCCACCTTTGATTTACTCCAGCAATTCCCACCCGCCCCCAGTGAGTTGTGTGCACCCCTTGGGATGCTCGAGCATGGGGGCTGTGCACGAAAGGGAAAAATATAATGGTGGAATTACACCACTGCTCTATTCTTTTCAAATGGAT
>CM076984.1:28393737-28406237 GCA_039105355.1 Benthosema pterotum | reverse complement strand
CTATTGCATCAAGCAGCAGGTGCAATGTACATACAATCACATGCTCGCACGCATGCATGCATGGACACACACTCATACAAACATACCAGGCTTTTCACAGCTCTTCCTTGCCTGACATGTCAGTCTTCATGTTTATTTTGCACATTATTCATGATTCACCTAAGCTCATTCTGTGTGTTTGTCTCTGTCTTTCTCTCGCCCTCTCCCTCTCTCTATCTGTATGTCTCTCGCCCACTTTCCTTCTCTCCTGTCTTTCTCTCTCTTGGCTCTTCTCTCTCTTCTCCCCCCCCCCCTCTCTCAATGGGCACGTGATGGGGGGGGGGGGGGTCATTTAATGAAGATGGACTAACTGCGATGGAGAGTGCACGTAAATTGGAGCGGCAGCCAACATGCATGTCCAATTTGCCGAGCCGTTAAGCCTGATGTCCGGGGTGAGGGGGCGTGGCTTCACAGGACGCACTGGAGGGTCTGCCGCCGCTGACACACTCCATCCTCCCACATCCCATACCTGGAACCGTCCAAAACGGTTCAAAAAAAAATCTTTGCCACAACCATGACTTCATATCATACTAACCGCTCCACAATGGAAACAAGCTACATACTAAGCCAGGCTACAAGACATTTCGCGCCATCCTTTCAGCGATGGCGGGTCAGGTCTGTTATTATGGCTTGTGTATCTCTCCTGATCAATGCAGATCGATAAACCTGAAGTCAATAAAGAACTGGCGTCGATGCCACTAGATGGTGCTATTCCCCATGGGCTATGGCAGGACAATCTTTACAGCCTCAAACAGGGGAGGATTATCCAAGGGCATGTTGGGCCCAGACCCAGGGGCCCCTGAGCTAGGGGACCCCCTGAGGTTGAGCTCAAGCTTAGCCCCCGCCCCCCCAAAAAAAGGGGTAACAGTAAATACCAGTGGCACACATGGTCCTTTTCACTGTTATTTACAAGTGTCAATAAAATAAGCACAAAAGTCCTAAACCAACATGATATGGTACATTACTGTACCATTACTGTGTTTGCATTTATTTGGCTTAGTTATTTTGGCTGTTTATTATTTTCAAGCAATCCCTTGAAATCCTCTGGTGTAGGGGGGGGGGGGGTCCTTTGGCTGGCGACGGCCCAGGGGCCCATCTATGCGCATGTAACAACTGTGTTTGACAATTTCACAAATCGCGCAGGTGATGCTGTTACTCATATGGATATGGAGGATCGAATGAAGGTTGGAAACGTACAAATACGTACACGTACACAAAAACAATCACACTAAATGCTAGAATTAGCACCATCTAGCAGCAATTACATCTGGTGTTGGTAACAAATATCTACTTACAGATATCTGCATCCTCTTCTATTTTTAACCTCATGACGTTATCTACATACTGTTACTGTACGCTACACACATACTGTACATGCCACACTCATGTCAGGAGGATTGCATTGCGTATTGTCTTATATATAGCCTACTGTACTTGTTTTCCTTGTTATACTTTCTAATCCCCACTGGTCTTCCCTCTCCCGGAAAACATGTTTTAAAAAGAAAAACATGATGGAGCTGGTCATGGAGGAAGCATTTGGCCAGGGGTGTCATTTGGGGTGACAATAAAAGCAGAGAGAGTCTGACACATTCAGCAGGTGCAGGAAAATGGCTGCTGACCTCCGGTTTGGTCGATGCGCGCCACTGACAGATTTCTTTTCCTCTCTCACTGCTTCAGCAAGTCAGAAATAGAGACAAAGAGCTGAGAGTGTGGAAAATCCATAGAAACAGAAAGATTAGGAGCTTTAATTATCTTATAAAACTCTCTTCTTCTCCCACCTCCTCCTCCCCCGCACCACTCCGCTCCGCTCCGTGGTGCGGTGCGGCACGGCGTGGCCGCAGCATGCGTTAATGTGCAGCGCCGGATAACAAGATAACAGCATGTTTACTCGCTCTGTACGGAACTTATCAGCCCCACAATCTAATTCCTATGAGCTGGTTTCCCCGGGTCTGTGCGTCTGATGAACTGTGGTGAAAGAAGTACTACTTTTTGTAAGAGAAGCAATGTAAAAAAAAATACTGTACATTCAGTACAGACATGGCCTTTATCCAAAATTTCATGACAACAGAATTGACCTCAACATGCCTGTATACTGTACCTACTTCCTTAGGGATACTCACTCCTTTTCAAAATGTCTTGTGTTTTCAAATACTTTCAAAACCTTTTTATTTTCAAATACAGCTGATCTACAAGTTTGTTTGCATGTTGTATCACGATACACTGGGACCTTAATCGTAGATTAGATCATATATTTTCTAATATCGCAGGAATTCAGCATTCATTTTTTCCAAATGGTTTATATAAAGGCGATTACACCGTGGACAAAGACAACTCAGGTTGTGACAAATCATGACAGCACACACAATGTTTTGGGACAACCAAATAATTGGAAAAACGAAACAAAAAGTGTTGTACCCCGTGTGTTTTTCTTGTATGATAATATCGTGCTGGTTGTCGTGATTTGTCATGACCCGAGTTGGCTTTGTCTGCGGCATAATCATCTTAAAGGTCTTAACATAATTCATTTTTGGAAAAATCTATGACGAATATGAATGGGGAAATAATTACTTCTGGGATGCGGGCAATGTCATGAAAGGGGCGGGGCTGCGCAGCTCTACAGTAGTCTACAATACATCTGCCTCAGAGATGGACGGACACTCAATGTACAAATAAAATGACATCAAAATTGTACTGGTACAAGTACAGTACTCAGGTAAATGTTACTCTCTGCAACTGACAACAAGAGAGTGTGGGAGGGGGGGTGAAGGCTGGAGGTATAATTGCGGGGTAACATGTAAGGAGGTACAGTGAGGTAGCTGTGCTGCAGCGGTGTGTGTGTGTGTGTGTGTGTGTGTGTGTGTGTGTGTGTGTGTGTGTGTGTGTGTGTGTGTGTGTGTGTGTGTGTGTGTGTGTGTGTACAAACAAAGGGCCCCATTGTGTCGGTGGAGGGAGGGGGGTCAGGGGGCCGGAGAATTGATCCCCAACAGAGGAGCCTCTCAAAGGGAGTGGAGAGCCACAGGGAGCTGATCCAATCAGACGGGGCTGGAATGGCGACTTGTCTTTTCAGCACAGGTATACGGTTTCACCCAGCTGGACAGGGCCGGATGTAACATTTCCCCATTTGGGGGGGGGGGGCATACCATTTTCAGTTACAGGACTGTTATTAGGCAATTAAGCGTCAATAATAACATCAGTTGTTGAAGTTGCAACTGACAAGCAGCATGCATTAAGCTAAAGGTCTAACTCAGAGATTTCTGTTTTCAATGATGAAATGCTGTTGGTTTAGTGGTGCCACAATTGTAGTTAGTTTGTAGCAGTAGTAGTTTACTTTAAATATAAGCACTTTAATTTGAAATATCTTTGCTTGTTTTGCATGCCATCATATTTGGTGGGGCAGTCAGGACATTTAGGGGGGCATTGCCCCCCCATGCCCATACCTAGATCCGCCCCTGCAGCTGGATGGAGACGTGCAGGCCGGGCCAACCTGGCTTCTAACGCGCAGCAACGCAATACAGGTGCAATGGGCCTGCCCAGCGGGTAATGGAGTCGCATGGTCGCCATAAGCAGCATTACAGGCTTTCTGTCTGTACATTCTGGAGGTGTAATAATCTTCATCAATAGTAGATTTGGTGCGGATGGGTTACCCCTACCCCACCATAACCTTAGAACATAGGCGTGTTCAACCTTTTTGATAGCAGGGCCTACTATTTATTCAGCATTTGAGCCACGGACCACCATTTGAGGATATTTTAGCCCCACAGACCCAAAAACTAAAGATTTCTTTTGCTTTCGTCCACAATATCAGGCTAGACTTTGGAAACAAAACAGTTACAGATCAAAAATGACAATCTTCTACATTCTCTAGTTGTGTAGACTCGGGCTAATTCAGATGATAAATATTTATCTCTTGACAGTGTAAACATGAAACCAAACGGGCCCACAAGGGTCCATTTGGTTTCATTTTTACGCTCTCAAGAGTTATATCTGGTTCACCAACTTTTCATCAGGTTAACCAACATAGCTGCGGACCACTGGAACCCTCTCAAGGACCACTGGTGGTCCCCGGATCACTAGTTGAAAACCACTGCCTTAGAAGAATGGAGCATTGGATGTTGTTTGAATTTGCTTATTCCTATCGCTCCAAAGTGAAATTTTTGTTTTATCGTCTTTCCATAATGTTACCAGTATGTTCTCACTCACTCACACTTGACACTACTGCATCGTAACATTGCTGTATTTCAGCCGTAACGCGTGAGCTCTCGCAACAATCAGGCGACATGGTGACCCACAGCAATGCTGTTACTGCAGTAGTGTGAGTGTTACAAGTTACAACACTGTTGACATTATGGAGAGATGACAAGAACTACATTTTGGAGGGATGGAGAAAAAAAGCCAATGGACAACATGTTGAACACTGCTGCAGGGAATGGTATACCAGAATGAGTAGTAGATACTTTAAGTTATCAGGTATCCACAAAGGAAAATGTGGGGAGAAAGATACGTAACCTGCACGCATACACGCTCAGTCAACACACACACACACACACACACACACACACACACACACACACACACACACACACACACACACACACACACACACACACACACACACACACACACACACACACACACACAGATTAACAGGTGTAAACCTGCTTTCATGTTGAAAGGCAGCATTCGATCCCCAGACCTTTCTAAATGTGGGACAGAATCCTCCGGCAGGCAGGCAGCATGCAGCTCGCTGCTCGTCGCTAACCAACGCAGCGTGGATAAATGCACTGGGAGGACAGACAGGGTGAGAACAGACAGTGTGTAGATAGATGGAGGAGTGAGGAGGGGCTGACTCCCATCTGCTACTATCCTGTCTTTCATTATAGCTGATTGGTGATGTTAATTCATATGAGAGCTCTTCCTTCGCCACGCTCTGCAATGTTTGTCGGAGCTGGGTGGGAATCAAAACCGTTCCTATATAAATTAATATTTATTTTTAAAAATAAAATAAAAGCGGCGAAAACAGACAATCTATAGGTTTATGACGTTGTACATCAGATATTTTCACAAGTATGGCTCGAGCATCTTGCATGTCCAAAGTACTGCATTTGTTTTGCGAAAAAGAAAAGTTTGCATGCAGCGATGCATCGTTTTCTGCCTCCGACAAGGATTTTTATCGCCGGTGTTGTGTTGTTGTGCACCTTCACCACCGATCCAGCACTCTCTCTCCCCCGCCCTCCATGCATCACTCAGCCCCTTCTCCTCTCTCTCTCTTTCCTTCATTCTATCACAAATGTGATCATTGTTCTGTCCAAGGTCAACAGACCTCCTCACGACTGCAATGACAGAGTTCTCCTCCTCTCCTCTCCTCTCCTCTCCTCTCCTCTCCTCTCCTCTCCTCTCCTCTCCTCTCCTCTCCTCTCCTCTCCTCTCCTCTCCTCTCCTCTCCTCTCCTCTCCTCTCCTCCCCTCCCCTCCCCTCTCCTCCCCTCCCCTCCTCTCCTCCCCTCCCCTCCCCCCCCTCTCCTCTCCTCTCCTCTCCTCTCCTCTCCTCTCCTCTCCTATCCTCTCCCCTCCCCTATCCTCCCCTCTTCTCTCCTGTCCTCCACATAACACTCAGCAGAGCTTGCCAACAGGAGCTTCCCCTCTGTTGGTTTTGCTACAGTTTCCTGTTTCAGGCTCATCTGTGCACAAAGCTTTCCTTTGGAGTGCCTCTGTCGTGTCCTGACAACAAGCTACTGTTCGTTCTCCTGGCAAATATCTTCACGCCTAGGCGGGTTGTGTGTGTCCCCACTAACGCGGTGAGAGAAAATGGGTAGAGAAAAAAAGTACCTAGAATAAACACATGTCCGTATCAACGCAACGATCTCAGATTCGACATGAGCGCCTTGACTTGACGTCGCACATCGCCTATGACAGCTGTTTGATGCGGATGTGTTTCGTGCAAAACTCCTCGCCTTGAAACCTTGATGATGGCAGAAATACACGCAGCGAGGGTAACAGCTGACAAGACAGAGATACAATATGAACTGGGATTATAGAGAGCAGATCATTGTCTGCTGCCAGCACACAGCAGCCACAGATCAAACAATGGACAGACCCTGCATTGTTCCATAAACGTAGCTGTCAGGTGGAAACCTCTTAAGTCCAAAACCATTATATTTTAATTTAATTAAAACAATTTAAAATAGATTATGTACAAGCTCACAATGCCTCGTACTATCGATGGGAAATTTTCACTAGTATGACGAACAAGGTAGGCTCATTTACAATAAAACCTAAAAATTTGAAAAGTGAGGTTCTCATTTCTTTTCTGATACTGTGTGTGTGTTTATGGTATAAATCGCTCTCTATCTTTCTTTTAGCTGCAATAATGAGCCTGCACAACTGAGAATTCCACCCACCTCACTTTCCTGATCCTGTGGACATTTTGAAAACACAAGACCCACTTTTTATTTTGCTTCTGGTTGTTTTTTTTGGGTCTCCATGCTGTTAGCTAATGTTTTTAATGTTTTCACTGAATGTTATTTCACACTATTCTTGATGTTTGCTTGGATTGTAATGATTATTTATGTTTTTGCTTGTATTATTGCCAGTATTGCCAGTACAGATTCCATGTTGATCTGAACCCCCATGTCAAAGCACCAGCGATCGCCAAGCAGTTTGCCGTCAATGAGATGCATGCATACATGCGGCCGTCTTTAGGATTCTTATTGTTGTTTTTTATATTATTATTACTTGTGACATGACTGACAATAAACCAAAAGATTGATTCTGATTCTGTTCACAAGCATGAGTTACAAAACAACCAAGTGTTGTTTATCAAAGAGAGTACTGTATGTGGGCACCAGTTGTTGTTTATCCATTTACATAAACAATCTCTCAACTCTTGCTTGTAATGGGAGAAAAATCAAGAGAGATATTTCTGTCAGCCTGTTCCCTTGTTGTTTTTAACAGAGCCATGATATTTTCCTTCATATCGTTTGCGGTGTGTCACTCCCACACACACTGACGCACATCGGATGAAATCAACGAGTTGTGTTGACGTCAGCGTTTGAGTTGAGTTCTACCAAACTTCTAAATGGACCCAGTCCATTTGTACCGGAAAGTAAAATGCCGGAAAGTAAATCCTTAAGAGCCGTTATTACTTGTCGCGTTCCTTAATTACTCCACCATGAGCAACCTACATACAACACAAAGTGCAATTGGTTCATTTGTACGGCGCCTTTATCCAATTCTGTATTTCAACATGTAGTATTGATACTTTTACTCAAGTAAAAACTGTTTATTATTTTCGCCACTGCACACAGTGAGAGTGTATTTATTACTTTTACTACATACGGTATGTGATCGCTTGGTCGTTTTGTAGCATCAGTGTCAATGCAGTGCAGTAGACAATAGGCTGGCTGGGATGCAGAGGTGATGTATCTTAAGGGATCACTCTGCAGCAGTGATTTTCTTAATTAATATGACAATAATAATTTATATCCATTATGGTAGAAACCGAGATAAACAATCCCTGCAGAGCATTTCACAGGGCGAGAGGTCAAAAGCTAACGTTACACATTTACATCGCTCGGCAATTATTGTTTTTTGTTTATTTCTGTCATCCATGATGTCTGAAATGTCTTCACAGAGTTTTGTCACAAATGATCTTCAGCCTAGGGCGAGAGCAGGGCCGGATTTAGCCATCCCTACTAGGGTGGGCTGGAAGAATGGCAAGGTAAGCTCATCCTTTTTGACACTAGGAGATTCAGATTGACCCTGTTACAGTATTACAGCATACTACAGTATATAAGGAGAAAAACTAAAGAGCAGGATTGCGTTCTCTGCGGTCAGAGTGTTGCTTGGTGCTCACAGGTTTAAAGTGAGGCAGGTGGAAGGTCGCTGAAGGGCTGGATGTACCACAGACAGGACTGGAGGCGAGGTGTTAAAAGTTGATGAGAATCATAAAGGTCATGTAGGCAGGCCTCATCAGATTGTCCCAATGGAGGGAGAGAGAGAGAGAGAGAGAGAGAGAGAGAGAGAGAGAGAGAGAGAGAGAGAGAGAGAGAGAGAGAGAGAGAGACAAAGCAAGGCTGTAGCACACTGCATTCAATGACATATACAGTATATACCGGTACATCCTCACCATTGTCATTTCTCTGTAAATTAACTTCGTACTACATCGTGGTATGGTTTCTGCCAACATTGGTATGAGAATGGGTGAACGGAATGTACAGTCTATATAAAGTGCCTTGGATAAAGGCGCTAGGCCTAAATGCACCATTTGCCTTTTTATCAGATTTGCAAGCTCGAATCTGGTGGAAAATTCAAGCTACTTTTGCAGTTTTGGAATTTGAATCCTGAGTAACAGTTTGGCACATACAGTATGAGGTTTTCATATGACAGAGATGATATTGTTGCATATCGTTGGTCACGTCAGGCCAATCTGGGAACCCGAAATCAGCAAAACAAAAGTTTGTTTCTGTGAATTTTCCTCATGGGGACTCCCAGTTAGCCAGGCATAAAGTCACCCATAATTTGATGTCTTTACTATATACTATTTCTACTACTATAGTCTTTACTATAATACTATTTATTAGTGTTTTTGTTGATTAATTGCTCATTATGGCCAGTTTTGTATACCGGACATCATAGAAAACCAATATATGGCAAAAGGGGGGATGTCATGAATCATGATTTTTAATCCAGTATTTTGTACAAAAAAACAATCCTTTAAGCCTAAAAACAGGCATAGCCGTCATCGCAAATGTGATGAGGTCAGCATATTTGGGCACATATTATGGCCGAATCCAGGAGCAGACCTCTCAGTCTGTGATATGGAAGAAACACAAATAAAATATCTCTTGACATCAAAGGTATCTATTTCCTAAAATGTGAGTCAGCACATACAAGGTGTCCACTCCACCTGACAGCATAGATATGGAGGTATATCTCCATCTAGAGAAGAAGATGGATATGGAGCTACAGTATTTAACAGCAGGGATATGGAGGTAGCTCTCCACCTAGCAGAGAGGAGCACTGCATGTTGATACCCAGTTAGGGTGATCACATGACCACAGGACCCAGACACAAACATACTCTCATGCTTTCTGTAATGAGCTAACCAGCAGGTTTCAGACAGATGATGCATCTGTCGGGTGGAAAACTCCAAAGTCCAAAACTGCTGCTGTTTGAAGGAATATTTTTAAAGTGATTCAAAAGAGAGCCAATGCTAGGTTCTGTCAGCTTATAGATCTGTCATTGTCACTATTTTGTGTAAGACTATTACATGATCAGAACTTTAATGAATGGAGAAGCAAAGTTAGATGTTTGAATTATGGGGTTTCTGCCTGACTGCAGAGACAAATTGCAAGTATACTAACGGCAGACAGACACTCACAGACACAGACAAACATGCACGCACACACACACTCGCCTGCACACACGCACGCGCGCGCGCACACACACACACACACACACACACACACACACACACACACACACACACACACACACACACACACACACACACACAGGCATACGCACACGCACACGCTTGGGCTCAGCCTACAGACACTTTCCCAGGTTCTTGCATGGGCTCATTTGAACAAATCCATGTTTAGTCCACCCACTGTGAATGTTCCCTCAGACTGTTGCAGGGTCAGTTGTTATGAACTATTGTGTATTTAATGAGGTGTTGCACATCTTTAAACAAGCATGCACGCATGTGCGGGAGCACACACACACACACGCACGCACGCACGCACGCACGCACGCACGCACGCACGCACGCACGCACGCACGCACGCACGCACGCACGCACGCACGCACGCACGCACACACACACACACACACACACACACACACACACACACACACACACACACACACACACACACACACGCATGCATGCATACACAAATACATGCAGACATGTAGACACACACACACCCACACCCACACCCACACACACACCCACACACACACACACACACACACACACACACACACACACGAAAAGAAGGTTTAAAAAACAAAATAATATAGAATCCTCTTAACTCCCTGGGACCAAGAGACAAAGTCAAATGCACACATAGATATCGCCATGTGATTTGTGCTATTTTGAAAAATGTTTTAAAACAAAAGTTTTGAAGTGTGTCTGTGGGATTTATTATAATAGCATAAGAATATTGAACCAAAGAAAAGTGTGTCTGCCATGACACCTTCTGGACTGAAGCGATCAATTGTTTTTATTGTCACCACTTAGTCCTCATGCCTGTCATTATAAGCTCAACAATAATTGAGATTTGAGCAATTTAAGGGACCAGTGCTCTGCTTTTCACCTCTACCGAGTACACACACACACACACACACGCACACGCGCACATGCTCCTGATTAGAAATCAAATCAAACAAACAGCACAATGAATGCTGTTGTAACACCTGGTTCCCTTCCATCACATTAGACTGTGCTCTTCAGAATATGACTGAGTTTGTACAATAATGTATTTGTGTGTTTGTGTTTGTGTTTGTGTGTGTGTGTGTGTGTGTGTGTGTGTGTGTGTGTGTGTGTGTGTGCGTGTGTGTGTGTGTGTGCGTGCGTGCGTGCGCGTGCGTGTGTGTGTGCGTGTGTGCATGTGCGCACAGTATACAGCACGTTGAGTGCATGCATGTGTGCATGTGTATAATTGAGGATGCAGTGCATGCATGTTTGCTCATGCGAGAAGGACGGAGCGTGTGAGGAGACGCCCTCAGAGCTGATCCTGGATCAGCAGGTAAAGTTCATCACGATTATGGTCGCTATGGTGCTTCTGTCCTCCATGGAGCCAATCACGGCTCAGGGTGGAGGAACAGTTGTAGCAAATAGCAATGCATCTGCATTGTCTGTCAACGTCACACCCGCTGCCTGCAATGGCCTGTATATAGCAGGGGTTTTCAACCTTTTTGACACCAGGGACCACCATTTATTCAGCATTTGAGCCACAGACCACCATTTGACGACATTTTAGCCCCAAAGACCTAAAACTAAAGAATTCTTTTGGTTTGACAATTTCAGGCAGGAATTTGCAAACAAAACAGTGTAGATTTCTTAATTAAATAGTGCTAATTCCGATGATGAATATTTTAACTCTTGAGAGTGTGAAAATGAAACCAAATGGACCATTCTCAAGAGTTTCTCATTCTCAGGATGCATCTGGTTAACCAACTTTCCATCATTTAGCCTGGGGACCACCTGGAACCCTCTCAAGGACAACTGGTGGTCCCCGGACCACCTGTTGAAAACCCCTGGGCTAAAACCCCTAGGCTAAAAATTATTATTCCTCTTCTCAATTATTCCTGTTAGTCACTAAAACAAAAAAATATATATATTATATATTACCAATACTCAATGCGCAATGTCAGACGAGCTGAACTAAACATTTGACTTGTAGGCCAGTCCCTGTCTGTTAGGCAATGCTGTTATGAACAATGTTATAAACCAGTGGTTTTCAACCAGTGGTCCGGGGACAACCAGTGGTCCTTGAGATGGTTCCAGGTGGTCTCCAGCTAAATGATGGACAGTTGGTTAAACAGATGTAACTCTTTGAGAGCGTGACCCTTGAATTACCCAGAATTAGCCCAAGCCTACACAACTACAGAATGTAGAAGATTATTGGTCATTTTGACCTGTATGTTTAATTGTTTCGTTTCCCAAATCGAGCCTGGAATTGTGGTCAAAAGAAATCTTTAGTTTTGGGGGGTGTGGGGCTAAAATGTCAACGTGGTCCGTGGCTCAAATGATGAATAAAAAGTGGGCCCTGGTATCAAAAAGGTTGAAAACCACTGTTCTAAACTATGCTGTTGTGAACGCTGCCATTATGAACAATGTCCATTACATTCTGTGCACAAGCGTTTGTTGCCTTGACATATGCAAAGTACGATTACACACGGGTGCGGACTGCGGAGATATTCCAGGCGGACTGTACCTGTACGCGAGACACTCTGTAAGAACAAAGACCTCACGGACCTCACGGACCCAAATGGCAGCAAAGAGCCACACTGTGTTCGATATCAGTCACCCAACGAAGCATCGATGGCTGATCAATAGAGCGTTGCCCCCTATGGGAGACGAGTGTACCATTAGGTGTGCGAGTCGATGTGTTTGCCGGCAGACACAACAGCGCCGGGGCTGATTTTCCCTGACACCTCGTCCCCGCCTCCCACAACCTCACATGCTTGATTAGCCGCCCGCTCGGCGCCATTGATGTGGATCAGTGGTCTCCTCGCCGGTCATCCCCCCCTCATCCCCTCCCCCCGGAGTCCCATCCGTCACTCGCTTTCAGGAGGCAAGAGCGGTGAGCGCACGACGCAACCCCTCCGACCTTTGACCCTCCTGACCCCAGCTGACCCTGGGTTGATTGAGGCATGCGTGTTTGTCACAACATCTGCTCCTGTCTCACCTTTATTGCTGCTGATGTCATCACAAAACACACATGCAGGTGT
>CM076984.1:28381237-28388737 GCA_039105355.1 Benthosema pterotum | reverse complement strand
TAAATAAGAGTGACAAAGTAATATACAAGTATTTCCTTTCAAAGTGGATACTGTATATGTGGACATGCACACTAGTGTGATTGATCATTACAATATTTTTTCCATGCAGAATGTAATGCATGGAAGTCCAGCAGCATGACAGCCACATCATTGTGTGTCATACTTGCCTGCACATTGGACATGGTTAGCTGAGTGCTGACTTGTGGTAAGGGCTTGTGGTAAGGTATTTTGATGGCAGAAGTGTACCAAAGTGCACCTCCCATCCATGCTCCATTGGTGCTAGTTTTGCCTCTGGTTCTTTGGATGTTGGCAGCAGGTTGCAAGCCCTATGCATCAGAAAGGCACCTCATTTGATGTGACCTCTGATCAAACTGTTTGTGGGAGGGATAGCATCAATTCCAGTACTGACACTGAAATGGTTTTCCAATCAAAGGCCATCAAACGTTTCAGATGTTGTACTTGACCTGGCCCCTGTCCACGCATGTACCATGTACTTCTCTGCCAATGCTGCGTCTTGTTCAGTTAAGGTTTCCGTCTCACCAAAGTTTATCAGATATTTACTGGGTCAGAAGCTATGTCAGCATATTTGGTGCCCACCTTATAATGGATTGCATTTTTATAGTGCTTTTCCAAGTGCTCAAAGTGCGTTACAATGTTTAATTCATTCATACATTGGGAGGTGAAGTGGCAAATAGTCAACGCCAGCATCCTCACTTCACACATTCACACACCAATGGTGGCAAGCTCAAACCAACCAACTCATCGGAGGCAATTTGGGGTTCAATGTCTTGCCCAAGGACACGTCGACATGTACACAGGAGGAGCCGGGATTCAAACCGCTGATCCACAGATCATTGGACGACCTGCTCTACCTCCTGAGCAACAGCCACCCCACCTTGCTCATGCTCATGCAGTCCTTTCCAGTCAAGATATGTGCCTTGATCACAGTCTTGGCTAGGGGTTTTCCTTGATGCTGTGGCAGCATGAGTCGCTTTTCCGTACTCCCATACTGCTGCCAGTTTCCCTTCACCCCCAGTGGTTGGAAGTACTGTATGTGTAATTTAACAGTAAGGCAAAGGTGTCCGTAACTATAAGAACTCTCTTGCACTGTTTAACATGAATAGCCCACTCCATATGCACCACACTAGCCTGGTGACACCTTCCCCAATTCAGTTCAAGAGATCAGGGATGTCCTCACCACCAGCCACCTTTGCTGGGAGAACCTCATTGTCATGGACGACAGAGCCGACGCTGATGGTATTGCCACAGGCTCGACTGCACACCATATCCTGAACTAACAGCTGGATATTCCACTTGTTCTCTGAGTTGCTGAGGAATGGGTAAGTCTCTGTTCATGCCAATGATGTCAATGGCTGCTGCTGAGTCTGTATGTCACATGTCCTCCACTTCCTTTGGAGACCTCTCAATGTAGGAATCACTTGTAGAGGGGTGACATGAGGTCTATGACAACATGAGTGGCAAGAGCAGATGTTGCACTCAATTGGGTGAGATCAAGTCCAGGCTCAATCTCACTGACAAGAGTTTAGTTGTTGACATGAGCTGGAAGATCACCATCAACTATGCTTAAAAATGGTTGTTGGGCCTTCTGTGATTGCTCATTGAAGTGAGGTAGCTTCCTCTTTGGTATGGTTGAGTTAATTTTCTTAGTCTCCTCGACTAACGTCTTCTGTGTGTATGAGCAGTACACATGCCCCCCATTTTCTAGACAGTTTAGCAGGCACAGACCGACCCCTCTGTCTACAGCCTGCTTTGTGAGCAGATTGTGCAGTGCTACAGGCACATTGACAATGGCTATAGATTCTGTCACTCTAACATGAAGTCCAGCAGCTTCGCCACATTCTTGCTGAATTTAAGGCAGAGAGTGGTGCACAGTGCATGCTGGAGATGGCATTCTGTGTGTTTTTTGGGGTGGTCGATGGTGAGAAGGTTGAAGATGTTGGTGATCAACCAAATCTCATGAAACAAGCTGAAACTCTGCAACAGCATTTGCATTGCATGTGGCTCCTAATAGTGACCCTTCGACACCCACTGAATGGTCTACTTGACCTTCATGTCACTCCTACAGCACAGAACACCTTGACGATCCTGAACAACTCACTGACCAAACTCTAGCACCTTGATTTGCACAAGATACCTTGAGCATGAAGCTGCATGATGCAGGCAGTTTATGCATTCACATTTTGTAAAGATCGCCATAGTCTCAACATTACCGCATGTCAATTTCAGTTTCCTTTGCATTCAGAGACTACAGCATTTTTTTTTATTACAGCTACCAACTCAAGCCAAACTCCAAAGAATTGGCAGAGCTCTGACTTGGCCTCACATTCCTTCTCAAACTCCAGAAGTTCCTGATTAAATTTCTCTACTTGTCCTATCAGTGCATTAAACTGATCTGGGGAACGTTGATTGGCAGCAGAACACCTTGACGTGTTCTGCTGCAAATCCTGTGTTAGCACTGGATATGCCACTTTGTCCTTGTAGTGCCAGAACATCTCCCACTGGAGTGACCTGATCACATCCTCTACAATCAGCATCCCAGAGCCAGACATAATGGCTGTCGTTTATCACGGACTCTATTGCACCATGTCTTATGCACATGTAGGCCTTCTAAGGTTTATGAAAAAACAAGAGATATCAGTATCAGATATGAATAATTAATCTCAGAATTAGTTGAAATAGACCCATTGCACCTGTTATTACCCCTAACAATGGTTGGTTATGGTCTTTGGAATAGCAAAATGACCTTGACCATGACCTTTAAAGGTCAAAACCACCCAAAATGGTCATAACAACATCAGAAATGAATTTCCCACCTCCTAATTAGTCAGGATAGAGGTATTGCATGTGTATGTACACAAAAGTTGGATTTTCATCATATACGATGGCGGCCATATTTGATTCGGCCATTACGCCCTTCGTGGCACTATGACGGACAAGCACCTCAGTGATTTTTCATGTCTAGGGACCCCTTGACTCAATTCAAGTGAGAAATTCCCATGACGCAAAATTGCGAACAGGCATATATGCTAGGAACTTGAAATCTACAGTAATACTTAAAATCATGGAGAAATATTTCAACTAAGCTCAATCTACTACGGTAGTTTTTTAAATTAATTTACAGCAGAGATCAGATAAGGTCCAAACTCACCCAGGGCAGAAATCGCCTTCTGTACTGATGCCTTTTTTAAGATACAGTGAATAAGGTTGACAACTGTGCTTTTTTACATGCTCGTTCAGGTGCGACAGAAAAGGGTCTGACAGTAAATGGGGAGAAAGACATGGGAAGTGACATGCACGCAGCAAAGATGTGGGGATGTGGACCTGCAATATGCTGTCAGGCTACAATGAAGCCTAAAGGTGCACGGACCACTATGCTATCAGCCTGAGCCATGATATCTTACAACAAAGGATCTATGTTGTAAGAACATCAATAACCTAACAAGATCAAGGTTCACTTTAAGAGAGAGAGAGAGAGAGAGAGAGAGGGGAAGAGAAAGAAAGAAAGAAAGAAAGAAAGAAAGAAAGAAAGAAAGAAAGAAAGAAAGAAAGAAAGAAAGAAAGAAAGAAAGAAAGAAAGAAAGAAAGAAAGAAAGAAAGAAAGAAAGAAAGCTACTCAAGTATGTGTAGGCAATATACAGTAATTTCATCTAGGATTTCTACCATAATAGCAGGAAGCAGAAACATACAATATAAACAAACAGAGCACCTTCTCCCGTCATCAATATTGAAATTGGTGTATTTTCCTCAATAACATATGATTCCGCGGGGCGTAGTAGTGATATTTGTGATACTTGTGATATTTGGAATGTATCTAAAGTGGTTCAGCAGAGTATTCTTCTGTGGCCCCTGATGCTGTCGAAATAAAAAAGAAATTGATGAAAGGAATTCCTGGGCTCCCCAGACAAAAATTCTGAAAACGCCTTCTCTATGTACTCTGGAGTGAGGTGCATCCTCTAAATTCTGTAACTGTGCATGGGGATGCAATTGTACATGAACCTTCAGTGGTTGTGTACAGGGTCCCTGCAAGGAGCCGCCCGCGAGTTTAAGCTCCACTAAATTCCATTGCTAATCTGGGCCTAGTAATAAACAGTGTATAATTTGGGAACATGAAAAAGGCCTTTGGAGTGCCATGCAAAGTAATACCCGATGCAGAGCGATTGATAAAGGACACGGTATTGAAACACTAGTAGCGATTAGACTACAGCTACTACAGCGACTTCCTGGTTAGGGCGATATAGTCATATCCCATATCAATTATATTTTTTAGACAAATGTAGTTTAGATAAATTGTCAGGATAAAAAGGGATAAATATTATTAAAAAGGTAAAGCCATTTTATTTTGAACGTGACACTTCCTGTTGAGCCACATGAGAGAGGGAGGTGTGAGTGAAGCTACAAATGACTATTCTGTATTAGGGGTGTATTATACAGTAACTTCTGATTAATGGAAAGTTACTCATCTGGTTGACTTTAGTGGAGAAATACCTATGTTTTTGGAACCACTTGGAAGTAGGTTCTGCTGATGTCCATCATTGCATAAGCTAAAATCCAGAGATGAAACAGAAGACAACTATTGCATGCATTAGACTATCCACAGTTTGCAACACTAAATTATAATTATAATAGATTGAATCTGGAATTGCAACACCCTCCATTGACAGCCCAAAGATCCGAAATAGAATGTCCAATCTGACTGTATTGTACAGCGTTAAACTCACTCACATTGCAGCTTGAATAATTGTCCTCTTTTCGATCTACAAAGCTTTGTTTCATAAAAACACACAGACATCTTATGAGCCATTTTTTGTAAAGAGATTCTGTGCAGGTGATTTTAGAAGCGTTTAGAAGCGTTTGTCAAAGTCACTGAACGGCCCTGTGTGCCACCTGTTTCAGCAGGAAGCTGCACCCAATAATAAAAAGGAGTTCTTCCAAACTCCAATGCTTAGGAAGAAATATCACAGCATGGAATTCCTTGACAGAAAGTAGCACATGACATGTCTGTGGCGGATTTTTATGAAACAAATGCTTTGAGGATATAATCAATCAGGCTCGCCCTACAGCCGCCATGTTGGTGAGCTTAACGCTGTTAAATACAAGCAGAATTCGATTTGAATGTCCAGTAAACGAATGGAATTGCGACTTCAGATTAATCCTATTATAAAAACAAATCTAGTGTTGCAATTCGTGGCTGAAGGTTTGACTACTAGATTATGAAAATAGTTTGATGCCACATGGCACTGGAAATTTACTAAAATCTGTGTTTTGCACTACACATAAAACACACCTTCCTGCTGGCCTCTCAAGTAACGTTCTTTTTTCACTCAAGCAAACAAAAGAAATGTTTAGTTTTGGAGTCTGTGGGGCATAAAATGTCCTCAAATTGTGGTCTGTGGCTCAAATGCTGAATAAATAGTGGGCCCTGGGATCAGGTTGAAAACCACTGCTGTTAAGCATCACGCACAACAACACGGCGGCCACTCCGAGACACAGATAGTTAACAGCACACAGCGCTGGATGGACCGGTGTGGCATCAGAGAAGTCAAGGCTGGTCCGATCTCAGCACGCAGAGCCGCGGGACACTGCAGGACCACGCAGTCCTTTCAGCACCAGACCCGGGTAGGTGTTTTTCCCCTCTCTCCTCGGCTGGTAAATCACTCCACAGCCAGGCTGCTAGCTACAGAGAGGAGCGTAGAGCCGGGCCCGACTCAGTGTGATATTAGATTAGCATTACAAAGGCTTTCCTACCATCTGTGACAGTGGGAGAAGAGGAGAGGAGAGGGGGAGAGGGAAAAAAAATCACTTTTCCGTTTCCAAAGCGGCGTTGGGGCTGACGTTTCCATAGCTTCTGGGAGGATTGATGGGAGGACGGCTGGGGATGACAAACGCAACACAGTCCTGCCGTTCTGACAGGTGTGATTTACCTACAGGAGACACACAGCGAACGCATGCTGAGGGGAGCCCCGCGAGTCACTCAGTCAGACAGTGGCTGCCAACCATTCCTAGCCCCAGTCAGGAGCTAACAGAAATAAGGTTACTCACCGCCATTATTAGCCACATGAACCTGTAGCCTCCGTATTCTGGGGGCGTGCATGAAAAATAGCAAATCTGCACATAATGCGCCGCGACTTGTCCATTTTCACGCAAGAAGATTTGGTGTGTTGTGGCAGTGGTTTTCAACCAGTGGTCCAGGGACCACCAGTGGTCCTTGAGAGGGTTCCAGGTGGTCCCCAGCTAAATGATGGACAGTTGGTAACCAAATGGACCCTTATAGATCTGTAGCTTTTGAGATTGTAAAATCATACCAAAGGGACCCTTACGGGTCCCTTACGGGTCCCTTTGGTATGATTTTACACGCTTGTGAGTTAAATATTATTTAAACATCTGAATTAAGCTACTTCATTTTCAAGAATGTACACATTTCGAAACGTTTGACCAACGTTTTGCCAGTTATCCCTCCTAAATAGTGGACACAAACTTGAGAATCCTTTTGGGTCCAAGTTTTGGGTCCAAGAAACTAAACTCAAATGGAGGTCCATGGCTAAAATGCAGAATAAATAGTGGGCCCTGGTATGAAAAAGGTCGAAAACCCCTGTATTGTGGGATAGAGTACCACCCCAGCCAACCTGTAAGGCATAAGTGGTGAAACCTGTTGGCGTTTTTCACTGACACTCAAAAGACAAAGCACGTTTACGATCAATCAGACACCTTTTTAAAGTGCTTTGACCAACATTAATTCATAACCAGCTCTCTCTCGCTCCCTCTCCATCCCTCTCTCTCTCTGCATTCCGCATTCTCTCTCTCCTGTCTGAGAGCGGAGAGAGATCTGTGCTGGGCCTGGGCGGTCCAGGGGGACTGAAGAGACTTGGCTCATCCACACAGCGCTCCCCTCGCTTCCCACTGTAGTCTGTTGTCACTCGGTCGCTGGTCGGACGCCAGTCGCCTACTTGGCAGGGAGAGGCGCTGTACAAAGCAACTGGCAGGTCTGGTAAATAATGCTGATGGGGTGTGATAGAGGGAGAAGACTCTCCTTTTATTCCACACAGCCACTCTATCTGTTTTAGAGCAGAGAGGAGAGACAAAGGCCCCCTTCCTTTTTTCCATTCAACTGGAGGGGAGGGTTGGGAAACCTACCTAGCTGTTCCTTGTGTTATCTTCCGTGTTCTGTTTGCCAGCTTAAGAAAGGGGATGAAAAAAAAAACACCCAGCAAATGGCAATTTTCAGAACCACCCAGCACTGTAGGAACAGACAAGCTGCCAGCGGATAAGATTTACAGTTGAAACTTCATGCATACAATTAAACAGATGAAGGGGGGACAAGTGGACAATAGCGATGCAGCTTCGAGGAGAAGCACTCATCATGGCAATCATGCAAAGCCCTCTACTTAGGGAGAGAGAAGGAGAGAGAAATAGAGAGAGAGAGGGAGAGGTGGAGAGAATGAGAGCGAAAGAGAGTGACAGGGAGAGGAAGGAAGAGAAAGA
>CM076984.1:28373737-28378737 GCA_039105355.1 Benthosema pterotum | reverse complement strand
TGCGTTTTGTGCACTTGTGTGAAGGTGGAAGAGACCGAATGGACCTCACAGTACATTAAATGTACGTATGTTATTAGTGTGAAAGAGAGGAGAAGGGGAAAGAGAGGAGAGGACGGGACTAGGAGAGAAAAGGAAAGCAGAAGAGGATAGGAGTGCGTCAGGGACAGGCGGAGGAAAGCGCGTGCACACGGAGCACTGCAAAGCCTGTGACACATGACACAGCTCATAAGGGTTCAGCAGGCAGACCAGGATGGCATTCATGTAGCCTTCTCCTTCATGTATATTTAAACATTCCCAGAGCTCCGGTTCAATTTGGTGTGAAAACGCTTGCTTTCTTAAGACACACCGCATTTCCACATTCCAGAAGTAACCGTGAATGGAGAGAGAGAAAGAGAGAGAGAGAGAGGGTGGCACCAAACAAAATATACATATTCTTTTTTTTTAAATCGGTTCATTTTAATTAGCAGAAAAAAAAATACAGTATGCCGCATCAATCCCCGACACATTAGGTAGTGTGTGATCTTCGCACATCATGGGCGTATCTTGGAGAACCTCAGTGTGTGTTTGTGTGTACGGGTGTCAGTGTGAGAAAGTGCGTGGGCGTATTTGCTTGAATGTATCTTTGTGTAAGAAGAAAATGACGAGAGAGAGAGAGAGAGAGAGAGAGAGAGAGAGAGAGAGAGAGAGAGAGAGAGAGAGAGACGTGGAAGAACACAAAGACTATGTTCAATGCAAAGAGCAGAGATGAAAAACGTAGTGATAGAGTGATTATGGTTGCGTGTATGTGTATGTATATGTGTGTGTGTGTGGGGGGGGTGTACCCAGGGGGTGGGAACGGTTTCAGTGGTACACATGATGTTCTTCTGGAGCAACAGGCCAAGGGCTCACTGTTTATCCTGCACAACGCCTCGTTCTGCCTACTGCCCGGGGCAGCCATTCAGAGCATCTCTTTGCACACGGTAAAATCCTCAGCCATTCATTTAGCTCTTAGAGAGTAGCCTACAGAGCAACCAGCATTTGGTCGCATTTGTGTTGTCTCTGGGGTTTACGAGCGGATCCGTTAATGCGGATGACTTTATCGTGCCCTCTTGTAATGACTCGCAGACAAACGCTCTCTTATTCATATGCTGCGTGCAGATAGTACCATCACCTTCAATAGAGGCTAGCGACAACTACAAAGCCACAAAAAGGGTCACCATTAAAGAATATTTGTCTTGGTCAAATTTCAGCGTTGCTCTCTTTATACATAAAGTACATCTGAGGCGGTAGGAGGCTCGTCCACCAACTTACAAAAATAAGCATCATGTGACATTCAGGTACGATGATGGATTAAGGATGATCAGCCCAGACAGTGACATGTGAGATTAACAGGTGGTCACCTCCACTCCCTGAATGCAGATCTTGTCCAAAGACAACAGAGCTTACTACCACACTGATCACCACTACTACTACGCCTCATTCCACCACAAATCCTGATCCTACCCCAAACTATCCTGGACCCACCACACCATCACCCCGGCCCCAACCTACCAGGTTTATTATAGTTATGGATTTTTTCATTTTAGTTCAGTTTTAGTTAGTTCTGACACTTTATTTTCTAATTCAGTTTTTAGAGCGGGTTTGCTAGTTTTTATGTAGTTTTTATTTTGGTGAAAATATTTCGTTTTAGTTTAGTTAAAGTTGTAGTTTTCGTTTTTTTTTTTTTTTTTTTTTTTTTTTTTTTTCTGTGCTTTGGTTGTCAGGTATAGGATTAAAAAATGTGCCAAAGTAGGAAAAGGTTGGTATTCAACTCTTGCTTTGAGTTTCATAGTAGATTGGATGATTGCACTCTCCCACAAGAACACATTTTTTACCCCCAGTGTTATGGAACTCAGTGGACCATGATGGTCACCAAAACATTTTGGATTTAAAAGCGTTATGAAAAATAAAACTAAGGGTATTTGGGGTATAATTTCAGTTAGTTTTAGTTCGTTTTCTGAACCCACATTACAGTTTTAGTTTAGTTATCATTTTTTGCATTGAACTTTAGTTTTTATTAGTTTCAATCAACTCAAATGTATTTACAATTTTAGTTTTCATTTTTTAGTTAGTTAACTATTATAACCTTGAACCTACCCCACCAATCTTGTTGATTATAATGGTCATCATAGATATAATCATCATCATCATCAGAGTGATTGTCTATTAGTACTGTAAGCCGTCCAAGGACAAAAAATATATTGCAGCCTGGCTGAAGCCTGACGAAATGAGCTGTTGGCAAATAGTTGCCTGTCAGCAGAATGGTCTGGAATAGCTCTATTGTCCTTTTCCTACTCCAGAAAATTGGGGTGGCCAATTGGAACACAGTATGCAAACATAAAGTATTTGAATACTGTGCCCTAATTGGCCACCCCAGTTCTCTGGCGAAGGAAATGGGCATACATTGACCTATCCAGACCAATTTGGTTTGGCTTTAGCCAGGCTAGAAGTAATACCGATGAAGTAAGGGCGTGAATTTGAAAGCTCCGCAGCACATGGATTAAATAAACACTAAAAAGGCACTCATTTCTATGTCATCTGTACATCCTTAGTCATGATGTAAAAGAAATACAGAAACTGATCCTTTCTACTTTGCTCTCCAATGTCATATGTGGACATACTGTACATACCGGTATGTGGATATTTCTATAGCTTGATCTTTTGTGTGATTCTAAGGCCCGTTTCTAAGGCACTGGCAGACACATCCAGCCTGAATCTGTTCTGAATCAATGGACCAGGTGTAGCCAACACTTCCTTGTTCATTTTAGATCATCCAAAAGCTTCCTGTTATGGATGTTGCCATGTCTGCTTTTGACTTTGCTCTTGTTTTTTCAGTTAATGGCAATTACTAGTTGCAGGAAGCATTTTTTATATCTATCCTTGTACCCTAATGTTTAAATCTGTGATTCTGCTCAAATATTGTCACACACACACCTCATCTGATTTTTTTTTGTCAGCCACTTTTTTTATTTTATTCTGCCCCATTTATATAAAACAATAACTATTTTGGAACACATCAGATCTATAAACTGGCAATGGCGCACTGTGAGATTGCAGATCTGCTTTTCTCAAGTAGCCTGCTGATGTATAGTCATAAGTATAAATAAGTAGCTATAGCTCCTTTGGGGTGGCTACTTTCCATAGACCTCTCTCACAATCTGGCGAGACCACAGAGAGTAAATGGTGCCAGATTGTGAGAAATAAGCAACCATGGTCGATGTAAATAAAATAGTTCTTGTTTTCTATAAATGAAAAATAAAAGACCGGCTCAAAATATTCTTCAGATGGGGGTCTGTGTAACGGATAAAGTTACATGGGAAATCGGGGATCCTGTTTGAGCAGAATCATATAGTTTAACCAACATTAGGGAGCAAGGCTAAATAAAATGCTCCCTGCAACTGTAACTACCCTTGATTTACTGAAAAAAACACGCCCCAAGTTGCTTATAAAAAGTAGACATGGCAACATCCATGGCAGGAAGCTTTTTAGTGGTCCAAAAGGAACAAGGAAATGTTGGCTGCCATAGATACACTAGATCAGGCATCCAAAACCTTGAGGCGAAATGGACATGTGGCCGAAGGTGGTATTGCAGTTTTTGAGCGCAATGGGCCTTATTCACATGAATTCACACTAATGCTCTGCTGTTGTTCAGGATAGGAAAAGAGTGCATTGTGGGCTACATTGGGCCTTATTTACGTGAACACGCTCGACCGAAGGAGTGAGGGAAATCGCCTCTCGTGCTGGCTGAGCAACTTAATGCAAGTGGATGAGGGACTTCTGGTAACTCCTCTGTTCAATATATACTCTAAGTTGGCTGCACCGCCCCGAATTGAGTTTGGAATCTGATTTGTTTAAATTAGTCATGCGACCTGTCAGACCAATCAGATTTCTAGCTTGAAATGACATAACTGATTCAGGCTGGATTTGGCTGGCAGTGTAAATCGGACCTAAGTGACCTGAAATCTTGGACTGTAGGGAAACACCATTGCTACTTTTAACTAACAAGAGCCAGTACTTGTACAGGACTACCCTCTACACTCAGCCAGAGTGGAGTAGTTATCCAATTCATTACTTCTGAAAAGTAGAAAATCAGACCACCACCTCCCACACCCCACTGTACACCAGAGTCATCTAATAACAAAAATGAATATGGTTTATTGATTAACACTTTAGTCTGCCCTCAGTCACACGGACAAAAGGGTAAATGATGCATTTATATGGCGCCTTTTAGCCTTGGTAACCTTGCTGTTACCACCACAACAACACATTGTGAGCTACCGCCGCACTACGAAGAACTCACTAATGTTAAGCTAACTGTAGTGCTTTAATTTCAAGAACTGACAGTTTGATTATTATACACTATCTATCTAACTCTGAGAGCTACCTCCAGTACTGTACTGTACTTGAACTGCTTTCCTTCTCCTACATAACATTAATTTTCCCTAAACGTAAGAAAATAGCTGATCTACAACCTATAGCTATGACTGACACACCTGGCGACCGCCTGGAACCCCCTCCCCGGACGGCCCACAGAGCCCACATTGAGAACAAGATCTCTATAAATAATATACAGTATGTTCTACCTATAACGTTCCAAACATACAAGATTGCTGTTCTGTCACTGTTCACTGGTATAGATCTGGGTTTGGCTGCATGGGGTTGAATAGGACACATTGCACCCTGTGCCTCTGACCTTGTGAGAAGCATCTCTCTCTCTCTCTCTCTCTCTCTCTCTCTCTCTCTCTCTCTCTCTCTCTCTCTCTCTCTCTCTCTCTCTCTCTCTCTCTCTCTCTCTCTCTCTCTCTCTCTGGCTGTTCTTTATGGTGCGCTGTGGCCTTGCTTCCTGCATGCATCTCTCTCCCCTCTCTGCTGGCTGAATGACAGCTGATAAAAGCTCTGGGCTTTCACTCAGCAATGCTCGATTCACTCACGGTGCAATTCAACTGCAACAAGGAGAGGAGCATGCTTTAAAACAGCCCAAC
>CM076984.1:28351237-28368737 GCA_039105355.1 Benthosema pterotum | reverse complement strand
GGAATCAAACCCAGGACCTTCTAGCTGTGAGGCGACACCACTAACCACTGTGCCACCATGCCCCTTTTTTCAACCTTTTTCAAATCAGGGCCCACTATTTATTCTGCATTTTTGCCACAAACCACCATTTGATGTTGAGTTTAGTCTCTTAAACCCAATTGGATTTTCAAGTTCTTGTCCACAATTATGGAGAGATAATGGGAAAAACGTTGGTCAAACTAACAATTGTTCTCATTTTCTAAATGTGTAAAACTCTAGATTCTTAAAAATTAAGCAATTCAGATGTTTAAATATAATTTAACTCTTGACAGCGTAAAATGAAACCAAATGGATCCGTAAGGGTCCATTTGGTTTCATTTTACAATCTCAGGAGTTACAGATCTATAGTATATTCGGGTCCATTTGGTTACCAACTGTCCATCACTTAGCTGGGGACCACCTGGAATCCTCACAGGGACCACAGGTAGTCCCTGGGCCCCTGGTTGAAAACCACTGATCTAGTATCTACAGTAAGTGGTTATGGGGCCCAATCTTAGGTTTAGTTTCATGTCAGCACCAAAAACATTGAAATACCTGTATACCGGAAGGTATTTGCCTTGATAAGTTCTGTCGGGCAGAACTTTGTATCTCCAAATTCCAAAATTTCAACTTGTTATGCTCTTGAATAAATTAGGACAGTGGTTCTCAACCTTTTTCATTCCAGGGCCCTGCACTATTTATTCAGCATTTCAGCCACGGACCACCTTTGATGTTGACTTTTGTCTCTGGGGTCCAAAACTAAGGATGTTCAAGTTTTTGTCCACAATTTAGGAAATAACTGGCAAAATGTAGGTCAAAATATGTAGATAAAATTATGAAAATTATAAGTAAGTCAGATGTTTAAATATAATTTTGGACCCTCACGGGTCCATTTGGTTTTATTTTACGCTCTCAAGAGTTACAGATCTTTAAGGGTCCATTTGGTTACCAACTGTCCATCATTTAGCTGGGGACCACAAGGAATCCTCTCAGGGACCACTGGTGGTCCCCGCACCACTGGTTGAAAACTACTGAATTAGGATAGCGATACATAGTCAATGTTGTTGTTTTAATTCCACTGTAGTAGATTGATTCTTGAAATTGTTTTTTGATGCAGTTACTATACACTAGACAGTGTTACACAGAACACAGGTAGAGATTCCCCGCTAGGTGAACATTAAAGTGGGGGTGCCGTGATTTTTGTATTTTTTCCAATTTTGTACATGTTTAAGAGGTGGCAGTATGTAAATAGACCCCTTGGTGTGTTTTTTATGTGCAATGATGTCTTCCCTTTGTATTTAGGGTTTCTTCCTGGGGCTGAACGTTTCCAGTCAAACATGCCAATGAAAAAAACTTCACTATAGTGACATCACGTGTTCAGCCCCTCCCCTAACTCCTCCCCCTTTATCATGCAACTAAAGCTGTGGGTGTGGCTTCAGTTCAGGTGGATCTCCACCCATCACCACCCACCAGGCAAACCAGGCATACTTAATGAACTGGTAGGGTGGAATCATAAAAATGACAGTTTAACAAACACTGTACACTTTTGGGGAAAAAATCTTACTTTTCATATAACATTAATACCTGATGATCATGTTTTAGGGTAGAAAAAAATCACGGCACTCCATCTTTAACCATTGTGTCTAATGGCCATGTGAAAAGCGGTGCTGCCTGAACCGCAGTCTCTCCACTGCATGCTGGTGACAGTTTGTGACAAACATCTCCCAGTGAGTCCCAGTGAGCTGCTGCTGCTTCCATGCTGTAAACTCAGGGACGGATTGGCCATCTGGAGTACAGGGAGTTTTCCCGGTGGCCTGCGCCACCTAGTGGCCTGGACAGTTTTTTTTTTTTTTTTAGTCCAAGGCAGGCCAGGGTGCCAGGCCCAGGCCAGGCAAACTAGTGTGCTCGCGCTGCTGGAGGCAGTGTTGCCAACTGCCAAGATCCAAAATGCACTAGTGCAACTTCCAAAATGCACTAGAATGTGCTAGATGCTCGCCTGGAACATACAGATCAAAATGACCATTAATCTTCTACATTCTCTAGTTGTGTAGACTAAGTTGGGCTAATTCACATGTTGAATATTTTAACTCTTGAGGGTGTAAAAATGAAACCAAATGGACCCGCAAGGGTCCATTTGGTTTTATTTTTACGCACTCAAAGAGTTACATCTGGTTAACCAGCTGTCCCGGTGGGAAAATATGTGCCAATCCGCCCCTGTGTAAACTGCTGCATGTCACAACACAGACGTGCTTACAATGACAGGTTTATATTCTCCTTCGCTTTCCTCCTACAATGCGTCACTTTTCAATTACACTTTCAAAAGAGAGACAAATTGAAGCTGAATGTTGTTGTTGTTTTTTTCCCCTTCTCGGAACACAATCCCAGCTACTTAAAGGGGATTTCCACTTTCAAAAGAGAAATCATTAACATGGTGAAACACAACTTGATGATGTCATCAAGTTGTGTTTCACCATGTTAATGATTTTTTTCAGACCTCCATTTCTAGGGAGCACAGAATGTTTTTTTTGTCTAAACATGTCCACACAACATCTCTAAGGTATATTAAAGATACAGTATAGCAAGTGATTATACTTAATTCAAATATTGTTGTTTACACACAGCAGCAAACACATAGTAGGACCACAGGGGAAACAAGTCCCCTGTAGACTAAATGCTTTACTGTACCCTGTGCTCAGTGTGCTGTTTACATCTCTGACTATTCAATCAATCAGTCGATCAATCAAAACGTCACCGCCTAGTCGTCATGTGTATGCGGACACAGAGGACGTTAAGCTGTCGCTCTCTCTCTCTCTCTCTCTCTCTCTCTCTCTCACACACACACACACGCACGCGCACAGTTGCACACACACACACGCGCGCACAGTCGCACGCGGACACACACACATAGGTATTTTCCTCTTGGCAGGACAGCATTTCGGTCGGACAGGTTCACCGCACGAATGTCTTCGACAGAGCCTTTGGAATACGACAAATGTTGTCCCGCTAATAAATCCACAACCTCTTCAGCCAAGATGAAAGATAACGGCTCAATACATGAGCACAGAGGTCTGTCGAAAGGCTTTTAGGAATTCTCGGTCAATAAGGGGCAATAATGGATTGCACATGGAGCTTTTCAGAAAAGCTCAGAGCATTTTTCTGGGGGCATGTGGGGGGAGGGGTGTCTTGGACACAGGCTAGATTGAACTAGACCCCCCGATACAAACACAAGCTTCTGCCACCCAGATTAAACCAAAGAAGACAAAGACATACACGGAAAGATAACAACCTGACAAATAGCTAATAGGAGCCAGGACTCCTAATCAAATGCTTTTGATGCTCAGAGATGGTTATATATTTCCCATCAAATAAGCAGGGTTCTCTCTACATCAAGTTGTTCTCTCTCTCTCTCTCTCTCTCTCTCTCTCTCTCTCTCTCTCTCTCTCTCTCTCTCTCTCTCTCTCTCTCTCTCTCTCTCTCTCTACTCTCAAGGAAATGAGAACAGATCCATCTACACACGCACACATGCACATGCACAAGCACACCCCCCCCCCACACACACACACACGCGCATGCACACGCGTGTGCGCGCGCGCACACACACACACACACACACACACACACACACACACACACACACACACACACACGCACACGCACACACACACACACACACACACACACACTCCATTACTCTCTTACAAACATAACAAAAAAAATCCCTTTGTTCTTCTCAGCGCAACAAATTATTTCCCACTTGCCTCAGAAGACAACTCTCTTCTACAGTAACTTGGCTTCAAAACATATAAAGGATGGGCTGCTGGAGTGGGAAAGGAAAGGAAAGGAAAGGAAAGGAAAGGAAAGGAAAGGAAAGGAAAGGAAAGCATACAGACAGACAGACAGACAGACAGACAGACAGACAGACAGACAGACAGACAGACAGACAGACAGACAGACAGACAGACAGACAGACAGACAGACAGACAGACAGACAGACAGTAGGAGGGACGAGACAGACCTCCTCCAAGACTAAACTCCGTCTCAATATTCTCTGACCATCTCCCTCTCTCTGCGGGCATCCAGGGCCTCGCCTTTGATATTTGTTTTCCCTTTTAAAGTCACTGATGTTATTAGTTTTTGAAACCCAGCTTAGAGGCTTATTGATAGGCTGTTCCGATGATGGAAATATAAATGGCCTTTGAGTGTCTGATGAGGAAAAGAGAACACAACAAAGAGAGTCTGTCGCTCCATGAAGGATCAAGACCCCCATTGTGCAGATGGAACCCTGGTAAGGTGAGATGCTTTGGTTCGGAAAGAAAAAGTACTCACAAGTTTTACTTAAAAGTATCAGCACTGCAGTATAGAAAATAGAAATAGTCTGTTACAAGACCTGAATTAAAGGTGTAAAAAATAAATGTATTTGATGTAGCAAAAATAAAGTGTGCTTAATGTGTCAAAATAGCAGATCTACAAGCTACAAGTTTGCTTTCCCGGCTTAATAAATAAGGTTCTGTCATGATAACTATGCAGTTATCTGCTGACAATATGCTGGCATACATTTTCCATACAGGCTGTATATTTACATAGAGATTTTCATATTTGTGCTGTTGTGTTATTGAAAATTAAATGTATTCACCAGCTCCCACTTACTATAGAGCTGCGCAGTGACGTCACCGCCCCTGTTCCGGAAGTCTTTTCCCCATTCATTTTTCTCATAGACTTTTCGAAAATAATTTATATCAAGACGATTACGCCGCGGCCAAAGCCAACTCAGGTCGTGACAAATCATGACAACAAACACAATATCGTCATATAATATATAATTGGGAAGAAGTAGAAAACGGCATGATACAAGACTTTTAGTTTCGTTTTTCATCTTAGAAATTATTTTATTGTCCCAAAAGTTTGTGTGTGTCATCATGATTCGTCACGACGAGTTGGCTTTGTCCGCGGCGTAATCGTCTTGATATAAATTATTTTCGAAAAGTCTATGAGAAAAATGATTTGGGAAAAGACTTCCGGAACAGGGGCGGTGACGTCACTGCGCAGCTCTATAGCCTTCAGGGGACGGGTGGCCAAGTAGTCACAATGCATGGCCCAACGGTCACGACTAATTCATGTTATTTTGCAACTTCCGTGAACTCCTTTTGAAACTGCATCAACAGTCGTGACGTTTAGTATAGGGAACAGTCGACCATTTTGACCATCGGTTGCGGCATTTGGGCCGACGGTTAAAGTATCTTATTTTTAACCTATAAGAGGGATGATAGTTTTTTTTCCACAAATATAGTATTAGCATTTTATCACAAATCACACGTCACCACTAGGCTACATAGCAAGCCAGGAGGCTAAATACAGAATGAGGGGCGGCTAGGAAGTACAATAGGAAGCACACCTCCAGCAGGCCATGGAAGTCACTCCACCCTGATATTTCAAATCCAGAGCTATTATTAATGTCTACAATTCACAACATTGGAGGCAATGGGAGGGGGTTGTGTGTGTTTGTGTCAGGCCTCACATTCACATTCACATAAACCTTAACCCTCCCCCACATAGCTGGCATGCATTTTTTTTGTTCCATATATATTTGGTAGCATTTATGGAAAAACACTGATTTGCTGCGAAACAGTGATTTTCTGTGAAGGACTTTAATCAGGCAGGCAGAGAATGGATGAGAGCGTCACAGCTTTCATGTGTCTGCTCTGTGTTTCTGGGGGCGTTGGCCCCTCTGATGTGCCACAGCCAAAATTGGCAGCCTATCAGTCACAACCCTGTAACACAATGTACAGCATTTCTAAACAGCACTGGAGAGAGAGAGACAGAGAGAGAGAGAGAGACAGAGAGAGAGGGAGAGGGAGACACACACAGAGAGAGACCGAGAGAAAGAGACAGAGACAGAGACAGAGAGAGAGAGGGAGAGAGAGAGAGAGGCAGAGAGAGACACACACAGAGAGAGACAGAGAGAAAGAGAGAGAATGGAGCAATATGGAGAGGGAGGTTACTGCTGTAGACAGAGGAGGGGGCGAGAGAGAGAGAGAGAAAAAGATTGGAGAGCGATGGAGAGAAAGAGAGAGATGGAGGAAGGGAGGGAGAAAGAGAGAGATGCTTGTATTTTGTGCTAACAGTACAGTTTGCTAGTGGCTGCACAAGTGGGTCAAAACGTCCCTGTTAAATTCCATATTGAAATCCAACAGCAGAGACCCAGAGCGATGTTGTCAGTTGCGTTCCACGTTAAGGTTGCAGCGGGTCAAATCTGTAATCTCACCGCCACAGGAACATCAGAGCCGGGTCTTTAAGCGATACCAAATCCCGTCTTTAGTAGCTGAGCTTGAGGAGCAGCATTCCTGCCAGTTGCCAACATGTACAGTCGTCGCTGGCGGGTTCGGAAACCTCGTATGTTATACTCTTCAGGAAATGCTGTGCCTTGGGTGGGGGGTGTGGGGGGGTCAAGCTTGTGCCGTGCAGCTCTCGCATGCATCCAAGCCTGGATCGGTAATTTTCCGCTGCCATATAAACGGCACATTTTCTGGTATACGACACAAGCTGGAAGACATCAAGTGGACGTTTAAAAAAGTTAAAGCATCGGAGATGCAAGGTTTCTTGCCTGACGGCGACTATTATCTGGGTGGCGGAGGGTTGGGGTTTTTTCAAGCTTTACTAGAGAACAAATGAGAACAAAGGCAGCGCTGCCTCCCCGTTGGTAATCAGGCCTATTGATTAGTGTGCTGTGTGGGCCTGCGAGGGTGTGTGGAGGCCTGGGAGCCTGTGGTCTGCAGTGCATATGCACTGGGGCATTAGCAGCGCTTATTCTCCAGGCTCACGGGACAATGCAGCTTCTGAGCGAGGTGATTAAAAGGCCTCGGCTATTGAGCTCCCGCGATCAATGGCCTCTCCTGTGCTATATGCCGGACAGAGCCCCGGAGGCCTCCTCCCCAACGACACCCTGCCAGCCAGCGCCAACGCGCCCAAGATAGAAGTAGTCCTGAGTTCTTTGATTTTTCTTTTTCCACTCAAATAGTACCACCACCAGCCACAATGTAAAAATAACACTGGTATTTATTCACAGCTTTACTTGAGGGGTGGTGGGAAAAAAAGCACTGGATAATAGTGCGGAATGCGTGTTTGTATTAATATTGTAGATCTGCACTTGAGTAAATACAGTATATGGCAGCTACTTGGTTTACTTTCAACCCGATGATGGGTGAACGCCCACACACGCGCACGCAAACGTGCACACACACACACACACACACACACACACACACACACACACACACACACACACACACACACACACACACACACACACACACACACACACACACACACACACACACACACAGAGACAATCACTCTTACTTGCTTCCCCCGAGAGTCTCTATATCCAAACCCTGGATTTGTTAATTGTCAGGGGCCAAGTTGGGGGGTGGGGGGGTGTGAGGGGGCAAATCCTCTGTCACAATCGCCATATCCCTCCCTCCACCCCTCCCATAGCCCATCCACGCACACCACCACGTATAAAAGGGGACGTGCCATTTTTGGGGCCCCCGCGCGCCACCCAATTAAACTCATCTAATAGTGCGGTGCGGTGGGTGCAGAGGAGGATCTTTTCATTGAAGTGGATAAGGTTAATGAGTTATTTGTATGGCTGACGTATTGGGACGGTTTAAAAGGTTAGGCGCGTCTCCTCGGCTGCCCTTTGGATGGAGGGGCCTGGAGGGAGAGAGGGAGATTAGGGCCAGGCGCCCAGCCGCTCACACAAGCGCTGGTAATGAGGGGTCATCGTTCACACACACACACACACATACACACACCGCCACTCCGCCAGGGGTCCGGGAGGGGTCCTTGAGGGACCTGGCACCCAACCCCCGTCCACCACGCTGTTGAGTCATGTTACGGACTATATCACAATCACGCTTAAAGGGGAACTCCACCCATTTTCAAAATGTTAATGTCATTAATATACCTTAGAGATGTTGTTGTCTCAGGAAAATTTTGAAAATGGGTGGAATGCCCTGTAACTGTGCTTAGTAATGTATGAAATATGCATTACTACTTTAACACGACTACGCCACAGACAAAGCCAACTGGGGTCATGACAAATCATGACAACTACCAGAATATTATCATGCGATATCTAATTAACAAGAAGTAAGAAACGGCAGGATACAACTCATTCTGTTTCGTTTTTTCATCTTACAAATTATTTGATTGTCCTAAAAGATTGTGTGTGCAACCTGATTTCTCAAGACCCGAGTTGGCTTTGTCCGTAATCTTCTTTATATGAAGCATTTTTGAAAAGTCTATGAGAAAAATGAATGGGGAATCCATTTCTGGAACAGGGGTGACTGCTCGGCTCTAATATGCTTAACTGCTTCCCTTACTCATTTGACAACGTTTTTGCTTTTCAAATATCATGATATTTCATCTCAAATCAGGACAGTCATGTACCGTAGAAGACCAGCTTTCATCTAAAACCATAGAAAACACAGTCACTAAATTACTGACTTTGAAATTAATTAAGGAAAACAAAAGAAAAACAAAAAACAAAACACACAGAATCAAACAGTAAAGCAAAACACATAGCACATACAACACAAAACAAAACATAAAACACAAAACAGTGTGTGTGTGTGTGTGTGTATGTGTGTGTGTGTGTGTGTGTGTGTGTGTGTGTGTGTGTGTGTGTGTGTGTGTGTGTGTGTGTGTGTGTGTGAGTGCGTGCGTGCGTGCGTGTGTGCGTGCGTCCGTGCGTGCGTGTGTGTGTGTGTGTGTGTGTGCGTGTATGTGTGTGTGTGTGTGTGTGTGTGTGTGTGTGTGTGTGTGTGTGTGTGTGTGTGTGTGTGTGTGTGTGTGGTGTGTGTGTGTGTCTGTGTGTGTTGGGGGGGGGGGGTAGCAGTGAGACTCAGAGTACAGAAATCAATCATACATATCTTTGCTGTCATGCAAAAAAAATCTATACAAAATGCCCTACTTCATTATGCTACAGCATCACCCAAAAGTATCAAAACTAGCAGATCTGACTGTAAGCCTCAAACCGCAGTGCTGAATCCCAGGAAGGGAAAGGAATTTTTTTGGACATACAGAGGTTTCCGCTCAACAGGGACAATATATTACAATTTCAACATAGACACGTCTCCCTCAGTCTCTCTCCTGATAAGAGTTCTGCACTCAGCTCACTCCTCGCCGCTGTTGTCAGAATATCATATTTTCAATAAGTGCAGAATCCCATTTTCTTTCTTCTTTTTTTTCAGTCTCCTCGGAGAGACTCATTTCATGATAAAATTCCATTTTCAGAGGAACCACTCTGTCAATTCTCATCATATCCGTGCCGTCAGATCTCTGCCAAACATCTTCATCAATGCCTCAATTAATCCGCTCACAAAGCAGAAGATATCGTCGCTGACACACAATTACTCATGGAAAAAGGATGGCCAGAGTCAGGTCCCTGTCACTGTGGCGTGAGCTGAGTGACAGGGCTAATATGAATGAATTCAGACAAACCACACCAGCAAACAAACATTATTGTACTAGTTTTGCAAACAGTCAACACCAATCCTTATAAGTAACGCTGAGACTGGAGAGATAGTCGATCCATCACTAAACCACTTAAACCATATATACTTCATTGAAAGGAGTCCCCAAGGGGTCTACTAGGATCCCCCCCCTCCCCACACACACACACCAAATCTCTCCAATGGAAATAGGCAATCTACACGTCACACATGCAGTGTCTACACGTCACACAACATAATGATATATTTTGCTGACCACGCGGGAATCGGTATGCATAGATTTCATGTGGTTAACCTCTTACAGTGTACTTAGAATAAAATGAAAGTGGTTAGCACTGCGCTATCGATTTGATAATTATTCCACAAGCCCTGTCGTAGTCCAAATACTCAGGGAGCGCAGGAAAGGCCCGCGGCGGCGACGGCTCGGCGACGTGTCAGGTGTACGGCACAGCGGGCCGACCGACGGGCAGCATCACGCTGCTTAAGAGTATTGGACAAATACAAACAAACAGGCAGTGGCCACTGTGAGTCAGTGCTCTAATGAACCAGCATATTGACTGGCTGCTTCTCTCTCTCCCCATGTTCCATTCTCTCCTTCTTTCTCTCTCTGTCTCTCTGTTTCATACCCTTCCCTCTCTCAGATTCTTTTCCTTCCCTCTCTCTCTCCCCCTCACTCCCCAGCCCAGTGTCTCTCTTTGCAGCCTTATCTTCCTCCTGCCCCCTCTTCCCTTCTTTCTCTCTCTCTCTCTCTTCTCTCTCTCTCTCTCTCTCTCTCTCTCTCTCTCTCTCTCTCTCTCCTCTCTCTCTCTCTCTCTCTCTCTCTCTCTCTCTCTCTCTTCTCTCTCTTTCTCTCTCTCTCTCTCTCTCTCTCTCTCTCTCTCTGTGTTTCTCTCCTTCTCTCCGTCTGCTGTTTGTGTGTGGATCCCAGCTGCCACTCGGAATACCAATTACTGTAGGCTCCAGAGTGTGTGTGTGTGTGTGTGTGTGTGGGGGGGGAGAAAGGGAGAAGGAGAAAAGGAGGGAGGAAGGGAGGGAAGCGAGAGTCCTGTGAAGGAGGAGGGGAGTGGGGGTGGAGGACCAGAGGTGTGTGGAGGCAGGGGCAAGGAGAACAAGGGAACATGACTCCATGCTGGAGCTGATGTTGTGACATCCTGCAGCTGATGCAGAATCAAAGGGGAACTATTTGTGTCGTGTACAGCGGCAGAGGTGTCGATCGCGAGGGTACCACAGTAACGGTCGGGGTGGGTGGGGGGATTCTGAGGGGGATGGTAGCCTACGTGTTCCTGTTACAACATACAGTAGTTTCAAAGTAGACCCCAGACTGATACTGGAGCAGATTTATTACACTTATTTACAGTATCCGTTTATCAGTGTACTGATTTTAAACCACTTGCATGTCCCCATAGTCAAACAAAATGTTTGGAAAATATATTACTAGAGCTAAATAAATGAAAAGTTATTAGTGTTTTTTTCTTATTTATTCATGCATGGGCTCAGGGTAAAACATTTTAAAACATAGACTCCAATCAAATATTAGTTTTTCAGATTTACTCCATGGATACGATTTGCCCTTTTTGACAAAATATGGGTCAAAAAGTCAGCAAGACACGGCGTCCAAGCACTCTCCTCAGAAAAGGACATTAACATACAGTACGTCTGGCATTGGCCGCGCTCCACTTAAAAGCCGCTTTTGGACCGAAGACGACGACTCTTGGCTTCCGACGAGACTCTCCCTTCGCCCGTTCTTCTCTAACCCCCTCCCTCTCCCTCCAACCACCGTAACAATCCTCATGACAACCTTAATGAGCGCGCTCACATTCTGCGCGATACCACTAATTTGAGAAATTTCCAGCACAAAGACATAATTAGACAAACTAATTAGATGAAGACGTCGCTGCACAGAGATCCTCCGCAGTTCAACTCGTCCGCCTACCTGCCCAGGACCAAAATAGGCAGCCGCAGCCGTCAAGCGACGTCTATGCTAATTCACCCCTCAGTCGTGTGAGATGTTTGTGAGATGGTGCATATTGTCGCTGTCAGACTGTATAACCTTGTATCTCCATATATACTTAAGTCAAAGCCCCAACTCGCCGTGTGATGGTGTTGAGCACAGGTGGCGGAATGCGGCAATCTCCAGGCTCACATTGCGTTGCTTCGCGACCACTTAATGCCCTGTTGACTTTGTCGTACAACAATTGCAGGAACTCCCTTCGTGTAATATATGCTCGTAATATCTGCTTTTCATCAGCTTACAGAGCGATATGTTGTGTCAAGATCTGATTGGCTGGACTCTAAGCCAATGGGAGACTAACACTATTCAACCAAGCCCCACAGCCAATGGGACACTGGGCCTCCATTTTCACGCTAGGGGCTCCATTTTCCGCTAAAGCCCTTGCCTTTCTAAACTATAAAACATTTTTTAATAGTTTAAATGGCCAGTCTATAGATGTGTCAATAGATTGGCATGTTGAACTATTCCAAAAAGTTTTTTAAATAGTAAAAATAAATGATAAGGCGTTTAGGAAAAGGGGTTTAGATGGTGACGAAAATGGATCCCTAAACACCATATCCCTTACTTGCTTTTTTATTATCTTGGAAAACATTTGTTTTCCAAAACAACGTTTAACTAGCCAAACTACTTTGAAACATTGTGAGGTCGTGGACTGGACATTTTAACTATTCCAAAATGTTTTTCAAAAATGTAACACAAGGACAAAAAAAAAAGTTATATGGGGAAGGGATATGGGGATTAGCGTGTGACGAAAAAGGAGCTCCCCATTAACGTACACTTAAGGTAGGCCTATGCACTTGAGAGCCAGAGAATGGAGTTCAAACTTGTAGGTCTAATATTTCAAGAATTCACCATCTGTAAGCTTGTATTGTACATATAGGGCTCCATTTTCGTCACCACTAAACCCCTTATCCCTTAACTTCTTTGCCTTTTTAAACTATTAAAAAATAACATTTTTCAATAGTTTAAAATGGTCAGTCTACAAGCTCACAATGTGTCCATAGATTGGCACGTTAAACTATTCCAAAAGTTTGTCAAAATAGTAAAAAAAAATGATAAGTGGTTTAGGATAAGGGGTTTAGATGGTAACGAAAATGGAGCCCATACAGTACAAACATACAAGGTTTCCAGCCGTCAGCGACAGTATGCAAGAATAACATTAGCTCCCTCTAGGCGTCTCTCTCGCGCCGCCTCGGCAGCCGCCGCTGCTGCTGCCGCTGCTGCCGCTGCCGCTGCTGCTGCTGCTGCTGCCGCTGCTGCTGCGGTGCCACACTGGACTCCAAGCGGGGTCTTAACCGCCAGGCTGCCACCGAGCCTGCTGTCTAACCTATTTATAACCAACCACCAGGCCTGCACGGAAGACTGCTTGTCGACAGCGACCAGCCGTTTGCTACGGAGCAACCTGAATGAGCACCGGGCGGGTTCTAGAAACCCTGGCGGGAAAAAAGAAAATCTGCAAACCTTTCGTTTGCACTTTCCTTTTGCTGGAGAGGTACTCGATGCTGTCACAAACACTTAAAGCCTGCCTGAGATACACTCATGTGTGTGTGTGTGTGTGTGTGTGTGTGTGTGTGTGTGTGTGTGTGTGTGTGTGTGTGTGTGTGTGTGTGTGTGTGTGTGTGTGTGTGTGTGTACATGTGTGTACACGTGTGTGTGCTCTACAGGGTTGTGAGCCTATAACACTGAAAAAGGTGACAAAATGTGACCTTTTTGTGCTTTTGAAACATTTCAAAAACATAAATATTGTGTGAAAAGGTCCCTGGCACAAAATAATGTCAAAGTGGAGATCTGGGGATGAATACATACTGTATTCTTTTGAAAAGAAAGGGGTGGCGGGCACTGACATGAGAATACAGTGGTTCTCAACACTAGCTGGAAACCCAAATAAAGTAGATATATCTCAGAAGATATTTGTAAAAAACAGAATATCCTGTGACGCATAAACATATACAGTATGCCTGCCACCCAAAAATGTGTCTCTCAAGTCAACCCAGTGTTTGAGAAGCACAGGTGTAACGTGTGTGTGCGTGTGTGTGTGTGTGTGTGTGTGTGTGTGTGTGGTGTGTGTGTGTGTGTGTGTGTGTGTGTTGTGTGTGTGTGTGTGTGTGTGTGTGTGTGTTGTGTGCGTGAGTGGTGCATGTTCTCCTAGGAGCAGCAGAGGCCGTTCTAATGAAGACTATGCAGAGAGTGCTCTGCGAGGAGGTGGAGAGCCCAGGGACGTACAGTAGAAAAGATAATTGATTTTAAAAAGCTCTGGGAAAAACCTGCCGGTCTCTGGAGAGAGCTGCAAACCTTCCCCGCTTGACACCGAGAAGAACAGAATTAATTCTTAGTTCATGTTTTAAGCACATTAATGAAATAATACAATAATAAAAAAGAGGGAGACTTGAATTAACAGTTGGTGAGATCCCCAGAGAGAGAGTCAAAGTGTTAAATCTGTTCACCGTTGTTTCCTTTATTCTCTCTTTTGCCCTCCAAATCTGCAGGAGTGTTGCCTGCGTGCCTCGCCACCTAATAATAATCTACATAACAAACGCGTTGCTCAACTCGCATCACTGTACAACGGTACATTGTGAGAGATAAACAAAGATTAATTATTTCTCTGCGGTGAAATGCAGACTGACTCGCATAAATAACACCGCGATTCACATTCTCTGCATGTACAAATAGCACAAATCACTGCACACACTGTTTCTCAGCCTCCTTTGGCTTATAGGTGCATGTGCAAGCATGTGTGTGTTTGCGTGTAACGTAGGAGACCAAGCGAAAGCTGTTCATTGGGGACAGCATGTCAAACTGAGGACAAAATCGCTGTCCCAATTAGATGTGACTTCATAGGGTTTGCTCGGTGTGTTTGTGTGTATGCATGTGTGTGGGGGATGTGGGCGGGGTTAGAAATGTAAATCAATGCAATAGAGCGGTGTTTCTCACCCCGTGGGTCAGGATTTTTTTAGGGGGGTTGGCATGGGTCATCAGATAACGATGGTAGAAAGAAAAGAGAAAGACCTGCATTACTGCATTGAAATTAATAAACAAACCATGACGTAAAATAACTGTGTTCAGACATTGGCTAAATTATCAAATAAAATAAGAGCCACAATCTATTAAAATAGACCAGTGGTTTTCAACCAGTGGTCTGGGGACCACCAGTGGTCCTTGAGAGGGTTCCAGGTGGTCCCCAGCTAAATGATGGAAAGTTGCTTAACCAGATGTAACTCTTTGAGAGCGTAAAAATGAAGATTAATGGTCATTTTTTATCTGTATGTTTGACTGTTTTGTTTCTGAAATCCAAATGCTGAATAAATAGTGGGCCCTGGTATCAAAAACGTTGAAAACCTGCTATTTCCCCGATAGATAGTTTGTGACAGAATAAAAAGAGAATGAATGTCTCAACCGAGACATTTCAAGTGAAATCAGGGTAGGGATCAAATGGGTTCAATGGTCATTTTGGGGTCAAGGTCTAAAAAGGTTGCGATTTCCACTGCAATAGACTGAATAGAGCAGTAGGTTTTCAAATCTTTTCATATCACAGCCAATTATTTATTCAGCATTTAAGCCACAGTTTTGATAACGTTTATCCTCCCAGACCCAAAACTAATGAATATTTTGGTGTTATCAATTATGTGTTATTTGCAAACACCAAAATAACAATTATACATTCTCATAATTGTGCAGCCTTATTGTAAAGGGAAATAATACAGGTATTGAACTCTTTAAAGTGTATAAGCATTTTATACTCTCAAAAGTTAAAGATCTGGTTACCAACTACCCTCTGGAATTTCATCAAGGACCACTGGTGGTCGCCAGTTCTCAGATTGAAAACCACTGGAATAGATTACTGTGAGTCTGATGTCCAAGGCACGCACCCATGGTCATTAACCACTCTAACCTATAGCCATCTGTAAGAAGGTCTGTTTGTATGTGTTTGTGTGGCTAGTCACAGTCTGAGTTGATTCATATTTCTTTAAAATCACTTAACATAACAACTGTGTCCGAAAATAAAAATAAAAATAAATAAAATATCTTGGCATTTTGTCAGGTAGCACAGTATTGTTTATGACATGTAATTACATTTGATGCGACCTGTGATTTGTAGGAGGATTTTTTTTTATCACATAAAATCAAGAAAACAAGTGTGCATGTTAACTAAGCATGAACTCAAGAGAGACTGCCAGAGAAATACTGATTTATCAAAAGAGGCCAGATACAAAGGCCCACATACGAATGAAATACCACAATAGGTGCCATGGTGCCATTTGTTACAGTTTTGGACAGGGGTGTAGTGGGGGGAGGCATTATTATCCAGCTTATAGCTGATCTACAAGGCATCATGCACATTTGATGCCTATTGCTGTTGCTATTGCTGTGTTTTCTTGTTTTCCGATAGAAGCGAGACCTGGGGTGGCCAATCAGGACACATTGATGAAAATGAGCATCTGGACAATGGGAAATTGGGAATAGTGCAAGGCGGTAACAGGAGGTAATCAGGCAACCTTTTGGACAATGGGTTTTGGCAACGAGAGAGAAAGGTCGCTTAGTTCCCAAGGGTGATTACTGGTCAGACTCACCTGACAAAAAAATGGTGATCTAAGTCCAGCTAGTCGTCGGAAAAATATTAAACAAATGCCAAGTAATCAAATGTTAGACAGCTGATGCTGGCCACACACACACACACACACACACACACACACACACACACACACACACACACACACACACACACACACACACACACACACACACACACACACACACAACACACACACACACACACACACACACACACACACACACACACACACGACTCATGAATGCATGTCATTCATTAACGTATCACATAAAAACATAAAATAATGATTGTTCTCAAGTCTGAGTCTTGGAGGGACAAGTCTGGGTCGAGTCTGGGTCACACGTAGGGCAGCTCCCTACGACTGCAATAAGAGTCTAAAACTCGAGTCCTCATCTCTGACGGAGGACAATTAAACAAAAATCATGAATTGCTACAATTATTGTGATATTGAACTATAATAACCATTATATCATCCCGTCCCTATTGTGTACTATTAAAAGTGATATGAATTTGTTGAAATAGTGTTTGCTGCACATAGTCACGCAGACATCATCATTTTCACAGGTTGAAGAGGTTGAGTACTGAATAGCGTTCTGAAGTTGATTTCATAATGACAACTGGATACTGCAGTTGCATTTAATTAAAGGGTTCTACGGTTTACGACAGATGGGCATGGAGAAAAACACCCAAAAAAACAAACTAATCACTCTGTGACTGTAACCAAATGTTTGTTTGTGTGTGTGTGTTGTGTGTTGTGTGTGTGTGTGTGTGTGTGTGTTGTGTGTTGTGTGTGGGTGTTGTGTGTGTGTGCGTGTGTGTGTGTGTGTGTGTTCTGTGCGTGCGTGCGTGCGTGCGCATGTGCTGGGTGTGTGTGTGTTTGTATGCGTGCATTACTATGCGTCAATCTTACCTGTTTTATGAGTAGCCAATTATTATAATTGTAAGCCTTTTCCTCCCAAATTGTTTTTTATGCCAATTCCTTCCTCCCAGTGCTTACCACTGCTGTTGTACCCTACTGACTGTCTCATCTGCCCCCCCTTTCAACATTACAAATGTACCCTTACAGGTCTGTAAGTTAAGTTAGGCTTTAAATCAGTGGTTCCCATAGTGGGGTGTGGGGACCCCCAGGTGTACCATACCTGAGGCAGTTCCAGCTAAATGAATGAGTTTGGAACCAAATGGACCATTACGCTGGTGAGTTAAATTAGGCCCCGTAATTAATTCAGAAATTAACATTGTTAAATTAACATTGACTTAACAATATGAAATAGGTGGTGCCAGAGATAGAAATGCGATTAAATTGGAGGTCTGTATCCTAATGCATGTTGAACTGCTGGTCCTTGAAATTAAGTAGGCTAATATCCTACTATTGCCCGTAAAAATCATTCC
>CM076984.1:27905412-28350737 GCA_039105355.1 Benthosema pterotum | reverse complement strand
CACCCCCCCCCCCCCCCCCCCAAGCACGCCCCACCGCCCCCAAGCCGACTGTCCCCCCAAAACACCCACTATACGGAAGCTGTTTGTGACGTTAAAGAGTTGGAACCATTGGCGTTGGCCGCCTCGTTCCCCGTTCATATCACTGGCAGTGATATAAAACTAATAGTAAAGTCTTTGACTTTACTATTAGTTTTATAATAGAGATACAACGATTAGTCAATTAGTCGAATTAATTATTTAATTAGTTGTCAACTATTTTAGAAATCGATTCATCGGTTTGTCAACTAATCACAGAAGGTTTTACCCGTTTTCCCACTTAACCATTTTTCCAGTTTTAAGTGTAAAATTCCACCCATTTTCAACATTTTACTGCAATTAATTAATGCATGTTGTGTGGGCATGATTCTGTGTTTCCACATCAAGTTGTGTTTCACCAGGTTGATGATTTTCCACATCAAGTTGTGTTTCACCATGTTAATGATTTTTCTTTTAAGGACCATTTTTTCTGAGAGTGCACATTTGTACACTCAGGAAAAATGAGAAAATGGGTGGAATGAACCCCCCTTTAAGGTGATAGCTAAATAAGAGTCATAATCTGATTAATCGATGAATCAGTTAAATAATTGTCCGATGAATCGATTATAAAAGTAATCGTTATACTTGCAGCCCTAATACAGATTGTTATGGAGTGCTCGGCATGGAGTTTATTTATTATTTTGTTATGCTTCCCCCAATAAGAAAACAGCTAGTCCGGAATTCCCCTGCATGTGATGTACCATTTTAACCATCATAATGGGTCTTTTTGCCCTTCTGTGATGGTGTGCATGTGGGTTGTGTTCTGACGGTGCAGTGCTGAATGATGACTTAGGGAAAACGGTTGTGGAGAGGAGTGCACCGATGGGAGGGGCGGGGGGCGGGGGGTTACATAAATATCGCTCATGACAGAGCTTTTGCTACATCCCAAATGTTGCTGTCACGGCGCTGATCTAAATAAACGCCTCGTATACATTCATGGCCCTTCATGTCTCTCTCCAGCTGCAATCAGCCGCTCGCTTTTACACAATAGCCGAGACCGGGTCACCCTCAAAATGTAAAACGGTGTCTGCGTGTGTGTGTGTGTGTGTGTGTGTGTGTGTGTGTGGTGTGTGTGTGTGTGTGTGTGTGTGTGTGTGTGTGTGTGTGTGTGTGCGTGCGCGCACGTGCGCGAGTGTAGGCCTACACGTGTGACTGCATCACAAATGTTAGTGATAGCATGTGCACATGTTTGTGCACGACAGGAGAGGAACTCATAGTAAGAGCTGCAGGGAAACACAAATTACTCTTCCAATACACACAATACACTCATGCACAAGCAGCTGTACTGTACATGCCAGACTTCGAGGAGGTTGAGTTCACTCTCTCTGTCTCTCTGTCTCTCTCTCTCTCTCCCCATACATCCAAACAGAAAAGCCCTTTCTGATTGCATTAAATGACATTACACTCATTTTGACACATACTTTATGCATATGCATACCCTCTATAATGAGATTGTTTTGTAAATAAAGTAACCGGTTACTTGGTTACATTATCAAATAAGCAATCAGACACATAACAATTAAGTTCCTTCTGTTGCCTTGAATGAAAAATGGCACATTGTCACTGTTTCAGTTTGTCAGTCTGTGTAGCGCAACTACAGAATATTTAGAATTTGCAGGTGGCAAGGGTAAGAACATTACTACTGAATGCAAATTATGCCAAGTGCCTGTCAGCTTCGACAAGCTCTACTCCAAAGTTTAAAAGGCATCTCCAAGCCAAGCACATGCTCCACAACACTGGGGCAATGCCAGTATGTAAACAAACAATCATTAATAAAGTGCTACAGGTGTTATTATTACCCTTCAGAGTAAACCGTTATGGGCTGTAAACTAGGATATGGAATTTTGTTTAACCCATTAAAAACACGCATTGAGACAAAGTCAAGTGGGAGCTGACCTAGAAGCAGAAATAAAATTACACTTCAGTAATACATGAGAATTACAGACCATAATGCCATCCATGATACACCTCAAAGTACCTAGAAAATACAATATAAGAAATGTCCAAAGTGATACTGCAGTGAGACAGCAAACAAAAATGGTGCAAAAATATAAATATGTATGGGCCTATACTGAGGCTAGTATGCAATGTGCAACTGTTGTGTACATTGGAGATGAGTGACCCTTCTGAAACTTCTCAGTGAAACTTTCCAGGCCAATTTGAATCTGGTCTGCAGGTCGTTCCACAACTAGAGTTCAAAAAGAAAGCTAGACATATTTTACCCAACTCAGATATAAATAATGGTATACACCACACCGTAGCCAGGCATGAGATCAGAGCTTTAGTCTGTTCTTCAGCAAATTGAATTTGAATGAAATGTAAGGAGGGAGATCACAAAGAATAGCTTTATAAATGAAAATATACCAATAATGCAGCCTGCAAGATCAATGAGGACCAAACAACAGCAACATACTGAGTACAGTTATGGGTTCTGAAAGGCGAGTTTGTTATGAATCTCAGTACATGTATGGTATAAGCATAATGCAATGATGGTAGAGTGAAAACATTCATATACTGTACATTAAGCTACGGCCCCTTGGGACAATATAACCAACCATCACATCTTCCGGGTATAAAAGATAAGAACTAGCTACTATTCTTAGTAGTAACCAGGGGGATCTACAGTAGCTGTGGCTTCCATAGTGTCCCACTGTGGAGACAAGGATCCCTGGCTGTGAATGATTATAATTATTACCCTGTGTAATAACACACATCATCAATAGCCCCCCCCCCCCCCCCCCCCCCCCCCCCCCCACACACCACACACACACACACACACACCACACCCCCCATCCAACACACACACACATCAGGGACACATTCTTCATCTCTGCAATTCAATCCTCTCTTTGTTCGCCTCTGTTCCACAAAACATTCAGTAAACATTTCTCATTTCAAATGTCCTTGCAGAATGTTTGCCTCTGTGTCTTGTGCTGGCAAATGGAGAGCAAAGCCTTGATGATTCATCATTAAATAGCAGATATGCAAGCTCACAACGTGCTGCATCAACATCACTGCGAGCTTATTTGTGCTGCGCGACACCATCACGCAGCCGAGCATAAATTGGGCATAACGCTCTATTCATCAGCAGACAGTATCTGGCACAGAGACTAATGTGTCTGCTCCAGCGGCTCGGACTGTCACTCAATCCTCTATGAATCAGGCGTGGTTCAAGTCCAGCCAACGTTAAAAAAACAATCCGGTTCAATTATCACTAATGCTCGCTTAATTACGGCGCAACATTTTGTGTGTAGTCCACACACAAAAAAAGAAAAACACTGCAGCTGAATCACACTGAAACAGAAAGATAATGAAGCTTCAGCAGAATGCGGCATCAACGAGCGTAAATTATATTAAAAAACAAAAACACTCAATCGGCATGCTGCGGCAGTAGCATGTACAGCCCCAATATAGCCTGTCTGTTATTTGTACATAAATTCACAACATCGCTTAGAGTAGCAAACAAGCCTGTCTTGAATGACTGGTAATTATGTGCGGCAGCAAATAAAGCGCGCTTCCTTTCTGAGGCGGCTGGTGGCTTGTTAAGTGGTGTACAGACAAAACAGAGAGCTTGGAAAAATAAAAGGTGCAGGGGCAACATCCGGGGAGCAGCGAGCTAGTGCTGCCATTAGAACCAACACCGTTTGTTCCAAGTGGGGAACGAGGAGAGAGAGAGAGAGAGAGAGAGAGAGAGAGAGAGAGAGAGAGAGAGAGAGAGAGAGCACACCCTGAACCCATGCACCCCACCCCCTCCGTCCATCCGTCCCTTCTTCATTCTCTCTTCCTCTAATCTTCTCTATACCTCTATCTCCATCTCTCCAGGAGTTCTCTCCTATTTTTAACCCCTCTCCTCCACTGTACATCGTTTTCGTCTTGTGTGTTCTGTTTTTTTCAACCTCCCCCCTCCCCCCACACCTGCCCTCTTTTTTTATCTTCTCCCTTCCTTTCCGAAAACACCCCCCCCCCCCCCCCCCCACTCACCCTGCCCTGCCCCCACAGCCCCCTCCCCAAACACCCCCTCCAACCAACGAATCACTAGATAAGGCTAACGAAGGTGGCTTATTATTCCAGCGTTTGGGGGGGGGGGGGGCTCGTGGTGGTGACACACGTCTTCCCCGAGCCGCACTACGAGTAATTCAAAGAGAAACATGCTCAAATTAGACAAGGGGCGATGAATCTATTAGAGTTATTATATAACCAAAACTAGAGCTTGTGTGGTTGCTGCCTCCACTGTGTGCGCCATTACAAAGGGAACAATGCATGCGAGGCACACCGTGTGAGACCAATTAAAATGTAGCCCAGTCATATAGGTTTTCCTGTCTCCCCGAGTCATGTTGTGTGAATATGTCGCCTTCACACCATTCATGTCGCTGCACCTGTGTCCGTCGCATCACCCCCCTCCCAACCCCCCATCTTACTTAGACTCAACCAGCAGGCTGATCTCAGATCTGTTTCAAGAAGCCCAGGAGCTAAATTGCAGAGGACCCAGGAGAGAGAGAGAGAAGAGAGAAGAGAGAGAGAGAGAGAGAGAGAGAGAGAGGCGGGGGGAGGGGGGAGAGATGAGCAGGGGGAAATTAGTACCCATCCATCTGCAATATAAGAGTCTAATGCCTGATTTGTATCGCACTTGGTTTGCCCGCCGCGCAATGCAGTTGAGAACGGCAGATCTACAAGCTCACGTGTCAACAGCGCCAGGCGTTGCGTGCTTGTTGTACACTGGCTATTTTCGGCCCGCGACACCGACGCCCGACCAAGTGTAAATCACCCTTAATGTGAAGTCAGGAAATGAGCCCTAAGTGTTCGGCGGGCATCCTTGTGCTCCCAGTGGCCACCAACCAACATATTGAGACAAATCAGACCATCCAGAAAGTGGCTAAATCGGCTACAGTTTAATTGGACTTTTATTTTATTTATTTTTTTTTGGGGGGGGGGGGTTAATGGCAGAGATCCTGATGCATTGCTTTAATTATCCTTGCTGGACTGATTCATGAACACATTGGAAACATGCGGTCTGAGTTGGCACCCAAAACAGTCTCCCAAATCCCTCTCATCCCCAAATCCTTCGCAAAAAGAATGAAAAAAAGACACAACAAAAAAACAACTACAACGTAGATACGTACATACGTAGAACGTACATACATAGTTCCATTATATACAAATCTATTCCACTGTTATGTTGTGTTCATACTGCTTAGGTATGATTCCTGATAACTAGTGTTCATGTATATGATCTGTTGCCACCGTTTCTTATTCTTGCTTATTGAGTTGCATCAACTAAATTGTATTTTGGGCTTTAGGATAACAGAGCCACAAGCTTGAAACACTGTAATGTGCATTAGGCGCTTCCTGGTTAACTCAAATAATTTCATAAATGTCTCTGATTGTCAATGTAGCGTCCGTATGTTTCTGGAGCCAATATTCTGGAGCCAATATACTGCCTTCCAACCAGCTGATAAAGAAGATCGGCTATTTCGGTCAAAGAGATTTGGTGTACAGGGAAAAAGGGGGAGGCTCAGAAATACTAGAGACCATGGCCCATGGCATGGCCCTGGGGGACACTGGTCAATGAAGTACATAAGTAGATTACAGCATAGGGTTTAGTGTGGTCAAAATCCACCCGGCTGTCACTTGATGAAGAGCCATTAGAGACATGGGAAGAAAAGGGTCATCTATCAATCCCCCCCCTCATACCCACACACACACACACAACACACACACACCCACACACACACACACATACCACACCTCCTCCTTTCCATCCAATAACAACCAGCCTCTACTCCACTCCATATCTGCAGCAGCCCAATCACACATCCACTTCTCCATCAGTGCTGACCAGCAGCCAATCGAGTGAGACTTCACTTGATTATATATATATATATATATATATAGTATATATATATATATTATATATATATATATATATATATATTATATTATATATATAAATATTTATATATATATTATACACACATTATATATATATATATATCACACATAATTTATATTAATATATATATATATATATATTATATAATTGTTATATTTATATAAATATATATTTATAAATATATATATATATATATATATATATATTATATATATATAAATATATATATATATAGTATTATATATATCTATATATACACACATATATATATATATATACACTCACAAAAATAAAACGCAACACTTTTGTTTTGCTCCCATTTTTCAGGGATGGACTTAAAGCCCTAAAAATTCTTTCCAGATATACCAATATAATCATTTCTCTCAATCACGTTCACAAATCTGCAGAAAAGTGTGATATTGAGGAGTGCACTGCTGCTAGTTAAGATAATCCATCCCACCTCACAGGTGTGCCACATTAAGATGCAGGTGTGAACATCTATGACAGAGGTATATGAGTACCCCAGACTCTCCACAACAAAAGACACCCTGAAATGTGCAATGTATTTTCTTTTGCCTTATTGGGCGTATGGGCTCCGAACCACTAGTCAGTATCGTGGTGTGACCACCATTGCCTCATGCAGTGCAACACATATTCTTCGCATAGAGTTTATCAGATTGTCAATTGTGGCCAGTGGAATGTTGGTCCACTCCTCACAATGGCTAGTGTGAAGTTGCTGGATATTAGTAGAGAACTGTTTACACACTGTTAAAATGGTAATAACACAATATTTACCACATTATAACCATTTCTCGACAGCGCATACCAGTATTTTAGGGCTCTTAAGTCCATCCCTGAAAAAATGGGAGCAAAAACAAAAGTGTTGCGTTTTATTTTTTTTGTTGAGTGTATATATATATATAATATATATATATATATTTATACTCATTAAATAATATTTATATATATATATAGATATAAGATATTATATATATATATATATATATATATATATATATATATATTATATATATATATATATATATATTTTTATATATATATATATGTACAGTATATATTACAAGACTGTAACAGTTTTGCCTCAGCACCATCCTCACATCGTGCTGCCGACACATATTTCTTAAAACTGTCTGTTCTTTTAAAGTAGATTATAATCATCTGTTACTGTTGTGATTCGTGCCTCCTCCTTTCATACTAAGTGACATACATGTAGCAGTGGATGTGTGTGTGTGTGTGTGTGTTGGTGTGTGTGTGTGTGTGTGTGTGTGTGTGTGTGTGTGTGTGTGTGTGTTGTGTGTGTGTGTGTGTGTGTTGTGTGTGTGTGTATTGTGTGTGTCCATTTTCAGATCCGTTTTTGGTTGCACAACAGATCGATTAATTCTCTCTTCATTTAAGCTAGGTAAATAAAAATGCCTTCAATAAATTGCGGTCCTAAAATGCTGACAGTCCTCACAAGTCGGCTATTAATTATATAATGTGTGTGTGTGTGTGTGTGTGTGTGTGTCTGACAGGGAGGGAGAGCACGAGGCAGTATAAGAGGCATTAATCCCAGCGCCTTCAAGCCACACACATGCTGAGTTTAGGCGCAACTGCAGTCTCTCGGGGCTGACGCTGCCTAGACAGCTTAGTCTCATGAATATAGCTAATAGCTCTTGCCTTCCTATATGAGACTTACTCCGCCTATATAATTACACACACATATACAGCATCTGCCTCTCATATATCATTTCACACATATACGCCACATATATACACACATCATCCCACACACACACATCTCACAGCGCACACTACACACACAACACACACACACACACACACACACACACACACACACACACACACACAGTGACACCGACAACACCACACACACCACGTCACTGACCGTGCTGTACTACATATTTTGCGCGTAGATACAAAATAAGTTTCAATGAGGTCTACTATACATATCCACAATTCTAAAACATATGTCTTTTGGGCAATCATGAACACCATTTTCACAATAGACCTTTAGTAAGCCCCTCCTCAAACGCTATGGGTCAATTCACAGATAAGCATAACATGATGCGATGGACAAACCTCTACACCAATAGTGCTTTCCTTTATGTTAAACATCACACTATTAAAAACATATAAAAATAAATGTAATACACACACATTTTCTCGCTACTACAATGTAGTGAGGGCATGTGTTGTTGATTTGGTGTGTTGGAAGGGATTTGGTGTTTCTCTGGTTCAAAAATGAACCAGCATTTATTGTGTGATATAATGATCATGATGTTTGACAATGATGGAGCCCGGCTGGAATTGTCCTAGGGTGGACACGAGGTGTGGGGGAGCTTACCTAAGTGGCTAGTTATTTGGGGATGCACTCATGATATGAATATCCTCGAGGTGCAAGGCTCAAAAAATTGCAATGTAAAAAGAGAGAGAAATGACAGCACTTCAATAAATGTCCTTTTGCTGTATCTTTTATTTACCGTCTCTCTATGTGCAGCAACGAACGGCGTTTCGACACAAGGTCTTCCTCAGTGTTGTATATTAGTATGAGTGCTGTAATTTTTCTATTAGATTTGAGTTATACATACGCTGTACATACAAATCTAAAATATAGCCGGCTGGCAGTGCAGCTCATGAACTTGGGAGTAGTTATTTGATATGACTTATATGCCATGTGGAATGAACAGACCATTGCCACCCTAGATGCTTAATTCTCACCTTAAGCACATCCTAAATGTTTTGTAGGATGAAAGACTATTTGGTGAGTTGTGTGTTTCTTAAGAACAACGCGATTCTCTTCCAAGAGGAACAAGGGAACTGTGAATGTCTATTTCCCAATTTAACATACCATACTGTAGTATACTTGTTGAAGACACGTGGTCCTGGTTAAGGGAGTAATGGTTCTCACAAAAACTCACAACACACACACAACACACACACACACACACACACACACACACACACACACACACACACACACACACACACACACACACACACACACACACACCACACACACACACACACACACACACACACACACCACACACACACACACACACACAGAATGCTTCTACATGGCTTGGAACGAAGCCAAGATGGCTCCACACTGTACAATGACACTGGCCTGCACAGCAGGGTTCCATATCGTTAAAGACGCCCATTTCTGAATGCATAATGAGACATGTAGGTGTTATAGCCTCAGCCAGAGTAGCCTACAATTTCAAAAATAAGTAATAAATACAAAGAAGAAAATAACAAACATGCATTTTCCTGCAATAACAAAACTGCCTTGATTAATCAGCTACGCAGCGTGAATCCCAAATGACTAGGCTTTAAAATAACAGAGCTACATCTGTGTTTAAAACTATAAGCGACATACAGTGTACTGTGCTTGACCACTAGGGAGCCAGCTGATAAGGTTGTTGTTACTGCATTACTACGTAGTCTCTTATCCGTCAGCGATCACAAAGTACAAGCTGGGAAAAATGTATCACAAATGAGATCGTTACACATAATTAGCACAAACAGGGGTTACGAAAAGCGGGTGATTGATGAGGATTAGTTGACTCTATACGATTAAAACAGTGGCGGGGCGGCAGAGGGCTGCAGGCACACAGCCCACATGGCCGAGAGGAGATAACAGAATGTGTACACAAGCTGCTGGCTTTATGGCGACAGCATCTGAACCACATTTTCCCTTTCTGTGGAACAGAGTCAAGACGTCGAGAGATGTTTCACGGGGCCTCCATGTCTCCCTCCATTTAAAGATTGTTTTTAACCACGTAAGTTAGCCTGATTGTTATTGCTTCTACCTTTCAGCAAAGTGCAAACAGTCCCATTTCTAGAGTCACTTCTAGAGTGTATAATCCTAACCTTAAGCACATCCTAAATATTTTGTAGCTGAAAGACTAAGGCCAAAAGTTATTTTCTTAAGAAGAACCGATTCTCTTCCGAGGGAAGCCGGTGGGGTGAACGGTTGTGCATTACAGTCGTACGGAGTACACATGTACACGCAGATGTGTGTTGCATGTGGTTAATTTATAGGATAATATTAAGTGAGTCCAGTTGTATAATATTAAGTGAGCCCCTATGTCAACACGTTCCAAACAAAACGGCTCTGTGGCAAATAAGCAGAGTTTTCTATTTCAGGCACCAACATCAATTAACAATAACATAATTGTCCATTTTTCACTTTCTCCCCGTAGTACCTCTGTGTGCCCCTAGGGGAGTGCAAGTACCACCAATTTGAGAATCACTGATTTAAACATGCAAGAAGGGCAAAAGGAAAACGTTAACGGGATGCAACAAGGCCCAACAGGGCTGGATGTGAATGAACGGCATATCTCTGTTGTAGGCTTGGTGACGGCATGTCACAGAGCCAAGATGTGGTTTGATATGATAGCTCCAGTCACTTCTCTCCATCTTTGATCTTCAAACAGGCCAGGCGGGCGCCTGGACCAAGAAGACCCTCTGCCTCTCTCTCTGTCTCTCTCTCCCCCTTCCTCCACACGTCACCTAGCCCCCGGGCCCAATGGCACGCTGTGTGCCGTCACACATGATAATGAAACCCGCATCAACGTGTCAACTCAATTTCCCCCTCTTACGGTCTCTCCTTGACTCAATCAATGCATGGTCCTCCATCTGGCCTGTCGTCATGTTACACTGCGCAGATGAGGAAGGATTTGGGAGAGAGAGGTGACAGACACTTGCTAGAATAGATGCTCTGAAGAGGATATGAATACTGGACCCATAAGGGTCTGTTTGGTTCCATTTGATTTTTGATTTTATACATGCGTCAGAGTTAAAGGAACATTTAATTGTTTGTTTTTACTGTCTAGTATTGTTGCTGGCCCCAATATACTTTACTGCTTTATTTTGAAGGGAGAGAGTATTAATGAATGTTGCATAAAAATGTAGCCTAAATACACCGGATTTAGCATAAATGCTAATTTCTGCTAAATCCGTAGTCCCCAGACATTGAACAATAAACACTAAACAAAACAAGACATAAGGCGACAGCATACTAAAACATACATTTCAAATACAGTAAAAAGAGAAAATGAGAGTTGGGAGAAATAGAGGAAGATGACAACTATTGCTAGGGGTGTAGGGTAGGGAGTACACTGACCAAGAGCCATACATGATCAGACGACAGCATGTGATCACATATTACTTGTTTTTAGCCACCGTTTCAAACGTCTTCAAAAGCTGTGAAAGCACACATTCTCCCTCGGTGTGCCAGGGAGCTCATTCCAGTATTGACAACATTTGATGGAAAGAACAATCTGACTGAATGTAGACTTTCTGCCATAGATCCTCACAGTCTGCAGCCCTGGATACAGATCTGATACCAATACATAACTGCCGTCTCTCCTCCAGTGTATAAACTCAATGAGAGGAAGGAGACAAATTATAGAGACATTAGACACTTAGAGATTAAATGGGCACTTTTGAAATTTCAGAAATTTGCAAATTAGTTTAATTTTCCACTATTCACATTCCACAACCCTCATTAAAGTTACACCAATTCATTGTACCAGCAACCTAAATTATCTTTATTCCTAGATCAGCGCTTCACATTTAATTTTAAATTAAACAAGAATCACTGATCTAGGAATAAAGAAAATTCCCATACTCTAACCCTAACCTACATACATAAAACCTAAAATAGCCATCCTGCAGTGCAGCACATTGTAAGCTTGTGGATCGGCTATTTTTGGTGCACAACATTGGCGTGCTACATGCGTGGCAGTGTCATGCACCAGAAAATACACATCAGCCAATGCGAACCAGTAAATGCATAACACTGACCTTAAGCACATCCTAAATGTTTTGTAGCTGAAAGACTAACTCTAACTGTTTTCTTAAGAACAACCAATTCTCTTCCAAGGGACCTGGAGAACTGTGTCTATTTCCCAACAAAAAAAAATCCTATACTCTAACCCTAACCTAGAACTACAAACACAAGCAAGTTGTATTCCAAAAATACGTTTCACCAATCGTTGGTCTCGCTCATAATAAATTACATGGTATTGGAATAAAATAAACTGGCATACTAGCTGAAAAGTGTCTTGGGTTTGACACCAGCATCTTAATGGAATCACAACAACTCTACTCAATATTTCTTTTGCCATTAGCAGTGTGTTGAGTAGCCAAGAGAGGGATCTGTTGTTATGGTAGCATAAGATACTGAACCCAAGCGTAGCGCAGATGGGGCCCGCACACCACTGGTACAAAAAAAGACTATCTTTATTGTTAGAATGACAACGTTTCGATCGTCTAGATCTTCATCAGGTCATGACCTGATGAAGATCTAGACGATCGAAACGTTGTCATTCTAACAATAAAGATAGTCTTTTTTTGTACCAGTGGTGTGCGGGCCCCATCTCTATCCGCTGAAGTCTATTTTAGCCCAGCACCCAGTCGATGTGCGTATTCTATGTTCACTCTATAGCATAAGATACTGAACCCAAGCGCAGAGTGATGACCAGCAGAATAGAGTTCAAAAATGATTTATTAGTAGCACAAAGTAGCTTACAACTTCAGAAGACCAGTAGAATCCAAGCAGTCAAATACAAAGTTGAACAAGCAATTTACCCTGCCGCTGCAACAAAGCAAGGTGTAAAACAGAAGAACAGCAGAACACCACAACATAAAAGAATGAATGAACTCACAGGGGGTGTAAGTAATGAGTCCAGATTTATATGGAGCAAGGTGATTGCAAAGAGTTCACAGGTGCGAAGTGGGCAGGATACTGTTGGGCTGCAGACTGCAGAGTGAGTAGGAAAGTGTGGCATGGACTCAGAGGTGGACTAGGGGTGTGGGTGATCAGAGCGGTCAGAGACATGTTCTGCCTTAGACCATGACACCTGTATCTCTCCCGGTCTTTAGTGTACGGAAATACACATTTTCAGGGCGGGATACCAAATATGTGTGACATTTGGGAGAGACAACGCCACAAAAACAATTTATCAGCCTCAAATGTATAGCGTTCCAGTTCCAAGTATGTGTGCAATTTAGGGCTGCAACTAACGATTATTTCCACAATTGATTCATTATTATTTAATTGGATTATGACTCTTATTTAGCTATCATCTTAAAAGGGGATTCCACCCATTTGGTTCACATTTTCACAAATATGAACCAAATGGACCCTAGTTGGTACATTTGGTTCCAGTTGTACACTCTCAGGAAAAGGCCCTAAAAGAAAAATCATTAACATGGTGAAACACAACTTGATGATGTCACCAAGTTGTGTTTCACCATGTTAATGATTTTGTCATACCTCCATTTCTAAGAAACACAGAATGGGGGAACATTTTTTTTATCACGTCCACACAAACAACGTGTATTAATTAACGACAGTAACATTTTGAAAATGGGTGGACTTTGTTACACTTAACACTGGCCAAGTGGGAAAACGGGTAAAAACTTCAGTGATTAGTTGACAAACCGATTAATCGATTACTAAAATAGTTGACAACTAATTGAATAATCGATTCGATTGTGATTTATTGATTAATCGTTGCAGCCCTAGTGCATGCCATTGTTACAGTATGTGTGTGATTACTTCCAATCCTACTTGTTTGTCCTGCATGTATCTGAGTTATCTCTCATCGCTCTTTCATTGTGGTATCACAATGAAAGAGCTGGAGAGATGTTACTGGGGTCTCACTGCTATGATTATTATCATAACATAGGCTACCATATATACGTACCCTTATTTTTAGCTAAATAAAATGTTACCTAAACCACACAGAGATAGCAGATAGCATCTACATTGTATTTGACATCCTATTATTTTTGTTGTAATTCTACTGAAATTAATGTTGATAATGGCTATAATGGGACTGGGACTGGGTGAGGCCTGCCCTGCAGCCCATTACAGTAGCATGGTGGTAAGTGTGGCACTAGGCTGGGACATCCATCCAGTCAACATCTGTTAAGAACACAGACCTCCTTTAAAGGAGCAGACACACTGCTCTACTCTACTGACCCCCCACCGAGATGCACGTGTGTGTGTGTGTGTGTGTGTGTGTGTGTGTGTGTGTGTGTGTGTGTGTGTGTGTGTGTGTGTGTGTGTGTGTGTGTGTGTGCGTGTGTGTGCGTGTGTGTGTGTGTGCTCGCTCGCGCGTGCCCTGATATCGCGATATTTGGCCCCGACTGGATACATTCGGTGTTTTAAAACGTTTCTGATAAATCATTCACGCCATATCACGGTAGAGAGAGAGAGTGAGACAGGGAGAGAAAGGGAGAGAGAGGGGATGGTCCGTTGGCCTTGTAAGATGATGTGTTGTCCCACTGGGTTTCAATAACCCACTCATGAATCATTCATTAGTTAGTTTAGGCTATACTAGATTAATTATTCTGCCTCATGCCTTCCTTTATAGCCAATTCCTTCTCTCTTTTTTTTGGGGGGGGGGGGGGGGGGATTCAAAATGCCGACGACCACAGGCCAGGCAGGCCACTACAAAAACACACTCAATGTAAGCAAGGTGATGATGATGGATTCCCCCAAATACCACCAATCGTACCCACACGTGGCATTTCTATAATAGTATGACATTTCGCAGGCCAAATAAAGCGAGCGGGTCAGAAGCTAGTAGTATGTGCATTGAATAAGTGGGGATATTATTTATTATAGGGAGAGAGAGAGAGAGAATTATGGTAACCGATGGAGCGGGGACGGATGGATGTTGTCGGGCTGCTTATACGACGCACAGCTGTCCCAGGCAGGCAGGCAGGGAGGGAGGTTTCTACAACACCGACCGCATGTTTTTTGGAGCCATTACGCCTCTTAAATACACCGTTTAGTCCATTTAAACACACGATCTAACACACAGAGTGTCTGTGTGATCAACATCAAGGTGTCATGGTGGTGGTGGTGGTACTGGGACATGCGGGCTAAACCAAATACACTGATCAAACACATAACGCTACACACACACACACACACACACACACACACACACCACACACACACACACACACACACACACACACTCACACACACACACACACACACACACACACACACACACTGTCTCTTCTTACCTCCGGTCCAGATCGCGTCTGCATGCACCCAAACTGCGTGTTTTCCCCCTCCTCTCCACCTCCTCCTCCGACGCGACGTTACGGGATTCCTTTCACAGTTGCTTATGATTTGGACAGAAGGATCTCACGGGATGCGTCTTCCTTCCTTCCCCCGAAATGCAAACACTTCTTCTTCTTCTCCTCCTCCTTCTTCCCCTTCATGTTGATCCCACCAAGCAAGCAGCTAGAGAGCAGCCCGGGCCTCCCTCTCCTCTCCTCTCCCTCCCTTCCCCAGCAGCTCCTCTCCTCTCCTCTCCGTCCGGTGCAATAGCAGGTGAACGCGCCTCAATGATGGAGACAGCAGCGGCAGCAGCAGCGCGTCGGCTCTACTACGGTTCTCCTCCTCCTGCTGCTGCTGCTACTGCTGCTGCTCTGCTGCTGCCGCCGCTCCATTTTCAATTATACGGAACGAAAAAAATCGTATTCCAGGAAACGCGCTATAGCTGCTGACCGACCGACCGAGCGGGCCGGGCAGTCAGTCAGTCAGGCAGTCAGTCAGCCAGTCAGCGTACGTGTCACAACAGTAAATACTCAACAATAATCTAATAATGTTATGATGTATATAATAGATCGCCCCGGGCAGCAGCTTTTGGATGTATAAACGGTACGGTTATAGCCTTCAAACGCCTGCGTCGTGGCGCCCCGTCCGTCCGTCCGTCGCCTGTTATCTACCTTTTAGAAGATGCTTGTGTTGCCATTGTCACGGCGGCTTTTCCCCTTCTTTTTTGCAGCTGGACCTCTCCCCCTTTCCTTTCCCTCTCTCTCTCTCTCTCTCTCTCTCTCTCTCTCTCTCTCTCTCTCTCTCTCTCTCTCTCTCTCTCTCTCTCTCCCCTCCCCACCTCTCTCCGTGCGCGCGTTCTCGTCGGCGTGCACTCGCTCGTTCCCCTCGTTCTCTGATTCTTCGACCTGTGAACGCGCACAAGCAGCACTGTCGACGCAGCCAGGGCCACGCACGCGCGGACTCGCGCGCGCGCACACACGCACTCTACAAATAGGACTGTATCATAACAGGGCAACTGCAATGACATGAATAATGAATAACTACTCATGTATGCCCAGGCTGGATGATAGCTACACTCATCATAATGCATTTATCAAAATGGAAATGTTCCTGAATAACTGCAGAAGTGTTTTTTTTTTTTTTTTTTTTTTTTTTTTTCCAAAACAGACCATTATTCTTTAAAATTCTGAATTAAGTTAATTGATAAATGCAAGCCAAGGTCAGTGAATGTATAGCATACTCAGCCTTTGGCATTTAATTGACCCACAGTTTGATATCGCTGGTGTCTGCAATAAATAACTACATACAAATAACACGTAAGTTCAAAATGCCAGTGTTTCAGGAAATGAAAAATGTAAATTAAGTTTGAAAGCAAAGCAATATTTCCTCATATTGAAGTTGGTTTTGTGACCTTAGATATTGCCAATTACTTGAATGAGAGGAGGATATAGTGGCTGCTTAGCAGAGGGTTTGACGGTTCAGTGTTAAGGGGATAGTTAAGGGGATTTGTCCAAAGTGATGTTACTTATTACCTTACTTACTTACTACCATTGGTTAAATATTTTCAAAATGACACACAGAGTGTTCAATATCTGATTTAATCAATAACCTAAAAAAAAATTAGTGGTCTCATCCCGATACCAAGGATATGCGATAGAGTTTGTTCACCCCCTAATAGGTAGAATGGCAGATAATGAGGCACAGCACACATACTATATGTAGGCCTATGCACAGCACATGCATAATTATAGGCTTGCAACATTCACATACATTTCAGCATGATTTACAAGGCATTCCCGTGGCAGGCACATTTTTAAATAATACATGATTAATCTTTTCATACTTTATCTGTTAAAAATAAGGCAGACACTGGTTTCTTCAAAGAGTTGAGGTTATAGTTTCTGGCTAACATTGATGACATCGGGCAATTCCACTGGCAATTCCACATGTCACAACATGAGGAATGCCACATGAGTGGTGTTCCACATGGAAGCACACTAGGGCCTCTGCTGTTCCTATATGTAACAACATGACATCCGCTGTGATTGCGACTTGTTCGAAAAAGATCTTCAGCTCTGAACTTGATAGAATCTGCACCTGGCTCCCTATCCTCCTGAAAAAAAAAAAAAAAAAAAAACTAAATCCATTGTCTTTGGATCAAATAGTAAGCTCAAAAGGCAGAACTTAAAGATCCTAACAGGAGCCCTCATACAAGATTTCTTCTTCACCACAGCACCTCAAAGACACTGAAAACATGCAGGTTACAGAGCTGGTTTTGTTGTAGTTGTACGCGACCTGTACTGTAAATCCGTAAATTATGTTAATAAAATTGCAATTCATTGATTCATCCATCCACCCATCCACCCATCCATCCATCCATCCATCCATCCATCCATCCATCCATCCATCCATCCATCCATCCATCCATCCATCCATCCATGTTTAAATACTATACACTGTAGCCACCCTTACCAAAAAGCAGTATATAAAAGTATACTATAAGTATGCTTAGTTTATACTTAAAATGAAAAAGCATACTTTAAGTTTACTTTTTATATACTCGACAGATATATACTTAAGACTAGTATGCTTTAAGTTTACTTTTTTATATACTCAACAGATATACTTAAGATTAGTATGTTTACGTTTACTTTTTATATGCTCAAGAGATATATACTTAAGACTAGTATACTTAAGTACTAGAAAGCCTATACTTTTTCCCCCCACACATTAGCTTCTTTGTTTTATGTTATACATGTTATACATGTTATACACCATGTTCAAGTTTTATAATAAAAAGTCTGAGAGTTTAATAGCTTAGAGTAAATAGTATGTGTTGATTTACATGATTTCCATCTACCTTAAAAAAACATGTACAGAAACAGAAACATTTTTACTTGACTTTATTGACCAGGGTTTAGTCTCGTTCATATCTATTTGGCAACGGTGATATGTACAAACTGCCAACTGTTTCAACAACAACACATTTCATTTGTATCATGTCAGGCCAGATAGCTTTAACCGTTCCAGTCTTTCTAACCTCATGTATGAAAGTACTCTTTATATCTATCTGTGAATCTTTACAAATGGGTCTGGTAGATTTAGCAAGTACCATAGGAAAGAAATGCAACAATCTTTCAACTCTGTCCAAGAAAGCAACTTAAAAAAAAGGATGTGTTTGTATAAGTCAGGGGTTTTCAACAGGTGGTCCATGGACCACCAGTGGTCCTTGAGAGGGTTCCAGGTGGTCCCCAGCTAAGTTGCCTAACCAGGTGTAACTCTTGAGAATGTAAAAATGAAACCAAATGGACCCTTGCGGGTCCATTTGGTTTCACGCTCTCAAGAGCGTGAAACCATCATGTGAATTAGGCCAAGTCTACACAACTAGAGAATGTAGAAGTTTAATGTTCATTTTGATCTGTATGTTGGACTGTTTGGTTTCCCAAATCTAGCCTGGAATTGTGTACAAAAGAAAAAAAAAAAATTGTAACTGCAATGAAAAAGGTTGAAAATCTCTGGTATGTTGACCGATAATGACCCATGTTGTATTTATTTTAAGTTTAATACAGTGAAATGTGCCATGTTAATGCTGTCTTGGTGTTTCTTGATTTTAGTGTAAACGCAGTATGTTAACTTTCAAGCGTACTTTAAGTATAGTCAAATGTTTGTCAAGTATAAACATAGTATATAAATAGTAAACTGATGATTATATGAATAGTATACTAGAAGTAAACTGAAATGCACTAAAAGTATGCTATAAGTAAAGTGCTAAGTAAACCTGGAAGTATATGGATAGCATACTTGAGTATAGAAAGTAGTTTACTAAAGATATACTTAAAGTGTACTAAAATGAACTAAATAAGTGGGTTAGAAGTATATAACTAGTAAACTAGCAGTATATAGATGAGTATACTTTTAAGTATATGAATAGTATACATAAGTATAACAACAAGTAAACTAGTAGTTTACTTTAGATATACTTTAAATGTACTAGAAGTGCAGAACTAGTATATTGATAGTATGCTCAAGTAAACTTTAAGTTGTTCCAATTTAGTGCGTAGAAGTATTAAGTAGTATACTTTAGAGTATACTTTATAGTGTACTACAAGTACATTGTTATTAGTATACTTGCTATGCTTATACTTATACTTAAGTATACTTAAAATATTAACTTGAAGTATACTATTTTTTGCTAAGGGCAGGCATGTGATGTGAGTTCTAAAATATAAGGAGGCAGATCACCAGATCAACAATGGTTTCATAAATAAAAATATACCAATGATGCAGCCTGTGCAATGTCAATCAGAATTAATCACCTGTTGCATACAATGAACAATGGTACAGTATGTTCTGAAAGGTGAGTTAGTTATGGATCTGGATAGTGTAGCATGGCATGATAGAAGTATCAGTGCAGTAACACGTGTCATGATACCTAAGGACTTTTGGGATTATGTTATTGACATGAATGGACAAGTGAAAAGTTAAAACATAATCTGTGTCAATGTCAATATTTCTCAACACTATATGTAGGCCTACTAAACCCGCCAATAGGCCTATATGCCTATGGTTTCATTTATTGATTTCTATCAATCCATATTGAATTACTATGAAAACCTGCAAAACATGTCAGTTGTCATGCCTCATCAGTCGTGACACTCCATATATGGACAATACAGAATATATTCCATATGTTGTTCATGTGTTGGCAGACTGCTTGGCAGGGTGCACCCTCCCAAGCCAATAAACACCCAGGCGGTTGTGTACACACAACCTCGCCTTCTTTTTCCTGGGAAATAACAGTCATCAGTGCTGGGCAGGCATGGTCAGTCGCCTTGGAAAGCAAAGAGTGTTGAACAAATAAAGCATGCGTTGTCTTTACTATTACTGGTACAGTAAATTTTCTTTCTTTTTTTTTTTTCTAGATGCATTCATTCTCTATGGCTCCCTATAAGACAGTGGTTCCCAAACATTTTCAGGTCAAGGACCTGCAGATTGACACAAATTAGCCTGCAGGACCCATATTTGAAGAGATACGCCAGGGACCCCCATAAGAGAAGCTCTAGCTAGCTCAACCACCTTTGATTTCAAGCACCCCAAAGGCCCCACATTTAATGGCATTTCCTTGTCTGAGAGTATGACCCACAATTTAACTCAGACTCATAATGGTCCATTTGATTCCCACTTTGGGAGCCATTCTAATAAGACATTATAGGCCCACTCATCTGACCACATGTCCAAATGCCGTTAGGTGGTGGTCACTCAACATGGCAGGGTGTGTAAGATGCATTACTGTTATATGCCCAATTAAATCAAATATGTATTTGAAGTAGAATATTGTAGTAAAACATAAACAGTATTCAAGCTTACGAAATATCGAATTGTCATAATATTAGATAAAAGGACTGATTACCATGTTTGTTGCAACATTTGCCGCCGCTTCATCTGTATAACTTTCTTCTGTAATTGTCTTTCTTTTATTACATAAATGCACATCATTCGTACGCACGAATGCAAGCATGGATGCCCCCCCCCCCACACACACACACACACATACTGTACTACATGTTACCATGTAAACAGATGAGTTTATCTTATTAGCCTGTTGCCTCTTTTAACTTTAACCGCAGGTGCTGTGAGCTTATGATCTCCATAGTAACAGAAATGATATGTACTTTAAATACAGCTCTTGAAATACCTTTCCATCAACAACATTCATTATTACAGATGTTATTAAACATGCAGAGCGTGTAAAGAAAAAACAACATTACATACATTTTCCCTGCAGAGGAATTTTACTGAATACATGAAAAAGTCCCTTTCAGCTTCACAAATATAATAAAATAACAAAAGGGAGATATTTAACCATGACCTATAAAAATGGATGCAGGTGTAGAAGATAGACAAAATCCACTCAAAACTAGCTAATGGATCCAGAAGGAGAATTCTTTCTTTGGTGTAATGGACAACGGCCACTCAAAACTCAGAAATTCAGTACTGGTGGGTGTTAATTTAGGACCCTGCGGCTGAGTCACAAACATTCCTCCATTCTAGACAGCAGCCTACATTTTATTCTTAACGAGCTTCAGTTAACAGTTGTGGGGGAAAAAAACAAAATGGTTATTCTGTACAACCAACCAACTATCCAATAGTAATTGGTTACATTCACTTTTTATATTGGAATATAGAATGTGTTCCAGGGGGCACAAGACGTGAGGCCCATGGGCCAGGATTTGCCTTTATTGCTTTCCTGTGAGTTGCCTTCCTGAAGTTGAATTTTGGAAAGATTGTTTTCGTTGGTGCACCTGTTTCTAACCTCTAACAAGATGTAACTACTATATGTCCTAGCATTAATTTGCTAATTAAGGAATTTAGGGATTTACTTTATCACTGTTCAATATCTGTATGCAAGTGTTTAAACTGATGGCTGGGGAGAAGGGGAGAGCTTGACCAGGAAAGCTTGACCTGGATAGCAACAGTTGCTAAAGTATGTGGATTGGCATTGGACAGTGAGTAAACCCCACCCCAAAGGGTGAGGTTTTGAGAAGGGCTCATTCCCGTCAGTGTGTTGTTGACGGGCATGTGTTATTTGACATCATCACGGAAGGCATGATCCATGATCTCATTATTATTAAGCCCATATATGGAGGTCTCTGATGTCATCAATAATCTAGACCTGACCTCAAACCTTCGATCTCCATATATCGAGCAGATCAGTTCTTGCAACAGGTCTATTAAAACTACTGCCCCAAAGTCATTAGGGCAGCCACCTTGCCTTGCCGTGAGCAGTTACAGTTCTCAACAGGCCCAAGAAATGAGAACTTACCACCCATGCCAAAGCACCAGTGCTGACCCAACAGTCTGCTGTTAGCCAGGCAGATATGTTGATCGACCCCCATTCCAAAGTGCCATGCATACAGGCGTGCATCTCAGGCATCTTAACGGGTGTTACTTATGTGTAATCTGAATGAATGGTTTTGGAAATGCAGGGAACTAATCCATGAATTCAAGGCTTCATGGGGTGTGTAATTGATAGAACATTTTAGTGAAATTAGGTTTGAGTAAATGACTCCTTTAAATGCTCCCATTGAAGTGAAAATAGTGTTAAAAAGGCAAGTAATGTAGAATAAATGTAAGCAGCTCCATGGCTATAGGGTTAATGCGTAAGACATGGCATTTTAAAGTTTCTCACTTTGACCTTTAATCATGGCAGCAGTGGGTGTTTATATACGACACCTCTGCAACAAAATGTGATTCATCTCCCAATTTAGACAGTGACAATGTTCGACTCCCAGTGTCTTTTTAAGGACACCTTAGATAAACTATTGACACCAAGTCAAATGAGCCTAGAGAGTGAGTTTAAACAATAACAATTACAATTACATCTATTGCAAGAATAGTATAGTCGTCACTATAAATAGTCAGTGCATTTATATAGCACCTTTACCCAGGGTGCTTTACCTAGATCAGGGGTCAGAAACCTGCGGCTCAGGAGCCGCATGCGGCGCTAGAACACAGCCCTAGTGGCTCAGTGGCTGTAGCATTATTACATACACACTGGGCTCTAGAACACAGCCCTAGTGGCTCAGTGGCTGTAGCATTATTACATGCACACACTGCGGTGATCCGCACCAAAATAATATAAACATTTCAGTCACCCAAAACGCGTTGCGCTGTCTGACAGTTGCCAGTTAAAGTAGCACTTGGCCATGTCAAAAAAGCCCAGCAGTTATCAGAGGTGGAGCTTTCAGTCTGAACCGCCCATTTTCAAAGGTTTACTCAGTTTACTATGTCATTAATATACCTTAGAGGTGGACTAGAAATGGAGTTCTGTAAAACTCCTTTATTTATTTTTTTAGAAACTCCATTTCTGAAGAAAGGTGAGTGACGCCGAGATCGAAAAGTGGTATATGGTATACCGCTAGTGCCTCAGCGGCATATACCGGTGGCCCAGCGGCATATGCCGGTGGCTCAGCGGCATATGCCGGTGGCCCGGTGCCATTCCACAATTCCGAACTGCCATTGTTGCGACCTCCCATTGTTCCGAAATTACGAGACGCAAAACCCTAGCCCCCTCCGACCGTAACCCTAATCCTAAACATCCGACCCTCAACCTAACCTCACAGACCTAACGGTCTGTGAGGTGGTTGAGGGTCGGATGTGACCCTCAACCTAACCTCACAGACCTAACGGTCTGTGAGGTGGTTGAGGGTCGGATGTTTAGGATTAGGGTTACGGTCGGAGGGGTCTAGGGTTTTGCTACAAACATTGCTACACCCTTCTCTAAACCTACCCCTAACCCTAACCGCAAGCACGTCGCAGCTGATAGTGGATTTCCAGCGCATGTTCGGAGCGCTCAGTTTCTGACCCTTCAATGTCGCGAAACACCGTGCCACAACACAGGGGTATTATGTGCAGGTGAAAACGAGCGGCATTTGCCGTTGGGAAATGGTATGTACCGGTGGAACACGAGCGGCATACCACTCTAGAACCGGCATATGGCGCTGAGCCACCGGCATATGCCGCTGGGCCACCAGTATATGCCGCTGGGGCACTAGCGGCATACCATATACCACTTTTGGATCTCGGCGCTACTGGGAAAGGTTGTGTTTCACCATGTTAATGATTTTTCTTTGAGGACCTTTTTTTCTGAGAGTGTGTAAATGGAACCAAATGGACCCGCCAGGATTTTGAATTTAATTTTGGGTCGAAAATGGCTCTTTCAACATCTTGGGTTGCCGACCCCTGACCTAGATTGTACATTACATTCACCCATTCACACACACATTCATACATTCCGGTTTATTGTGCATTACATACACCCGTTTGCCCTATAGGATTTTAAAAGCTTTTTTTTTTTCATAATGATGATATATCATCAATAAAAGTGCCGATTATGTGAGGACCCACTTGCAATATCCTCATGGACTATCAGTGGGCCCCAGATGATGGTTTTTGAATCACTGAATTACAAGTATCTACACAAGGCAAGCACCTTATTTCTGTTAACAAGTTCATACAATATAGCAGCCTTGGAATGGAAATACAACACCATTGTAGACAAAAAACAAAAAGCAACAGAAATATGACCGCTGGCGCTGGGTTTATTGTTGTGATATGTTATTGTACAACTTTGTGTGTATGGCGAAAGTGACTAGATATCCACATCTGTGTAGCAAATATAGCTACACAGATGTAGCTATATACATCTGTGTAGCTATAGGCTTTAAAATAGGCTTTAAAATTGCAGTGAGTTCTCATGGACCACTATTCCAGTTACCTCCCCATCTTTCCCTGTCTGAAAATAGATTTTTAGGTTGGGTTACCAATTTCATCAGGTGGATGATTGTTGATTAAAAAAAAACATCCCACCAAGAATTCATAACATAATCATTCAAAACGAAGAATCAATTGCTTCTAGAGCTTAAATGGAGAACAGATGAGTTTTGTGTTTATGCGTAAATAATAAAGTACAAATAGAGAGAATATCACAAATTCACCTGAAGCCAAGGCACAAATTGCCGCAGTTTGTTCTGCAGCCTGCAGGCTCTGTTCAGCAGTTGCGTCATCTAACACATATTCCAGATGTCTGGAAATTATAATACTGCCATAGATGCATTTATTCTTGACTTTTAAGAAAAAGGGCTCTGCAGAGTGTGTTTGTGTGTGTGTGTGTGTGTGTGAGAGGGAGAGAGAGAGAGAGAGAGAGAGAGAGAGAGAGAGAGAGAGAGAGCGTGCATGCATGTGTGAATATTCATTCCCGTTTTTTGACCAGGAGCACGAATACTGTACACAGGGATTACGCACATAAATTTACACTCCCACACAAAACGGTGGAAATAACTACATCTTCTCTGAGGCGCTGATGCATATTAATGGCGGCGTAGACGCCCATGGCCATACACTGGCTCTATTGTAGTGCAATGAAGGCAGCTGGAGAGAGAGAGAGGTGACATTGCACATTTGAGATATGGCAAACGTACTGTCCATGCACCCCAAAGCCACTCTGATTAAAGGAAGGCCAGTGCTTAGTGTCTGGTTCTGTAGTACAAGGGTTCTCAAACTTTTCTGTGCCTGCCAAGGTCCCCAAATTGATGGCTGAATGGCCTCCATCTGATGTTTGGTGCCAGGGAAATGTTTTGTGCCAGGGACGTCCAGAAGAGAAGATTTGTATGTTGAAGAGAATCATTTTCCCCAGATGTACAAGCTTGTGGCATGGCCCAAAGTCACACAATGTAAGTTGTGCACTGTTTAGTACTGTATAAATGGATGCAGTTACGTCTTGGGGCCCCAACCCCATTTTGAGAACCAATGCTTTAGTTTAGTATCCAGTATACACTATTAGATACATTTATACTTTACCCTTTGATTATGTAACCAGCACCACACCAGCACATTTATTGTTTACACTCTATGCATTACAAGAAGATAATTTAGACATTTTACATCTGCAATTGACTTTTACAATTTAGCTGTTGACCCCCACCAACATATATTTCCATCATTTCTATCATAGTTTGTGTAATTCAACTTGGTGTAATGATGATGTGTTTCTATCCCTATTGAAATATTAGCGTATCATTTTTATCTGAATATAAGAAGTCTTTATAACAATTCATATATTCATCATCACCCAAACCGTATTTTTCAGTAATGGCTGTATAATAAGTAACCATGGCAATAAGCATGGTTTATATAGAGAGCACAAGAGAAATCATTCATCTTTACTTGATGTATAACAGTGGTTCTCAACCAGTTTAATCACTTTAAACCAATTGTATATTCTATTTAGAAACTCAGAGCTTGTAGATATGCTACTTCTGCTACTACTCTCTGAGATGAAAAAGTTTAAACAGTAAGAGAATAGATGTGTAGGTGGAGGGTCTTTGTTTATTCATCCTGGTTATGAATTTGCAATGATCTCTCTCTGAAGTCAGAGATACTGCCTGCAGTGGAATCAGTTTGTTTTAGAGCTCTCTGGGGTCATTACTTACTATACCTGACTCATCATACATTAAAACCAATGAAAGTTTGTCCAGGTTTCTTGACATGATAAAGCATTATAGCACACAGCATAGTTTTAGAGATAAATTTTAGAACACATTAGATTAGTTTGAGTATCCTCATTTTTTCCTAATATCCACATCTTAATCTTAATGTAGCATTAATTGGCTAATTAAGGAATTTAGCAATTTACTTAATCATTGGTTCAGTAGCAGTATGCAAGTGTTTAAACTGATTGCTGTCAACATCAAAACTGTTGTCAATAATCTTTGTTCTGATTGCAACCGCCAACCAAACTCACAGTTAAGCATGGAATTGTGCAATTCCCGTCAGTGTGTTGTTGGTCGGACAGACATGTGTTATGTGACATCATCACAGATGTCATGGAGATCCATGATCTCATCATTATTGAACCTATATACTGTATGGATATCTCTGATGTCAACAAGATCATGATCTCATCATTATTAAGCCCATAGATGGATATCTCTGATGTCAACAATAATCTAGACCTGACCTCAAACCTCTAAACCTTCGCCATATATGGAGCAGATCAGTTTTTACATTCCATATGTCGATCAGTCTCCATCCCCATTCCAAAATCCTCAAATTTTCCCAATATCCGTATTCCTTATTATAGTTACTTTTACCCTGATGTATTCATACATTCACATGGCATAAATTATATTTAGCAAATCTCATTGATATAATCTATGAACTATCTTTAAAGGATTGAAATCTGGCTTGCTTTAACTTCGGCTCATATTTCACCCCTTAATAAAGTTAAACATAACCACAACAGAAGCACAGATTTAACCACTTAAACCATGAAATCCCTCAGGGCTCCATAGGCACTATTGCCCTTCAAAGCCAAAGTACAGTAACTAGGTATGGAGACATTGACTTCTTTTGTGTCTCAAATGTCAGATAAGATTTCATGATACTGCAGGCTAAACAATTACTAAACGGATAAACAATTAGTGCACTCAGTAAAATACAAATAAGTCAATTAGTAGATTATCATGCATACCAATAAGCCATTTAGTCCACTATAATTTATATAGGCCTATCAATAAGCCGTTTGGTGCAGTATCATTTATATACCAATATTAGTCGTTTGGAAACATGCTTAAAAACATTATGTTTTAACTATTGAAAAATAGCAGATCTACAAGCTCATAGCGCGCCACCGCGCCACCTATGAGCTTGTATCTCTGCTATTTTTGAAAAATTGTGAAAACGTGGTGCAAACCTTTGAATACTATGTTATTCAGAAACTAGAAATCTAGACAGGACACAATGGGTTAATGCCAAAGCCTATTTTTTTGTTTTATTATTTCTGTAGCAGTTACAGTCTGGATTCATAGGGCCATTGGGCCAACACATTCTCACTGTCGTAGTTGTGCTATGGAGGGTATGCATGTGACATCATTTATGCAGTTATGCAGGAACGCCTGCTGAGCAACAAAAATAAAACTATTTTCTGGCCTTGACAACCTACACTAACGGAATAGTATAGTTTAGTCCCTGAGAGACTCTGTGAAACAGGTTGTGCGTCAATGTGATGAAAACATAAAAGTAAGTAAGTAAGGTTTATTTATAAAGCACCACTCGAAACAAGGTTACAAGGTGCTGCACAATGGATATACGATAAAAACACAATTACAATAAAAGACAGCAAGAATATTAAAAAGTGGAACAAAAGTATAAGGATACAAACACAACTTAAGGAGATTGTAGTTAGTTAGCATTAAAAATAGACGAAATACAACTCCTGTTAGAATACCAATAAATCAGGGAACACAAACATAAAATACACTTTCAGGCAGTAACAGAAGGGAAGGCCCCAGTAAAGACTTGGCCCTAGTAAGGCACCTCCGAATGAGGGCGTGCCGAGTGCTACAAGATTGCAAGCTCCTTTCTTTGCGCTACACTAAATATCTTTGTGACAGACCACCTACCGGCTCATCATGCATTGAATTGCAATCTTTTATCATCTATTTTCAGTGAATGTTCGCACTCAGAATACAAGCACTATAGTGAGGATATGGTTAAAATGGTGTCCGTGTTTGGTTTAAAGAGGAATTTGGGCTTCAGGTGTAATGGTTGAATGAAATCCTTAAAATGACACAAAAGGAGCTGCAGATTGTGACCTTCCTTTTATTTTTGCTAGGTTTGATCTCTTTGGGGGCATAATTTGGATATCATGGAAACACGCTGATTTGTGTATTGAAATCAGGTCATAATCTCGGACAGATGACTATTCTTCAATTGCCTTGATCTACACCAACATTTAAATATGGAGGTAAATATGGAGTTTTTCTGCCCCTCAGCAATGATATACTGCTACAGAGTTTCCAGTAAAACATTACTATTAACTAGAAAAAGTGCCCTTCTGGATACATGTCTCCCCCGGTCAGGGTTCCAATCTTTCTTATGCCTTTGAAAGCAAATGGATCGACACCTTTTGCTCAAAACAAGCAAATCCTGTAAATTTTGAAAGCCAATTATAGACAATTTGGATGGAATATGAAATATTGCACATGACTATAGAGATTCTGTCCCAAAATTCTGGGATTTTGGGACAGAATCTAGGAGCCAGAATTTTGGGGCAGAATCTAGGAGGACTAATATGAAATAATGTGTTTTACAAAGAACGTGCCTCCTGGTGGCGCTATATCAGGCCATTCTGGAAAATTTGGGGCAGAGGTTGATCATTTGCATCTAGAAATTGTGTGTGCAAAGTTCGGCATTGGCCAGGATCACAGCATTGGAGATTGGCTGGTAACAGACGGACGGACACACACACAGACATGGACGGAGTGCAAAACATAGAGTCCAGTCTGTGATATCAATTCTGTCTGTGACATCAGAGACACGCATGGATGTATACACAGGGAGTTAGAGAACCTTTTCACCCACTCAATAACTCAGCAGCCAATGCTGGGCACTGAAACCTTAAAAGGATCCCTGGCTAATGAGATAAATATGCCTCATTATACTTGCCCTCTATAAAAAATAAAAATGGCTTAAATATCTTATTTCTTTCATAAAATCTTTCACTCAATAGAGACTGCTCCTGTCGCAGGTTGATGATTTCACATGCCCACATGTGGTCTAGCCCTATGGCATTATGGAATACATATTCTAAAAAAACAATCTAATAATTTTGAAAGTTAGAGTCATTAATTTGGGTGATTTAGGGGAAAAACAGTGCAACGCGGAAACAAGATGCACATGCAAACACTCTACAGTGGAGGAACACGCAACCGTCCAATAGCATGTGCACCATGGCCCGCCCTCCTCTTAACTGATTGGAAGTCTCCTAAAGTAAAAAATGAAACTAGGGTTTTATGACTCATGCAGTTCACTGGGGAACAGGGAGGAACTCCTTATATGGTCAGTACACTCTACGGTAGGGGGATTGGCACAACAAAAGAAAAATATATACACTATATCATATTTTAATTAAGTGAAATCACTGAATACCTTTATTAGCATGTGTATTCCATATTATTCCATATTATTCCATAGGTCTGGATCACACAAGGACATATGACATCATCGACTTGCGACAGGAGCGCTCCATACTCTGTTCATGAAAGACATAAAACATTTAAGGTGCTTTTATTAATATATTTTAGTTGAGTGTAATGCATGTATTAAATCATATTCCTTATGATTTAAGACATACTGTATATTTGTATTAGCCAGGGATCATCCTTTTAACATGTTGACTGACGCATCACATGGTCAGCATGGCGTATAATATCGTGAGGTTTTTGCCAATACATATTTCCGATTCTGAACAGTCTTGAACAGTCAGATAAGATAAGAGATCAGTGGAGTCCAACCTAATAAGTTCTGCATAATAGAGCTTGGCATATATTAGAGCAAAAACATTAAACCAATTTCATCTAACTTGCTCCAGATTGTGTCACTGCATGCACTCAAAATGTTCCAGTCATGCTGAAGGGTACCCTGCACACTTGGGTGGAAAAAAGCAAAGGCAAAACATTTTCCTTATAAAGCATTGCATTATTATAATTGATACAGACAACAACAAAAGGATGTGTATAAGGAGAGAGAACAAGCGCCCACCACTACCTCAGAAGCTACACATTAGGCCTACAGATTAAAGTGTACTTTGATAATGCTCTGCTTAAAAGGAATTCGAAGGAGCCAGCTAGATGATTGCTGCTTGGATTCTCTTTCCATACGTCAGATGTCTGGGCTGATGACTCCATGTTAATGTCATCCCTTTAATCTAAACCTTGGAAAGGATTACGAGCCTATTCATTAGCGACACCCAATAATATTCAGCCGACTGTCTCTTCATAGGTTTGGTGCTAATTGTTCGTAAGACATAAAAATCACGAGGATATATGTTGGCACCAGTGACTGCGTACAGGACACGTTTTTCATGTTTCAACCACAGACTGGAGTCTCTGAGTCTGTCAGTGGCAGTATGTCTTCAAAGTGGATGCCAAAGAAATTGCACGGTTAATATCTACATGATCAATATACAGTATATAACATACATTCTCAAATGCTCTAAACTTGCATACAGTGCATACAGGTTAATTTTGTTGCATTCACTCAAGCGATCAAGATCTAGGGCCATTTGGTTACCAGCTTCCCATCATTTAGCTGGGGACCATCTGGAACTCTCTGGTTGAGATTAAGAGCATTTTGCCCTCATCCTATCCTATCCTCAATATACGTTATACTGTGAGTTATTGGCCTACCTCCTGTCCCTAGTCACTAGTGAGCTTTATTCCAAATATATTTTGTATTGTTTTGTGTTTCTTTTTGCTTCATGATTTTAGCATAACCATTGGCAGCTATATTACAAATGTGACGTGCCCAGATTCAGGGACCTTAAGGTTTAATTTATGCAAAACCATTTGTTAGCAGTATAAACAAAACATAGATATAGTGTTCTCTAGTCATCTACTTACAGTATATACTGTTTATGGTTCTGGTTTGTACAGGTTGGTAATGAGGAACCCATCACTCTCCTTTCCTTGTAGCATAATGCAGAGGTAATGGCAGCAGAACACCACATAAAGGCTCTACAGTATAATAGCATCTTTTAATATGGACGACAGCAGGAGAGCTAGCCCCTAATACAAACTGTCGCTCTTTAGATCTCACATCTTTTAATGTAAGGGGAAAAAAATATATTTTTTTTTTTCATGGCTTGTCCTTGTTGCTATAGCGTACATACAGCATTGGTTCTCAAACATAGTTTGACAAAGTAACTAAGTACCTTTACCCAAGTACTTTACTTTACAATGTCAAGATTATACAGTATATGGATTGCGATGCTACTTGAACTAATTTGCCTGGATACCTCCTGGAACACCTTCAAGGATGCCAAATTGGAACCACAAGATACAGCATGTGGTGCACCAGTTTACATGTGTGGCGTCATTGGAAATGTGTGGAATCCTCCGAATGAGAATCGATGACGTCCTCTAGTCTGATCTCAATCTGACTCTCCGATTCATTCAGAGACATCCGTTTTTAGTGGACAGGATTTGTGTTGGCTGAAATCAGGTGATAATCTGGGAGAGGTTTGACTAGTCTTGGTTTGCCTTGGTCTGGCTACAATCAATACGCCACAAATTCATCCCGGTCCTGACCATGTTTGCTGGGTGTAGTAAATTAAGCAGGGCTTTAATTTACCAAAAGTTTTCCTGCCCCTCAACAATGATACTGCTACAAAGTTTTCAGTAAAACCAAAAAAAGTACATTTCATTTAATGTTGCTTTTTTGCTTCCAACAATAGTTGGTGGTAACATTAACCTGTTCCCTGTACTCATTATCATAGTACTTAGGAGTCCAGTCTGTGATGTAAGGTGTCTGTGACATCAGACACATGGATGGATACAAGCAGACAGGGATCTACACAGGGAGTTAGAGAACCGTTTCACCCGCACAACCTGCTGCCAATGCTGGGCACTCAAACCTTAAACTTGGCTAATGAGATAAATATGCTTTAAATTAAAACATTATACATCATAATATACCCTCTAACTAATAATAATAAAAATGGAACCACAAGATACAGCATGTGATGCGTCACACTACATGTGTGGCGTCATTGGAAATGTGTTGAATCCTCAGAAATGCTCTCCCGCTGCTTCAACTGAGGTCGCATGGAGCTTATGCAAAGTGGACAGGTGATAAGAGGGATTTTGCACGCGCACACACACACCAATGAGACTCCTGTGGCCTGTTGATGAGGCGTACTGAATTCCTTTTCATCAACAGTCCAAGGTTCTCCTGCTGCAGCAAACTGCCACCCTGCTCCCAGCCCAGGGCACCCGACGCTCTGATGAATATGCATCCAATTAGTTCAGTTTTTATTTTTGCACAATTTAACTGTTAATGAGCATTTAAAATGTATTAACCTGTGAGAGAGAAAGCCAGATAAACTGAACTAAAATGCAATTAGGCACCAATCTGTCAACACTACGAGTTCACAAACATCTGGAAATATTGAACTGATCTTTATTCATTTTAAAATTCTCTCTGCACGCCACAGCCAATCATAGATATAGGTTTCCACTCAGAACAGTGCTATGAGGTTTTTACATTTTGTACAGTCCAATCTTCTATGGAATCTCTTCATATACAAATACAAGCCCATAGTGACAATCCTGATCTGAACGACTACACTGAGGCCTAGATTTTCATCACCGCTAAACCCCTGATACCTTTGTTTGCCTTTTTAAACTATTTAGAAAAATATTTTTCAAGAGTTAATAATCTACAAGCTCACACACCGTGTCAATAGATTGGCACGTTGAACTATTCCAAAAGGTTTTTCAAAAAAAAAAAAGCAAAGAAGTTAGGGATAAGGGGTTTAGCATGTGATGAAAATTGAGCCCTGAAGTATTCGGGTCATAAAAGGTTGTTTTATCAAAACAATAATGGAAACAAGCTTGTACATGCTTTAGAAAAATCCCAGCTGCTGGACACACCGGTCAATAATGGGTAAAAGAAAATAAATAAAGAGTCCACACAACAGGACGTGACCCTACAGTCTGTCAGTTGAAAATGTATTAAGTGCGTAGACTCTTAATTCCATTTTTATCAAAAAGGGCCATGATGTTAAAATTCCTAACATCATACAGTAGGTTTCCATGAGAATAGTCCAGTAATAAAAGATAAATGATATGAACTGCACAATGCCCTAAAAGCTTCAAGTCACTGTCAGGGAAGACTATTCCCATCAAGGGTAATTAGTCAGGCTCACGGTGGAGAAGCCATTTTGAATCTCCGAAGCCATATATTCACATTTTTGTCTCATGGTACTGCAAGACCTTATGAACTGAATGTCTTTTGTCAGGGCATATTATGGACATCAAAAGCATAGACTGTGACCCAATAACACAGAAAAAGCAGCTTGGTAACAAACGGCATTACTGGAACAAACGCAAAGGGTTCATCTGCATCTATTATAATAATAATAATAAACACAGGGTGGTTTTATGTTGACATAATATACATTTATACAACCTTAAAAAAAAAAAACAGAAACTAACTGCAAATTCAAATTACATTGATAAATAATTTAAAAAAATAAATTCAATCAACGTAACTCATAGGTTATCTCCAAGGCAAGTGTCTGGTTATGTGTGTGTGGCCTCCTCTGTTGCCAAAGCCAATTAACCACCGAAACCCCAAGTACTTGTCCCCCATGGCTCTATACTAGGGTCCATGCTGTTTTCACTGTACACTAAATATTTCCATTGAAGGTTCCTAGGACAGAAATACTATAGGATTCAGATGGACAAAGGCGCGCCCGTGTGCCACATCAGGAAAAACACAGGCCAACAAACAACAAGTTTGTGCAGTTTGTATGTCATCACATGTACAAGCAGCGTCCCCTGGACGTCAGCCAATGGCACACTAGCTCTGACCGCTTTCACCTCTCCTCTCTCTGCTTGGAGACCAATGGCATCTCTCCACTCCCAGGAGGAGGAGTTGGGAAAAAGGAAATGTTATAACCACAAGAACAAAAACGTGTAAATACGTTATTTAAATACCACATTTAAAGTCGAATTAATTAAAGTACCTACTTTGAGTGCCTGGAACATTGTTTTGTGGTTATATTTTATATTTTTCTTCCTTTTTCCTCAACATAATTCCCCTCTATGTGCACCTTGGTGGTTTGAGGGAAACCTCCCTCTTTAGGAGAAGGATTTTTACCGGTGTTCATGATCCTTGCAGAGCAATGGGACCAGTGCTGGCCTGGGACAGAGGAGGAGGAGGACGACAGCAGGACGAGGGGGTGGGGGCGGGGGTCCTCCTCCTCTCCTCTCAGCAGGAGCAGTTTCCGCATCCCTTCACGCTGTTCATGATCTCCTCCTGCAGTTTCTTCCTCTCCTCCTCTTTGGTGGTCAGGGGCTGTTCGGCTGCCAGCTCAGTCCCGCCGCTGCCGTGGAGGAGCCTACTGTTCTGGGTGTTCCACAGCTCGGCGTACAGGCTGCCGGGCGTGGCCAGGAGCGTGGCGTGGTCTCCGCGCTCCGCTACTCGACCCTGAGACAAGAGAGGGTCAAAGGCTGTGAGGGAAAAGACACCGTGGAGGAGTGCTTAGAATTGTCTGGGGAAGCTCAAAATGTCACCTTAAAACAGGGGTTTTCAACCTTTTTGATACCAGGGCCTACTATTTATTCAGAATTTGACCCACGGACCACCCACAGACCCCCAAACTAAAGATTTCTTTTGCTTTTGTCCACAATTCCAGGCTCGATTTGGGAAACAAAACAGTCAAACATACAAATTAAAAATGACCAATAATCTTCTACCATCTCTGGTTGTGTATACTTTGGGCTAATTCACATAATGAATATTTTAACTCTTGAGAGCGTAAACATGAAAGCAAATGGACCCGCAAGGGTCCATCTGGTTAACCAACTTTCTATCATGTAGCTGGGGACCACCTGGTGGTCCCCGGACCACCGATTGAAAACCACTGCCTTAGAAAATATCACATTGGTTGTGCAATTCAATGACAAAAGATGTTATGGAACTTAATCCAGAGGGCAGATTTTTGACCGCTCTTTAGTCCAGCTTTAGATTTTAATGTATAGTATATTCAAACAGGTTCCAACTAGGACCCACTCAGGTAAATTAGCCCCCAAAATAGATAAATTATATAAAATAATATTTTTTTTGTATGTTACAGCTTCCGACTCCATTTACGGACTACAAGCTAAAAAGTCATCACGTCAGCTATTATGTAATTATCCCTTGCTCAAAATACATTCAGATGTGGGTCTGTGGCCAAACCAAACGCATAACAATTTGGAGGTCCTTGACATGTAAATATTTGTGAACCTCTGTTCATGTTGTCTTTTTTTGACCACAGATCAGTGTGTCTCTGTGAGTCTCTGTGGAGTCATGGAGGCCCTGCCGCCTCCCCAACAACTGTTCCCTTTCTCTCTGCCGCAAAAAAACATGGGACACATGCAGACTGCACAGCCAGACACATACATACACACAAACAAGCGCATGCACATATACACGCACCCGCTTTACCTCCCACACAGTCAAACACAAATAATGGCACCCCGTTCCCCCACCTCCCAGGAGCGCATGCAGAGGTGTCGGCGTCATCTTTAGCTCGCACGAGTCATGCACGTGACCGCTTCCACTCGTTATTTTAATGAGCACCCCCCCAGGCATTCCTCCGTTCATGACACCAGCAAACACTGTACCGCTGCAGCCGCATTACACGCTAAACAAGCCTCCTCGCCACGACCCCTCTCTGATCCCCGCCATCTGATGCGTGACACTCACTCCACCAAGGCTTGATTCACACTTAGTTGTGCCGAAAACAGCACATCTAACAAGCTTACAAAACGCTGTGGCTCGACACTTGTCAGCTTGTAGATCTGCCGTTTTCACTGTGCGGCGCACCAACGCACGACTAAGCATAAATCACACTTGACAGTTGACACCGTTCACTTTGTCACGTATCCGACTCTGCAGACGGATGGATGATGTCGCGGCATCGTTCGTTACAGGTCGCATTATAAACGCTGCATCGAGGACTGTTGTGTGGAGGTCAAACGCGTGTGTTGTTTTTCTCTGTATGACTGAGCGTGAGTGTCAAAGATGCTTCTTGCAATGATATACGTTTGACACATGTTTTAAAATAAAACATGACAACAGTTGCAGATGTATTTTAGCTCTCATCTCTAGTCTGCACAGTTGTATGGCACATACAACAGAGAGGTGTTTTTTTCACACAGATGCACTGAATAAAAGGTGGCCACTGAAGGGGCGAGGCGTTTGGTTTTATAGTCCAGGGCGAGGCGTTCATGGGTGTCTGGGCAGCCGGCCCAGCGCACAGTTATTAGTCAGTGAGACAAACAAGACCGTCCTTCCAACCATCGCACCATCTGACTGCAGCGAGCGGTCGCGTCTGACTGCTCTAATGAGTTCTTATGAAGAGAAACACTGCATTGGTCCTTGCTGACAGTGGCCTGTTGTTCTCATGACTTAACCTATTAAGAGCGGGAAGCATTGGTCTCATTTTAGATTTTAGCTACATACAGGTATATACTGAATATAGCAACATGTTTTTTTTTTCCAGAAAACTCTTTAGGTTTAGAACTGTGGTTTAGGATAGTTGACAAATAACCGATCAAAAAGACCAATAGCCAATATGATTATTATTATTATTTCAAACAGTAAGATAAATTTCACCAGAAGAATTCCTTTAAATGAAATCCTTTAAATCTATCTAATGCGCCTTGGATAAAGGTGCTATATAAATGCACCATTTACCACAGGCTTCAAATTTAAAAGAAAAAATACATTTTGGGTATTTTCTTACCAATAAGTATCTATCTATCTATCTATCTATCTATCTATCTATCTATCTATCTATAAATAAATGCATGGGGTTAGAGTCAGTGTCAGGGACCCACAGCTATACATCTCCATATGGCCATAATCGACCAGATTTTCAATTTTCAATCATTTTTGCACATTCATAAGAAATATAAATATTCGTCTGCTCTTTCGATTATTTTATTTACATATCAGAGCCGATAATTGGCAGCGGACGATAATCGGTCTATCACAAGTACATAATGCTCACAACAAGCTTATATTTCACAAAAAAGGCATTTGAAGCATCTGATACATACAGTAATTAAGGGAATGTCTGTCTGTTCTACCCCCCCTTTTCCTTACTGGCTTGCCCGGTTGATCTGAACTGCAGATCACTTGAAATGTCAGTGCAATGCATCACACAGCAATGCATGTTGGGGAGAAATGGTTGTGGTACACCATAATTAGTTGCCTATCGAACTTTGTTCCCTTCCAGCCACACTGCAAATGTGTCTGTTCACTGGATACAGAGATATTACACTAACACGCTAGTCCCAGGAGCCGAGGCAGGAGAGGACTAGAAAGAATGATATAATAATAAACAATCATATCAATGAAGCTGGACACAGGTGTGTGTCTTGCAATGACGGGCTGCGAACATGTGTGTTTGTTTGTGTGTGTTTGTTTTAGTGTGTGTCACTTGAGCCGATAACCAATAACAGAATAATAACTCTATGGCAAAGACGGGCTGCTGTGTGTGTGTGTGCGACAGATGTAATGTATGTGAGTCCAAGGAATACAAAGACACCTTCCCTGCTAGGAAGTGCTTTGCGGACCACTTGGTGGCCTGCAGACCAGCTACCTAATAATAATAATAAATGTGTTCCCATCCCAAATTTCTAAGCTCCTCCTTTAACAACTCCCTCCCCCAGACAGACACTAAATAGCATACACCTCAAAATACATACATCTACTAAATAATATTACCCACAATGTGTATCATTTGGAGTTCATACGTTCAAAGGTAAGGACTAGTTTTAAATTAGTATCAGTAGTATTTGTCATAGATCATTTCCTCTGGGTGCCCTCTGGCACAAAACATTATTTACAAAGCGGGATCCACGGCCAGACTCATAACCCATTTCGCTGGCCTTTTCATGAAACAGTTTGAGAACCCCTGAATTAGATGGCCTTTTGTAGCATCTCACTCAAGCCTTAATGGGTCAATGATGAGATGTGACCAACAATGCATTTTCATCACGCACAGTATGTTGAAGAAAGGTGAGTGACAAGTGGCAGAAATTGAGCCTGCCTGCTACGTTCCCTGGCCATTACTCCCATCAATACGCCAGCCACCTAATTGGAACGGTAATTAACACAGCATACTTCTGTAGCAGACCATCCTGACCCGCCATTTAATTGCCCATTTATGAAGCCACTGCTAACAATGGAACCAGTGGTGGAAAGTAACCATGTGTGCATTTATCCAACTACGGCACTAAAGTAAAAATGACAAAGTACTTTAATGGAGTGTATTGATTTTCCCATACATTATAATTCTAATCCAATACGTCTCAGGGGATATACTGTATATATACATGTATATACTGTAAATATTAAGTCTACTTTTGCTAGTTTAAGCAGTTCTTACCTGATTGAGGACAATGATCTCATCAGCATCAACAATGGTGGACAGTCTGTGGGCGATGAACACTGATGTTCTGTCTTTGACCATCTCCTTCGTCGACCTCAGAATGTGCTGAATAGAATGGAATACTTTATATTAAAAACAACAAATCACCATGAATCTTTTATATAAATCACAGAAAGCAGAGCTTGTTTCCATTATGGTTCATTAAAACACTAAACTCAGAATATTATTAGAGCTATTAGAGTTAGTGTAATAATTCACAACATTTTAAATACTAAAAGCAGTAAAGACAAAATAAAATGCGCACTTACAGACCAAAAAACAAATGGTATTTTATCATTTACATAAGTGAGGACCTATTGACCTATTAAGTGAGGACAATGTATGAAGATACATTGAAAAATGGTGAAGTGGTCCTTTAAGATGGTAATAGAACATTTTAGGGAATAACCGTGGAACCACACAGGCAAATACAATCATGAAAATCGTAAAAGATTCAGAGAAAGGAAATGAGACAAAGACTTTATATTAAAAATCATACTTAGTACTCACCTGAAACAATAAGATGCAAAAATGTGAATGACAGGATATATATGAAATCATATCAGTCGCTGAGCATTAATTTTAAGGAAATGTGGTTAAATAACCAGTGCTCAGAAATATCTGGCTTAGTGCGTTCACGTCGTTGTTTGCTCTCCGTTCCAATATGTGCATATAGTAGGGAAAAAAAAAAAAAAACTATGCCAGCAATAAGGAAATAAGAAAATACTTGCGAACGAAGGCTCTGAGTCTGAACTCTCACTTTTTATTTTAACCAGAGTTTCCATGGAAGGATGTAGTAGAACTCTTTGTCCATTTTAGTCCCTCTAACTGCTTACCTCTAGAAAGCAGTTTATAAAGGCAGGTATAAACACACCCGAGTTGAAACTGTATTTGGTATGCTCTGCCCCCTTTTACCCTAGCAATGGCCTACTACACCATACCTGTTTGACCCCTAGCAACAGCTAGGCTTTTAATAGAATTTTATATCAACTTAATATAGTCTACACAGTGTTGGGCAATATTACTTAGGAGAGTAATATCTTTACTTTACTTATAATCCCTTAGAAAAAGTAATATTACTTTACTTATTACTAGAATCAACAAATAATATATTACATATTATAATCTACAGACTACAGTGCATCTCTGTAGTTATCTGTTGATAGGTTGTAAATCTCTTCCATTATCACATGCAACAAAAAGTAACTAAAAAGTAATAAGTAAGGAGTAACATATTACTTATTACACATTTTGGCAGAGTAATATGCCAAAATGGAAAACATAATGATATTACAGTAATATGTAATATTTAAAACACACACACACACACACACACACACACACACACACACACACACACACACACACACACACACACACACACACACACACACACACACACACACACACACACACACACACACACACACACACACACACACACACACACACCTAAAAAGAGGATTCTATTGAAACACTTGATTCTATTGAAATACACAAATGGTTCTTGTACACAAGAATCAATTGTGGCACGTTATGAACTTTACAATACATATCTATTTTTGCCCGCAGAACAGGAACGCTAGGGTTCAAGTTGTTAATATCCTTCTGCATTCAGGGTAGATTCCTCCAAATGCGTTTCTACGCCGAATAAACATAATTTGCTTTACAGTTGTTTTCAGGGAGCCCACGCAGTTTTCCCCAGGAGCTGCTTTTTTCTAGTTAATGTTAACATTTACAAAGACTGTGGGCTTTACGCTCAACTAGGGATTTGGTAAGGGAGAAATGGTGGCAGGTGGCAGGGGGTGGGGTACGCGTGCGTGCACGCATGCACCCACACGCCCACACAAACGAGCTCATTCCTGAGCCAATCACCAAGCGCTAATCATGCTGAGAGAAAGAAACAAAGACATTTGTGGAATTACTTGAATGACTGAATGTACATGTCTGTGTTCTATGTAAGTGTAAGGGCAACATGAACAGCATACTGTCAGTGTTGTCATGTCTGTATCTGTATTACTATACTTAAACGGGCCGTATAATGTCCCCAACAGCACAAAGTAAAGAAATAAACATTGTGAGGACCACTTTCATTATTTATGATTAAAAACATATTTAGAGTTGACCTTATAATTAGGAAAAGATTCAGGTTCTATTTAGGTTTAAGCATTAGTACATACAGTACAGGCTCATAATGCAATGCACAATGTGTACAATACAAAATACAAAATCACGAGTCACGACCACATCGTAACACACTGATATCCTCCTGTATACCTGCATAGCAATGCACTGTGTGTGCGTGTGTGCTCACCTCTTCTGTAATAGAGTCCAGTGAGGATGTAGCCTCGTCATAGAGTAGAATGGGTGGGTCCTTCAGTATGGCACGAGCAATGGCCACACGTTGCTTCTCCCCTCCTGGAAACAAAACCAACAGCACAGTTAAACACGCTTTGGAAGCATTCCTCAACCTTCTATACCGTCACTATTTGGTGGAGACCTTGCAAACTCAAAAAGGTTATTCTCGCACTGAATCCAACATGAAATGCAGCTGAAAGTGCTTTCTTTGTCTTTGTCTTCTTTGACAAAATGTCTAGTCACCCACATCTCCATGTATGGTCACGCAACGTGACCATGCCGCCGCGAGCCGCGATCCGTATTAAGAGAAAGCTCTGTTGTTTCAGCAAAAGTTCAACCTTTAGCACAAAGTTGAATCAGGTGTCTTACTGCTAAAAAGACAGTTAATCACTAAAACTACACTTTGCAATTGTAGGATGCAGTGTAGGGCATTCATTTACCAAAAACAAGTGTGAATATGGATACACAAGGTGGGAAGCAGTGGCTCAGGAGATGGACCGTTAGTGTGTGAACTGGTGAAAGTTAAATGGCGTATATGATAAAATGAGCTATAGCTACATTATATAAAAGTATTCCATTCATCCGATAGCTCACTCTCAGGCAACCCGTTGTCTCAGAACATAATTACCTCAATCAAAGGGGTCCTGCTCGCCAAACAAATCTCCTTAGCTAGGGACCTCACTTAATTGTGAGAAGGAGAAAAAAAAGCAGGGAGGCACAAAGATTTCTCCCACTGTGCTTGACTGTCAACATGACTTATATTACAAGTGAGCTGAGCGAAGCAACTACTGTTGAGCACAGATATAAATACCGTCGACAGTGGAGAGCTGTATGTGGGGTGAAACACTCGCACGGCCCTGTGCTGACCCTCCAGCGCCAAATGCTCGAGCGGCAGTCACGTACCAGCGGCAACAAATTAATGAGAAGACAGTCATCTCTTAATAATAATAATAATATACCTCTTCCTCTCGTCACATCACTCACATGAAGAAAACCCTCTACTGTCGATAATTGCGCCTAGGATGTTGAGTCAAAGTGCTGGCCACAGAATGTTTACAAGGACAATAAATGAGTAATGCAGGAATTGCTCAGAGCCAAATTACCAAATACGCCTGCCAGGCAACATGTTGCTAAGAATAGCTCATGAAACAACATATAAATTAAATTGGTAATAAAACCACTGCATGGTTTTTGAAAAATAAATAAATAAATAGATAGATTTGCCTTTAAATGACGTCAGAAAAGTTTTGCTGTCACAGAGTTTGCCCGCAGTAGCTGTAGAAACCGAAGTGCAGCGGAGGCGCAGTGTGGGGGATTGGAGCTAATTCTGGGCTCTGTGATAACAACATGATTATTTACCTATTTAGTTCACAACAACCATCCAACCATCACTTATTCAGCTGCAGGTTGGTTTCACATTGCACACTGTATTATGTTTAATATCTCCACTCATCACATACATACTGTATGATTATACAACTACAAACAATCTAGAAATCAACTGTCATACAATCGCTGTGATTGTCACAACATTATAATTGATCGTCAACAAGGGATTACTCCAGGATACAATCGGCCCCAAATTCATTATTTTTATTCCAATTCCTTTAAATATATTTTTAATCTTAAGTTATTGCTTATTGTCTTTCATGTTTGTTCTACTTCTATTTATAAGGGCTAATATCTGGCACCGTGGTCAACGTCCGGAGATAATTCACCCACAGGGTGTTTAACCACAGAGGCAAAGCCGAGGTGGTTTATCACCCTAAAGGTGAAAGTTGCGTATTATCCCGCTTATTACATGGATACCTAACATAAAGTGACACCAAAAAAGTATTCCTTAAAGGAGAATTCCACACCAAAACACATTGGCCATCAATCTACCTTGATTCCTGTGACATGATTCATAATGTCCTTAATTTGTCACAGATGCACCATTTTCTACATTTCACCATGAGGTCAGTTGCAGTTGCAGCAGCTGTTGCAGCTGTGCCAATGCAGTCTGCATGGCCGCAGGTTGTCTTTATTCTAATGCGGGTTTTTTTTAGTAGCTCCAAACTTATTTCTTTTTCCACACGTCACATCAAGCCACACACTACAAGATAACTGGACCACTACATGATTTTTAAAAACTCAGCCGGCACCCGTGGGACAGGAGTTCCTACCGGAGTGATTGGAGAGGAGAGTGACACAAGGGAGATGAGGCGAGGAGGAGAAATAGATTACCTCTGCGATTACATGTAAAGATGTTTGGTTCTGGTTTGGGAGGATAATGATAGGCAATCACAGCTGAATGGAAGGTCACTGTTAAGGTGCATGTACTCTGTGTAAATGTGAGTCTATGACCGTAAACGGAAACAAAGGACGGAATGGGTGTAGACGGATTACACCCGTCTATGCCATGGACACACTGTCCACTGGACAGTGGAAGGACCTCTGGGGCAGGGCCCGACAAGCCTTTTGGCTTCCCCCTAGCCCTTTTCAGCACTGGAATGACCTCTGTATGGACACTCTGTTACTGTTAAAAAAAATGTGGGTATGTTTGATGTGTATATACATGTATATATACTATACGTTACTCTTTATCTATTTACATTCTATATTTATTTATATATATTTGTACTGATAAAAAAAAATGAAACAATGTGTGTATATATAGACATACAGTATATATCTGATATAGATTGTAATTAGTTATGTCCAGATGCTGAAATGAGTTATGTCCAGATGCTGAAATGAAATAAACTGAAAATGAAACTGAAAGACTGCTTCAGAGTGACATAAAATTCAAGCGTGTTTATCAGTATACTATTAAAATGTGATGTGTGAAAACAAATAAGTTTTTAAATAAGAAGTTACAGAAATACCCACATTGGCAATGCAAACTGCATTGGCCATGCAAACTGCATTGGCGCAGCTGCAACAGCTGCTGCAACCGCAACGGACATCATGGTGAAATGTAGAAAATGGGGCATCAAATAGTTGATCAAATACAATCAAATTTCACATACTGCTTAGTCTATTTCCTGCTCAAATGTTTTCAAAAACATTTTCTGGGAATAATGTTTAGCTCTACATGGCATTGTGTTTCATACTGTGTGCAGCTGGTGCTAAGAGGGTTTGATTAGGCAGGGCGTCTGTGATAGGGCAGAAGAGATAACTGACTGATGAATTCAGCAATTTACAATTCAGCCACCATATGTTGCCATATGTTGCCAATACATTCAAGAAAAGTTTAGCTTTGTCCTGTAGGTCAATTCACTAAAGAATCTCCACCTCCGCCATGCAATGGTGTCAAAATAGCCCATGTACAAGCTCACAGCATGTTGCAATGGGACACATTGTAGATTGGTAAACCTGACAATGTTAGAATTAGCAATGTTATTGAGTTTTGGTCATGTAAAATTAAACTATAATGCACATTCAATCCCTACAATAAGACAGGTGATGTTCATGCACACTGAACTAGAAGGGAAAACTGGTAGTTCTAAACTACACTTCAAAGGCCACTTAAAAGGCCAAGTAAAAAATGCATGTTTAACAAATAATTATAAATACCCTATTGGCCTGAATATAAGACAGTTGTTTTTATTTCGTTTGGAAACACCCTATACAATGGAGTTGTCTTATATTTGGGGAGTATATTATTTGACATTCAATGTTCTTTTTAAACAATTGAGACTTGAAAAATGGAGGTTGTCTTATAACCACGACCGCTTATATTCGGGACAATACACTAAGTTAACTAACTTAAATGGTCCTACTGGCAGCATGCTCATTATTTCCCCATAATGGACTGGAAAAAAATATATATGTTGTTTCCCAGGCTAATAAGAAGACTAATAAGAATGTCCAAGATTAGTGTCCATAAATTAATCCCCTCACCATGGTTCATGTGCTGGTTTTACATACCATACCATAACAGCAAGATTATTATTGCTACCAATAACCACAGAATAAAAGGTCTATCTATATTGATACCCATCTTATTATGTTATTATAAAAGCTGTCCTGTGCCCAGTCCTGTTGCTGTAGCACGTTACTGTTGAGGTGGTGGTGGTCGCAATACTTGCAAACCATGTTCATATTGATTAAATGAACATTTCCTTTTTTTAAAGATTTGTTTTTGGGCTTTTATGCCTTTATTGACAGGACAGTAATTTGACAGGAAGGGGGGAGAGAGATGTGGAGTGACACGCGGCAAAGGCCGCCGTGCTCGGGAATCGAACCCGGGGCACGCCGCCAGGCTGGCTTAGCAGCCTAGGGGCTCGATTTTGGTTACATTAGCCCTTATACGCAATTAACACACTTAGCATTGGGGAAGAGGCGTTCCCACACTAAAGTTGATAATTTCGTTACCAGGCCATCTCCCTTAAACACCTCCTATACCCGTTACATTATGCATAGGTGTGGTTTGGGCGTTTTTAGCTTTCATCCAATCCGTGTTGGTCTTGCCATTCCCTTTAATTCATCCATATCTATTTCCCTTATCCCTACTGCTATACCCTCCTAAGCACGCAGCCTGGCTGCGGGCTTAGGACAGACACATGCATGAGTAGCCTATTCTCAAAGATTATAGCTCTCATTTTCAAACAATTACAGCTCGGTCAATTCTCTATCATTTCTTACCATTCAACATGTTATGTTGAAAAAACATGTTCCATGTTTTTTTTGCTGTATGTGGCGTGCATTTATCCCAAATCTGCGAGGAATCTGTCCGGAATTTTTTTGTCGAAAAATCCCGACTTTTTCGCAATTTACAGCATTGCGTCACAAGTTAATTAATGTATTTAAATACTGTACATTACATAAACACAAGGAAGTGACCGACAGCAGGCAATCTACAGCTGTTTATAGACAATCCATAAATAAGGAGATGAATTGAACTGGCGCCTTTCCGCGTGGAGTCATGGACATCTCCAAGGCGCACCGACGCCCGCACCGTGCGCACGTGGCCTTCTCATATGCGTTAGCGGGTGCTTTGAAATGGCGTTATCTAGTTCCCAAATCTATTTGACGAAATTAGCTTAAGGGACTGCGCGACAAACACGCCTATGACCACACCTCCAGTCACAAATAACGGTGTCGCCATAAAGAATAGTGGCTAAGGCAAGACGGAAAGGTGACGGAAAATACCAATAAGGGAATTCGCTGCGGGTTTCGGGTAACGTTAGGGACATCGAGTGGAGCGAAAATCGAGCCCTAGGTCCCCAGACAGTTGAGCTAACCACCTGGGCCTGGATGAACATTTCCAGTCAGAAATTTGGTTAGACAACAATTAAACCTGCATGATTGAAAGTTGTTATGGACACCCCAGGCATACGACTTGATTCTCTTCACCGAAAATAGGAAAACTACAAGGTTTTATATCTGTATCAGCATTTAGTCCTGCAATGTAATACATATCACATTTCACCTCCTTCCCACAAAATGTTGTAGGACCACCTGTTCTGAGCGTAATGAAGAGTCAGTGATTCATTGTGCTTCACATAGAGTAAATGTTGGCAGGTACTGAAATTCACCCAGGAAAAGGGCTAGTATATTCTTAGCCGAATGAGTTTCAAACATGGTTGCAGATAAATCAATAACCAGGCACAATATAAACTTGACCCTTGTTCAAACATTTCATAGTGGTTGAATTCTAATAATATGAGGTGCTGTATTGGTATACAGGGAGAAAAGGGAGGGACCAAGTCTACACCCCCGGAGGACTCCTACCATGGAACTACATAGGATTTAAAAGTGGTGCAAATTATATTATTTTGTGACAAAAAAGTGTGATTTCTCCTACTATTTTGGATTTTTTTTAGCATATTCATGTTGCATGAATTTAAAAAAAGTGTGAAATTTTTATGCTATTAAAAAAAAACGTTACTATATTCACGTTGCATTTAAGGGACATGCCATAACTTCATCAAATTTTCATCTTAACTGTACAATAATTTGCAAAATAACAAGAACAGCTTTCTACTGGTGTACATGGATAAAAACATCACATCAGCATTTGAGCCACGGACCAACATTTGATGGCATTTTAGCACCACAGACTCCAAAACATTTATTTTGGTTTTGTCCACAATTCCATGCTGGATTTCGGAAACAAAGCAGGCAAACATACAGATCAAAATTACCATTAATTTTCTACATTCTCTAGTTGTGTAGATTTGGGCTAATTCAGGTAATGAATATTTTAACTCTTGAGATTGTAAAATGAAACCAAATGGAAAACCAAGTGGTTTTCCATTTTTTACGCTCATTTTTACACTCAATGAGTTACATCTGGTTAACCAACTTTCCATCATTTAGCTGGGGACCACCTGGAGCTGTCTCAAGGACCACTGGAGGTCCTCAGATCACTGGTTGAAAACAACTGTCTTAAATGTATTTGACACTAGCACACTAATTGTGTATACACCATTTCTCTTGCGATTATATTGCTTTTATATGTATGCACATCTTCTGTAATGTCTTCTCATCTTCTGTAATGTACTGTATTACTGGGAAGAAAATAACAGCACTATTTGACAAATCATCAATCAAAGCGTGGGAACCTGACAGGTACCTGACAGTTTGAGGCCTCTCTCGCCGACCTGGGTGTCGTAACCATGAGGCATCTTGAGGATGGCATCGTGGAGGCCAGCCAGCCGTGCCACACGGTACACATCCTCGGCAGATGCCTTGATATTCCCGTACTGCAGGTTGTAGAAAATGGTGTTGTGGAACAGAACAGAATCCTGGGAGTGAAGAACAATATGTAGAATAAATTGATGTTAGCCGATCATGTTAAGCCGAATCAGCCGCCTAAAATTAATGTTTTTTTTAACACAAACAGACCAATTATTACCATATATTCTGGACTATAAGGCACACTTAAAAGCTTTTAATTTTCTCTGAAAAAAAAAAAAAAAAAAAAAAAAAAAAGTAAGTAAAGTAATTATGTCAACTACGGCTCTGCCCCAAATACGACTCTGGCTCTGGCACGGTAATAATAATTCTGCCACTGCCAGTGGCGGAATTCTTCATAATATTTCTTTGATAACTGTATATTTTTTCATGGGAAAATCCATTGTGTAAACATGATAACCAGTTTGGACTTTGGACCATTGAAATGACATTGAAAGGGGGAAAAGAATCCAAGACATATTTTTTCTAAATCTCGCTGAGGCTGATGGAGACAGAGTTTTCATCTGTGACACAATATCACATCCGTTGTAGGATGAACATTACAGTTAACATCGGCGCTCTATAAATACCGTATTATAATAAACTATAATTCTGTGCACACTCAGAAAAGCACACATCTCTGCCAGGAGGCATGCAGTAATAGCTCCAACTTGACTTGTCGCTGACTCAACCCAGCTCTAGCCCCTGCGCTGAATGTCCCCTCCCCTACTAATGTTGCAAGCGGAATATAACTACATGGCAAAAGTAGGAATACTACATCAAGGACATGTCTTTCCAATATTGAACCAGCATCATTCCAAGGCAACATTCTCTCAGCGATCAATAGTGCTGCCAGTCAGACAGAGAGACGGGCAATAGCTGTTCATTTCAATTGTATATTAAACAATATGCCATGTTTTCTGCCCTCGGTGCTCTGAAACCAATTTGACAACAAAAGCAAACAAAGATATGTGCTCCACATAATAACAAATAGCATATAAACTATGTGTATTCCTCTGTGTGTGTGTGTGTGTGTGTGTGTGTGTGTGTGTGTGTGTGTGTGTGTGTGTGTGTGTGTGTGTGTGTGTGTGTGTGTGTGTACGTGTGCGCATGCACGCACGCACATGCACATTTGTGTGTGTGGACACCTGTTTGCATGTGTGTGCAGTGCACTCACTGCACTACTCAACAAATAATACTATAATACATTCATACTCCCAACCACATTACAAAAACACATTACTCTAAATAAAAGTTGTGTTTGTGAAGAGAGAGAGAGGAGGGGTGGGACCTTCTAAAGGTCAATCAAATAGAAACCAGCTCAGATATGACCGCAGGAATCGCATCACAAGAGAGACATGTTTTTTTAATCAGACGGGTCTGTCCTGACAATAATTTAACTAATAAGGTGATTATTATTGTCTCAGAGGCCTGGCAGGCAGGCCTTGCCCCTCAAGTTTATGACAGGAAGAAGTGGGATACGGAAAAAGACCCTTCTTTTTGACCAACTTCTCTGAAATGCAGATGGATATTTTAATGCAGAATAATTTGAATACGGCAAAAGGGCAACCTCTCTGAAATGCAGAGAGATGTTTTAAAGCAGAATGATTATAATACAAAAACTTGGCAATTGAGGTCCTTAGCCTGTTGTCAGCATGCACAATAAATATGAGGTTGAGCCCAGTGTATAGTGCTTGTATTCATTTTCAGGTGCAAAGCTTTTATGTCCAAAAACATTACTTTTTTTTAAGACAAATCATCCTATTAAGTCAATTACGTGTGCCTAATCTGGAACGTCTTATACGGTAGATTGTTTGACTGCAGTAGCTTCTATTCTATGTTGTCTGCATTAACTTCTATTCTATGCACTATGCAAAGCTTTTACGTCCTAAACCATTACTTTTCAAGGAGTCAGAAATAAATAATTAACTTATATTTCATCATAATTATTATTTATTCATCCAGGGAAACTCTATCTATCTATCTATCTATCTATCTATCTATCTATCTATCTATCTATCTAATCTCTATCTATCTATCTATCTATCTATCTATCTATCTATCTATACCGTAATTTCCGGATTATAAGCCGCGACTTTTTTCCCGTGCTTTGGACCCAGCGACTTATTCAGCGTTGCGGCTAATGTATGGATGTTTACGGCTAACATACACTATAGGGCGTTCCAAGTCTAAATGCACGGTATGCACACCAACTTTAAGCGGGCCCGAGCAGGAAATGTAGGGGGACAGGTCACAGGCAGTTCGCGCAAAACCAAAAAACAAAAACAAAAAGTGAAACCTAATGTACCAGAACGGCAGCCACTACTAAGACAGACACTACTAAATGCATCATGGAAAACAAACAAAGAAGTGCATATAACGCAGCTAAAGGCAGTCGAGCTGGCTGAAAAAGAAGGAAATCGATCTGCTGCACGTAGCCTTGGGATCAATGAATCAATGGTTAGACGGCGGAGACGCCAGCGCGAGGAACATGCGGAAAGCAACTTTTTCTCAAGTCTGCCAGTGGATCCTGACTGTGTGGAAAAGTGTCAAAACATCCACGATCACGAACGGGTTTCGAAAGGCTGGTATGCTGCAGCAGCAGCGCGACCAGGAGGAGGAGGGGTCCGTGGAGGCGGCAAAAAAGACTGGAAAAAAGTCACAGTGATGTTGCCTCGTCGAGCGTCTTAAACATTGAGAGGATTCCTGGTGGTCCCCAGCTAAATGATGGACAGTTGGTTACATTTTGAGAGTGTGAAAGTGAAACTCCGTTCACTTCATGAACCAAATGGACCCGCAAACGCTCATTTGGTTTCATGAAGTGAACGGAGTTTGCGTATCTCTGGCTACACTCTATGGCCAGGCCTGGATGTAATATTTCTCAATCGGGGGGGCAGCCGAAAATGGCAGTTGGTTTAGTGGTGCCACAATTGCAGTTAGTCAATGTTTTAACTCCCGCTATAAGCACTTTGATTTGAAATATCTGAAGTTTTCGTTGTTTGCATTCCGTCATGTTTGGTGGGGCAGTCAGGGCGTTTAGAGGGCATTGCCCCCCCATGTCTATGCCTAGCTCCGTCCCTAGTCTATGGCTCTAGCATTAATTACATACAGCACGTGCAGTTCTGTACTATTGCACTATAGATTAAAACACTTGAATAAGTCGTTTAAATAATAAAAAGGATGCTTCTCAAACAGCATTTCGTTGCCGACAATCTCATCTGTGCAAGAACCCTTACATATGGTAATTAAGCATTAAAACACCCGCGGCTAATGGTCCAGTGCGTCTTGTATATGTACACAATTGATTTTTTCGCTAAATTTGGCCGATGTGGCCTATATTCAGGTGCGCTTTATAACCCGGAAATTACGGTACATATGATGAATGCCAAGCTACTAAAATGATGGTGCAGTGTGTGATGATGTTAAAGTGTGTTCAGACCTGAGGGATAACGCCCACAGACTTCCTCAGGCTGTCCAGGCTGACATCCTTGATGTTCTGACCAGCGATGTAGATGTTCCCCTGCTGGGGTTCATAGAAGCGGAACAACATGCGCACCAGGGTGCTCTTCCTGCAACCACACCAACCACCAGTCAATGAAAATGTCCATCTATTGTCATAAACAATACCAAACTTACAGAATAAGCAAACAAATATACACAAATTACTTCATAGATTATATCATTGGTTTGCAACCTTTTTCATACCAGGGCCCACTATTTTTCAGAATGTGAGCCACCATTGATGACATTTTACCCCCACAGACCCAAAAACGAAAGATTTCTCTTGGTTTCGTTCAAAATGACCATTAATCTTCTATATATTCTGGGGCTGATTTAGATGGTGAATATTTTAACTCTTGAGAGCGTCAACATGAAACCAAGTGGACCCGCAAGGGGACCACCTGGAATTCTCCGGTTAAAAACCACTGGATTATATAATATCTAAAGACTAGTATGAACATAATATTTATCTTTTATATCTACCGGTATATATTTTGTTGAGAAATTGGCAGCACACCTGACAGAAATCATTACGCTCGTCCGACTGACACCTACCCTGACCCACTGCCTCCAACGATGGCCACCTTCTTCCCGGCTGGCACCTCGAAGGACACCCCGTTCAGGACCTTCTGTCCCTCCAGGTACTCGAAGTAGACGTCCTCAAAGCGGATTGTGGCGTCCTGTGGCGTGATGGCCAGTGCTGGAGCCAGATCCTTGTCCTGCAATCCAACCAACACCACTGTGTTCAGTAAAACCCAGTTCAATTAAAATATTTCTAAAAAAAAAAAAAAAGCAAAAAAAAAAAATCATAATACAGAATTCAGATGTTGAGATTCTGAAAAGTATCTTCATTCATTCAGTCCCTTAGTCACAGGTTTTTATTTCTATCCATGACAGTTTTAGTCAATGGACCCTCCAAAGGGTTTTAGTCCATTTAGACATTTTAGTTGACGAAAACTTAAAAAGGTTTTAGTCTAGTTTTAGTCAGTCGGCTATTACAATACAAGATAAAAAATCCTCATTTTCACAGGGGAAAAAGTCACCCTATGCCCTAAATTCTGAATCACTGGCCCGAAATGGTTCCCAAAGTGCTGGGATCTGGGGACCCCCAGGGGGCTAAATGAGTCAACTGGGTCTAACCCTAACCCTAGATTTTACAATATAAATTGGGAAATTTGTAGACTTATGTTGTCTACATTAGTCTACAGAGTATGCAGACTAATGTGCATGTCAAAGTGGGGGTCCTTGGCTTGAAATTGCAGGTTGAAAATCACTACAACATCCACTAGACCTGTAAACATCTCCTCTTATCAGTCCCTGGAATATCTTTACAAAATGGGGGTTGACAACTTGGGGTTCCTTGACATGAAAGTTTGGGAACTTTCATGTCTAAAACAGGGGTTTTCAACCTTTTTGATACCAGGGCAGACTATTTATTCAGCATTTGAGCCACGGACCACCATTTGATGACATTTTCATTCCACAAACCCAAAACTAAAGATTTCTTTTGCTTTTGTCCACAATTCCAGGCTGGATTTGGGGACACAAAACAGTCAAACATACAGATCAAAATGACCGTTAATCTTCTACGTGATGAATATTTTAACTCTTGAGAGTGTAAATATGGTTTCATGTTTACCCTCTCAAAGAGTTACATCTGGTTAACCAGCTTTCCATTTAGCTGGGGACCACCTGGAATCCTCACATGGACCACTGGTTGAAAGTGGTCCATGTGAGGTCTATAAAGAATCCAGCCGCTGTCCTGAACATAAAGTTTATCCTGTGCATCGTTGCTGAGATGCTAGCGCTGGCTAGCAAGGAGACAAGTAGCCTTCTGAATACAATACACACACAGTTGCTTTGAAAACGCATGTTCCACGGTCGTACTACTCTAGGCTGATTCAAAATAAATCCTCTCCGTTCTGGACAAGTAGGCTATTTCTCCTTGAAGCTACAGTGTCCGCGAAGCTGCCACCTCTCTCTTTCTCTGTGTGTGTGTGTGTGTGGCTTTGCACTGCGGGAGAGGCAGAGCCATATAGTATAGACAGAGTTAAGACAACTTCCATCCACTCCATGGGGCAAGTTCAATGGCGGCTTTTCTACTGAGACTTGAATCGAAATTTGGACAACAAATAGGGACAAGTCCTGGACCTGAAGTACAGTAGTGTTCAAAATAATAGCAGTCTGTTTAAAAAACTGAATAAAGCCCAAAATCCTTATAGTGGTTTTATTTCCATGCATTGGGAACACTGCACATCATATTTTAAATCAAAACATGAAGAAAAAAGCAGAAATTATTTAATTACTTTACAGAAAATGAAGAAAAATGAACTTTGGGCTTTTCAAAAAAAATAGCAGTGTCTGCACTTTACTTTACAAACTCAAATATTTACTGTATTAACTGAAAAATATCCAGGATTCAGCATTCCTGTGAATCACTAAACTAATATTTAGTTGTATAGCCACTTTTTTTGAGAACCGCTTCACATCTGTGTTGCATGGAGTCGACCAACTTCTGGCATCTGTGAACAGGTATTCCAGATTTGACAACGTTCCATAATTCCTCTGCATTTCTTGGTTTTGCCTCAGAAACAGCATTTTTAATGTCACCCCACAAGTTTTCTATCAGATTAAGGTCCGGGGATTGGGCTGGCCACTCCATGACTTTAATTTTGTTGGTCTGGAACCAAGAAGCTGCTCGCTTACTGGTGTGTTTGGGGTCGTTGTCTTGCTGAAACACCCATTTCAAGGGCATTTCCTCTTCAGCCTAAGGCAACATGACCTCTTCAAGTATTTTGATGTATCCAAACTGATCCATGATCCCTGGTATGCGATAAATAGGCCCGGGACCATAGTAAGCGAAACATCCCCATAGTAAAGCATTGTGGTGCAAGCATCCTGATACTCTTACTATGGTGCCGGGCCTATTTATCGCATACCAGGGAACATGGATCAGTTTGGATACATCAAAATACTTGAAGAGGTCATGTTGCCTTAGGCTGAAGAGGAAATGCCCTTGAAATGGGTGTTTCAGCAAGACAACGACCCCAAACACACCAGTAAGCGAGCAGCTTCTTGGTTCCAGACCAACAAAATTAAAGTCATGGAGTGGCCAGCCCAATCCCCGGACCTTAATCTGATAGAAAACTTGTGGGGTGACATTAAAAATGCTGTTTCTGAGGCAAAACCAAGAAATGCAGAGGAATTATGGAATGTTGTCAAATCTGGAATACCTGTTCACAGATGCCAGAAGTTGGTCGACTCCATGCAACACAGATGTGAAGTGGTTCTCAAAAACAATGGCTATACAACTAAATATTAGTTTAGTGATTCACAGGAATGCTGAATCCTGGATATTTTTCAGTTAATACAGTAAATATTTGAGTTTGTAAAGTAAAGTGCAGAAACTGCTATTTTTTTGAAAAGCCCAAAGTTCATTTTTCTTCATTTTCTGTAAAGTAATTAAATAATTTCTGCTTTTTTCTTCATGTTTTGATTTAAAATATGATGTGCAGTGTTCCCAATGCATGGAAATAAAACCACTATAAGGATTTTGGGCTTTATTCAGTTTTTTAAACAGACTGCTATTATTTTGAACACTACTGTAGGCAGTAATGCAATGGACTCAGGCAACTGCCTCAGCGTTAATCACTTTATTTTCACTTTATTTTAGATTGTCTTTAGTAATAGTGCAACAAGTACAATGACATCGTTACTGTACAATGTTGAAAACATGCATAAAATAGCTCTTATTTGTACTGCAACTCCAGTTTGCAACTCCAGTTTGTCCCTATTCTGGCTGCATGAACAGCGCTTGAGCAGTTGTGCTTGCTGAGCCTGCATTAAACGCCACTGAGCAACTTGTATACTGTACGCCACTAATGGCAAGGGGCGGGGCTATCCCACCGGCTCGTTCTCAGTGTTTTGACTCTTATTTTCGAGAACTCAAATGTATATATGGATGAAAATAATTTTAGTCTGAGACTTAATAACAACGTCTAAAAACATTAGATGCATATAATCACAGTTTTGGACATAGTTCCCCACAGGTTCCCCACCTGTCAGCAACGTCCTTCATGGAAGGAATTGATAAGTGAATACCAAGAACTGGTCTTCAGCCAAGCCAGCAGCGTAAAACCTTCTATACTCCTCTGCTTCTAGACTAAGTAATAGCAACATAATAATCACCCACGACCACTGAATGGAGACCATAACACATGATCCATTAGTAAACATATGCTAATTTTACAAGCCCTCAAAAGGGACAGCCAAAATAACATGCTATTATTAATATTATTATTATTATGAGCAGAAATAAAGGCAGGAGAGTGGCAGTGATGATTTCTCATCCACATAATGAGCCAATGTGTTTAGAGAAAAGATTTTCTGTGTGTGTGTGTGTGTGTGTGTGCGTGCGTGTGTGTGCGTGCGTGTGTATGTGTGTGTGTGTGTGGTGGGGGTTAATGGCTTCCTGCTGGGAAACACGCCGACAGGAGGCTTTTCTGATGAGTGAAAATAAGTGGGTGGATTCATGTCTCGTATAGAAATTACATATTGGTGACGGAAAAAGAATTCATACAGACGTTTGCACTTAAGTGTACAATGTGTGACACAAAAGGGGCGGTCTCTGTCCCTTAAAAAAGTGAATAAAGAGCAAAATGCTGGTCCATTTTTTTTTACAATGTCCATCAGACTGTTACACAGAGATTGGGCAATATTGGTGCAAAGAGCAACTGTTGACACTTGATCAGATCACAGGGATTACCTTGATCTTGGTTTCCTCGCCGAGCAGGGTAAAGAGCGTGTTCATGTCGATGAGCGCCTGTCTGGTCTCCCTGTACACGGTACCCAGGAAGTTGAGAGGAAGCGACAGCTGAAACAGCAAGCCATTCACCATCACCAGGTCTCCCACCGTCAGGGTGCCTAAATACAAGCACACGGTAAACACCGTCTCAGTGGACAGCGTCCCTATCAGCGCTCATGTCCCTTTCAACATTTTGAAATTCTTACCAATCATGTAAATGATAGTGCTGAGCCTTTAAGTCCATAGACCAGAAGTGTGCGGCAGCTTGATGTATTACTGTATAAGTAGACTCCCTGGAGTCTGGACATGACACTAGTACAGCATGTCACTTACCCCCAATGAAACCCTTGAAACTGAGTGCCAAGCAGGGAGGCACTGGGTCCCATATTAGTGCCTTTGATATGACCCGGACAGGAATCGAACCCAGACCTCCCAATCTCAGGGCGGACACTCTAACCACAAGGCCACTGGGCTGGTAGATTATTTAAAATGTTGTTTAGGGGAAATAAAAAGATGTCGATAAAGATATATGATAAGGTCAGGCAAAGAGGTCCAAGAGGTCCTTTGTCCAGGCTTTGAGGCTTAAAGAGGAGTTGTAACCATGGGCTGATCTAAGTGATGGACCTTGCTCTTGTCTTCATGTCTTTATGTATGTAATATTGTTTTTGTTTTGCTATGTCAAATGTGTGTATATGTGTTTTGTATACAATGACTGTTGGATCACAAGACACATTTTAGTGTGAACTGACAATAAATCATTCAACAATGAACATTCTGTGGATTCCCTGCTGTTGTTTGAACCAGTTTTTTGAACCAGAAATCTTAGTTTTCGGTTGTAACTGAGCTCAGAAAATGAAGACAATATCACGTAACAAGATTATTACAGATATAGTAGAGACAAAATTTATGAAGTTTAACACAAAAAGCCTCAAAGGCTGGTTTCTGTGCTAGTTGGGCGCCCACTTGCACTATCCTCACGGACCACAGGTTGAGAATGTGTGATCTGGACTGCAGTCGTGTCCTGTACCTGCCATGATGCCCTGGCTGGCCATCACCATGATGGATGCGAGGCCCACAGAGAAGATGGCACTCTGTCCAAAGTTAAGCATGGCCAGCGTTGTTGTGGTCTTCAGAGAAGAGTGCTCGTACGTCTGCAGGTAGCCATCATATCGCTCAGCTTCATACCTCTCGTTGTTGAAATACTGAGACAGAGAAAGAAGATGCAAACACCACGAAAGAGGAAAGAAAAGGACAGTTGTTAAAAATTAAACAAAGAAGGAAAACGGGAAGCTGAGTCAGAGAGACATTGAGGTTACCAGTTCAAGGAATGGTGAACAAAACAGTATTGAAGCACATTTAAACTTTGGTAGAGGTTTTGGTAGTGTTGCAGTCAGTGTACTTACCTATTTGCTCCAAATATTGAAAACAGCTTTCAAAGTCACACTTTTTGTGCACAATGAACGCAAAGTAGATTCTTTCAATGCAAAAAAGAAAAGAAAAAGAAAAGAAAAAACATTTTCAATCATTGTTTGGAATGATGATAAATGGTGCTACTTTTATTTACTTATTTTATTATCTTTTTCTAAATCAATGGACTGAATACTGAACTACTACTGAAGACATCAGAGAGAAGCCAAACCTCTACCAAAGTTGAACTGTGCTTCAAAATCTATCCAGAAAACATTCAGTTTGTTCTTAGTGACCAATGTTATCTGGGTTTCTTTCTTAATTTACCTCTGAAAAGGGAGCCTTAATAACATTATGCCTGTCTCAGAAGCAGTCTCCTGTGCCCATAGCAGTCTGTAGCAGTCTGCTCAAACAGGCATGTGACAATGACCACGGGGCAGTTTGCAAGAATGATGCAACAACCCTAACCCTAACATAATTATGTATTTTTAGCATTAACAACGTATATGCCATCAGTTAAAGAAAAAAACAGAGATGCGCCTGCATTTAATCTACAATTTAGTCCAAATGAGTTATAATGCTACAAGACGTGTCCTGAATACAGACGCTGTGGCCAATGTGTAGGAGGGGATGGAAAAGAAAAAAATAGAAAGAAAGAGTGCAGATTATCTGCGCTCACAGGTAGAACTGGTCCATGGTTGTTATAATTACAAGGATATTAGGACAGTGGTTGCAATATCAGGGGTTGGGACGCAGAAGCACGATTCTGAATTATATGTGGCCAGTTCTGAAAACACCATCGTAAATTCTGAAAATGTAGGTTTTCTAAAAAAAAAACATATGAAACACACATTTATTAAATAAACTACAGAATACTTATGTTGCTAATAAACTGTACTGTACATAGAAACAACCCAAACATTAGTTCTGAATTGAAACGTGAAAAAAGGAAACAAGAAAAAAAGAGACAAAGTGGCGTTCCCTTAATGTTGTTAAAGTTTGAATTATTGTGCATGTTGAAATATTTGGAAAAGTAAAAAAAATATGTGAATCAAAATCAATATCAAAATACGATCTATTTTATCCATAGCACCCTCCCGCTCCTGAACTAAACCAAGCATTACCTAATAGACATGTTTGTTTAGTGTCTAGCATCATTCCTAGGCTCCGGTTTAAGTGGGCGATTCACTACTGTAGCCAAAAGGAAAACCATTCTCCTACATCTGCAGCCTTAAGATTTGATTTGCATACATGGAATGTGGTGATGCAGAGAAGACAGTGGGAAGTAGCACACGGAGCAGAAGACAGACAGACTGACGGAGACGTTGTGCGCTGTTCAGGTTTCTCATCCAGCCCCTTTGTAAAAGTGGAACGGATTTCTGAGTGGGCGGAGTGGCTAATTACATATGCACACTCGGTCTCACAGCGATGCTAAATCCAGCCGGCACCGAGGCTGACACAGATGACACAAAGTAACACGCATAATAAAAACATGAAGGAAAGACGTGGGACCATTGAACACTTTGGCACAAGAAAACACTAGATCAACAAAACAGATCTGGGGCAGCAGAAAAGGCTGCCAAAGCTGAAATAAATTCATGTCCTATGCAGGATTCAAATCTGGACAGACATTTCTATTGCTGAGCGACTTGGGTAGGGGTGATATTGAATGAGCCTCAGGCCAGTACCAGTGTGTTCCTACTGGAACACAGGGTGGAAATGTCTCAATGAAATATTACTGGTTTTATTGTATTATCACACCATCATTGCAGACTGATTAATACAGTAACCACCCCTACCTAGGCTGTCATCCCCTGCGCTGAACTCAAAGAACACAAAGATTAATTCCATTCTTTAATCCATCTTTTTATCCAAACGTATGGTTTAACGACCGTCATTTTGTTGCATTTCATTTGGGACAAAATGGGCGTGGCCATTTTGGGGAAAAAATGCCACTGCAACCATTGTATCCTATGCATTTGAATGGCATTACCTCAGATTCTACCCTTCAATGTCAGCAAACCAGCCATTTCCAATGAGAGACACCGGTACATCCGGGACTCGCAAGGGCATAATGGTCAAAACACCAGAAACACGTTATCATGTATTCGCTTATGGAGATCTGGCGTTTCAAAATAAGGGTTTCAAACGTGACAGCCGTGGCATAGACACATACTGTATAGGTAATCCTCGCATTTGGCGTGAAGATGTTATAATGTTTATTCAAATAAATTCTGAAATCTGGAATGCAGCATTATTTAGTATAACTGGCGCCTGAAATAGGTGACCTAGAGATCGGATTTATACTTGAAAATTATAAGAAAACAAATAGGCAGAGTAGGCCTCAGAGTCCATGTTCCTGTTCTAATATGAGGACAGGTTTCACACAAATCAGCCACCGTTGTCAGATGCTTATATTCACAAGACAACACTGACTCCCTCTGACATTTACTGTACCTCTAACCCCAAAGTGTAATTTGACCATGAATTGAACCAGATGACATTTAGATGTAACAACAACAAACGTGACTGTTTCAGAGTGACAGAGACAGAGACAGAGAGAGAGTGAGTGAAATGAGCCTTCTCTGAGCAAATTAATTAAAAGAAGAATCGTGCCAGCGGTATTCATGCTAATGAAACATGGCGTTATCAAACAACAGTGATGGGGGGGTGAAGAGGGTAAGAGGAGGTGCAGGAGGTGTGAGTGTTGAGAGGAGGTGGATAGGGAGATGGTCTCACCTTAACGGTCTCATAGTTGAGAAGGGAGTCGATGGCTGCATTTCCAGCCTCGTTGTCTGCTTTGTTCATCTCAACCCGGAAACGGGTCCTGTGTACAAAGGAGGTCGGTCACTAGACACATATGGTAATACAAAAAAAATTAAGTTGCTAATCCGCCGAAAGAAGCCATGTTGAGTCAATGTTCTTTACCTCCACTGAGTGACTAGGATGGTGAAGGCTGTATACGCTGATAACGTTCCCACAGCCACGGCCGCAAACTGTCCACCACATTTATAATACTGGAGAGAGAAAGAGAACAATATATTATATAATGGCAAACACAATGAGTGAGATTACTAGGTAAGCCAGGCAGAAATGTCTGTGTGTGAATCACACAGATTTATTATTTGGACATAAGTTAATCCAAATTCCATATATGGGAGCAAAGAGCGTTCGCTTCCCGCACACAAGTAATTAGTATATTCATTTTATACATTACATTTACAACTCAACCATCTTTCAACTTTTGGGCATGTCATTAACCATAACCAATCTTCCAAATATTTCCAATAAATAGAAGAATGCCCATTGGGCAAAGGCTTACTTGGAATAGTGCAAGTAGGAAATGCATGCCTATTGACACCAGGTAATGCACTCCCTGTAGTGGAATGCATGTGTCAAATTTGAAGTCTGTGGGGCAAGCGGTTCTTGGGTTATGTGCACGATGTACAGACAAATGTATAGACGTCGTACAGACATACAAACGTGGATCATTTATAGATTGATGTAGGCAGCTCTACGAGCTACTTCTGCGTGGCACTGTTGAATGAAAAAACTTGTTTGTTTTGGTCACAGTGCATTTGGTGGACGTTTTCTGTGGATGCTCAAACTGTGGACGATCAAACTCATGCATAATTTATAGGATATGGAATACTAAATGAGGGCAAAGACAGAACAAAGGAAATGGTACTATAAATCGCCTTTAGGGTTTTTCTGAGAGGGTGGTGGGGGTGGTGGAGGTGGTGGGTTGTAGGGGAAACGTCAAGCCATTAAAATCTGATCAGGGACCTGAGATCAGTGTCACACAGTATTACAACAGCACATTCTCTCCTTTCACCCATTTCACAATCAAATTGAGTGTTACAAATGGAGGGGAAAATACAAGAACTAATCGTGCTAATGCTTTAGCTATTTGGGCAATGGGCTCTGACCTCATTACAGGGAAGCTGACATTATTATGGTCCTAAGTAGGATAATAGCAGCAAGCCAGAGGATCCACGCTCCTGATTCCCGCCAAGGAGGAGGGCATCTGTTCAGGGCCAAGCAGTGCCACCACCAGTACACTGACAGGAATACATTAAGCTGCTACCAAGCTGTGGGATTCATCAATGCCGCTAATGGGTTCCATGATGCCACAAAAAACTTCTCTGGCATTGGCTTTCTATTTAGGATGCAAATGAGACCACGTCCCACTACTCGTTTTCCACACAATCTGCTCTGAAAACAAAAAGCATCATTGTGGGGGAGCGGGGAGCCAACAGGGGGGCTACACAACAGGATTGGTACTCGGCTGGCAAATCTGTGGATGTTTTAGTCAATTTGGGATGCTGAACTGTGACTGACTGATGGCAAATCGTTTCAGGGTAATACAATACCACCTGAACATGGGAGCGCACCTTCTACAATAACACAGAATTCATTGTTCATCGACTGTATTGGCTCCTAGAGCTGCACTCAGTAGAGTGCCAACTTTCGTGTTGCACGCTCTGCTCACGCAAGTAATAACTGAGTGGGGCCTCCATGTCCAACTTGCATTGTTCTAGTGGAAACAAGAGTTGTGCCCCTACGGGGCACAGGTCTCCACCGTCCGGGTCAGGTTTGAACGTGTGCACATTGCAAAGTAGTTTATTGTGAGCGTAATGATACAATACTCATGACTATATATAAACGTATCTTAGTCTGAATTTGAAATCTCTTTTCAGGTGATTTCCAAATAAAAAACCATTCAAATTCTATGTAAGAGTTCAAGAAAAAAAAAAGTTTGGGGTCAGCTTTGATATAGTCAAGACGCCACCTGCTCTTTCTCTTTTTCTGTCATAGCGGAAGCTTGAAGAGTTTTATATGATAAGTGCATTTTCATCAAGGCTTTGACGTGGTTTCAGAAAAGTTTCCACAAAACAAAGTATATCAGCTTCTCTTATTCTCGTATCCTTTTTTAAATCATCTAAATGTGGTAAATAGCGACGGATGTTCATCATAACAATTCTTAATAAAGAATCTTTTCTATCAACTTCTATTGGTAGTGACTGTTTTAATTCAGAACTGCGTAGTCGAATTATTTCTGTGTCTACTTTCGGATTAGCACAGGTGTCCACCGTCCGGGCTCAAAGACAATACTCATGGTAGTCATGATTATATATAAATGATTTTTGGCAGTACACAAATATGTTTTTAACATTAACTCCTCTTTGCGATTAAAAAAAAGGTTAAGAATTGATGATATTATTCTTAAAAAAAAAAAAAAAAAAAGGTTAGAGTTATCAAACCAGGTTTATCCTATGTAGAGATAAAACAATGATGTCTTTTCTGAATTTGAAATCTCTATTTCATATCAGTTGGAAATAAAAAAGTCATTCAAATTCTATGTAAGAGTTCAAGAAAAAAAATGTCTGCGGTCAGGTTTGGACAAGTGCAGATTTCAAAATGGTTTCAAAAAAATAAAAAATAAAAATAATGAATATAGTTGTCGATGCTGTTATTATTTGTCAGTTTTGGTGACAAGTCTCGTTTTTAACAATTTAATGTCTTCTTCTGTGTGTTTACCAATGCATACCTGATCGTGGGCACGGACTGCTACGTGCACGGACTGCTACTGCTACGTGCACGGACACGTAGCCCCTAGCTCTATGATGTCACCCCAAACATCACTCTACCTCCGGCTCCTAACCTTCTCATCATCTAACGAATCCTCCTTACTCAGGGCTTCCTGATCTCACTCTTTATGATATCATCTCAAGGCTCATTCTAGCTCAGGGGTCCTCCTAGATCAGGCCTCCCGATCTCGACGTCATCTCAGGAGCCTCAAGGGTCCTCCTAGCTCAAAGCCCTCCTAGCTCAACTATGACGTCGTCATGACGTCATGGGACGGACAGATCGTGGGCACGGACGGGCTACGTGCACGGACAGAGACCTGTACCCAGGTCTCCACCGTCTGGGCTCAGGTTTGAACACGTACTAGTACTAGTACTAGTGTATCAACTATGACGTCGTCATGACGTCGTGGGACAGACAGATCCAGGAGACGGACGGGCTGCGTGCACGGACAGAGGGCGTTTTATAGTCACCACCTTCGGTGGAGACAACAATAATGGTGAAAGCACAATGTTAGCATTGACATGCTCTACGCCTGGCATCATATTGCTACACATGTAGCAACATAAAAATAGATCAGCACTTAGTGGAGTGCATGGCCTACCTGCATAGGTAGGCCATGCACGTCAACAGCTAAACCGGCCAATCGGAGTGCCCAGACAACGACCACCGACCACGCACCACCGTGCACCGATCGCAATTTGAAGGTGTTCTCAGGAAGAGTCCCTAATTCCCTAATATTGTAGGAGAACATATTCCAAGAACAAATAAAAATGCGAAACATTTGCATGCAGAACCTGAAATGGTCAGGTATGTTAATCTACTACCAGAGGCAAACAGACCAAACACAAACACTAGTACCGGTAAGTAAGTAAATGATTAAGACTTAGGGACTGCTCACCAGGATGGCACTGACGAGGCCCATCTCAAAGACAGTGGGCCCAAGGTTAAAGACCAGGGCACTGAGGACAAAAGAGATGCCTCTGGTGCCGCGGTCGATGGCCTTGGACAACGCACCCGTCTGCCGACTCAGGTGGAAGCCCAGGTCCAAGTTGTGCAGGTGAAGGAACACGTTTTTGGCAATCCTGCGGATGGAGCTCTGTGCCACCTTGCCGAACACAGCGTTCCTCAGCTCGTTGAAGAGGGCTGCGCCTGCCCGCGACACGCCATCTGAGAGAGAGAGAGAGAGAGACAAAGAGGCATGGAGATAGAGATTGAGAGTGTGAAAGCGATTGACTGAGACATAGTTAAAAGTCTGCTTCTAAAAGCAATAAAGGTTCAAAAACAGAGATCATTTAATTCAGTGATTTTCAATCAGTGGTCTCTGAGAGTATTCCAGGTGGTCCTAGGCTAAATGATGGACAGTTGGTAACCAAATGGACCCTTATAGATCTGTAAGTCTTGAAATCGTAAAATGATACCAAATGGACCCTTATGTGTTCATTTTGTGCTGAGGGGGGGGGGGGGGGGGGGGGGGTCCGACACACAAGGCTGTGGGGGCCAGGCAAGCGCTTTTAATTGAAGGCCACTGGAGTAATAGATGGTGGTGGGATTGAGACGATTGCTCACATTCTCCTCTGTGTGCTTCGACCAGACCTACAGCAGCAGCAGCAGCCACTAGTTCCCCAGGTTGTGCTAATTACAGAGCAGAATGCTGTGTGAAGCCTTGCTGCTATGGCAGGCTGGGGTAGGGGAGCTGGGTGTTCGTGTGTTTGTATTTGTGAGAACCCCAGCAGCATAGTAGGAATAATTAAAAATGTTTGGAATTATTAAACAAGATTGAGGATGTGGTTAGATTTAGGATAAGACAGGGCGGCTGTGGCTCAGGAGGTAGAGCAGGTCGGCCAATGATCCAGTGGTCGGCGGTTCGATTCCCGGCTCCTCCTGTCTACATGTCGAAGTGTCCTTGGGCAAGACACTGAACCCCACCTTGCCTCCAGTGGTTACCACCACTGGTGTATGAATGTGGGAAGTGGGGACGCTGGCGTCGACTGTTCGCCGCTCTACTTCCCAATGTATGAATGAATGGACCATTGTAAGCGCTTTGAGTATCACGCTGTGCATAGAAAAGCGCTATAAAAATGCAATCCATTATTATTATTATTATTACATACAGTATAAGCCTAGATTTTTGTCACCGCTAAACTCCTCATCCCTTAACTTATTTGCGTTTGTATACTATTTAAAAAAAATCAATAGTTAAAATGGCCAGTCTACAAGCTCACAATGTGTCACTAGATTGTTACGTTGAAGTTGGTTGAACTATTCCAAAAAGTTTTTCAAATACCAAAAAAGGTAAAGTTAAAAGTAGTTAGGGATAAGGGGTTTAGCGTGTGACAAAAATGGAGACCTAAGAAGTTGGGTTTAGGGATTATGTACTGTATAGAGTTATGCCTGCTTTACATGTACTTGCACACTGTGCACTGTGCAAGTGGTGGGTGGGTGTCATGCACCTAAAATTAGCTGATCAATCTTTTCACCTGATCAAAACACAAAGTGTTAATTTTTATGGCACAAAAGTAAATTTAAAAGAGTGCTGGGTAAACAGAAATGAGTCAGTTGTCAATGAACCAGCCTCATCTCACTGCAGCATTTGTCCCTACTTTAAGGTCAAGGTCAAGGTGATTATACTGTACTTGATCGTACATCAGTAACAGGTGCCAGAAATAGTTGATCTAGGAGCTCATGCCGCTTCATGAGCTTGTAGACCAGTTATTTACGCTGTTCTATAACCAGCTATCGATTATGCATTATCAGAATAGCTGGTCTGGTCACAGAGGAGATGTAATAGTTTTAAAACTAGGTCTAGCAAATTATGTGTGTAATTGCATATGCTTTGAAGCCAGAGGATATAATAATACACCTTACATTGCAGTCTCCTCCTTAATAGTTTCAGTTAAAAAGAAAAAAAGGTTATCTTAAATTAGCCTGTTTAACGAGAACAGAAACCGTGAGAACTTTAGCTTGATGGGATCCAAAAGTCAGTCGTCATGTCATTCTAAAAACGGACTCCTTCTCATGAAGCGATATCCAAACAGATGGCTAGCTAGTCTGGTACGAATGAATAACATAACAGAGTGTTTGAATGAGACATGGCTGTCGTGCAGCTTTGCAGAGGGTATGGCTGTCAGTCGGTAAGCGAAAGGCAGGTAATAATAGTAGCACTGTCCGTGGCGGCCCTTGTGGGCTTGTAATGTGGCGTTAAATAGGAAATGTTTGTCTAATGAAACAACGTGTCCACATCTGACAAGGTAGGAAGGGTGCTGAACTACCTTTTAGGACGATTAACAGCTGACACTACAGACCCGCACTACGAGAGCTGCCAGTGTCTCCGAAATGGGAAAGAGTACTCATTTCATTGATATACTCCTAATTCAAATTCTACCCAGTCTGCAGTTCCATTCCTGTGCCCCAATTATTGCACCACAGGCCGCATTAGCGTGCTGGACCTAAGTGGACTCATTAAAATAAGTGGCTACAGGGCCAAGTGTACAGAGCATCGGAAGTTGATCTCACTCGAGGCCAAAGTGACTCGTACATCCAGCATCATGTTCGTGTTATTTGAATGATGTCTGCTTTCCCTCATCAGCAACACCATGGTGGAAACGCTCTGATCAAGGACGAGCTACAACTGACCCCTGACCAGCCTTGTGTCCCCAGTAGTTCTCTGGTATGGGAGGGGTGGGGGATATGAGCAAGAAGAGCAACGACCAGATAGGTGATTCCAAGTAAACAAAGTTTGTTTTCTCTTTTAAAGATGCATTACATTGCACGTTGTGAGCTACGGCTATTTAAAGCAAATGGCAGTGTTAGGCTAACATGGTTAATTATGGTTGTGTGTGTGTGTGTGTGTGTGGGGGGGGGGTGCGCACGACTGAATCCAATCCTCACAACTCGAAGACACTTAAAAGTACATTAGAGATGTCTGCCCCGCAGCTGAACAGATGCATCCAGTGGCTCGGGCTCTCGCCCCCTGAGCGCACAGGTGAGGCCAGTCACAAGTTATCACGATACACCAGGGGACCATCTGGAGGCACAGAAGGAAGGGGGGAGGGGGACGTCATGCAAATAACGACGAGGGAAGAACAGGCAGTTCGAGGAGTGGCGTTGATATGAATGTGTTGGGAGCAAAGGGAAAAAAATAATAAAAGGTCATCCTGTAGATAATAGACAGTCCCATGGTCTCCTCACTGATGAGCACGGCACCTGCCATCCCCCTAACGAACAGTCTCACACTCACAGCCAATCAGCACGGCTGTTGCCATGGTAGCCACTGTGCTTGGCGCGTCACTCAGGTTCAGCATGTGTCCCGACATCTGGTTGAGCTCGTCCACCGCATACTTAAACATGAAGGGTACCACCACATTGGTCATCTGGGGAGGGGGAGAGAGAGGGAGGAACAGAGAGAGCACTGTTTAACTGTTTCAAATGCCAGATCTCAGCATGTTTACTTTCAGCCTGGTCCTGTCTTCTGTGTCATAATAGCAGGGGTTCCCAAACTTTTACGTGCCAAGGACCACCCATGGCTGCTTCACCCTATTGCAAAGATGCTACCATCAATCTGCCACCAATCGATGATCTGCCTCCAAATGACTCAATCAGCAATTTACCCCATCTGTGATCATTACTTTACCCTGCCTGGAGAAACCGATCTTTAAATTTAAGTAGTATAAAAGTCTGATATACACAGTATATCATACTTTAATATCACCATGAGTGCCCAGAACCATTGGCAATCATTAAATCAGTGGGTCCAGGAACAATTTTCAGGCACACATGATGTCACCGGACTTCACGTCAGATGTGGCTAAGAGCACTCGAAACAAAGAACGAATGATCAAAGGGAGGTCATACACTTCCTACCTCGACTAATGATGGGGCCAAAAACGAGCGCCTTGAATAGAATTGTATAGCTTTTGATTTAGATCAGGAGTTATTAACGCTCAAAGATTTCCACTCCATTGGCTAGACTGGGGCTGGAGGATCACTTCCTGACAACCAGGTGATATCATATAGTATACATGCAATCTTGGGAGCTCCGTTTTCGATTCATTAATCTCCGTTCTGGCCCAACAATGGGATGTTTTATCAGGAACAGAGATATCAGTTTTGCAGCCCAAAATGAAAAAAGAAAAAAAAAAAAGAAAATGAGAATTTTGTATCTTATTGACAGCCCAAACATTCTTCCCATCCAGGAACAGTCCCGATATGTTTTTTTTTTCTTTTACACACCAAAACACGTGATTGGAGCATCCCTGAAAAGAATCAATGCTCTAAAGATGGAATCAGTGGCTCTCTGCTGTTGCTTTGCATGAAATCGAATGTTTGATATATTCTGATTTTTAATGTGCGCGTGCATGTTTGCAATGCGTGCCGGGCTGTGCTGGCGCCATGTAGAGGTGGCTGATGCATCCTGCTAATGGAAGTGAGATGGTTATTAGGGCTAATTAAAAGAGCAGGGACAGCTGTGTGACGAGGGCTGGGAGGTTGTGCTGCACATTAGGACAGCCAGAGAACACTGCAGCACGCTGCTGGAAAGCATTTTCATTTGGAAGCCACTTTCAGCTGAACCTTTCAACCCCGTAACTCGATGGAACACGCTGCTTCCTCAGTTCTCGGACTCCACTTTTCCTCGCCGGTTTCTTGTGCTCTTCTCCGTGTCTTCACATGAATGACGTTTAGTTGTGATTAAAAAGAAGAAATACCCCTCTTATTATTGAGCTGCTGGAGTAAATCCAACTCTGCTTAATGGAACTTCATTTAGCTGCTGTCAGGGCGAAACCTAGTATGTCAAGATTTCTTTTTTTTGTAAATTAATGTCTTATTTCATCATACAGAGTATGTACATTGCCGCAAATTAAATAGCAAATCTAAAAGCAAAAACAAATCTAAAAGAATTTCTGTATCCACACACCCCCTCAGTTATGAGCATTGATGACGTGGAGGAGCGAACACATCGCCAGCATCCTCAGTGGGAATTGAACCCAGGACCTTTTTAGCTGTGAGGTGACAGCACCAGCTGTGCCACCTAAAAAAATGTCCTTTCATAGTCTAAGGCATTTAATGTTTGTGTATTTCCCTCAAAAACATACAGTATTGGACATTCAATGTTTCCGCCTAACAGCAATAATGCAATAAAGCCACACAGCTTCAGGCCAAGGTTCCTACTCTCAACCCTTCCACAATGTCCATAGCAGTCCTCAGACTGCCCCCACATAGAAAACGAAAATCTGCCACTTTGCAACCAAGACAACAGAACACGATACAAAAATAGACTATTATCACCAGACCAAAACATGTCCTCAATTCTACCGCCAATACAGTCTATGTGATAAGGAAAAATGTGCATCATTTCATCTGCTACAAGCGACACTGAGGGATTATCTCCACTGTGTCACTCTGCACCTGGAGACGTGACATCTGGTGTAATGGAGAGATAGATTGTGTGGAGACTGGAGATTTACTGGTGAAGGAGTGAAAGGCTTCTGGTATGTTATGTTTACAGTGTGATACTCGAGATATGGTCAGACCAACCTTGTGTCAGACTTTCCGCACAGAAGGAACCCTCATTTTTTGTTACAAACTGATTTGTGTTATCCTGCCTATCCTGCAGGAATTGCTTAATATCGGCATCCGGTGAGGATATGTTGGCATTGTTTCTGCACATTCATCCCATATAAAGGTAGCTGACTGTCACCACTCAGTACACAAAGGAATAAGTGAAGAAACTTTGTGGGCTCCTCCATTTATGGGTTTACGGGTAGGCCCTGTATGACACGCCTGGTTTCTGAGAGAATTATCATCAGAAAAATATTAAATGAGTCATTTAATAAACCATTTACAGGCCAAACCAGACAGAAATCAAATTAATTTGATCAAGTCTGAAGAGCTGATAAACATAAGGAAATACATTATGCTAATCAGATTTGAACCATAATAGGACTTTGATCAAACTACAGGTAAATGTTAAATTTGTTTATCGAATATTGACTGCCCACGCTGTTATTTACAAGTGATCTGATCATTTATGTTGTTGTACTTCCCACATGTTATTCCAAATAAGGTGCATTCAAATAACCAATACCATCCATGCTATTTTCCTCAACAGATCAAAAATCTACACAAGAATCAACTTTTTTGTTTTAGCGTCTGCTGCACATCCGTGAAATGGAAGAGATATCAAAAGATATCTCTTCCATTTTAAAGTCCTCCAGATATCTCTTCCATTTTAAAGTCCTCCATCATGCTATATTAAGCAATATACTGTGAAGCCAAGCATGTTTAACCTGTGTAACAACATTTCAGCCAACATCCGATGTATTTAAGTTGTTGTAAACGATACCCATAGAGGGCTGGGCAATCCAAAAAGGGGCCAGCACCTAGCAAGGTATCAGCCATTACAGGAGCCTTTAGCCATGACTAGTCTGCTGTGTCCCCAAGTTATGTCAAGTGAAACGCCTTAGAGACGGAAGCGAACGCAGGTCCCGGGGACAAAAATGGTTTGTGTCATAGCATACGCTATGTGGCCTTCAGAAGTTATGCTCTTTTATACCTCCTACAGGCATTCGATGCAACTACATCTGTAATCAGTGTCACGCCAGTAGAGTCATATACAGTATGTATACAGACGTGTGACTCCCACCCTGCACCTATCCCACCGCTGCCATGGCTCCATTGGGTCACTTCCTGCTGATCGGCCAACAACATCCAGTACCATCAGCCTGACACAGTGTCGAGGAATTCTAAAATGACGCAAAAATGCTCATTATGCTCAAATATAGTCCTAAATACTGTGCGATTACAGTGATTAAAGTTTCATCTTATCGTCCTTGGCAAAGGTAAACAACCTTGTTTACCTTGTTTCATCAATTCGTTCTTGGGGTCTAAGGAGTTAATATCAAAAGAGAATATTATTATTATGGTATTATTATTATTAGTAGTAGTAGTAGTAGCCTTATTATTTTAATGTGTTTCCAATAGTTGAGAAACAGTGAATTACCTGGAGACATATGATTACCGTCCTTAGATTCCAAGAAATTCAACATCAACAGGGAGTTACCATCTCAAGAGGGGGAAGTTCACCAGCAATAATGAAACCAAGATTGTCTGGTTTCATTATTACTGTATGGAGTCAGTATTATCTAAAGAGGGGTCCATCAGTAACAATGAAACCAGGATTGCCTGGTTTCATGATTACTGTATGAAATCATTATTACTAGGAAATTGTTAGTAGTCCTTAGTATACACTGGACAGGGTGGTGGTGGTCCCTTAATTATAATCGGTTGAAAACCCCTGGTTCTAGAATACATCTTTTTACAATATTAGAAAAACTTGTAGAAAATGTTTGTCATGTTTGGCCTACTACAGTAACAAAAAAGGATGTAGAGAGAGACAATAAACATAGTTTAACCTACATATTTTGTAAAGCTATAAGGAGCCACTAAGAAGGGGCCACGTGTGGCTCCAGAGCAACCTGTTGCAGACCCCTGATATAGTTATTTCTACTGTTTTATGTATGAACATCTTTTAACAAGGAAACAATTGGGACAAAATAATTGTGTTTATCTAAAATAGTTGCAATTAGACGATTCTGTAATAATTGTGTGATAACTCCAATTCTCTCTGCTGGTTCCAGAACAGATGTTTGTTTAGGAACTGGTTTGAACTACACTGTGTTTGATACATTACCCAACACCGAAGACAGCAGTAACCCCTGTTCTATGTACAGGATCCATGTTTGCATTATGTTGTGTAGTCAGAATTCTCTGAATGAGGCATCCATTCAAATAGATTGTAGGCATGTGCCGATGACACATTTTGGCCAATAACCAATATAATTAATTGCTGTTATGACCGACGATAACCAATATCACCAATGTCGATTTGATCTCATTCTGTATTGAAATAATTTAATAATCCTGCCCATTCTGAAACATAGATGAAACAGTCTGTCTGCACTTTAGGCTTAGGCAAGTCAGATTTAAGTTTGATACCTTTATTAATGTTAAATCTGAACCAGTCGTATTGCCAGTAAGAGATTAAACCACTTCAGGAAGAGAAGTTCAAGGTTACCATAGAGATGGACAAGCTTCAGAGGAGGCTAGTGGAACTGTGTGGCCATAAACTCTGAAGTTCAGTTAGAAGGACACCATACTACTAGAGTACTTCACTGAGTTACTGTGAGCTAACAGGACTAGACTTTTTTTTATCTCCTTGTATGCCATGGCTTCATAGCTGATGTCATGATGCAGATTTAGTGCTTTTTATGCCCTCCAAACTCCTCCCTTCACTTCTGTTTTCTGCCCCTCAATTCTCCCCATTGTCTATACTATACTGTGCGGCAACAGTGCAAGGTAGCCTACAACGCTGTTGTTCTTCTTGCCTGATTCTCAGAAGCAATTGTGAATTTGCGTGATCAGGAATGTGCAGAAATCTACTGCACACACATGAACAACAATGTCAGAACTGATTCACAAGCTCACAATTGTGAGCTTATGATACATACATTGATAGCTTCCCCTGCTATCAATGTAAATGCTTTAGCTAATAATTGAATAATGCTGGATAATATTCATATTCTAATTATAATTATAAGGTTCTTTCCTGTCAGGTTAAGTCAAGGACCCCTTCGCTGAGATTGAGTCATTGAGAGAGACAGGGACCAAACTTTGTTGCACATTAAAATACACTCTGTTATCTGTTTCACAAAAGTACAGTACTGTATATAGCCTGATGCTTTTAATTATACAGACGTGTGACTCCCACCCTGCACCTATCCCACCGCTGCCATGGCTCCATTGGGTCACTTCCTGCTGATCGGCCAACAACATCCAGTACCATCAGCCTGACACAGTGTCGAGGAATTCTAAAATGACGCAAAAATGCTCATTATGCTCAAATATAGTCCTAAATACTGTGCGATTACAGTGATTAAAGTTTCATCTTATCGTCCTTGGCAAAGGTAAACAACCTTGTTTACCTTGTTTCATCAATTCGTTCTTGGGGTCTAAGGAGTTAATATCAAAAGAGAATATTATTATTATGGTATTATTATTATTATTAGTAGTAGTAGTAGTTAGTAGCCTTATTATTTTAATGTGTTTCCAATAGTTGAGAAACAGTGAATTACCTGGAGACATATGATTACCGTCCTTAGATTCCAAGAAATTCAACATCAACAGGGAGTTACCATCTCAAGAGGGGGAAGTTCACCAGCAATAATGAAACCAAGATTGTCTGGTTTCATTATTACTGTATGGAGTCAGTATTATCTAAAGAGGGGTCCATCAGTAACAATGAAACCAGGATTGCCTGGTTTCATGATTACTGTATGAAATCATTATTACTAGGAAATTGTTAGTAGTCCTTAGTATACACTGGACAGGGTGGTGGTGGTCCCTTAATTATAATCGGTTGAAAACCCCTGGTTCTAGAATACATCTTTTTACAATATTAGAAAAACTTGTAGAAAATGTTTGTCATGTTTGGCCTACTACAGTAACAAAAAAGGATGTAGAGAGAGACAATAAACATAGTTTAACCTACATATTTTGTAAAGCTATAAGGAGCCACTAAGAAGGGGCCACGTGTGGCTCCAGAGCAACCTGTTGCAGACCCCTGATATAGTTATTTCTACTGTTTTATGTATGAACATCTTTTAACAAGGAAACAATTGGGACAAAATAATTGTGTTTATCTAAAATAGTTGCAATTAGACGATTCTGTAATAATTGTGTGATAACTCCAATTCTCTCTGCTGGTTCCAGAACAGATGTTTGTTTAGGAACTGGTTTGAACTACACTGTGTTTGATACATTACCCAACACCGAAGACAGCAGTAACCCCTGTTCTATGTACAGGATCCATGTTTGCATTATGTTGTGTAGTCAGAATTCTCTGAATGAGGCATCCATTCAAATAGATTGTAGGCATGTGCCGATGACACATTTTGGCCAATAACCAATATAATTAATTGCTGTTATGACCGACGATAACCAATATCACCAATGTCGATTTGATCTCATTCTGTATTGAAATAATTTAATAATCCTGCCCATTCTGAAACATAGATGAAACAGTCTGTCTGCACTTTAGGCTTAGGCAAGTCAGATTTAAGTTTGATACCTTTATTAATGTTAAATCTGAACCAGTCGTATTGCCAGTAAGAGATTAAACCACTTCAGGAAGAGAAGTTCAAGGTTACCATAGAGATGGACAAGCTTCAGAGGAGGCTAGTGGAACTGTGTGGCCATAAACTCTGAAGTTCAGTTAGAAGGACACCATACTACTAGAGTACTTCACTGAGTTACTGTGAGCTAACAGGACTAGACTTTTTTTTATCTCCTTGTATGCCATGGCTTCATAGCTGATGTCATGATGCAGATTTAGTGCTTTTTATGCCCTCCAAACTCCTCCCTTCACTTCTGTTTTCTGCCCCTCAATTCTCCCCATTGTCTATACTATACTGTGCGGCAACAGTGCAAGGTAGCCTACAACGCTGTTGTTCTTCTTGCCTGATTCTCAGAAGCAATTGTGAATTTGCGTGATCAGGAATGTGCAGAAATCTACTGCACACACATGAACAACAATGTCAGAACTGATTCACAAGCTCACAATTGTGAGCTTATGATACATACATTGATAGCTTCCCCTGCTATCAATGTAAATGCTTTAGCTAATAATTGAATAATGCTGGATAATATTCATATTCTAATTATAATTATAGGTTCTTTCCTGTCAGGTTAAGTCAAGGACCCCTTCGCTGAGATTGAGTCATTGAGAGAGACAGGGACCAAACTTTGTTGCACATTAAAATACACTCTGTTATCTGTTTCACAAAAGTACAGTACTGTATATAGCCTGATGCTTTTAATTATTTTAAACCTGCCAATAATACATTCATAGAGGTGGCATGAATAGTAATAAAATGACTATTACACTATATTCCCAGGGACCCCACAGCAGTGTTGTTTGTAGTCTTTTGAGTAACACACATAGTCTTAAAGCCACATTTCCATAAAACCTTTGCGAAAATAGGAAGAGTATGTTAGTTAAGTCGAAAAAAGAAGAGCGAATTGTCCGCTGTTTCCATTAACTGAGGAAATGCGACTAGTGGGAGTCTAGGGAAAACAAAATAGGTTCATGAAACAAGCAATAGGTGGTACAGTTTTGCCAGTAACGTGATACGTATGGTTATTATTTTACATATATTTTTATTTTTGAAATTAATTTAGGCTTTACACACGGACTGCCTGCTTTATTCCTATTGACCTATAGGTCCGTTATGCTGTGCAGAGGCTGTTCTGGCTCTGCTAGTAGCAAAAACAATAATTAATATAGCCTACAATCCTAATACATAATCTACACAACTCACCGTTTTCCTGAACCGGAGCGCTTGTGAGACTCGGTAGCCTACTGATTTGGTGTGTCTACTTTGTGATATTGTAGACTACATCATGTTATCTGCAGCGTGACATGTGCGAGGAAAAAAGTTTTGAACATTATTAACGGAATAATATCTACCGGTTCCGGTATAAGGGCAGAGCCCGGTCATGTAAAACAGCTGTTTATGTCTGTTATCAGTATCACTTGCGTGTCTTAGCTATCATGCATGATGATACAGATAGCCTACTGTAAATATAGGAATATATTTTCATGAACAAACGCGATGGGTGTCTGAACGTTTTGGCCATGTACGTGAGTCCCCTTGGCTTGGATGTCTCTGTGCGCACGGCCCTCGTCCGTTTTGAGCGGTTTTGTAGAAATATACCCGGTAACTTATATTAACAAATAACAATGCTCTCATCGGCAGACCAGAACTCTTCAAATGCGCTATAATGCGTGCCAGTGCTTTTCAATACAAAGTATTTTCGCAAGCCGTTTCCATACCTCATTTGCGCATTAGACTCTTTCGATACGCTCCAAAATACGGCACCTTTCAGCGAGAAAATATTTTTGCGCAAAATGGAAACGTATTCGCATTTTGAAGTGTTTCCATTCAACATTCAATTCGCAAGAGCCGTTTTTGCGCATAAAGAGGGCTTATGGAAACGTGCCTAGTGTCTTTAAGCCCCATTTCATTTAGTCTTCTGAAATTCATTTTTTTTAGTCTATTCTTAGTCGACGAAATATCAACATTGATTTAGTATTAGTCTCAGTCTTAGTCTTTTTTTAGTCTTTCAGTCTTAGTCTTTGAGGTTTAGCCTTACTCTTGCACTTTTAGTCTTACTAGCTTTCAACATAAAATAGAGATTATACAGACACATTTAGTTTGCATGAAGCAGCAAGTTGGTTGCACAAACAAACAAGTGTTCTACGTAGCAAAACTGTGGCACGCATTGGGAAACGTTTGCAGCCTACTTTTCAGAACGCTACGTTTCATTAACATTATTTGTTTAGCTGAACCGTTTTGGTTATTTTACTCGATGCAGCACCGCCGTGAGAAGCCATAGCAGGCAGTTTAAAGAGTGGTCCGAGCGTACTTGGCATCGGCAGCGTCAGCGAGCAGCTACCGACTCCGCCTAAAGCAGCAGCACGTCAGTGAAGTGGAGCGAACAGAAAAATGTTGGTTTTATCGCAGGCTTATAGACTAAAACAAAGAGTTGACGTCTGGTTGACATGCTGCTGCGGACATAGACGGAGCCAGTAGCTGCTCACTGACGCTGCCGATGCCAAGTACGCTCGGACCTCTCTCTAAACTGCCTGCTATGGCTTCTCACGGCGGTGCTGCATCGAGTGAAATAACCAAAACGGTTCAGCTAAACAAATAATGTTAATAATGAAACGTAGTGTTCTGAAAAGTAGGCTGCAAACGTTTCCCAATGCGTGCCACAGTTTTGCTTCATAAAACACTTGTTTGTTTGTGCAACCAATCTTGCTGTTTTCCTCCACGCAACATGCTGACAATCAACCTAACCTAACGCATTGGGAAGCGTTCTGATGGGATGTCTTCCCAGCTAGTCCCACAAAAAGAGAAGTTCTGATTGGATCTCATTTCCATTCGTTCCGCCTTAACATTTTCGTCTCGTCTGATTTGTTGACAAACGTATCCATTACATTACGTCTTCAAGTTTGTCTTTAGGAGGATACTTTTTATTTAGTCTTTTGCTCGTCTTCGTCTTGGAAAAAGCTTAGTTGACGAGCATTTTCTTTTCTTTTTTGGCTGACTTTGACCGGCCTGTGAAAGGGCACTTGGAAGTAAGAAAATCAACCTACTCAACATACTTTCTAATTTTACCTGTCCAAAACTTGCTGGCAGGTAAAAATGTCCATAAAGCTATAATCTTCTGAAATGTTATGTTCGCCGCCTTTTGTTCATGAGTGGTTTATAACAGAACCTCCTGAAACGAAACAACAACAACCAATAAGGGAAAAAGTACTTTAGAGCCGTGTCTGTCCATCATCATACCTTGGCAGCAGCCAGCAGCCCCAGAGAGACGGCCACACGTGCCCGTAGATCTGGCCTGTCCTTGGGCCACACATAAGAAAGCATTGCAGACAGGATCTGGGTAGAATTGACCTCCTTCAGCTGTGGAAGAGCACAACATAAAGGCAAGGCACTTTAGACAATATTAGATAATCCTGTTGTATCCACAAGGCCATACCACTCCCTCTGGGTTCATACAAACTAAACTGTTATTATGAGAAAAACATACTTTGCACCTCGAGTTAAAGAATACTGTGAGATGCCTGTTGGAACACATTCCCCTTTGGTTATGTAATATGTCTTGCTCCTATTGTCAAGAGTACATAATGCAGTACATTTTATCTTAGTATTTGGAGGCCATCTGTGACGTCCATCGCATTGATGACTTCAATAATTTCAATATCCAGGGACTTGTGTTGGTTTTATAAAGCCATTTTGAGCGAGTTATGTGCTGCTGTGTGCAATGTGTATTGGTGAAACAGGGCCCACTGTTGGTACGCTAAACATAAGGGCATAGGGACGAAGCCAGGCATTTGAGTGGTTGGACATCCCAAAAAGGGAGACAGAGACAAATACAGAAATCTCCATACATGGGCATAATAGGGACACGTGCAGGTACAACACGTACTCTGAAAGAGGTACATGGATTACATAACCTAGCATGCATTACTTTCATCATTGCCAATTTGCCCGGTACTGGTAATAGTATCTAGAAATGCACTCTGTTGAGTGCCAACTTCCGCATTACACACGAGCAGGCCATAAATGGCCTACTTGTGCGCACACAGAGCGCAAAACCACTTTTGATCTGCGGTCCCCTAAATTACTGATTTGTAATCTTGACCAGTGTTACATATAGAAGTGGATGCTGTAACTAACTGAAAGATAAACTTTGCACTTTACTATAGACTGCCCCGACAGTGCAGGTAGGACTCATGGGCATGGTGGACACACACAGACATGTGCGCACACACACGCGCTTGTGCGCGCGCACACACACAGCATCAAATGTCAAAGTAAGTCCCAGAGGGTGTCTGGGAGCAACAACAGCAACTGAGTCCAGGTGGACCAAAGCATCCTGCCTGACACTTCAAGTCCCAGGACACACCCGTCATCCCAGCCTGCCATGATGGTGCCAACATGGATGTTTACCCATGCTCCAGCACACACCTGCCGCAGGGACTCTCCACACTGCAGGCAGAAGACTATGCAGTAATTCCTTTAATCCACTCAATATGGCAGAGCCATGCTACAGTACTGCTGCTTGGTGGCCACACTGGCAAATTAAAGTGAAAATTGTGCCCAACACCTGCCTTTCATCAAATGCAATCAGGCAACAACTGATGCCAGTGAGTAGAGTTAGAATTAACATTAACAGTTGGATGCGCTAGTGTAGTTTAGTGGACCATATGGAGACCTCCAGTCCATTAAGACTAGTTTGACAGTTTGAGAACACATTCAGAATATGACTGGACTACTGTGGACTAGTCACATGGACTAAATCTAATCTCACAATATACAGTATGTTTTATCAAATAGAGGGGATTTGTTAAAGACATTTTTGATAAAGTACATGCATATAACTGTGTAAAGGCAACTAATCCAACGGCTAGAACTGTTGTGTAAATTACATGCGGTACATTTTCTAGAATGCAGCCTTAAAATCAGTAATTACATTACTTAATTGAACTGCAATATAATGTGTCCGATTGAGGTTGACAGTGACAACGGTTTGGCAAGTGGAGTTTACATGGGGTTGAAACTGTCTTTACTTCATAAACACAACACAACAGTCATATGTGTCATAGGGCTGGGCTGGTATGGGATTTTTAATGCCGCGGTAATTGAGGGCCCCCATGATGCAGTAACCCCCCCCCCTCCCGGCGCCACAAAAAAAAAAAAAAAAAATCCCGTTTGTAGTGTTATTCAACACAGACTGCAAAATTCGGTTAGGCACCTATACACACCTATACTGTATATCAACTGAGTCCCCAGTGCAAAACAAAAAAACAAAAAACCAAATCGACCCGTAAGAGTCCATTTGATTTCATTTTACACTCTCAAAGAGTTACATCTGTTTAACCAAAGCGGGTCCATTTGGTTTCATTTTTACACTCTCAAAGAGTTACATCTGGTTAACCAACTTTCCACTTTTCGGTGGAAACGTTTCCACCAAATCCCCGACAGTTACGTTTAGCTTGATTCCGCTTTGTACAGTAGACCTACCCACATATTCTATACAGCATCTGAGAGAGTGATGTTTGCCCGTCACACTGCATTTTGAAATGTAAAAAAAGGTCCAGAATTGACTGAGATATGAATGGCCGAGAATTTCCCGACTTTTTTTGCAATTTACTTTATAACGTTTCGCAGACTTGGGACAAATGCACGCCACAAAGCAAAAAAACATGGAACATGTTTTTTTAACATAAAATGTTGAATGGTAAGAAATGATCAAGAATTGTCCGAGCTATAATTGTTTGAAAATAAGAACTATAATCGTTTGAGAATACTCAAGCATGTGTTTTTCCTAAGCCCGCAGCCAGGCTGGGGCTTAGGAGTAGGCATCATAAGGGATGAATTAAAGGCAATGGCAAGACCAACACGGATTGGATGAAAGCTAAAAACGCCCAAACCACACCTATGCATAATGTATAGGAGGTGTTTAAGGGAGATACGATGGTAACGAAAATACAGACTTTATTGTGGGAACGCCTCTTCCCCAATGCTAAATGCCCTAATTGCGCATAAGGGCTTTTGTAACCAAAATGGAGCCCCTTAGAGTTCAGGTAGAAATATCTATCGAGCTTGATTAAAGCAGTCAATTGGAATTGCAACGGCAGTGCATGCATTCTAGCTCGGATCAAATCGACCATTTAGCGACCTTCTTTTATCGGCCCTGCATAATCATGCATAATAATCATTTTAATACTATTGCTGCCTGCCTATTATCTTATCAACATATTAAACAAATTCCAAGTTAGCCAGACAAACGTGATAAATTATGAGAAAAGACTCCATGGTGGTGCCCTCTCCTCGGCAGAGCCACAGAGTATAGACAGAGTTACAACAACTCTGTTCACTTCATGGAGTCAGTCCAATACATAGACTTCTATTGAAGAGGGACACCGGACTATTGGCTCGCGCTCGCATTTTCTGACCCCTCAATCTCGCAAAAAAGTTGAAAATATTTTTTATTATTATTTTTTATTTTACCGCGGTAATGAAGACCATACCGGGGTATGCGTTACATACCGGCGGTATGGCGATATTGCAATTATTGTCCCCAGCCCTAGTATGTCATATTTATTGTATAACTACTGAGATATTTGGCATAACTATTGTGTTACGTCCATATCTAACAGGCCCAGAATTCTCAAGCAAAAAATAAAAATAATAGTAAAGTGGTTATTTAAATTTTACCTATCACAATTTACTTTTGGGATAAGTGGGCAAGACCTTTATAACACGACCTATAATTGCCCAATGGGCAAGGCCCTCTTGACCAGTGTCATCCTCTGTGATAGAACAATAAACACAATGCGTTTAATTATCAGACTTTACAAAAACAGGTCCAGCTCATGGCACAGCTTGGGAACAGGTTTAAGTTAGAAAACACTGAAAGGATAAATACCCACCACATTTTTGGGGTCTGCATTTAGTCCTCCACCTGCGTTTCCATGCCAACATGTCCGTTTGTCTGTCACCTGCAAATACTGTGAAAACAAACACAATTACAACTGATTCATTACAAGTGTCTGATTCATTACAAGTGCATTTACACTCGGGCAGCACATTATTTAACTAATTAGGTTCTATATCTTCCAGGGGTCTATATGAGGCCAACTCCTCTTCTAGGAGAATAGGGGTGCAACAGGTTTTAAAGCAATAGGTTCTCAACATGAAAGACAGCATTTTCGAACGTTTTGAAAATGCTTTCCTACTCAACTTACATTTGCTGCTTCCAAGATCCGACGACAGTCTCCAGTTTTGTTGATAGTCCATGGTGCTGTCCTCAGGTTGGCAGTGGACTTCAACTAATGGGGGGAAGGGATATTGAAAACCTTCAATACGGACTGTTTTCATTATTGATGGTAAGGTATGTTATTTGCCAAACATTGTAACATTTGCATAATAATTAGTCTTGGTGGTCATTTGGTAATGGAATAATTATTATATATTCCTCCACATACTCATTATTGTGTTATGAGGAAAAGAGTGCCGAACTAGAAGGCAAAGGAGCTACTAGTCTCACCTATGGTCATAAGTGTGGCTTATGAAGAAAGACGTTTAAGGGACAGTATATATATATATATATATATATATATATATATATATATATATATATATATATATATATATATATAACAGGGTTTCCCCCAGCGCTTTATTATCAGGGCGGCCGCCCTGAGTGAAGCCCGGCCCCGCCTTGGCTACGTTCCCAAAAAAATAAAAAAAAGCATATTTTGCGAGTATTTTGAGGGTGACCAGATATCCCCGTTTCTGTGGGACAGTCACAGGGTGACCAGATGTCCTTCTTTGCGTGGGACAGTGTCTCATTTCAAAGACCCTATCCCACATTGTGACTGACAGACTACAGTGGTCAATTGTCCTAAAAGTCCCCCTTCTGTTTTCTGTTGTAAAGTTTTCTCACTGTCTCTGTTAATGCTAGATGTGTTTTAAGCCTGTTGAAATAACAGGTGAAATACATACTAACATGAATAAATAACAAATTCATGGCTAGGGACTACTTATGGACAAATGATGCATGAGGCATTTTTAATGCCAACTGTAATGTGTTGCTACCCTGCAATTAAATGTCCCTCTCAAGTAATACTTCTGTCCCTCAAATGAACAGTTTTGGTCCACTTAAGTCTGATTGATCAATCTATTGTGAAAGAAAAATATCTACCAGTCTGCCTGTTCTGATAAGAAATGAAATATGGCCTAATAATGACATAACTGCAGTAAATGGCCATTGAATATGTGATGACCGCGAAAATGCAGTCATTCCCTTATTGACTATAAGGGAATTTATAGTCATTTTTTTTACTGTGGCACTCTGAGTGTCAAGGAAAAAATCATGGCACTTCATGTCAAAAAGGTTGCCTACCCCTGGCCTACGGTATTGTAATTACATCACATGCACACGCACATGCACGGACGTGCACGCGCACGAGCACAGACTCGAAGCCTCACCACCTTGACTAAACAATTTTCTGGGGGAAACACTGATATATATATATATATATATATATATATATATATATATATATATATATATATATATATATACACACACACACACACACACACTATACTTCCTACTCCCACATCAAGGCTGCAAAAACTGCTGCAAAAAGTCCTGCATTTTGACTACACCACCTGCAGGACCTCTAAATTGTCATTTATCCTGGACTATCAAAAACCACAGACCTTATAGCTACTATGTTAAAACATTTCTTGTCAAGGATCCCAACCCCAAGTTTTGTCAGTTTCAAATTGCACCCGTCTGTAGGTGCCCTTTTAGAGGAGTTGAGGGATTTACATGTCTTAATGACTGTTGGTAGCGTGTTCCATATTTTGGTGGCATATGAGCAAAGGAATTCAGACCTACCCGTGTTTGGGCCATATCTGGGTTACACGTGGTTAGTTGCACTACCTCTGGTGTTGTGGGAGTGGACTTCATTGATATTAAGTAAGTGTTTGGTCAGGTACAGGGGTATTTTGATAGTGTATCAAATCTTGTGTACAACCAGACCCATTGCAATCTGTTTTACATTGTCATCAAGCCTAAGCCCACCCAGACTGCAGGGGTGAGGTGGTTTCGGGGAGTCAGGCCAAGTAACAGCCTGGCCAGTTTGTTTTGGGGTCAGTCTGTAGTGATGTTTTCAAGGTCTGTGAGGTGCTGTGGTAGCAAGAGGTACAGGCATAGTCGAAGAAACCTTGTATGAGGCCTCCTGTTAGTGTCTTCCAAGGTGCTTTTGCTGACCAGCAGGGAGATCCTGTATAGCACATGTGTCAAAGTCAAGGCCCGCGGGCCGGATCCGGCCCGCGAGATGATTTAATCCGGCCCCAGGCTTGTAGAGCAAAAATGTCTGAGTCTATCAAAAAAAAAAGTAAGTCTCTAGCACGTTCCTATCAAAAGTTATGGTCGTTTAAAGAAATGCTTTTTGAGCTCTCTTCTGAACGGCATGGAATGCATGTTGTCCAGCAGGGGGAGTCGTTTTACCAGGCTAGGCTGCTGGTGCTGCAAAGTGAGAACTATACTTCAGCAGTACAAGGGTGTGTAACCGAGAACTATACTTCAGCAGTACAAGGGTGTGTAACCGAGAGAACTATACTTCAGCAGTACAAGGGTGTGTAACCGAGAACTATACTTCAGCAGTACAAGGGTGTGTAACCGAGAACTATACTTCAGCAGTACAAGGGTGTGTAACCGAGAACTATACTTCAGCAGTACAAGGGTGTGTAACCGAGAACTATACTTCAGAAGTACAAGGGTGTATAAGCGAGAACTATACTTAGTTAACTTTACATACTTACTTAAATTTAGTATTTGAAATTTAAATGCTATTTTCGTATGGTTTATTGACGCTCTGTAAATAAAAATAGCATCTTTCATAGCAAATGTCTTAATCTAGGCTACAAGTATGAAACCAATAATATATATTAATATCTATTCTTAATAATAAATATGACTTGTGTGATATACTGTAGTGTAGAAGTAACGGCTGTGTACGTAAACATGCGCGTGCCGTGCATGCTTGCGGTCTGCGACTGGTTGCACCACGGCGCTCCGGCCCCCATGAAGTCACATGAAGTCCAATGCGGCCCCCACCCCAAATGACTTTGACACCACTGCTGTATAGGATCATGTATCTAGTTTTTTGGTTGACTTTTTTATTATGTTGGTAGCCATTTTATCAACTGAAATATGGAGCCTAGGTAGGAAATTTCATCTTTCAGTGTGATAATAATGTCGCCCCGTGTAACCGTGAAGCCACGTTGGAAGCCACGTGAAGCTTACGTTTAACATGCTTCAATCTTGTGCAAAATTAAAAGGCTAGATCTTGCTCTGCTCGTGCAAGTACAGTAATTCCACAGATCATCTTCACTGTGCTATTACCAACAAACACAGTTGCTGGAGTGGGTAACTTTGATGATGGAGAGGGCCACTATATTTCACACACACTCGATAGGGCCACAATGCATGATAGCCTATAGAAAAAAAAAAAAAAAAACCCTCAGACTGTGACGTGTTGCTCATAGATCTATTTGCCACTTTCCCTCCAGGCTGTCAGTAGCCCATTTGGAATTGTAACAGCTGAAATCAATACTATCAATAATATATATTATATTATTATTATTTATATTATATTATTTATATTATATATTTACCTGCAGGTCGCATTAAGTGAAGCAAGGTGGGGGCCTCATGGCCCCAGCCTGCCAGTAGCCTGTGGTGTGGTATAGCAGATACTAAAAAGTATAAAAAACTTAAAAGAAATCTCTCCCTGTGATGTGGCACCCCTTAATGGTTGTGACCCTAAGCGGCCGCTTTTATTGCTTATGCCTAAAACCAGCCCTGATAATGAATGCTTATTATAAACATGGGTCTTACACTGTTTCAGTGATCAAATCCATTTCTGTAGGCCCCCCTTGTGTGCTTTAATGGATGAGACTCTAGTCTACACATTGTTTACCAAAGCTAGTAAAGCAAGCCTGATAGAAGTATCAAACTGCCATGAATCATATAACATAAGCCATTCGCCTTGCCCAGCATTTTCCAAGTTGCTGAGGTGATTGAACGCCGACACACGCCATCAATTCCCTTTGTTGAAAACAACGCACAAAGGCAATCCAAGGTTGTAACTTGTAACTGTAAAATTCCATGGAGCACTCCACTCCATTCAATCTTTTTTTTTTATTTGCTCTGGCACATCCATACACTTTGCTCCAGCCACAACTATTTTTGTGGACACCTGATGTCTCGCACCCGTCGGCGACTGGATATCAGAGGCAGAAATGCAGAGGCAAACAAAACTGCCTCTGATTTGCCGAGCTGTATGGGATGTTAGTTTCTGCTCTGGTTTTAGCCATAGATATGACAGACATGATGCAGCAGCTAAAACCAGAGAGAAAACTAACATCCACTACAGCTCAGCCAATCAGAGGCAGTAACCCCTAAGGGGTGCTGGCACATGTCGCTGTGAAAGTAAATTTCAATTACCTCAACGACTTGGAAAAAGCTGAGCAACTCCCCACGACACAAGTGGGGAGTTGATGCAAGTAGCTAGTAGACCATGTGAGGTCATGACAACACTGAGTCTGCAGTACATTATTAGGACAATATACAATCAGCAGAAAATAATGACAGGCTGTCATCATGTTGTCACAACAGAGTAAAGATGAAGTAAAGTCCAAAGTGCTACCCAGCAAGATTAAAAGCTTTAAACGCAGACTAGCTACAGACATAAGATGACATCAGTACACACACACACACACACACACACACACACACACACACACACACACACACACACACACACACACACACACACACACACACACACACACACACACACACACACACACACACACACACACGCACGCACACACACAAAGGGTGGGACATTAACAGCACAGCTCTTATCTCACAGGACATGATGCTATTTACTCTCCCCACATCCACACGTGACAGACAGACAGGGGCAACCTCTACTCTAGTGAGACATTGGCGTCTTGTTTGTGATGGGACCTGTAGCCTGTAACGATTTGCCTTCGGGGTTCACATTTTGTAATATGGTCCCAGTCTATGGGTCCATGCTGGAACAGCGTAAGAAATAATTGAATGCGCAGCTGCTTTAGGCGTCCTTCTGTTATGGCATTTATGAACAGAGCAAGTATGCACCATAGTGAGCAAGTGAAGAAGTAAATAAAGTAAATAAAAAATGTAAAGTATAAAACAGGGTCACTCGTAATGCTGCTGCTGCTCGGCTCACTGACTGACTGACGGACTGACTGCTCTTGGCTCTGTGCCAAGAGCCCTCCCAGAGCCCTCTAGAGGGAGAGTTGCGCCATTGAAGGGGTACGCAGTCACGTGGTTTTAGTCACGTGCTCAGTGGTCACCGAGAACATAACAGTGACAAACCATGGAGTCTGAAAGACGAGAGTGGCGCAAATAAGAGCTATTTTACATATGTATGCAAAATGACAGTCGATTTAAATTATCTCACAGTAACAACTATAGTCTCTGCAATTTGTATGATGTGCCATTATTAAAAAAAAAAACGAAAATAAAGGGATTTTAAGTCATTAAAGCTGGGCTGTTGTCTGAGTCCAATGCATCTCTGCCTATTTCCCAATAGAACAGAATAACAGTCTCGCGGGAATACCACGAGAGTGACGTTTACGGAAGTGTCACTTTGTGAATGAGGAGCGATTTCTCATGCCAATAAAGCTCATTTGAAGTGAATTGCTATTGGGAAAACTACTATTCTGCTCTTTAAGGCATCAATATAATGCAAACAAAGTATACAAAAATATCCTGCGACATGTCCTCTCTCATTTGTATGCACTGATTATTTTCTACAAAGGTATAGTCATTAATACAATAATAAAAAAAATCTTTGTTCATGCCGTTTTTATGACAACATTCTGAGAGTGTCACTATTCCCCTTCCCAGCAGCACTAGCGGCCGCCATTGGATTGGCCCCATGAAGTGAACGGAGTTGTCAGAACTCTGTCTCTAGATGGCGCTGAGCCCTCCAACAGGGACGCGGCGGAGATGCGAAAAATGTTTACGCCCAAAGGGGGCGTTTTTGTTCCTCCCTATAGCTTATGGTGCGGGACGTGTTATTTTTTTGTGCAGAGGTGTAAAATTGTTTAGTACGATTGTTTCCCCAGACTTTTTTTTTTTTTTTTAGAAAACGGAAAATACATTTTCAGGTCAGGGACAGGAAGTATACCATTTCATCCAATCAGGAGGGAAGAACGCCTACAGGAGAGCATGAGTGTTGAAACTATGGAATGAGCAGACAAACCGAAACACCATAATCTGAAACTGATAAATATGTTCACTGCTGTTATCTTCTGTAAAACTTCCATAACTTACAGGCAGCACCTTTCATTCCCATAATAAATTAAACACCGGTAATGTAATGTAAGTCGAAAGTTTTCAGAGTCACCAACAGTTATGTGTAAACTTTGTTAGTGACACACTGACAAGGGTGTAACAACCAAGGATGTTCATTCATTGAATTGTCAATGGTGTCTAAAAATAGCAGATCCACAAGCTCACAATAAGTCACTTTAGCAACATAATAAAGCGTGCATGATGACATGTATCATCAACCAAAGGGTAAACCGTACAGTAATGTACATGAGTCATGAAGACCGGGATCGAAACTGAAAATACAGGCCATATAACAGCTCCAGCGTAACTTCTATGTTAATGTTTCTCATTCAACGTAAAGTTGTCAATTAATTAAATGCATTACACCGGCCCCTGTCCTTGTGACACTAGTGACGCATGTTACGCACAAAAAGAATAAGCCGTGTGTCCTTTCCAACTATCCTCCCCGGCGGGCGGCTGTTTAAAAAGCTTACCACATGATATGCTTTATTGTGCTGATGTCTGTGGCGTTGTTCGTCTTTGCCGTGGTTCCACGCGTGAAACGAACTCGTGTGTCGGAGAATAAAGGATAATTTTCGCCTTTGGACGTGAAATCCACATTTCAGCGGGACCAAGAGCGGCGCCATGTTGTTGATGAGAGGGGGCGTGTCCTTCTCACAAAACCAAAACCATAGGAAGTCAAAGTCTAACGTTCCCATAGGCCAGATGGACACTGGCGCGCTGTGAATGGCTGGTTGGTTGTCAGTGGAGACTGGAGACTGACAATAATCAACACAATACAATAATAATCATTAATTAATAAGTTATGAGTTATATTTAGTCAATTATCTTAGCTATTATTTAAAGGGGAACTCCACCCATTTTCAACATTTTAATATGTCATTAATATACCTTAGAGATGTGTGGACATGATAAAAATGTTCCCCCAATTCTGTATTTCCTAAAAATGGAGGTCTGAAAAAATTATTAACATGGTGAAATACATCTGATGACATCATCAAGATGTATTTCTTTCATCGACAATGATTTTTCTTTCAGGCCCCTTTTTCCTGAGAGGTTACAAATGGAACCAACCAAATAGGGTCCATTTGGTCATTTGTACCCTCTCAGGAAAATTTTGAAAAGATGGAACCCAAATGTTTTACTGGTATTGTGTATAGAGGGTATGTGTGTGACGACATCACCATCACGCCTGGAACATATGCAGAGTGTCGAAAAAATACCCTCTGACCCTTCACAGGCCATCATCCACAAAGAAAGGCGATGTTAAAGTCAATTTTCTATTCACTTTGTCATTCAATTTTACACTCGTTTTGACACTTGCGTTATATCATCTATTTTGTCATCAGGAAACAAACTGATAGATATTCTGTAGTTATAGGGAATGCGACATTACCCCAGGTGAAGAAGTTTAAGTAGCTATATCGGGATATTCACAAGTGAGGGAAGAATGGAGAAGATCAGTATCAGAGCAGCAGGTGCAGTATTGCAGTCACTGTAGTGATGAAAAGAGAGCCATATACCAAAAGGCAAACCTCTCTGTCTACTGCGCAATCTTCGTCCCTACTCTCATCTACAATGTATGATCATGAAGTGTGGATCATGACCGAGAGATTATGGTCAAGCGGATGAAATTACTTGACTGGCATCTCCAGTCATAGGCGTATGACTGGCATCTCCCTTAGAGATTATCAGGTGAAAAATTCTGTCATGCCAGATTGGAGAGAGTATAGAGTCAGTAGATCTTTCGCCTGGAAAGGAGGTTCTTCGGGCATCTGGTTAGGATGTCTCTTGAGCATCTCCATATAGGGAGGTCCGCAATGCAATGAAGACCAAGGATGAGATAGAGGGATTACGTTGAACATTTCGGGATCCCAGAGGGAAAACGTGGAGCTCTCTTGTGGAACTGTTGCCCCTGTGACCCGACTACGGATACGGATGAAGTTGGATGAATGGATGGATGTCAAAGATAAAAAAATAATAATAATAATATAGCTTTACAATGTTAACTACAGTAGTCAACTTTGTGCTTCGTCATCTGCAGTGAGAGCACACACACACACACACACACACACACGCACACACGCACACACGCACACACACACACACACACACACACACACACACACACACACACACACACACACACACACACACACACACACACACACACACACACACACACACACACGCTTGTATGCTTGGTTGCCGTGGAAACCAATTAGCCAATGACGTCCTGGGGACCCATACTTGTGGGCTATGGCTTCTAAACTTTATCGTCAACCGTCAACAAGACAAACCGGCCGTTGCGTCACTTCCGAATCCCACACAGAGCTGTCACTTGTGTCAAGTTTAGCTAGCAGTGAGGTGAAGATCTACTGTGGATCTTTAATTTATTGGACCAGTTCGGATCCACACACTATCCTTTAACAAGACGAGGCAGACTTCCGAGTAGTTTATGAACGTGTCAATCATAGGAGGTAACTGTATGACTGTAAATTGGCCTTATTCTTCAACACAGTCGTGTTGAACAAGCCAAGCTAAAAGAAGAACACGTTGTCTGGGCTGTTCTGCTCTTTGTCACACAGACTTCAGGTCAGTGGAACAACACAAGAGCTTTGGATGACATTTTATTTCACCTACTATATTTTATTTACTACTATCATATGCAGTCGAATAACTCTACATGTATCATCTAGCCGCAAAAAGCTGCTCGGATGGTATCCTATCGTCTACTGTATGTCACAATTCCTTCCATTGACAGTGAGATAGAAAAGTAATTTCGTATTGTATTTAACAATTATATAAAATTACCAGTATAGTGTGACACTAAGGACAGTTTTGGCGACCCTGTGTGTCTCTGCAACTTAGCAACTTGGAGATAAATTATTTAAAGCCATGAATTCGTAATATTTGTCTTGTAATCAAACGCATTTTGTTATTGTTTTTTTTACATCACAGAATGTTCTGGCTTTATGGGGCTTTAAAGGAGAAATCCACACCAAAGCACATTGGGCACCACTCTACCTTGATTCTCAACATCATATATATATATATATATATATAATATATATATATATATATATATATATATATATATATATATATATATATATATATATATATATATATATATATATTGCACTTGATTTTTGTCATAAATGTCCCCTTTTCAACATTTCTCCTTTGGGATCTCCCTCTCACAGTTTGCATCAGTTTAGGTTGGCTATTTAGCCAGTAAATAACATCGTTGTTAGTTTCTCTGCAAATCCTGAATGTTTGAGGAATGTTGCTTACGTCTGTACTGAATCCCCCACACTGCTCAAGCAAGTAGTCATCGTTAACTTAGCAAAAATCCAAAGATCACTGATGGCGTTAAGTATTTTTAATCATTTTTTCCAAAAATGTTTTCCTACATCCACACACTGTGATGTCCCGTCCCTCTGTCAAAGGCAGAAGCAGCAATGTACCGGTTGCTGCTTCTGATATCCAGTTGTCGACAGGGGGGCAGGACATCACATCTCTCTAGGGCCCGGCAGCCATTACATGTAATCCCAGAGGTAATCTATTCCTCCTCCTCTCCTCCCTTCTACCACTCTCCTCTCCAATCACTCAGGTCGAAACTCTTGTCATGGGGGTGCCGCCAGTGTTTTTAAAATCATGTAGTGTACTGTAGGTTGGATGAAATAATCTGGCCAGATTCTCCTGTAGATTTGATGTGTGATATTAGAAATATGTTTGGAGCTAGTAAAATACCTGCATTAGAATAAAGACAACCTGTGGCAATGCAAACTGCTTTGGGGGTAGGTGGACCCCAGGGTGAAAAATAGAGCAGGAGGCATCTATGACGAGAATCAAGGGCAATATGTATGATGTCACAGGAACCAAGGTGTTTTAGTGGTCTGGTAACCAATGTGTTTTGGTGTGGATTTCTCCTGTGAAGGGTAGGATCTTATCCATTCTCAAGTGGCAAGTCTACAAAACATAGCTATTTTATTAGTGGGACACATTAATTGTCAATGTTCTTATTACTGGTAATGGTACTGGTATGTGCAGTTGTGCATTATTTGCTACTACTCATTAAGTACTAATACTGTAACTTATCTTGGCACTAACTATCCAGTCATTATTGTGCCTATGCAAGATCATTAATATATTTTGTCCATGTGTACAATATAATTACAATTGGGAAGGTATTTGGTCTCCCTGTTCTTCTATTGTGGTTTTCACTTTTCACGTTTCTGATTTGACGTGAACAACTCTGCTGAACAAGCAGGAGAGGCTGTATTAGCTCAGTGTTAAATGTTTCAGAACTTACCCAGGAGACCCAGGTTCAAATCTGGTTTTCTAGACTTGACATTTTTACTCTTGTTTTTATTATCATTATTAGAACTACGGATGTAGCAATACTGTATTGGTATCGGCCCTTATTTTATTATTATTGGGTCATAATGGTATTGGAAAATATGCCAGTCTAACCACAGATCTGACAGTGGTGGACAGTTATTGGACTTAATTCAAGATCTTTAATATATATATTATTGTCTGGTATTGGTATCAGCTGACACAGAAATTGTGGTATTGGATCGGAAATGGAAGAAAGTGGATTGGGACATCCCTAATTAGAAATCCAACTATACAGTACTGTATATCATGTCTTCATTGTATTCCCCTCTTACCTGTCCCTGTTGTGATTTCTTTCTTGCTTACTGTGGGTTCCGATGACACCTTGGATCAAATGAAGGTCTCTCTACCAAACTACCTCACGATGCCTTGTCCCAGTCAACAACTGAACAATGTCAACACCACCTGCCAGGATCAACACCCAACCATGAAGCAGGTTCGATTTGCCAACAGTAACAACAACTCACCTGCTGATGCTGATGCTATGGTGGTGTCCAGTGAAGGACAGGAGGTGGTCGTCAGTATACAGCCGGAGATGATCCAAGAGGCTCTGGGACCTCAGCTGAAGCTGCTCCCCTTAAACGACCAGATACGAGAATTACAAACTATAATTAGAGACAAGTGAGTCAAGTGGCCTTTCTGACCAATCTTTCATATAATGTGGACCGTTAAACAGTCCATTTAGTCAGATTGTACACTCTTTAGAGCAGTGGTTTTCAACCAGTGGTCCGGGGACCACCAGTGGTCCTTGAGAGGGTTCCAGGTGGTCCCCAGGTAAATTACCGTATGGTAGTTGATTAACCAGATGTAACTCTTTGAGAGCGTAAACATGAAACCAAAGCAAACCAAAACCAAAAATGTAGAAGAGTAATGGTCATTTTGATTTGTAAGTTTGGTTGTTTTGTTTTCTCCGAAATCCATCCAGGAATTATGGACAAAAGCAAAAGAAATCTTTAGTTTTGGGGTGTGTGCGGCTAAAATTTCCTCCATGGTGGTCCGTGGCTCAAATGGTATAAAAAAGGTTGAAAACCCTTGCTTTAGAGTACAGATGTGTATGGCCCTTACGGCCATGCAGCAAGCCACAGGCGTTTATTTTGACTTAAAATAAATGTACCATAGTTAAACAACTTATTCATGTTCACAGGACAACCAGCAGAGGAGATTTTGTGTTTTGTGCCGATCGACTGGTAAGATCATGCATTTAGCACCACTGACATACTTTGTTTGTGACTAATCTAAGCAGGGGCACACAACCCTCTCAATGGCTTGAGACTAGGGAGAGACTCCTGGGAATGGGAAGTTCCCTGATTTCCTCTGCCTCTCTAGGTGTACGGCTGCATGCTAGAACACATCTATCTAGATTCAAGAGAAGACGCACCTAACTCACCAGACTTTCCAAGACGCACCACGAATTTATTTGTTTGGAGGGGAAAAAAACAATGCAATGTCACCATGCTGCACCTGTCAGGTGCAGCATGCTGACATGTTATTTCAATGTTATTTCATGTTATTTCAATGTTAATAGCCTTAGGCCATCAACTGGTCTGCGTGCAAGCCATGTGCACAGCCACGTTTGCGTGAGGGCATGTGCATGCATGTTAAAAATAAATAACCATTACAACAGTGACACTGATTTTGTAGATTATTGTCATATAATTGATGTTATTTAAAATGGGTGAAGTTCTCCTTAAACTGTATCTGAGCTTTACACTTTATGCCCAACAGCTAACGTTGCATCATGGTATGATGATGTTACACACATACCCTCTATTCTGATATGGTCAGAATATGCATGCTAACGGTAATACTGAATAGGTAAGCTAGGGTTAATGCTGTGTTTTTCACTCTGTCTACAGATCAGACTTGTGGTTGAAGAGGGACTGAATCAGCTGCCGTATTCAGAGTGCACTGTCACCACGCCTACAGGTGAGTTCAATCACAAGACATCATAAATGTCTTGTCTTGTGAACAATCACAAGACTTTTTTCAGTTTCAGGCTTAATGTTAGAGTGCTGATTTTTTTTTTTATCCACCCTAAAACATGATCATATAGTATATATAATTAGAATATAGTGTAAGCATACAGTACATTCAAAACAAGTGTACAGAATTTGTTTTAATGAGGACATGCCTGGTTTTCCAGAAGGGTGGTGATCCATCTGAACATAAGCCTCATCCACTGCTGTTGTTGTATGATGAAGGGGCAGGGGTTGATATTGTGATGTCATGATATCACTGTGTGTGTTGTCAATGGCACCTTTGACTGGTAAGGTTTTAAATACAAAAGGAAAGACATTGAACATTACACCCCCCCCCCCCCCCCCCCCCCCCCCCCCCCAAAAAAAAAAAAAAAATGAAAGCACAGAGGTAGTACCACTGGCTACCAGCAAGGGTCGCTACTGTGCCACACTTGCAAATGTAAAACTGAAAATCAGCACTAACCAGGTCCTTTTGAAGTCAGTCAACCAGCTAGACCCAGCAAACTCATCCACACTGACCGGGGGTGTACTATAGTTCTGAAGTCCCTGCTCCTGTGCTTGAGGTTACGCCTCTTATTTCAGAACAAAGAATTTTTGGACTAATGACATGGCACTGTTCAGAACACACACTTTGATTCCTCCTCTTTCTCTGCAGGGTACAAGTATGAAGGGGTCAAGTTTGAGAGAGGAAACTGTGGAGTCAGTATTATGAGGAGTGGTAAGTCAAATAATAAATGTAAAGATAAGTAGATGTTTATTATGGCATCCCTAGAAATAAGCATCAAATGGTAATTTAAAGGCACTTCAGCAATATGGTAATTGCTGTGAGGAAAAGTAAGTGTGTTTGTTGTTCCATTGATGACACCCTGATGTGAGTTTTATTTGAATAAGTCACTTTCTTGAGTGGTAAAACGAACGTCATATAAACAGTCCTGTCTCCAGACATTAGACATAAAGCCGTAGCTTTGCGCAAATGCTCGGCTTGATACTTCACCTTTCAAAACCACTGTGACCTAAATGCAATAATTGTAGTGGAAGGATAGAGTCATCATGTTTCTTAAATGGGGCACACAGGGGGTATTTTTAAACTTAAATAAAATGAAAATAAAATGTACTTGCTTTCCAGTAGTTCCCTCTTTAAAGCCCAAGCTGCTGTGTCATTGTGCTGACAGGTGAGGCTATGGAGCAAGGCCTCAGAGACTGCTGCCGGTCCATCCGCATTGGCAAGATCCTCATCCAGAGTGACGAGGAGACACAGAAAGCAAAGGTCTACTATGCAAAGTTCCCTCCGGACGTGTATAGGAGGAAAGTTCTGCTCATGTATCCCATCCTCAGTAAGTCACCATGCATTCATTAGTCATACAACAGTTAATTGAATGGGGCAAGTTGGATGCCCATATATGGTATATAGACATGCCCAAATAATGGAGCCTGGCCCAGGTAGCGGCCTTTAGTGGCTGTTCTGTGGATGGAATTTATAGTTAGTTATTAACATGTGTGTAACTTGTATACTGCATAATGCATATATATTAGCATTTCGTGCCTAGACCACTACGCATTTGTGATTATCTGAAAAGGTTAACAATAGTATAGTCACTAGGAAAATCTATCAATCTTTTGTGAATGTTGAACCCAAGAAGATGTTGAAATTGCTACCCTTTACCTAGTCACATACAGTACCTAATCTGAAACAAAAGCATTCATATTAAATTTGCAATTCACCAACATTCGATTAATGCCAAATAGCTAATATAAGCTGATTTGATTAGGAAAATGGTTTACCACATGCTGTGAACCTGTAGATCTGCTATTTTCCGATTAGTTTCGAGGGGGAAAATGAGAACTGTTGCAACGACCCTGTATGAATTTATTTGACAAAGTGACAATCAGTTGGTTTATAAATTGCCTTTCAGTTGACCCTTTCAACCAGATCTACTGATTTCCAGGCCTAATAGCCCCCCTTGATAATCATACAGTAGCCGTTAGGGGCAAATTACACACTGCCTGCTGCGTGATGGCCAGCTAGCAGCGCAATACCATAATGAAAGCCTCCAGAAATAGTATTCCAATTGATTCGACATTCCAGACGTTGTATTTGTCACTCATTCATACATCTATGTGGATGAAATAATTACGTTGATGTGAAAGGCTCACCTCACATGAGAATTATTCCTTTTATAATATTAAACATTTATAACATTAAACAAAGCGAAAATGTTATGGGATGATACAAGTTATCAGGAACTACATCAACGTTCAAAGAGCTACAGGGGGGCGCGGGGGGACGGAATTCCCCCACTTCTCTCACATATAAAATATTTTGGGGGCAAAAATATGTTTTTTTGACTTGTCATTTACTTTTATTGATACAATTAGCATTGTAAACCATCTTTCTCATTATGCTACTGTATACTTGTCTGTGTCTGTGTGTGCATTGCGCAGGTACACACAAATGCACATGCATGTGTGCGTGCACGTGTCTTAAGAGGCGTCCCTCCACTTCTAAAAGTACCACTACAACACTGCCCCTAGCGACCCTATTCTGATTCTGTAGAGCAGGGGTGTCAAACTCATTTTGGGGTGGGGGCCGCATTGGACTTAATGTGACTTCATGGGGGCCGGAGCACCGCGGTGCCAGTCACAGACCAGTCACAGACTGCAAGCATGCACACGCATGTTTACGTACACAGCCGTAATTTCTCCGCTACAGTATATCACACAATCAAGTTTATTATTAAGAGTAGCTATTAATAGTTATTAATGACTTTCATTATTGGTTTTATACTTGTAGCCTAGATTAAGACATTTGCTATGAGAGATGCTATTTTTATTTACAGTGCACCAATTAACCATTCAAAAATACAAAAAATTAAATATCAAATAGTGTCTTAGCTGAAATTTGGAAATGGCTACACAACCCATGGAATTATGCAGACCTGCTTTTTATTGAAGTGATGGATCATTGAACATTAGAAAATAATGATGCATAACAATAACTAATGCTTCTAAAATACAGTATATTTTTTAAACTCTGAATTGGATTATTATTATTACCCGTATTTATATTTAAATAGCCAAGCTGTGATCTGAATGATCCCTCAGTTATAGACCCTTGGTACTGGTGAAGTAACCTGACTCCGCCAGATGGGGCAGCAGAGAGAGGAGGAGGGAATACTCCTCTCTCTGCTGCCCCATCTGGCGGAGTCAGGTTACTGCTGAAGTATAGTTCTCACTTTGCAGCGCCAGTACACCCCCCCCCCCTCCTTCCCTCCCCCCTCCACTCTCTGTGAGTCAACATTCCAATCAATTAAGTACTCAGCTGTGAAGCTACCGGACTAGTGCTCAGAGAAGAGAACTCAGAAGCATTTCTTTAAACGACCATAACTTTTGATAGGAACGTGCTAGAGACTTACTTTTTTTTTTTGATAGACTCAGACATTTTTGCTCTACAAGCCTGGGGCCGGATTAAATCATTGCGCGGGCCGTATGTTTGACACCAGTTCTGTAGAGCATCAGAATTTGGCAATAAATAGGTCTACAAGACAACATGTTGAACATTGTGGTAGTAGGGTTACATTTCAATGTTTTTTGGCAAAACATATTGATGACTGTTTTGTGTGTGTGTCTGTAGGTACAGGGAACACTGTGATTGAGGCCGTCAGAGTTCTCATAGAACACGGAGTACAACCAAAACACATCATTCTGCTTAGTCTCTTCTCGACTCCACATGGTACTGTGTCGTTACTTTTAATGTCTGAAAAATTGTGAAAATAACCTACTAGGCAAGCTCACCACACGACTGAGTCATGAAATGCAATATTTCATACTGATTATATTATGTTCTAGGGGCCAAGTCCATAATCCAGGAGTTCCCAGACATAACCATCCTGACCACAGAGGTGCATCCCGTAGCTCCAACACATTTTGGACAGAGATATTTTGGCACAGACTGAACCCGTGGACCACCTGAAGAACACTTTGAAAAGAAGGAAGGCATTTCAGAAACATTTCATTGCCATCATAGCTCTGCAAATGGTCCCTAACCTGACAGGAAGTGATAAATTTAATTAATGTATTTCTTTCCTGCTCTGTGTATACCTTTACTTACTCAATACTAAACATTGTAGAATTCAAGCTGATTGATTTTATTTTGCATGTTACATCCACTGATGGATCAAATAAAAGATTGATATATTTTATCAACAGACAGAACAGCAAGAGAAGCGGTTAGCAGTATTTTCTTTTTTTTAACAGTGTATTCAAAAGAGTGGCCATCAACCACAATTAAGTACTACTGTACAAGTACATCAATGAATGTTAGAAAGGGGTCCTATGTAATACATCCTTTGTGTACAGAACTGTATATGGAACAGGTGTGACTTGTCCTTTCATGTTAAATAAATGTTCACATATTTTATAAACTCAGTTCATTTAAACAAAGTTATTTAAAAGTTGCATCACTCAACACAAAGTTCCTCTGAAGCGATACAATTTATCAATAAATAAAAACCACATAGACACTCGACAGCCACGACTCTCACGTCTCTAGACATGCTTTCAAATACCGACACAAAACTCCACAGATAACATGAACATAAGATTTTGATGAAGAAAAGTTGAAGATATTTGGATGTGAGGATCACACATTTGGCTTGCACACCATTAGAAAACAGACACATTGAGTCTTGCAGTGCCAGACAATCCCAAGATCTTCACCTAACAATATATCTGGGATTAGGCTTTATTAAACACCCCCCCTCCCACCCCCTTAAATATCTTTAGAACTAATTATTCATACAGATACTTGCAACAAGTGATTAGATCAGATTACTTCATTCAGACATCACTGACCTAAGTGCATTGCTTGCATGGTAGGTACATGAATAATGCACAACGTAACACTTTTTATGACTGTGGTGCTCAACGAAAATAGTAGATCTACCGGTACAAGCTCAAGTCCTGTTGACACCTTGGTACAAGGAAGTATAAAGCAGGCGTCAAGTATCTATAATGAGACACCGGATTTGAATCATATTTCATACTCGGAATGGTGTTTAAATCTGATTAGTAAACTATTCTTCACATGTGGTTTTTAACAGTTTAATCTTAATTTAATTCCAATCTGGATAGGCCACCAAAAGGATTAACTAAATGCAAGGTAGACCTAAATTTAGGCCACTACTTACCCATTGTCATTTTTCTCTATATGAAAGAACTAAATTATTTGGTTCTAGAATGGCAGTTGTTTAATCTAAAAGAAAACTAGGAGAAAACTTGTCCCCAGTCTCTTGAGTGAGGTTTATAGAGACTGACTTGTGTGGCTCTATATGAAACAAACCAACGCCTTTTTCCCCTCTCAAATACATCTTTCAAGGTTTGGATATAAGAATCCTAAGGTTTTGCTGAATACATTATTGTCTAATTCACTATGCAGAAATTGATCATTAAGTACATTTGCTGAGAGCATATGATGTCTCACTACTTTTATAACCAAAAAAATCAACGAGAAAAAAATATTTAATGAACGAAAATGGCTGAACTTATGGAGATTGTATGAGGTCACTAATACCTTTATGCCGTAGTTATTTGAATATATGGAGAATGAAGGAATGTTAAGAAAAAATAACATCCGCAAGTGCAAAAAACATTTACAGAGAATGACAGACAGAGTTGTGTTTCAGGTAGATTTGCCAAATACTAATTATAATATATTATACCGGTATGTAGGTGACCAACATCTACCACTCATCCAAACCAAGAGGGAATTCCTGCTTGAGTATGGGAGTCTTGGGAGATATTGATTTTCAGGCAGTACAACTTGTCAACCAGTAAGTAGCTGTCCAATCCAACACCAGGGTCTAAAACTGCTCATTAGAGCACCTGCAAATACTGCATTGTAGGAGTTATATTGTATTAATGTACTGTACCATATAGATTGGTTACCATAACATCCTCAAAACAAGTTCTGGATTGCATCTTTAACTACAGTTATGGGAGTTTATATGGCCAAGGCGCTCTCTTCTGTTGCATGATTTTATACAATTCACGATCCACTGCATGCAAACAGCCAACTTTACCCTGGGTGTGACTTAAAAACCATCAGGACTGCAGATATTAAGCATCATACTATAGTCTCATACCCGCCTTGGTGCACACTACCGCCACCTTTAATGAAATTAGAACCTCGAAACATCACCTTCCCCAAAATGTAGGTCCACAAAACAGAAGGGGCACAGTCAACACAGAGGGTAATTGTCTATATTAACCACTTGAACACTAGAGTCCCTATTCTGAGGCAAACGTTTGGCAAAAGTAGGAGACCTCACAACGTGTTTTGTTGCGGCTCATTGTGAGCTTGTAGATCTGCCATTTTAAGCACAGATTTGGTATAGAAGGAAATAGAAGTAGGGGGGCTGGTATGTAACCCCTGGAAGACTACAGTAAACAAAGTATGCACAGTAGAGTTTAAGTGGTTAAATAAGTCATTTTCGGAAATTGAGTTTCCATACTGCGATGGCACAGGGGTAAAGTTCCTGCCCATCACCGCAGATACTACAACGTACTTCAAATCAACCACGGTGAAGGCGACTTGGCCGAGTGTCCATGCCAGCCAGGGCAGGGAGGGTGATCTCCATCACTGCACAAGTGACAATAGACTCCTTCAAGTTGGTCAGGTGTGTAAGGGGTAACTCGAGGTGCAACGCCGTAAATGCAGGGTACACTCACAGGACTACAGTAGAACGTGAGACAGTATAGGAAAGCAGCCAGTATTCCCTGTTCAAAATAGTCTCCAGTCCCCACAGCATGAAGAACCACAGATAAGATAGAGAAGTCCCACAGTAAACAGTGCTCGTCTCCCAGTTATGTGAATTGACGATTTTGACAGTTTTTCTACCCGTTGTCAACTCAACGCGTTGCTGCCACGACTCCATCCGACACAGAGAGGAAGGTTCATGACGAATAATGTCTGTCCTATTCTGTTTCTTCAGAACTATGCAAATAAAACGCAGGATAAAAAGTGGCAATGACAAAGAAATGCAGATTTCATCCACACGTTTTGGCTTCTTCAGTGTCTGTACGCGTCTAGGACATTCGGAATGCGTTTTGCCTCATGGTACAGATTACTGAACTTACGTCCGCTGCACCTGTTCCAGCATTAAATAGTTCCAAGCCGCCACCTGCCTTACTCTTCCATCTCTATGGTCACAGACGGGTCTTGGTCATCTGCTAGAATAAACAAAAGCAACACAGAGAGATTATAGAACAATTAAATAGAAATCTTGCACCAATGCCTTTTTGTAAAATAAATTATCTAAACAGAAATTTCCACCCATTGTCATTCATCCAGGATATGGGACTGCAACCTGTAAACTACAAAATAAATCCGATATAGCATACAGTGGAATTGCTTTGGCAAATGAATTGGAAAGTCAACTTTCCAATTGCATATGCCAATGCCCATTTGTAAGTTCAGATTGAAAGATCGTAAATAAATGAATAAATATTATTTGGTATACAGTGTTTTTGCTTCATCTGACCACAATTTGGCAGTACAGACCATTGACAGGACAAAGAGGCTGGTGGATCAGGAAGTGAATAACCTCCTAACCTGGCCATGGCCAGACTAATATCACTGGGTAAATATTGATCTGGCACTTTGGTGTGGAAGATTTACAGTGTTTCCCAGTGGTGGTTAAAAGCTACTGCTCTAGGATAAGTTCAAGAGAATCTATCGTAACTACCAAAAGTTACAAAGTAGGTGTGAGGAGAATGTCAGTGTCTGTACAACTAAAGGAAGGAACTCACCAATGCTCCCATCGTCAGAGCCCTCGTCAGACTCTTCCCACATCTCTTCATTAGCTAGTAAGGGGTTCTGGGATTCGCTCAGACTCTTTAAGGGGAAGTAGTGTCCATTCCCTTGACTGTTAAATAAAACACAAATGAAAAGGAACAATGTTAACAATCTTTCACTTCAATATTACAATATATTGCGGTCATATAATTGCTGTCCCCTCTCCCCTGTGTGTGCCTGTATGTGCCAAATATGATTAAATTATAATTCAATCACTGCATGCAGCATCTCTGTAATGTACATGCTTTCAAAAGTTTCAGATGCAAAGGCTCAAATGTATTTCATCCAAAAGATTCAAATTCCATAAGCAGACCTGGATTCAGAATCAACAATGCTTTTGAACCCCCACCCTAGTTTAATATGATGTGAGCATACTATAGGAGTCATGAAGTCCAAGGTAGAGCAAGCACATCCAAAAGTTTAATTTTTTCATTCGTGGGACAAATACATGCCTGGAGGATGGAAATCAAGTGAAGAAAAGTCTGCAGTCTGAGTCAGCACCTTGTACAGTGTTGGTCAATATCACTTAGGAAAGTAACTTCTTTACTTTACTCTAATATCAGTACTTTACTTATTACTGGAATCATGAAGAGTAATATATTACATATTACGTTATTACTTTCCCAAGTTCTCAACTCCCACCTTTGAAAAAATAGAGATGTACAACATAATCTGTTCAGTGAGCTCTTTTTAGAACTGAATCTAAATTATTGGAATAATAATAGTCTCCAATCCAACAAACTGCACCTGAAAACAAAGCCAACATAATCCAACATTGTAAATGTCTTTCTTAGATAAAAAAAAATAAAGCAGAGAGAAGCAATGGGAACATTTTAACCTTGAATCACAAAACAGACCTGCAACTAACAAAAACAGATTTTCTCTCTTTGACTTTTTAAACTTTTTCACAACTGTTTTCAAAGACAGTTGAGGTCTTGTATTTAAAAATAAAATACAAAATAAAGCAGCAAGCAAGATTTGTAGTGTACATAACTGTGCGCAGGATGTAGCGTGGACTGGATCTACAATCTAGTGCACATCTCTGTTGTTACAGTACCTGTCGATAGCTTGTAAATCTGTTCTGCGTTACTTATTGCCCATTTTTGCAGAGTAATCTTGTTTACTTTTTGGAGCAAAAGTAATAACATTACAGTAATATGTAATCTAAAATTCGTTACTGCCCAACACTGACCCTGTAATGCTATGCTACAGGACGTCAACGTCAACCCATATCAAAGTTTTCTTTCTGGGAGCTGCAGGACAATGTGCAGACCTTTGTTCTCTTGAAATACTATATAGTAGGAGCCAACCAGTGCCTGAGCACCTGCCCGAAGAGAAAACTCCCTTTTTAATGTGTGCATTATGTCCTCAATTATTTGTGGAACAGAACCAGAACTTTGCCTTCCGCCCTGCTCTTATTCAATATAAAAACAATGTGGATTTTTGGTGTGGACTCGAGTTATCAAACTCTGCCCGAACCCGACCAGGCCCAACCCAACATTTTATGGTCGTGCTTGGGCCTAAAGTGCACACAGATCAGTAGGGCCGGGTCGGGCCTAGGGCTCCATGAAAAAAGCAATTATATATATTGAATTATTTTATCATGACAAAAATAATAGTTCTGTTCTGTCTGTCAGTGTATTTACCTCTTATGAAGATGTTGCAGATTGGTATTTCACTTTTTCAATTCTACCCAAGCCCAATCAGGCCCGACCCGACATTGTAGGGCCGGGTCGGGCCTAAAAACTATGCTAATTGGTAGGGCCGGACCGGGCTTTGGGCCTGATCAGTTAGGGCCGGGCCTCAATTTTCAGGCCTGTTGAGAACTCTAGTGTGGACTCGCCAGTGGTGGATTGGAGCCCCAAATCAGGTCAGGGAATCATACACCAGCCAGGCCACTAACGTGTGCGCATGCACAGATTTTTTGTTTTGTTAAATAATTAATTAATTCCAATCTTTAATGTCGCGTGAAAGCAATTTTGGCCACACTTACCAACTACTTTGTGCATTAAAAATAGGAATACACCCTCAATAACATGTAAAAACAATGATTCTCAATCTGGATTGTATTTCATCCTTCCATGACCGCCAGAGGCGGTGCTTAAAGCACTGAATAGTCCGTCGCGCATGCGCAGTCGAGTACTATACCAACAACGTCACATTGTGACCCCATGATGACCCGGAGGAGTCTATATCTTCCGGAGGTCAGCATGGGCTCAGTCTCTTTTTCGTTCTCGCTATGCGTGTATGTTGTGTTTGCATCAACCTGCTATGTATTGCTATATGCAATACAATCTGCAGTCTATGATGCCTACCTTAGAGTTGCTGGTAGTTCCGTGGCCGTTTCGGTCGGAGCAGCGGTTGTCCGCCCTCCAGGAACTGCATCTAAGGATTTATCTCCTCTATGAGTGGATTTGTTTGGGATTTACGTGGACGCCGGTCCACCTTCTTTCACCGGTTGATATGGGGGTTATCAACACCCTTCCTGGATGAAAGGTACGTTACTGTATAGTGCGGTGCTATCCGCACTGGACCAACGTTCGGATTATATCAACTTGTATCACGGAATAACCTCTCGCTGGTAAAGGCTGCGTTAGCGTAGCCTCCCTGCTCAGCCTGCAGGTTTGCCCCGCTGTGTACGGTGCTGCTGCTGATTAATAATAAGCTATTATAAGCGACCGTGTTGTCGAAGGATACGAATATGGTCACGTTGCCTTCGTTTGATAAATAGGCTGATTTACAAGCTCTGGTGATGGTAGCGTACTAGCGTTAGCGCTACCCCCTCCAGCATAGCATGTAATTCACTAGCCTTGAAACATGCCTGCCATTATTGTGACGTGAAGTACGAGCGTCATGCGGTGCATGGCTAGTAATTCTCGTGTTATAATTTAAGTTGGTTATTGTTGACTAACGTTTCTCTGTTCGGATATGTCTTTCTGTTTAAAGCCATATGCGACTTGTACTGCACGAACGCATTGGCAGCGTTCAAGTCATGTTTGGCGTGCCTTGGTGTTGTTGCTGCCGGGCTGATAGAGTGTGGAGTTATGCTAACTCCGTTCACTTCATGAGACCAGCCCAATGGCGGGCTAGCCCTCGTTGGAAACAATGTATGCCCGACTCCAGCTTGTCCCTGTTCAAGCTGTACGAACAGCGTTTGAGCCTGCATGGACACTAGCGCTTGAACGCTCAGTTTTCTGACCCCTCATTGTCGCAGTTTTTCTGCTTGGTATTGTGGTGATGGCGTCCTCTTGGAGAGGAGCTGTTGTTGATGTCACCGACGCGTTCATGAACAGACCAACGCTATTTGGGTGCATAGTTTGTCTGGTTATAACCCAGGCGGATTCTCAGCGTGGGGCTTTCATTTGACACTGATGCCAGTGGTTAAAGCCCGAAGCGGTTATTGCCGCGTTTTTTGTGGTAGCCTTATTGGCCCATTTCCGTAGGCTGGCGCCGCTGCCAGCGTAGCCTATGGCTGCTACAAGCAACTATTTATATAGGCTATAGCATATAGCATATGGCTGTATTCCAGCATTGGGTCATTAACTGATACTACCTGTAACATAACTCGGGCGTTTTGTTAATTATATATTATATCCTTAATATATACTATTATTGAATATAATATATTATATAATTATTATATATTGTATTATTGCAGCACTTGTGTGTGGCACGCTCACTTGTTGTGATATAAGGCCGTAGAGGTGCAGCCTCTTGCCTCTTGTTGATGGTACTACTAGTACAAAGTACTAGTTGCTGGTCAAGGCATTTCTTGACAGCTATTTGACAGCTATTTGTGTATACAGTATATAGCTTGTGTTGTTTTGTTATTGGCCCCTGTGTTTTGATATAGGCTGCGTACGCGCTTCCTTCCTACAGCACATGGCCTGGCCTCTGGCCTCTTGTTGATGGTGCGACTAGTACAAAGTACTAGTTTCTAGCTAAACCATTTAACAGCTGTTTGTGTATACATGGCTTGTGTTGTTTTTGTTATTGGCCCCTGCTGATATAGGCTGCGTACGCGCTTCCTTCCTTCAGCACGTGGCCTGGCCTCTGGCCTCTCGTTGATGTTACGTCCAGTACGAAGTACTAGTTCCTAGTTAAGTAATTTCACAGCTATTGTGTACACATAGCTTGTGTTGTTTTTGTCGTTGGCCCCTGCTGATACAGGCTGCGTACGCGCTTCCTTCCTTCAGCACATGGCCCAGCCTCTGGCTTCTAGTGGATGTTACTACTACACTGTGGTACTAGTTTCTAGTTTAAGCATTTCCTAACAGCTATTTGTGTATAGCTTGTGCTGTGTTACTGGCCCCTGCTGACACAGGCTGCGTACGCGCTCCCTTCCTTCAGCACATGGCCCCTGGCGGTGGAGATATCAGTAGCTGCCGCTTAATGCTTGTGTTATGTATCACCCCTTTAGCTGGTGTAGGTAGCATTAGTGCTCCTTCACCCCGGCATGAGTGTGTGGTGGTTTGTGCTTGGCTAGTGTATATAATGGTGCACTTGTAATCAGGATATATCTCAGAGTGCTTCATTGTACGTTTGCAGGAGAAGCATGACAACTGCTCCGTGGATGGCAGCATTTGAGCCTTGTACTAGACTACTTTATTATAAGTATACCTCTCCTGCTGGTGGCATAGGCCGCATATGCGCCCCTCCCACCACCATGACAGGTTGGACGGTCCAGCTAACAGCTGCATTCAATCTAACAGTGGCGTTCGCGCTCTGGTAGGGAACACCGGCTGGAACAGCTGCCTGGACTCTGAATACGATGCCTATGCTGGTACAGGCTGCGTGCGCGCTTCCTCCCTTCAGCGTATGGCCAATACAGACTAGCACCCAGTAGCGTCCGCGCCCTGGGCTAGTTGGGACTGGTGCGCATTGGTTGGTACTGGTGCCGGCGCAATGGAAGTTCCCACCGTGGCACCTCATGTGTGAGGCTCCCCTTCAGCAGTGAGCCACCCTCTGTCCTGCCCTGTGTCCCAGGCGGGAAGGCTCGTACTGCGGTCCACAGCATATCAGTGATCTGTGGAACTGACTCACATGTGGTCTGTTTTTTACGGACCACTCACTGCCTGGGATGACATGGATAATGCATTGCGGAGGGTACACAAGTCTCTTCCCCTACAATACCGCGGTGGTCTCGGTCGATGTGCTCTCCCTGACAGCCCAGCCGTGCACTTTTATCACTGCGTAAGATGCAGAAGGCGGTGCCCTCCCTAGTGTCGGGGCCGGCCCTGTGATCTAATTTCTGGCTGAGGTGGCTCCATGCACACCTTCATGCAGATGGACATGGAACATGGGTGCTAGCTATACTGCAGCAGGCACAACCAGCTCCGCTACAGGCCCTGTCGGTTGCATACTACACCCCGACTTCCTGGCTGTTCCTGTTTCTCATGCCTGTACCTGAGGTAGCTACAGGCCTGCTGGGCGGATGATTATGTTATACATTTGGTGGTGTGGTGTAAGCACTTCGTGAAGTGACAATTTGTGGATGTCTTCTGCAGCACCAGAGGCTGCATAAGTGGCATGGCACCACTGTACCACCACTTACTTCACATGGGTGTGACTTCCTCGCCCATGTCTCACTGTTGGTCGGACCCGGGCACCCATGCTCTACCTGGGAAGTGTCTTGGGGCAACTTCTTGCAGTTTGACGCTTGAATGGATGTGAAGATGTTGAGCTTGCGAAGCCATACAGGCTGACCAGTTGCATGCCAGCCATCAAGCCTGTTGTTACATGCTATGTTACCCAACGAGGCTCTGAGGCGAGTTGCCAAGTGACCTCGGTCCTGGTGTTGGAGCACTATTTGCTCTTCGCATTTTGTGGCATGGGAGACCGTTCTGGCGTGGCCCGTAGCTCCTTGTCACACCTTATGCTTGCCCCCTCAATTTACTCGAGGCAATGCTTAATCAATCACCAAACGCGAATGCTGACTCAATCTCCTTTGGTGTGTCACTGGCCTTGTGTCCTCCGGGCTCAGATGGCGGATGTGCATTGTTCCTGGCCCATCGCTGAGGCTGGCTTTCAGTCCTGCTTGACTGTGACATTTTGGGGAGCTCTCTGTAGTCTCCTTGTGGAGCCGGCGGCAGTGTGTTGTCCAGTTGTGCATTACTCACTTGGACAAATCATTTGACTGGGGCGGACGTGCCTTCAGCTTGGAAGTTTATGGCACACTGCATGTCCTCTAGGCCAGCTGTGCTTCAACAGCTAGAGGGGACCTTTTGCCTGTCCCCTGGACCACGTACTACGGCCGACACGCGCCGTTGATGGCGTGTTCCTTGGCATCCCACGTTGACACCGTTGTCTGGTGGTGTATGCGTTGCTTTTGTCGTGGCACATATCTGACCTGGCGGCACATTATTGCTTGGTCATGCAAAACGTCGACGTGTGTTCTGTACACCGTTGGGTGAAACCGTGTCTGCCGGGCACCTGCGGGTGTCTTGTTGACCCCCTGACTTGACTAGGCCCCGCCTGCTCGGCTTATGGTCAAGTTCTCTACGGGGAGTGCAGGTTACATGGCAGGCTCTCCCCTACGCGGGTCTTAGGCAGGGCCGAGGGTGACCTCTTCGCCTTGGTCGCTGTCTCACTGGCCTCTGGTTCTCCCTATTGGACAACCAGCCCTGCGGACCAGGATGAAGTGGTCCGGTGGTTTCTCCCTGCCTGGGTAACCACAATTGGCTGTTGGCGCACCAGCCTTTGTGCTGCATAGCCGATGTGAATGGAGTACTTTGCATCGTGCCTGCTGCACGTTGTCGTGAGTTGGCCACCGCCCACGGGGTTTTTTTCCTTTTGAATGTGCACTGGTCAGGGGCACTGCATGTGCCTTTGTACTACTACTCTGATGTACATGTTGCTTCAGGGCGTCCATTCGGAGCATCACACGATATTGTTGTGGCCTCCACTGGGTGGGGCGCACTTGTTCTTTTCCCTGCTGCACGGAGTGAGTCGCAGGATGTTGCAGAGAGCCCAACCCATGTCACCCTGGCTACATGGTACCATGTTGCCCATTGGTCTTTGCTGAAATGGCTGATGCACTCTAATTCCAGCCTGTCTACGTCAGTGTCTGGGTAGAGGCCTGGTGCACTGCTTTATGGCAGTTTTTTGGGTCTTCCGTGGTCCCTCGGGGGCGGGGGATGACCTCCTGCTCTGAAAGCATGAGTGGTGGCATTATCGTGTCGATCATTGCTCACACGGTCATGGTGGGGAACCGCTTCCGTGTCCCCCTTACTGCTGGGGGCTCTGAGGTTGCGTCCTCCAAGGCCCGGTACCTCCCCTCCAGTTCGTTCCTGGTGCGGGATCGTCTTTGTGGTCCTCCCTTCAAGGCCTTGGCACAGGTTGTGTTTGGACTGTCATGGCAAAGGTGTTGCTCCTGGCTGCTGATTTAGCAGAGTGTGGATGAGCTACACGCCCTCCTCCAATCCTGAGGAAGGGTTTTGGTCCTGGGGGTCGTTTGACGTTATCCGTTCAAGTGACCGGACGATAGTTTCAGCCTTGAGGTTCTTTGTCGATGCCTCGCGTCTGTGGCAGAGCTCTGGCGGCTTGAGTGTTTCTTTGGTCAAGCAGCGTTCCTCCTGAAGGTGCTCTTACGCCTCACCTGGCCTGTGAGGCTAGGACAGTATCGCCCTCCAGTGGGAGAGGGGTTTGGCGAGCAGGTACTGGCGGGCCCAGTGCAGGCCCTGAGACCCTCTTGTTAGACATGCCGCATGCCTTCGGCAGTCGGGATGGTTGTTTCATGGCAATGATGGCCCTTGCCGTTGTGCTCCCTCCGGACGGCGCCTGCCCCACAACCTTGTTAATGGGGCAAGTGGTTGTACCCTGCCGTCCGGTGTAGGGTGCCCCTCTTACCGGACACATCCCCACGTCATGGGATGCCTTGTTGTGTGTACCTCCGGACTACGTCTGTGCCGACTATGTCTTCGGGTTTCACTGGCCTGGATTAGCCACTCCCCATCCGTTTGTGGCTTTCTTGTCTGAATCCTCTGATTCTCCCTAGTGTTTGTAATCAGGATTCCTCGTGACTTTGCTGGTATAAGTCATTCAGTGCTTTAAGCACCGCCTCTGGCGGTCATGGAAGGATGAAATAGAACGAAAGTTACGTATGTAACTACGGTTCTATGAATCCTGGAATGACCGCCAGAGCGCTCGGTCACTCAGAATCCTCGTGGTTTCGCGAGAACGTTCTGTAGAGACTGAGCCCATGCTGACCTCCGGAAGATATAGACTCCTCCGGGTCATCATGGGGTCACAATGTGACGTTGTTGGTATAGTACTCGACTGCGCATGCGCGACGGACTATTCAGTGCTTTAAGCACCGCCTCTGGCGGTCATTCCAGGATTCATAGAACCGTAGTTACATACGTAACTTTCGATTGTGTGGATATGTGTATGCCTTTTGGCTGGCCTGGCTGATTTAGGAAATAATTTATTCTTGTAACATGAAAACGCTGCACTGGTACTTACTACTTTGGCTGGGCCTGGCCTACCCTGGACTTTTCTGAAATTTCGCAAAAGGTTCATTTTTGTGTTCTAAGGATGCAGAGTGACGCAGGTATATATAAAACTTTGTGATCTAGTGGCAGGGCACTAGGTGGCAGGCCACCGGGAAAACTCCCGGTATTGCTGTGGCCCTATCCGCGCCTGGGACCCGCACGTCGAGAACACTCTTGAATGATGAAATATGGTTGACTTGAAATACTGTATGGCGACTATGGATACTGTCCATGTGTCCGTCAGGGAGGATTTAGATGGTTTAGTGTACATGAATGCGAAACAAACTGACCTGGTGAAAACAGGAATGAACCACAGCCTCCTGTCCTCCCCAAAAACCTGCTGCAGGTTTCTGCGCAGGCCCACATTGAAGCCGTTTCTGTCTGGACCAGTGACAAACACTGGAGCTGAGAAGGCCTCTGGAATGGTATCAACACACAAAATATTTCACAACATATCAACAGCAGATCTACAGCTATTTTGTGTTATGTTCAACTTCTACTGAAACAGAAAATTAAAAAAGCAGTTAGATTATCAAAAAATAAAATGAATATTTAGTGTATTCCCCCAAAAACATGCTTCTCGTTTCATAAAGAAGATAGATCTCGAGTGAAACTCGACGCAGGGAATCTAGGGAGTATTCCGATAAATATGTAAAGTGTTACCTAATGTGGAGCGATTTTTGGCCACCAACCAGCAGTGGTAGCCGAACAGGAACATGAGACTGACAAAGAACATGAGCGCCACAAACATCAGGAAGAGGACATGAAACTTCGCAGGGCCGTTTGGCAGATCCCCCTGGGAGAGAGAAACAAGAGAGGCAGAAACATGAGCCACTCCGGTGGGCTCCACAATAAAACGTTCTGTTCTCTCGGACTTACAAAGTGGGATCTCCCATAGTTTCGATTACACAACACACGCATCATGATCTTGTGATAGAGTTGAATCACAAGATGCCACATGACAGTGGCCTATGAGGTGACAAGACTCATTGTTTCCAACACAATTTAAAAACTTGTTCTGCATGTTTGCAGATACGTGTGCATGTTCAGTAAACCACCCAACTACCAAACAGCAAACACACCTTGTTACATACACAGCTGAGCTTCTTTCCACTTTATCTCCCCAAAATAGGGTTTGTTGTTTATCATATATAATGCCTAAGTGACGCTGATCACCTGAACAGGAGAGCAACTTACTTTGTCACACAATTGTCTAGCACATCGAAAAAGACCATGGCGTGTTTGGACATGTTGTAAGGATTGATGTCTGATAATTTTGTGTGACACTATCATGCGATCTAGCATCAAATAACTGAACTTTTTGTAAACTATGCGTGCTAACTAGACTTGCATGTCCCACTGGTTCATGAACTTGTTTCTCAATTATCTGGATTAGGCATAAGTAAGTATGATGTGTGCCACTCACCACCCAGAACCGGAGAAAGTACTGGAGGACAGTGGCTGTGATGAACACACAGTATAACATGGAGTATGCCAGGAACAGCAGGAAGAACTTGTAGTTCGAAAAGCCCACGCAGTTGTTCACCCTAAAAGACAATACCACAGTCAGCATATATCTGGTACACAGAAATGACAACATAGTAATCATTGTTCAGTATTAGGGTACGATTAATACCCACTGAAGCCTGTTCCACGAGTAGTGAAAATATAATTTTCATTTTTGAAATTTCTTGTGTGAACAATACAGATTTAGAAGGCATCTGTAGGATCGGCCTCATGCCTTAATGGGTTAAGAGTTCAATAAAAATACATTTGGGAAGTATATTTTTAATTCCAACTGAGAAAGTTGATCTGGGCTTACCATGGACAATGATGGTCCATCTTCAACACGCATCTGAAATAAAGGCAAATTCATCATTGAATTGGCCTAAAGGTAAGAACACTGTTTCTCTTACTCAAATTGCTACATTGCAACAAAATGTTACTCGTTCAGTTATAAATCGCATCTATCTGATGATGATACAAAAATGTTACACTCCAACTAAAGCATTCTCACAATTATCCAAATTTGATTACAAGGTCTTGCCCCTTTATTTATTTTCCCCCAGGTATTGATTTGTTCTTTTCAACAAATAGAAAGTGATTTGAGTCTTCCTTTGCATCCTTCTCTCTTAGTTCAGGTAACAACACACATCGCTCTGAATGAACATGGTTGGGCGATTCGCTTTCAAACTGATTGGGTGCATGCCAGAGCAACACCTTCTAATTATCACAACACTCCTCGGGCGAACAAATATCCTCTTGCCTGGGGCAATCTCTCTAAGTTGAGTGTCCTGGAGGAGGAAAGGGGTACTTACGTTTCACAAACAGAGCAGTGATGACATCGGTCAGGCTTCAGTACCTGGCAGCGGTCACAGAACCTGATCGCTGGAAGACAAGAGGGATGGTCAGTCGAAAGCGCAGACACTTGAGCCGAGCTTGCCCTTCATTCACTTCCTGCAAACCTAGAACTTAGCCTGTGCTATCAACGCTAATGAAAAGACTCAAAAGAGACACATTGACTAATTACAGAGGTGGATACTGTGATGCCCCCATCCATGCAGGATGCCACACACTCTCATAGACACACTCTCTCTCAGACACACATACAGCTAATTGCCCTAGGTCAACACAAAGAGGATTAGAAGATGTGGAACAGTGCTCAAAAAAGGCCAGCGAATGAGAGCTGTAAACTACTGACATGACTCTTAGATGCTAAATTACAGAATATCTTTACAGTTTAACAACAGGGTTTATTACTGACATACTCTTAGATGCTAAATGACACAATATCTTTACAGTTTAACAACAGGGTTTGGGACACTGTGATGTGCCTTTTCATAGCTTCTTTTGGCACTGGCAGACAGGCCATCAGTCACACAGCATGGTTGGTCGTGCTAGCAGCAGAGCCTTAATTGTAATAGAAAACCCAGGGAAATCGTTTTAGAGAAACCTTACCTCCAGACTGTGCTCGAGAGAAGATGGGCAGTTTCTTTGCAATCTCAACCAGGATTTGTTTCTGAGCATCTGGCCTCTCCTCCATCTCGTATCGCTCTTTGTCTGAATACGACAGTTGGAACTGTACACAACCCATGACTTTTAGAATACTAGGAGAATAAAGTCATTCACCAGGTATAATCACAGGAATCATTGGGGGGGTTATTGTTTACACCAGTAGTGTGAAGCTGGTAATCCGCAGGCCAGATGTGGCCCAAAAAATGGTTCAATCTAGCTAGTAGATTGGAACCAATTAAAAATTTACACTAACCTTTTTGCAAGGAGACGCAGGTGGAGTGAAGATGGATTTCCAGTAGGTCCATGAGAACATTGCAAAGCAAACATGGAATACCAGTAGATAGCATACTGTAGGCAGATATAACATCAGTCACCTTAACTTCAACAAAGAGATTTTGTGTAAACACTAGCATACCTAGTATATAGCCCTGGGGGAGTACAGTCATCACAGTATAGGAGTTAAAAGTAAATGTCTACAGTTTCATACATGAGATAACTCACCTTTTTCCACTGAGTTGGTGAGTGTGACTGAAAAACATCAAACATCAACGTAAACTTATAGTATATTATTGCTATCATCATCACAATCACTATTATTATTACAGTTATTGCTATTATGCGGACATGCTCACACATTGCACAGTAATAGGCTACAATAGGCTAGCTAAAGCTAGACAGCCAAATGAGGAACTACAATCCAGTTGGTGAACTCAGAGCTTCATGGCTGCCATTGTCAACAACAATGGCCACGGTAATAACACAACAGGGACAGGATATAATGTTATGATCGCTATCGTAACAAATAACAATAGCAAAGTCTATAATGAGATCGCAACGCAAAACCACTTCCGCCCACCGATCAGTATGTGTGTAGTAATATTTTGGACTACACCGCTGCTGCTGGTGCTGCTGCTGCTGCGGCTGCTGTTGTGTGTGTAGTGCTGTAAAAACAAAATCACAACACAAGGCGGATCCGATCACAATCTTCATACTCACACAAGCACAGCTCAAAAACATAGGCGTAGTACGACCATAAAACCACCGAGGTGATGATAATGACGGGGATCCAGGAGAAGACCCTCTGGCAGCATCTCAACCCTCTGGAGAGAGACATGTTGTTGGTCCATCTGGCCCCGCCGCTGCCGGTGTTACAGTTCGTCGTCAGACCGAGTTATCTCCAGACGGCGTCAGTCGTCACCGTAGAGACGGCAGATGTTGCTTCAAGCCCCATATAGCGTAGTCGTCCGCGACAGTGCCTTTTTCATTTACCCTCTTTTTTCGATCAAAATCCTAAACACTTTGCCGTTCATTACCGATGCGATTCCTGTCTGAAGCGTTGGGCAGGCCTTGTGTGGACCTAATAGCTACTCGTGTTGTTGTTGTTGTGGACTGAGAAACAGGAAGAGCTAGACCAGAGATAGACAACCCTAATTCCTCTCTCTCTTAAAATAATCACATCACCTGTAAGAATAAAGACAACTATTCACCATTTGCCATATGAGCGTGTCACGTGACCATGTAACCCTGCATGCATTGCATGAAAATAAATGCACCGATGAACGAACTAATAAATAAATAAATAAATCTCCGTCGGGATTCGAACACTGCCCAAAGGATAAGCCCACAGGTCTACAGCGTAGACCGCTGCGCCATCGAAGGTGCAATATCGTTGCCTCGTAATCACTTCATACAGTACATAGAACCTGACAACCGATTTTTTTTTTGGTCAGGTTAGATCAAGTTCAGACGGTCAGACCTCATTCACCACATTGCTTTGCTTAAATATAGCCGTTTAATCCCGGTTTGTTACTAAATCAACTCTCACCATCATGACCTAAAGTCACTCAGAGTCATGGTATACAGGCTACTCAGAAATTGGAAGTATATGAAGCATTATATGTAGATAAACAGTTCGTTGATAACCTGGCCTCAATATATCATAGATAAAAAATAATGTAAAACCACATACACCAAACACACCAACCAAATTAATCCATAACAAATGAACTAAAAGCATTAATAAATTGAATGATTCATTGGTTGAGCAATTGATCGGTCAATATTGATTGATTGATATGCACAGTATGTAGAATAAGTAGGCCTACACTTCTTTTCTTTATTTCAGAGCAGTGCCAACTTCTCCCATGTCTGTGTCTGTACTGTGAGATAAATTAGACCTTTAAAGCTCACACCATTACTTGAGTGTGCACTGTAGCTGGGCCCATTAAAGTTACAGAGATACTGAGTTTTCTATAGTGATATAGTGTCTGAAAAAGAATCAGAACTTTCCAGGGCAGACATGACAGTGCTGGACCTATGCTTCCATCGAGGGGTCACCCTAAAGAACTGATATAGTGCAAATCTTAGTCCGCAATATAGCAGGTCGCATAAGCTTTTAATCATGTTCATTTGCTGTTCATATTCATATCATGAAAGGGAAGCACTCAGCCCCATTTTGTAATCAATACTGTATGTTAAATGTCCTACAGAAGTTATAAATTACAGACTTTTATTGGACTGGAGATGTGAGATGAATCTCTCTCTCTCACCAACTGGGAGTGCATCAAGCAACAACAAACACACTACTACTACTACTACTACTACTACTACTACTACTATTAATAATAATAATAATAATAAAACAGTAGCTCTACACCATTGGGGTCAAAATGGGTGAATGGATGGATTCATGTATGTCAGGCTTTGGGGCCAAAACTGGCTGCTCCTAAATTCGGGCCATATGTTTTGTTATATGTAAAAACATGTTCCTTTGTGGACTTTCCTTTTTTTTTTTTTTTAAGGAACTTCTTTTCAGTTTGGGGATTATTTGTCTAAGAAGAGTGCTCCTCAGTTTGGGGCTTATCTTCATGCACTGAAGCATGAGCTCAGCCACGGTCTTTATTTGATTTATTTAATTAAAAAAAAGGAATGCTCACTCCTCATACATTGAAGGAAGCATGAACTCAGTTCAGGGCTCTTTATAGGTTGGCAGAGGGAGCATAGCGCCGAGGATTATAGCGTAAGCGATTGGCACTGGGTGTAAAAGGTGCTGTAGGATAAAATAATAAAAAGATGGTGTCTTGTTGCTCTTGACTTAGTAAATCAGGATGACAAAATAATCTACACATTAAAATATGGAATGAGTGAACCCCTAACGTTTGTAGAAGTATGCAAGGTCATCCTAGACTGAGGAAATGTTTGTCTCTCTGCATTCATGAATGCAGTTTTATTGCAAAATGTCTAATTTATAAATTTAACCCTGCCAAAATCTATTAGGGTGCATGTCTACAGTGTCACCTGCAGTGACAGCTCTCAACATGGACAGGAAAGGTTAGAAACCAATAGGCTATAGAGGAGCAAACTGCAGTGTACAGTTGTATGATTGCAACTGCTGTCCTGAAATGATCAGTGTGTGCACTTTTGACGTACAGTAGCCTAGGCTATGTGGTCATTTGTTACACACTGTAGAATAAAGAACAGTGGGTAAGGCAAACATGTTATTTTTGTGTACTATGTATGCTGTGTGCCAAATAAAATAACTTGGTTTTAAACAATGTGGTTGGGTGATTAACTCGTCTTCTTTATTGTGTTGTATCTGTGAGGTATCATCTGTTTCATATATTTCCAATTTCTGAGTAGCCCGTATACCATGACTCTGAGTGACTTTAGGTCATGATGGTGAGAGTTGATTTAGTAACAAACCGGGATTAAACGGCTATATTTAAGCAAAGCAATGTGGTGAATGAGGTCTGACCGTCTGAACTTGATCTAACCTGACCAAAAAAAAAAATCGGTTGTCAGGTTCTATGTACTGTATGAAGTGATTACGAGGCAACGATATTGCACCTTCGATGGCGCAGCGGTCTACGCTGTAGACCTGTGGGCTTATCCTTTGGGCAGTGTTCGAATCCCGACGGAGATTTATTTGTTTATTTATTTATTTATTTATTTATTTATTTATTTATTTATTTGTTCGTTCATCGGTGCGTTTATTTTCATGCAATGCATGCAGGGTTACATGGTCACGTGACACGCTCATATGCCAAATGGTGAATAGTTGTCTTTATTCTTACAGGTGATGTGATTATTTTAAGAGAGAGAGGAATTAGGGTTGTCTGTCTCTGGTCTAGCTCTTCCTGTTTCTCAGTCCACAACAACAACAACACGAGTAGCTATTAGGTCCATACAAGGCCTGCCCAACGCTTCAGACAGGAATCGCATCGGTAATGAACGGCAAAGTGTTTAGGATTTTGATCGAAAAAAGAGGGTAAATGAAAAAGGCACTGTCGCGGACGACTACGCTATATGGGGCTTGAAGCAACATCTGCCGTCTCTACGGTGACGACTGACGCCGTCTGGAGATAACTCGGTCTGCCGACGAACTGTAACACCGGTCGACATCTGCGCTCGACTACCGTTCCTGCGCTGAGGCATTATCATTATAATAATCCATCCATGCCTCCCCCGGATCGGGGAGCGATTAGCAGCACTTCATCCGTCCAGGCGACACGGGTGGGTTGGGCCCAAGTTTGGGGATCGCGATGGGGATGGGATGGGTGGTGGTCTTCATGGATGTGCCGAGCTGACGCGCGCTGCCTGCACCTGCAGCGTTCTGCCAGAGCCTTGGCCAGACGGGCGGAGCTGGTGACCTGATCGCGAGGCAGGTCACGGTCAGAGACATCTAGTAGAGAAGTTGCGGCATTGAGGGGTTAGAAACTGAGCGCTCGAGCATTGTTCATGTAACCTGAAAGAGGGACAAGCTGGAGTTGGAAATGCGTTGTTTTCAACGAAAGCGGCGCAAATAAGAGCTGTTTTAGGCATATGTTCAACATGGGTTAGGGTTATTGTTTATGCTGTCCAAGAAATATCTAAAACAAAGGTCTGTGCATTGGGCCGTGTCCCAATGCATTTCCGCTCCAGTATTTGTACCTATTTGTTGTCCCCATTTTCAATAGAAGCCGCCATTGGACTGGCCCCATGAAGTGAACGGAGTTTGCGTAACCTCCTGCTCTGGGTGTACCTGGATAATCGCTCTGGAAAAGTCCAGGTTTTCACTTTCAAATTGTCCCGGGTTTCAACCAACCCCAATTCGAATAAAATGATAAAGGCCAGTCACCGAAGGCGTGTTTCAAAATTCCAACAAGACATGACAGCAGACAAGCTTCAGTATCCATCCCACTCAGCCGCATCCATGGCATTGAAAAAAAAAATAGGTGCAGTCGATACTCGATAGGTGTGTTCGACCATTTTCATTTCAAGTCCCCCAGTTTAATGCAATTAGGCCTACGGATCCCAATTCCACATTTGTAATTTGTAGGTAGTCTCTGGCCTTCATGGGAACCATTCTAGCACGTGGTAGGCTAAAATCCTGATGGATTAGATTGTCAGTTCATTTGGATCGATTTCACTCTCACCTAGGGTGGCCAGATGTCCCTCTTTGCGTGGGACATAGTCCTTCATTTTCAAGACCAGCCCCACATTGTGACTGACAGCCACGAAGTGTTCAAATTGGGACTGTTCCACAAATGTGACTGACAGCCACCATGATCTCTCTCGTCTCTTCCTGCATGCTATTGTAGCCTGTGTGCTTTTTAAGTCTGTCTGAAATAACCCATTTATAACTCTATGTAAACAACCAAGTAAGTCTACAATCTTCAAAACCGCTATCAAGGAACACCTGTTATGGGAAGCTACAATTGAAATTGAGAGGGGAAAAAGGTAAAGTTGACATACTAGCGTCATGTCCATGCCCAGGGGGTGTACTCATACATGTGACATGCTAGCATCATGACCAGGGGGTGTGAACATCAAGTTGCCTCATGCTACGGAAACATGATAAGAGTTGGTCTTTAGAATTTCTCATCTCTAATCCCAACACTATAGAACCCTACATTAGATTTGATGCCAATTAGGAGTCTTCTCCTACTTATATGGTTATGAAAGTAAAGCTACTTTATCACTTTGATGTTATTTTTTCGTACACATTTTCCATCAGCCAAGGTTGCAGCATAAAGACAGAATTCGGCTAAAATGATAATGAATGCCAGAAGAAGAAATTATTTAATGGAATACGTAAATGTACTGTAATTATAGTCAGATATAACGCACTAATGAGGCAGTGATATTATTGAACTTGATTCAGGCCTCTGGCCAGGAGTCTATACTGTACACATTAAAACAGTAGGCCTACCCACAATACACAAAACAATAAAATAACTAATTACACGTTGTAAAATTAAATAGCTGCACTCATCAGTTTTTAAGGTATGCAATGAACAACCTATTAAAACCTCCTAATGGGATGAAGAAATCTAGTTTAATGTTTGACACTGGGTAAAGTTGGAGGGTCGGGGAGGAAGGTATACCATAAATAAGTTCTTCTTTTATGTATGGTGAACGCAAGCACTTACTCTCAGGTAATGCTTGTGTTGATTACCATAGGTTTCCATCAGGACTAAAAGTCCTTGCAGACTGCTGTGTCTGCAGAAGTCTTCAAGGCTGTTTACTGTATAGCCTACAATGTGTTGTGTTGTGGTCATACTATATGATTTTGTTCATTATAAACAGGGTGTGCTGAAGTGTGTAGGTTACACCTGTGGACCTCCAGTACCGTAGGATGAAACCTGTCCCTCCATATCGGTGAGTATGATTCAAGTACATAGCCTGTTGTAAATTATTATGTCTATAGCAGTGGTTTTCAACTAGTGGTCCAGGGACCACCAGTTGGTCCCAAACTATATGATGGAGGATTGGTAACCAAATGGAGAGTTAAATTATTGTTAAACATCTGAATTACTTAATTTACAAGAACCCCACATGTAGAAAATGTAGAATACCGTATTTTTCGCACTATAAGCCGCACCGCACGCGCACAGAATAGAAACTACTGCAGTCAACATAGGATAGAAGCTACTGCAGTGAAACAATCCATAGATAAGGTGCACTGGATTATAAGGCGCACTGTTGTTATCTGAGAAAATTAAAGGATTTTAAGTGCGCCTTATAGTCCGGAATACGGTAATTGTTATTTTGATCAACATACCTGTTATCTCTAAATTGTGTAAAAACAAACAAACAAAATAGTCTTGTTTTGGTTATAAGAGACTAAAGTCAAAATGTAATGAATGATACTCTGGCTAAAATGCTAAATAAATAATAATAAATAAATAAATTGATCCCAGGGTACCAGTTGTTTTGATCTATGGGATACCAAACAAAACCAGTAGGGGGTGCTGGATGACCTACAATTCAGAATAATTGTAGGTTTATTGTTCAGATTAGGTGAAACTTTTTCAGGCAACATGATGCGTTTTGAAATGACCCCCAACTCTAAATGTTCTATAGGTGCATGGATGCCGTCTACACTATGAAAGGACAGTTGATGTAATCAGAAACATGGACCTCTTGAGGCAGAGAAAAGGTCAGAGACATCGGGGGAGAATCCCGTTTGGACTACATGGACAACTACAGTGAGAATGCAGGTAGGTTACTATGGCATCATGATTCGATTAAGGAGGGGGTTATTATGGAATTTTCCTTTAAACTGAACATAGTTTTTAATGATGCAAAAAGAATTGGAAGCATTTTGTCCAAGACACCAATATGGGGCGCTGTGAGATCATTCTAGAATCTAGCATTATGGAACTGCATGTAGCAACACACATTTCTACAGTTAACCTCACACTAAAATGCTTTAGACCTGTTGAAGAACCATTAACTGTAAGCTGTAATTGCATATCATGTTTCATTAAACACTTTACCTTAACCTTACTAGAGCTCTACCTTGTTCTACTACCCATTCTCCCCTTCTACACCAGAAAGCTGGTAACCAAATGCTCACATGGACCCTTATAGATTCTTTAACTCTGGGGAGTGTTAAAATAATGTAAAATTCATTATACATTCTTAAGAGTTAAACTTCTGCATTACTTAAATGACACAATTGTAGAATGTAGAAGAATCTATCAAGCATGGAATTGTAGACAAAATCGTATCCAACAAGATAACAAAATATTCAGGCAATGAATGAATGAAAGACTTTTGAGCAAAAAATAGACCTCAATATGAAATAGTTTGAAAACTACTGTTCTACAATGACTTCAGAGAGTGGTCTGCTGTTAGGCAGAAGCATATTATGTGGCATGTGTCTAGACTCTAGACATGCCACATAATAGGCTTCTGCCTAACAGCATGTCGTGTGCTTGAGTCCCATCCCATTGCTGCATATCCCTCCCCTTCTCTCTCCCCATTTCCTGTCCTTGTGCATCTATCTATCAATAAAGGCAGTGCAAAAAGTCCAAAACAAATCTAAAAAAAGGAATAAATGATTAAATAAATAAGAACACAATGTCTTGAGTGAAAATATATAGCCAATACTATGAGAGCTTGTGCGTCGCACATCAGCAATTTACGCTGAAGGTTTGCGTTCGCCCTCCAGAATAGTGTTGCTACACCTCAGCCTAAACAGCTTCTGAAGATCAAGCCTGTACAGCAGGTTGACCAATGGAAACAAGTCCCCAGGTGTTTTTTGTGTTATCCCTTCCTAAATATTGTGTAGTTTATATTTCTGACTACAGTAATAAAGTATTCAGACCAAGGCGGAATTCCCTCTTGGTTTTCCAAGTGGTCGACCCGGGTTCAAATCTAGGGTGTTTTACATTTTGCATTGTGACCTGGATGTGACTTTCCTGGTGGTAGATAATGTAAAGGGAGAGCTGAATCCCCAAGACACATCTCGCATCCAATGGGGCATCCCTTCTGGATCTAGCACCTGTTGCTATATGTTTAGTTTCCCGGGGTTTGAATAGCAGGTACTGTATACACGCCCAGATGTCAAGAGTTCCTTCTTGACTTGTCTGACCCACCCTGAAAAGCGTCCAGGTCCATTTATCTTCATGAAAAATGACAAGGAAACCACAGCAAACAAACAAGGATGGACGGGGCCTATTCCAACTGCCGCTGATGTCACTACAGTGGAAGAGATGACCTCCACCATGCAATGTCTGACACTCGCCTTTAAAGTAGCCCATTAATAACCCCCCGGCCCTCGGAGAGATGCTGCCTCGTCCCTTTATTCCCTTTGTTCTCTGGATTTATGGCATTCCGTCATCCTCTGAGTGACGTACGCTTATAGCCGTCCGACGCGACGCATAGCAACCGCCGTAACAGCACCCACCCCCATCCCTCTCCCCCTGTTACTGGAGACTGTGAAACTTCTAGCATCACGTCCTAAAGGACCTCCACAGTCAGTGGAGCGTTTAGCCGCGGACTCTAGCAAAATGGTTCATAAAGAGGGGTCTGGGGGACACCCAGGGGTGCATAAGTGGGTTCCAGGGGCTTCCCCAACTCAATTTGTTAATACAGCATCACAATCATTTGAAGCTGTTTTTATACGCTTCTCATCTGTTGTTTCTGAGCATTTATAAATGTTCAGATGGACTTTTGGACTGCAGCCCTATATATCATGGGGTTACTTGTCAGGAAAATGTTTGAGAACTGTGTAATTGTCACAGACAATCACAGAGGGTTCCTCCTGCTCTCTCCCCTTTTTTGTAATACACCCCCCCCCCCAAACAGATCCCATCCTGTACTGTCCCAGGGTGTAAGGTGAGTGTGTTGCACACACCTCCCTTGACCTCTTCTATCACGCGTTCTATGCTTTCTCAATCTCTCTGTTGCTCTTTCTGTTTTTCTCTCTCTTACTCTCTCTCTTTCCTTTTCCCTCTTTCTCGCCTCTCTCTGTCTCCCTCTGTCTGTCTCCCTCCCTCCATCTCCCTCTCCCTCTCCCTCTCTCTCTCTCTCAGTGCTGACGGCAGTGAAGTGCTGACAGCTTCTCTCTCACTCCGCCAGTCACTGGAGGCAGGGAGCGGCGGCCTGTCTGTCTGTCCGTCTGTCTGTCTGTCCGTCAGCACAGCAGCAGAAACCACACCACTACAAAGCCATTGTGACTAGAAAAATAGTAACAGCCTCTTAATCAAAACATTTACCAAGCAAAAAAGAAAAAAAGGAAAAAAAGTTACAACACAAACACCTCCTGTCAGCAGGTTGAGGCAGACCCCGGATGTGTGTGTGTGTGTGTGTGTGTGTGTGTGTGTGTGTGTGTGTGTGTGTGTGTGTGTGTGTGTGTGTGTGTGTGTGTGTGTGTGTGTGTGTGTGTGTGTGTGTGTGTGTGTGTGTGCACGCGCACACGTGTGTGTGCATGTGCATGTGGGTGTTTGTGTGACAGGGAGAGAGAAACAACATTTCTTACTGTGCATTACATATAATCACCTGCAACATGGGTCACACGTATGTATGCACAGTACATGCACACACACACGGACACACGGACACATGCACATGCACATTTTACTTACACAAACTGCACAAGGCAAGTGAATGCAAACATAAGCATACACATGGAAGTGACGCAGTTTAGATCAATTACATTACAGAGTTACGTTTATACAATGTGAAAAGGATAAGACAAAAAGCCCAGGGGGCTTTGTTTCATTGTATTCATTAATCAAGTGGAGTAGCTGAAAAACAGTTACCGTATACAGGCCAAACAGACTGTGGTGGGTGAAAACTAACAGCATCAGCTACTTTATTATTGTTTCAAAAATAGCTGTTCTAAAAGCTCACAATGTGTACATATGCTATTTTCAAATAACCTAAGTGTAGAAGATAGTTTAGGTGTTACCTGTCAGAATAATATGTAAATCTGCCACTAAAGTTTTTTTTTTAACAAAGTCGAGTAAAAACACAGTTATGGGCCGATGAGTTGTGGAATTATTATAAAGCCTGGTAAAATGGTCATATTCTACTTCAGTACAGTAAATGTACATAGTTGCTTTCCTGCCCTGGCTGAGAGACAGCCATGCAGTCCAGACGGATGACATCAGGTGATGATCCTGTCATTCACGGGGAGGGTGGTGTGTGTGTGTGTGTGTGTGTGTGTGTGTGTGCGTGTGCGTGTGCGTGTGCGTGTGTGTGTTCTGCACTGAATGCGAAAGAAATCAAACACTCTGTCATGGCGAATATCAGACGTGTTCCCTCACGCCGCGACTGTCAGCCGCGTGTTTCCAAATCTGACGTCTCACCGGTGTTTCTGCCACTGCTTGGAGAACACAGCGGGGCTCCGACACCTGCGACACGCGATACCAGTGAAGTCTGGGAACCGGCCTGCAGCTCTGCATGGCTTTGGTTCCCACCGGAGGGCTAGAGGTGTGTGGTGTGTGTGTGTGTGTGTGTGTGTGTGTGTGTGTGTGTGTGTGTGTGTGTGTGTGTGTGTGTGTGTGTGTGTGTGTGTGTGTGTGTGTGTGTGTGTGTGTGTGTGTGTGTGTGTGTGTGTGTGTGTGTGTGTGTGTGTGTGTGTGTGTGTGTGTGTGTGTGTGTGTGTGTCTGTGTGTGTGTGCGTGTGTGTGTGTGCGATCCTGGAGTGTTGGGTGCAAGTGTGTTGAGTTGAGGGTTGCTGGGGACTGCAGTGTGTGTTCAGCTGCACTTTCAGGATGTTTTTATAATGGAGGCAATCCCCTCCACACACACACGCGCGCACACGCACCCTATACACACACATGCATACACACACAGGTGCATATGGGCTTTAGCTCTGACGGCATAGGGTTACGTGGTCAGTGCACAATGCGTCACTGTGCAATATGGTCGGAATGCAAGACATGAGTCTGTCTCAAAGCTGCAACATGCAGCCCTTTCCTGTAGCCCTCCCCCTCTCCCCTCCCTGTCTGTTGGGAAGCAGCCGGCCTCTGTAAGCTTCTCACTCTTGTCAGCCTGTCAGGAGGCTCGCTCTCAAAGCCCCCAGGCTACGTCTACCTTTCCCGGCCACCCAGGGACCTCCCATCCACACCTTTCCCACAGGCGGACCCACGGAGGAGAAGGAGGAGGGGGATGTGGGGGTTGTTTCCCCTGGTTATACAGTAAGCGCCCGGGCCATTCCTGGACCAGAGGAGTAAAAATAAATAAATAAACAAACAAGAGAAGTTTGTAACATTTTAATTGGCTTTGGAGGCTTAGCTGTGGCTCGCCTGTGGTTGATGCGGTCACGTCCAGCAGCCTCTGAACAGTTCAGGCTCAGGCAGGCTCTCTCTCTCTCTCGGTCTGTCTCTGTCTCTCTCCCACTCACCGCTTCCCAAAGCCACAGCACCACAGTTGCTGGCATTTACTGGTACGAAACTGCCGGTTGAAACCCGACTCCCTCATTACACTGTGCGTAAAGCGTTACTGTACATCCCTGCAAACCCAACCAATGGCCTGTCCTTTTATTCCAAACAGGCCGTGTCAGATTATAAACAGACTGCAGCCGGGGCTGCGTGTGTCTTAAGTGTTTTGATGTGTTTTGACTCGCGCGTGGTTCCCATGCCATTTGGAGAGCGCCGCTGGATGGTATCCTGTCAACGGGGAGCCTCGCGGCGATGAAACCCTGAAGTGGTGCATCGCTCGACGTGATGATGTCATTACCTGTAGCAGTGCAGGACATGGCTGTCAACGCTGGAGCTATGAACGGCGTGAGTAGTATGTTTATGCATGTGTGCATTCGTGTGTGTGTGTGTGTGTGTGTGTGTGTGTGTGTGTGTGTGTGTGTGTGTGTGTGTGTGTGTGTGTGTGTGTGTGTGTGCACGCACACCCGTGTACATGTGCGTGTGAACAGGGATTAAGAGGGGTTTGAGATGAGACGACGTGAGGCCTGTGTAGTGGGGCAAGATGGTGTCTCCATTTCCCGCTGAACGCTCCCTGGTTCCTCGTACCTCTGAGTGATAGAAAAGTCTCCAATTAGAGCCTGAGCTCATGTCACACATCTGCTGATCCCATCCGCCCGGCTCCAGGAGTTTCCTACCTATTTATGAGAAAGCCATCTATTCTCCTTCACGCCTCCTAATCCCCCAGCCTCCATTATTCCTGGGAAGTGCACTGTCACCATAGAAATCAAGCAGGAGAAACAGCAAAACAAAACAAGAGAAAGGGGGAAGAGAGAGGAAGAAAAAAAAGTCATAATAGGGGGAAAATATGGATGGAGACAAAAGGCGATGCAGGCGCAACGGAGGAGGGAACAATTGTGAAAATTCTCCAAAGGTCAAAGCGCTGGTAAAAGAGAGAGAGAGAGAGAGAGACAGAAAAAAACAGCAGAGGGAGAGAAAAAAAACGAACAGCCATGAAAGTGTCAATATGGAGTTTGTGACGCACCGTCGGCGTGTGTTTTAGCTGCTTAGGCGAATGGGTCTCCGGGGCTCTTTATTTCTGAAGCTTGACTGCAATTTGGATAAGAGAGCGAGCGGTCCCATGGAAAGAGCCGCCAACACTGACAAGCTGCTGGAATGGCCGTGTACGTGGGGTCACACAGCGAACCCCATCCTCAGAACAACATCCCTGGACCTCGACGCAACGGTCACGCATGGTGGGCAAACACACAAGCGCCGTGCATGCTGCATGCCTTGCGATACAGTATGCAGGGGAGCACACACATGTGCACGCACACACACATACCCCCCCATCCCCCAGTCTTGTAGCTGTCAGGGGGATAGTGCAGAGCCTGCCAGAGCAGTGTGGCAGTTGGTTGTGTGACTCCCACTCCCCCTCCACCCAACAGCAACCCACCCGCCCCAACTCTCTCTCTCTCTCTCTCCTTATCTCCCTTTGTCTCTCTTCCCTTCACTCCCCCTCTGCCTAGAAGACAGGGCAAGGCGCCTGCTGATAGTGCAGTAAATGCTCTGACAAGTAAAGTGTTTCTAATGAATTGTGGCCATAGAAACCCACAAACCAAAGCAAGGCGACTGTGAACAAATTGAGCTCTTCAAAGCAGCAGCGCTGAATGAACTCCAAGTCACTGTAGCAGACTTTCCCCGCATTATCATACTTGTGTTGTGGGCACGCACGCGCCTCACGCACACTGGTGGCGGGGCAGCATACACATTAAGGAGAAGAAGCCATGATGACACATAAACTGTGTATAATAGGAGGACATGACATGTTTTGATCAGAAGATTCCATTGTAACTAAAGGTTATGCCTTCAGAGGGGAGAGCGCTCACAGTTGGAGGGGATTGGGGAGAATGTATAATTGTTCTGCAGTCACATGTGTCACATAAAGAGGCGCCAAGCCCTCTGTAACAAGGATTAAGTGTCTTTTCCATCGATTCATTTCTCCGCTCTGTGACATTTTTGCATTTTTGTTTGGTGTGTTGCGAAGGGCGCTATCTCTTCCATCTCAGCTGTCTTTTGTCCGATTACACACGCACACATACAGACACGCACGCACACACACGGCTAGCATCACTATCTCGACTTTCCATTGTGGGCCGCAGTTTTTTACTGGTCAGTGTGGATACTCTGCGCTATCGGGCCAAAGCCTGTAAAACTAACACAAGCATGTTTCATTGAGGTGTGAGGTGTGAACTAATACAGTCTCACTGTCTGGCGGCAGAAAAAGGCAGTAAGTGAATCCTTGGCCCTCGAGTAGCTTAGGAAGCCAATTGTCTGTTATTCTGTCTTTGCTATGAGTGAATTGGACCACTACAAGGAGTATTAATAGTCGTTTATGAGCATGTTTGACTTGCTGTTTAGGTGCCGTGTTTGTTGGCCTGGCGGAGGCCATTGGCGAAGGGCTCGTCTCAAGTTCCTGCATGGAACTGTTTATTGTTCAATACATTAATTGATTTAAACACTCCCCCAGGCACAGTAAAGTCAAAGGGAATTGCTGTAATTGTGGGAGAAATCCTCCAACTCGTATTGAGTAAAAAAAAAAAACGAGAAGACGCAATAGACTGTTCACTCTACTGTTCGGTCTCGCTCCATTGCATGTGTGTGTGTGATGCGTGCGTTTGCATGTGCACACGCGTGCGTGTCTGTGTGTGTATACATGTGTGAAACTTAAGAAAAGCATTCTCGTTTCTCTGTTTCTATATGAAAGCATTTGCAGAATGCTTTTACATTTGTAGAATCGGCCTCAGGTCTTAATGGATTTAACTAATCTCTGGCAGTATTGTATTGGGTGGAGTTTTGAGGTAATCTACTTTGTAAATACCGTATAGTATTATTACAAAACATTTTACAATAACCTAATAGTACATCTACAAGCTTATGCTACAGACAAATGTTAAAAACCTGATGAAATGGGTCATTCTGTGTATGACCACTATTTGGACGCCAAGCAAAATGCTTAGCGTCTTGTAACTACTGTATTTCTGTATTAATTGAGTGACTCTGGCTCAGAAGGTAGAGCAGTGATCCACGGGTCGGCGTTTTGAATCTTGGCTCCTCCTGTCTACATCTTGAAGTGTCCTTGGGCAAGGCATGCCTTGCATGCCTTAATCGTTGTATGAATTTGTGAGTGAATGGGTGAATGTATAAAGCGCCTTGGATAATGCAGTACCCACTGAGTCCAGGTTAATGAAGTCTGTGTCAATGGACCAGATCTCATTAATCTGCAGCTACATCAGGGCATTGTAGGGGTGTCTAAGTAAGAGACAGGCAAGCAGTCTGCCATTCATAGTCAATGGATTTACAGTATTTCATTCCCGCTTTCCACTTTGGTCAAACAAAACTTACATTAAACTTACATTAACTAAAAGTACCATAATGTCATAAATTACAATATAAAAATACAGGCAGTGAATCAATATAATATTAATTAATTAATATTAGTTGCAGTGTGCCACCACTTACAGAGCAGTAGAAACTAAGTGTTGAATGGCAGGCACAGATAGAGCTGTAGGGTCTTTCAAACCACAGCGGGAGAACTGTTAAAAGTGGAAGAATGGAGTCAGGGGTCTAGTGGGCCCTTAGGGGGCTCTTAGAGGCCCCTCAGCAGCTCTCTATACTGCTCTGACCCCCAGACTATTCCTTGTGATGTCACTTACGTTGTGTCAGAACTACTTCATCTCTATACCTGCACGGACAGCCCCCCCCTCCCCCCCCTCCCCACACACACATACACCATTCCAGATTCTTCTTTTTCTTATTCTCAATTCATTGGAATCATTCTCTTACCAGTTTGCTGCATATGTCTCAAGCTGGTCACACTAGAAGATCTGAAACAGATGATCTGCTAGCGCACACGCATGCAAGTCCGTGAGTGCATGTGTGTGGTTGTATGGGTGTATGTTTGAAAGGTAGAGTACAAGAGTCACTGGCGTATATACTGCTAAGTGTAAATGCAAAGTGATCTTTGGAACATGGAAGCTGGCCACTGAAACCAGACTTGGCGTTGGGGGAAGGAAACATTAAGACCAGTGCCGCGGCCCGCACCAACAAACACCGACCAAATACATGAAACATTACGGGCCACATTGTGTTTTTTAACAGCCTGCTCCAGTATTGCACATGACTATAATGATTGTGTGAGGCAAACGGCGCGTGTGAAGCGTGCGGGATCCAAAATGGACTTTGAAGTATACACCGTTTTGGTGTAATGAGTTTTCTTGCACGCCAGGCAGTTAAATTGTGAGAAGTGGGGGACAGACGACAGACGTGGTTCGACAGGCAGGCCTGTCGAACCACCATGAGGTGTTCATACACTGCTGCTTATAGTGACAGTGGATTTATTTATTTTTTCATTTACTTAAAGCTACCCTCCTCTGTAACCTTCCTGTTCCACCCCCATGTGTGCAGATTCAAACCTCCTGAACAGTTATACCAATGAACTAATAGAGCTTCGTTGTTCATCAAAAGACAGTACACCGCTTGTCATACAGGCGTAAAACTAGACACTGCAAATGTCACAAGAAGTGCAGAATGACCAAATACAACCATCCCAATTGCATTCAAATTGAAACAGGGGTCTCCCTCACCAGCTTTTTAGAAAAGCCTTTTATAGGGTGGCATACCGATTTTGTCCAATCAGGAAAAACACTGCAATGAATGTTTAAGTTCCAATTTTGTCTGCTCCTGTTTATTATTATTACAAATCTAGAAAGGTGCACTTATTCGGTGAAGTGTGATGAGCTCTCTCTTCTGACCGGATAAAATTGGTATGCCGACCTGAAAATGTACTGTATATTCTGATTACACTGAACAGCTGGCGAGACGAGGAGACCCCGTACTGAACAAACAGCAATGTTTTGTACATTGCTATTTAATGCCTATTTAACCAAACACTATCACTTACACCCCCCCCCCCCCCCCTTTCAGTTGACAAATTTAGTGGTTTAGTGTCTTAGGTGTTTCAGTTGGAGCTGGTGTCTGTATGTAAACGTGTCTGTCTGCATGTGTGAGAACCCAGAGACAAAGCAGGTCCATGCGCGTGTGCGGTCCTGCTGCAAGTTTACTTCTTCTACACCCTGAAAAAGCGTGAAACAGGCCTCAGCGGAGCAACGCTCCACACTGACTATCACTCCATTACCAGTCGGCCCGCTTGACTCAGTCAGGACAATGTACAAAACAGCTGTGGAAAAGGCCTCATGCTTTCTCTTTAATAGACTGTCCCTTTAGAAAAGTTTTTTTCCCCCTCCTCTCTCCATTTTTATCAGAAGTCTAGAAATACCCACCCACTTCTGTCATGTAAGATTGGTTCTCCTCCAAGTATGACATGATTGGATCATCTGGTTCCAGTTAGGGTGGGGCGCCCTGCAGAGATAGAGTGGACGGGAATGCCATTACTGAATCGATAAAGTCTTGTTAGCATGTTTTGGACACACGGTGTGCAACGAAAAACTCTCCTGCCCTGATGCTCCGAAATGGCCATGGCTCCCACGATATAGAGACGTAGCGGGACGGTGCACCATGTTGAGAGAGGCATTACAGTGTTAGTACCGGTCGCTGCTCGAACTCTGCTCCTGTTCCTGGTATGTAACTTGTGAACCACATGTTGCACAGATTCCAGCTCCATTAAAGTGTTCTCTGTTGCTATTTGGGCCATAAAGCACTGATCATTCTGGAAGGAAACAGCCTGTGTGTGTACGGAGCACCGCAGAAATGACGTGATGATGTGGGCCGAACCCGGAAGATAACCTCCACCATGGGGTCTCACTGCAGATTTACAACGTGGTCTTTGTGTTGGGATAGATTGACAAAATGAGGCCCGCAGTAAGCAATTGTTTATTATGATGTTCAATCATGTCGAGTAAATGATCAGACATGAAAACCACAGCCCTGGATCATAAAGAAATCACTTTGACTGTTTTGTAATGCAATTTGTATTTTCTAAAAAGTGCATGTCAGGCAGCACTGGTTGGCAGGTATCAAACTATCAATACACTTTTAGTCCGACATGATTGTGCCAGCATGGGTGATTAGATTATTCCTTGACCGCCTCTTGTCTTGATTATTTAAACATGATGTCATGGGCCGGCAGGGACTGCTATGCTCGATGACAGGCTTGATAAGCCCAAAGCTTATTGATACCAGCTTTTTCACATATGAGGTATCGAGCTCCATCCTTAAAAGATGATATGTCCAATTGAAGACCATAAAAGGGTGTTTGCAACCGACATCAGATGGAAATTGGCATCAATCTGCAACAGATCTAAGCTTACCATAAGCTTACAATACGTCTTGACAACTTGTAGAACTGAACAGTGGAAGTGATTCCCCCATGTGATGGATAGCCTACACTAACGTAATAAAGAGTATAGACCGCTTAACAGGTTTAACATAATGACCAAAGGCTAATACAACTTGGAACCAATACTGCTTTTCTGCTGATTATTGTTCACTCACCTTTGCAAAGATAAAATGATTCTGGAACCTGTAATATCATAATTGTTATCAGATGACTTTATTGATAACTCAAGGGATACTGTGTTTTGGACTCAAAAACATGGAAAGACTTCATTCATTTGATGTGGTCAAGTTAATATTATAAATGAAAACTGTGGCCACACTCACCAAGGGAACTAATAATTCAGCCACAAATGTGTCAAATAAAAATAAAAAAAGGTTTGAATTTGCATTTGACACTCAAATATACAGTAAGAATAAGGCATTGACAAATGCAAGCTTTGGTCCATTTAAGTCTGCCTCATAACAGACCACACCACACTGCCTCGCAGGCAGCAACGCCTTCTCCTCTGACGTTCAAGGAAGCAGCAACAAAAACAACACGGAGCTGCACATTGATCCGCGACGCAGGCTTGTGCTCGCTACGTGCCGCGTCCCACGTCACTATATGGATAACTACACTCAGACAGTGGGACAATGGGACCGCGGCATCTAAAAGCAAAAAACATCTAAAAGCCGACACCGCCTAGGATACTCTATTTGTCTTGATTCTGAGTTGACGCATGATGCCATACAGGACAGGGAGACCCGGAGAAGTAACAGGCATTGGGTGCAATTCTGAAAGCTGTGGTGTAGCCAGGTATGGTGTAAGTCTTCTCATTGGCTGCAGGGCAGCAAATCAGCTCTGTGGCCTCTGTAGTAGGCCAAAAGCCTATACCACCAGGCCTGGGCCTGGGCTTACCAAATAATTACCCAGAATAATTAAAATCTGCAATTCAAAAGGTCCAGAAATCACCTGACACACCAATTAAAAATGTTACTGTACTGCCCTGCTTTGTTCATCATGAGTTGAAGCTCTTGATGACTGGTTTTAATTATTATGAATAATTATTTGGTAGGCCCAGGCCCAGGCCTGGTGGTATAGGCTTTTGGCCTAGCCCAAGGCCGCAGACCTGATTTGCTGCCATGCAGCCAATGAGCACGGACCCACACCTGATTTGCTGCCATGCAGCCAATGAGAGGACTTACACCATACTTGGCTACACCAAGGCGATTCAGAATTGCACCCAAAATCCGTTGTGTTGGTGGGGAGGCGGACAGACTGTTCACCGCGCCGAGCCGCCCAACTTTTAGATGTGCAAAATGAAAACACGTGGGTCCATTTGGTTCTATACGCCTTAATATATACTGTATATATATAAATCGCGGGGCCCTTGGAGGCTCGAGGGGGCCTTATGGAGGCTCGGGCCCCTTTCAATTGAAAGGGTTGAAATATAGGTAAGGCCGCCTATGTGTACATATGTGCCAAGCTAGCACAGCCATGCTAAGGTGCTACTGTCTTGTGCTGTAAATGTCAAAGTGCTTGTGTTTGTGCAAACCGGATGCAGAGAGTAGGTATGCTAGCTGAGATGGTGGAACAGAGATTGCATTGATTCCATTACAGTAGAAAATCCTACATAGGAGAACGAGACCATGAATAAACCTGGGTTAGGATGAGCTCATTCATTCAATAATCAACTGAACACCCAAGGAGTTTTAGCGTATTCCTCAGATAGACAGGTACATTATTATTACATCATGATTCTCCAATGTAAGTTTTGATAGGAACTGGATGCAAATGTGCGTAAGTGATTCCCCAATTGTTCTAAACAGACTTTCATGTGGAAAATGTTTGGGACGTAATTATTTCACTTTTTGCTTGCTTGCTCTTCCCTCACGATTCTTGTCTGGGTCTGTCAGCCTACACTGGTTCGCCTAGAACATGGCCAATAGAAACAGGCCTCAGGCCATGTGCTGCAGAGTTAATTCTGTTTAATTGGTCGCACATTATAGAGGTACAATCTCCAATGAGACTGTCTGTGAAATCATGTCATGTAAAGGGGCATTGGAGTTCAGTAAACAAAGCGCTAAAAAGTGAGATGTGAGTGACAGACAGACAGATAAACAGAGACAGGGAGACTGCCATGCTGTTATTTTAGAGAATCGTTGTGTTTGTGAATGACCTACGTGATGACATTTTGCGCTTGGATTAGATATTATCTCATAACTGATTACTATTATTTGACTACAAAACTAGAAAGGTGTGCTCAGCAGATCTCTGGCACGAGGCGTGACCCTAACAATAACAGCAATGTATGCAGTTACCTATCCAGAGCCTCAAGGCTTGACGTGCAGGGATTGGCCATCTGGAGTACAGGGAGTTTTCCCAGTGGCCTGCGCCACTTAGTGGCCTGGAAAGTTTTTATTTATTTATTTGTTTATTTTGAAAACTCCTGGCAGGCCAGGGCGCCAGGCCCAGGCCAGGCAAACTAGTGTTTCTATCCTTCAAAAAAGAAAAGGTGTCCTACACCAGAGCCTTCAAGTAGAAGAGTTGCCATATTCCCGTTCACTCCTGTGCGCCAGGGCGCGGCTGGCGCTGCTGGAGGCAGTGTTGCCAAATGCCAAGATCCAAAATGCACTATAGGCACTTCCAAAATGCACTATAGAATGTGCTAGATGCTCGCCTGGAACATACAGATCAAAGTGATCATTAATCTTCTACATTCTCTGTAGAAGAGAATGTAGAAGAGACTAAGTTGTGTAGACTAAGTTGGGCTAGACTAAGTTGGGTGTAGACTAAGTTGGGCTAATTCACATGATTAATATTCTAACTCTTGAGGGTGTAAAAATGAAACCAAATGGATCCCCCCCCCCCCCCAGGGTGGCCTGGCAAAGGCAAAATTGTCCCGGTGGGAAAATATGTGCCAATCCACCCCTGTTGACGTGTTTACTGCGTTCCTCCCTCTCATAACCCTAACCTAATATACTGCATATGCAGCATGTGTGTGTGCGACCCGGCCGGCTCTAATACCAGTAGATCCCACACATACTGTACAGGTAATTCTGTAATCCGCAACTACATTGTGGAGATCTGTTACCGTCTGGCGATGTGAGAGACATTGAGGAGATGCAGTTCAGCAGCCACCGTTGATCAGGCCCAACATGTAGGAGTTAGTAGGGCAGCGACAGAGACCACCATCCGTGACCCTTGGCCAAATTGGATGCTCCTTAGTATAGAACTCCTATTCTCCTCCTATGGGCATGAACTTTACCCTGACACCGATGAGTTACAATTGTTTTCTGACTGCCTTTTTTATGTTTCTACGCCAAGTACATATCTTTACCAACAATAGCGGATCTACAAACTCAAAAAGCATCTCATCCAGTTTGCCAAATGTTACCCTCAGGATAGGTTCAATTGGTTTAAGTTGTCTTTGTCTCTGTACTTGTGTGACTCCGCCTGGCTTGCAATTCAACCCCCTCAGCAGTTGTTTTTCGGACAGGTTTTCTCATCATGTAATCTTTTTATGTGAGCAGACGTAAAAGCATAGCTGAAATAGCTGACATTTTCCCCGAGTCTCGTTTGATTACGTGGGAGAGAGCTTCTAATGAGAGACATGGAGCTTTGTTTTCCAGCCATGTTGGACACGCAGCCCAGGGACTCCATCGGCCTCTCTCTCCCAGCTGGCCTTTGATGCCAGCGGAGAGCAATCAGACTAATTGGCCATGGCAACGCTGATGAAACATTTCAGTGGGAGAGAGGGATAGAGAGAGAGAGAGAGAGAGAGAGAAAAGGAGGGAGCGCGTGCGTGTGTCTGTACGAGAGAGAGAGAGAGAGAGAGAGAGAGAAGGGGAAAAACATAGGATTGGAAAACTGAATCAATATCATTAATCACTGGTAGGAATCCGCGATTAATGGTGTCTGTTTTCTATTAGGGCCGAAGGCAGACGTGAGCACTACGTAAAAAACGGGGATAAGGAATGATCAGGCCAGCGCTGCCTGTGACCCCAGCTGTCCTCTCCACGACCAGACGCCACAGTTCACGGTCCAGAGGTCTCGACCCAGCGACACACACAATCAAACCAAAAAGGTGTCATCTGTCTCTCTAGCTGTCAGGAGCTGACTGAGTTACAGGAAAAGTTCCACGCATATCATGCAGCTCTGGAACTCACGTGGCAGGCAGTAAAGAGCCGCTTTGACAGATTTTGCTAAAGAAACAAGCAAACAAGTTTATGAAAAACTGGCCGAAAGAAGCAGCTGGGCCACCTGAAAGTGAGCACACACACGCACGCACGCACACACACACACACACACACATGCACACACCATGGCTATTTGAAATTGACAGATCAACTTTTGATGTCATGGTGTGTTTTCAGGAAAATGGCAGAGATGGGCCTGGCCGGTAACAGGAAGGCTCAGCTCAAATAATACTCTGTCCTGAGTATAGACAGTCCAATGGCGGCTCTATCATCAAGTTGTGTGTTCACCAACTTGATTTTTCATTTAGGACCTTTTTGTCCTAAATGAAATGAGTGTACAAATTGAACCAAATGGTCCCACTAGGTTGCCATTTGGTTCACATTTGTACACTCTCAGGAAATTTTGAAAATGTCCCTCTTTTGTCCTTTGAGGCTGCAACAGCCCTCCCGAGCTCAGTTTTCTGATCCCTCAATGTCGCAACATTTAGGCTGGTCAGGGAAGGATTATCCAACGGGCACGTTGGGCCCAGGCCCAGGGGGCCCTGAGCTAGGGGGGCCCATGAGCTTGAGTGTCCACATGACCGCTAAGAGGCTCAAGCTCAGGACCCACCCAAAAAAGGGGTAAAAGTAAATAATAGTGGTGCACACGTCCTTATTAAGAATAATATATTAAGATTAGGTTTACTAATTTTGTGTCACTAAACTAGCCCCAAAAGTCCTAAACCATCATGCCGCCGCGCCGGGCAGGGGCCCTTAATTTCATAATCCGTCTATGAGGCTGGTCCAAGCATTATTTGGGCCGAGCCTTCATGTATTTGCCTGTCCTATGCACCCTGGTTACACTGTGCGCGTTTGAGACTGAGAACTATGGAGTGTTAAGAGCCCAAATATTATATCTATTACGTAAATAAAAACATGTAGCAATATGTAGAATAAATAAATAACATGACAAAAAATAAACCAAAGAAAAGTGTGAGAAAAATATATATCACACATTTATGAGTAAAGAAATGGGATATAAGTCATTTTTTGTTACTGTTATATTTTATTACGCTTACATTAATTCCCAAATACATTTATTTCCCCTTTTATTTTTCTATTTATTTACACATATATTTCCTGCAATATTTCTTTGATGCTCTTTTACGTCTCCTGTATTTCTGTCCCACATATTTATTTATGCTTCTATTTATGTCTGCATTTGCTTTCTCTTTATATTTTTGCCTGTATTTCCTTGCGTGTGAGTATGCTAATTTAGTGGGCTGTCCGGGGCGGGGCCAGTCAGTCTTGCTCATTAATATACTGGATATTTGCATTTGCAGCTAAGCTACTAGGCTACTCGGCCTCGCTAGTCGCCTAGTCGGTCTCGCAGGCGGCGAGGCAGCGTCCCCCGGAGCACAGAGTGCCGGCGGGGCCCTCGCCAGAGGCGGGCTTCCCCCTGGGCAAAGCCGGCGCGTCGCCCCTGTGCTCGGCGTGAGCCCTGGAGGTCCGGAAAAATATATTCCCCGGCTGCGCGGGGGCCTATGTTTGTTTGTACTGGGTAGCGACTCGGGGAGCCGACGCTGATGAGGCTGAGCTGAAGCTGCCTGCTGCTGCCTAACCTCACGCCTGCTGCTGCCACTACTAGTGCTAGCCGGCTTAGCAACCAGGAATTTCAGCATTGTCGATCGGTCGTTCGGACTCTCAAACCCCCAGATAGCGTGGCGCGCTCCGGCCACCGAACCGAACAGCTGCGAAACAGGGCGGAGCCGCAATCATCGGTAACATGCCCTCGACCCGGCTACGAGGCAACGCGGCGTACCGACTCTGACTCTCTCTCTCTCTCTCTCTCTCTCTCTCTCTCTCTCTCTCTCTCTCTGGTACACGTGTGTGTGTGTGTGTGTGTGTGGGGGGGCCCTAACTACATTTAAAAAGAAAGAGTAAGAACTAACTAAAACTAAACTGAAATGAAAAATCCATATAACCCTGGCGTGTGTGTGTGTGTGTGTGCGTGCTCACGTGCCATTATATTATTATACAGGCCTATATAATTTTCCGACGTGAATTTAAACTAAACTAAACTAAGAGATTCGTGGCGAAATGTGGACTCATCAGACCACAGCACACTTTTCCACTTTGTGTCTAACCATTTCTAATGATAGTGGACCCAGAGAAGGCATTTCTGGTTGTTTTTCTGGTTGTCTTTCAAACCAACCTTTCTGATGTATGGCTTTGCTTTGCATGGTAGAGTTTTAACTTGCAATCGCAGGTGTAGCGACTAATTCTGTAAACTGACAATGGTTTTCTGAGTGTTCCTGAGTCCACACAGTAATATCCTTTACACAATGATGTCAGTTTTTAATGCAGAGCCACCTGAGGGATCAAAGGTCACAAGTATTCGGTGTTGGTTTTCGGTCTTGTCGCTTTAGTATAGCAAGTTCTTCAGATTCTTTGAATGTTTTGATTATATTATGGACTGTAGATGATGAAATCACCAAATTCCTTGCAATTGAATGTTGAGAAACATTGTTTTTAAACCGTTGGATGACTTTCTCACAGAATTGTTCACAAAGTGGTGAACCTCGCCCCATCTTTGATTCTGAACGACTGGGATGGTCCTGTTATACCCAATCACAATATTAAACTGTTTAAAATGAACCTGTTTACCTGTGGAATGTTCCAAACAGGCGTTATTTGTGCATTCATGACCCTTCCCAGTTTTTTGTTGCCCCCGTCCCAACTGTTTTGGTACGTGTTGCAGGGATCAATTTACAAAAGATTGTATAATTTCAAAAAATAATAAAGTTTATCAGTTTGAACGTTAAATATATTGTCTTTGTGGTGTATTCAACTGAATATAGGTTGAAAACGATTTGCAAATCAATGCATTCTGGTTTTATTGACATTTTTCACAACGTCCCAACTTCAACGGAATTGGGGTTGTAAATTTATATTACAAGTTACTGCATTTTGGTAATATATTACGTAATATATTGAGTTACGTAGTGCACATGTCCCAACACTGGTCCCTACTAACCGGAAGTCCCGACTTCCGTCAGTGGCTTTGGGGCACCGTGAATCCAGGCTCTCATCTCGCAGCGCGGATGAGAGCTTGGGGATCGAGGCTATGTCCTATGTGGAGAGTTGAACCAAAGAATCCAAACACATTTGGATTGTATGATCTATACCTCAAAAGTTGGCCAAAATGAAAAGCAAGCTGGTATAGCACCACCATGAGGCCAGTTTGAAAAACATTGGGGTAGACTGTCTTTGTTAGCTTATACTGGCAGCATGAAGAAGATGCTTGACACAGATAGGTTTGCTATATTAACCACAGAGAGACAGACAGACAGACAGACAGACAGACAGACAGACAGACAGACAGACAGACAGACAGACAGACAGACAGACAGACAGACAGACAGACAGACAGACAGACTGCAGTGAAAACATGCTCTCCGTCCTTGGCTAGGGGTGATGAGTAGTGCATCATTAAGTAGATTATTTGGTTCAACTCTCCCACTCTCTTTCTCTGAGTGTGTGTCTGTGTGTGGGTGCATGCATGCGTGCGTGCGTGTTGGTAGACAAGTCTTTCTGTCTTAGCCCAAACTCAGACCCAGCAGGCCAGGCTGATGTTGGACAGCAGACGATAGCAGCGTATCAGATTCAAAACAGGCGTAGCCATCCTGTCTGCTTAGCTCTGAACGCTGCACTATGTGCTATATCTGCTCCTCTGTCCGCCTGTCCGTTCTCTTTCCTCATCCTTCATGTTTGTAATTTACTTCTGCTCCTTCAGATGGACCTCAAGCCATTTGAAGAACATTACATAAGGACATTACAATGTCAGCTCAACATGCCAAGTCGTGTGTCATTTATTGTCATTTGTCTGGGCGAAGATGAGAGTGAATTTGTTATGGTGTGATACTTGTTTGTGGATTAGGTTTTCTATGACAAAACACGTTTCTCTGGCGATGAGAAAACAAGAACTTTTCTAGTTGCACGAAGAGTCATGTCTGGTCTCAGCACCGGGCAGGCGGAGAGGTGAACAAAGCAAGGCCCTTAAAAATAATGCCGCTAAACGTGGAAGTTTTGCAGCAAATTTGACACGAGAAAGCAATCAGGAAGCAATCAAAGCACAAAGGAGCAATCAGACAAAGTATCATCGTGTCGCAACGTAAGGGAACCAATGAGCCAGGTCACATGAAAGGTCCATTAGTGTGTTTTATGAGAGCCTTGTGGCCTATAAGAGCAGCCTGCTCCTCAATACCACATACAGATCTTGTGGCTAACAGTTTCCCCTCTGAACAGTAGTCATTAGATTGCATTATATCGATTCTGAATCCAAATCCTATTCCGCTTAATCAAATTCCTTATTTAATCTTTTAGTTAAATTGTTAGTGGACAGCAGGGAAACTATTTTTCTCTGGCAAAAACTTGACTTTATTGCACTTGTTAACAATACTCCTTCAGCTTTGAACAACACATTAAATACATTGGGGGAAAACACATCAAACGGGCTGGAACTTGGCCTTGCAGAATGTGGCTGTAGACAGCAGAAAATCAACAGTTCTTTCTGAGAAAAATAAGCGCATCTGACTTCTCTGGCAGAATACAGCTCTTTCATGCTGATTGAGTCTACAGCAGTGGAGAACACCCTATGAGGGGGTGGAGGACGTGCACTTTGTGCATCGATTTTAGTGAAATTCGCCCACACTTTTGACCGTGTTTGCCTCTAATGTTGCCTGTGTGAGGGAGTGTTGTGTTAGGCCAGTGGTTTTCAACCATTGTGATACCAGGGACCACCATATATTCAGCATTTGAGCCACAGACCACCATTGATTGATTACATTTTCACCCCAAAGACCAAAAACTAAAGATTTGTTTTGTTTTTATTCTCAATTCCAGGCTGCTTTTTGCAAACAAAACAGTGTAGACTTTTTAATTAAGTGGTGCTAATTCAGATGATGAATATTTTAACTCTTGAGAGAGTAAACATGAAACCAAATGGACCCTTGCAGGTCCATTTCGATCCATGCTTACACGTGTAAGCAAGTGTTTCTACATTTTATATACAAGGTGGATTACATTCACTGTCATCAGGGACAATTAAGTTGTCTTGCTCAAGGTGACGACAGCAACCCAGAGAGAGCCGAGGATCGAACCAGAAACCATTTGATCAACCATCGGTTGCTCTACGGTACCTTCTGAGCTTTCTGCCACCCAATAAACCATTACAGAATGTGCGTCAATGTTACCTGCAAAAAACCTCTTCAAGGTCAACTTCAGTATACAGTCATATCGCCGAGAATCCAACCAGCCGCGATTTAGTGCATTTTTTATTTATTTCTTCATTTATTTTCATTTATTTTAATTACATTAAACTGAGTTATCCAGCACAATAGTTTAGAATTTGTACAACATGGGGTAACAAGACAGTATAAATATGTCAATTATTACAGTTTACAATTTAGTTTCAAAAGACAACATTGTTCCTATTGGACGAATCATTACTCATTATACTCACCGTTTTATAATTTAATTACTATACCATTTCCTTGAACAAAATAATTTGCTCCATTTAGAAATGAACGATAACATATCTGGGTTTGACAAACTACACTGATTAACTTTAATATAACACACTATAACATAATACATTCCTATTAATTAAATTGTTTCTCTCGACTTTTCCCTGAGAAGAGTTGGATTTTTGTTGAGATGACCGGTATCCTCTAATCCTACTTGTACTCCAAAATGCAGTACAAGTACAAGCCATGTGGATATCAATGAGAAAAAAACTGGTTAGGTACTTATGGAATGAACTGAAACTAAAATAAACTGCAAATACCAAACTGACAAACTTGAATTCAAAACTATAAGTGTGAGAGGCGGCCTAGCTGAGGCCACTGGCCTCAGTGAACTGCAGGTTGGTTGCCAACGGGAGGGGAATGGGAATGGAGTGCACAGGAGCAGAAGGAACGCTAACCCCTCTCTTTCTCTCCCTCTCTCTCCTCCCTTTGCAACTCCTGACTTTGATGTAGCACTGCTGGTTATGCCATATTTTTCTTGGCTATTGTACCCCAAATGGAAAATACAATGTAACAAAGTTCTCATTGCTGCCCAAGTGCATAGATTTAACGTTATTTATTATTTTTTATGTGACTTTAAAAGATGGGGGAGCTATTTGAAGGTGACACCAGCAGTCTAATTCCCACTTCTAATCCCTAACTGAACACAGAGCTGTGCAGTGAACGAGAAGGCTCCTCCACACTTCTAATAAATACTACAACTCTCCTTTGTATGGAAGGCGGTGACATCATCATTACAAGACATGTCCATTATCAGACATGGGTTGACATGAGAGCCAGTTGAATTGGTTGTCATGGTGACAGAAACACGGGTGTGTATATACAGTGTATATCTCTCTGGCAGGCCGTCACAACATCAAATGGAAGCAAAGAGCTTAATTTAATGAAGGACAAAGGAATGCCTGCAAAGTAGATTTTACTTGAATAGAGGAGCACTAAAATAACTTTAGTGTAATACACACAGAGGGGCTTTGTGAAAAAAAGTACAAAGTGAAATTCTGGGTGATAACTTATCCACTTCAATACTATACACTTAATTGACTACAGTCTTTGTCCAGCCAATCTACAAGCTCATGTAGTGAGTTCATTATGTTTAGGCTAAGGATTTGTTTATGATTAGGGTAAGGGTTTGGTTGAAGTTAGGTTTAGGGTATAGGGTGCCGGATAAAACACGACCAGCATCACTGACTATTCTCCAGAGGCTGCCACTGCCATTTTTTTGCTTTTTCTCATAGTTTGACCAAATGTTCGCCCTAGAATCGTGAAACCAGGCTTTATGTTGATAAATGTAAAAAATGGAACCGTTGGAGCATTTGTAATGGTTGCATTCTGTCCGAGCCAAAAGTATGACAGTTGTTTATGATATTAACATTAATGTGCTACCCAAGAGAAACATTTTTCTACTCCTTCAAACAGTGTTTCCCATCAATAAATCACACACAAAGTATTTTGTGTTTGCAGTCTTTCCACGGCAATTACTCTGACATTAGTTGTTGAATCTATAATCGACTGTGGAAGACATGCCATGGCAGGGCATGGCTGGCAATGCTTGGATGGTTCTCAATGTATGTGGGCGTGCGTGCGTGCATGTGTGTGCACGTGTGTGTGTGTGGGGGGGGGGGGGGGGGGGGGGGGGGGGAGTGTGTGGCATCTTTTACTATAATTTGAGTCATGGTTCCAGGGTGCCCTCAGCAAAATGTAGTAGTAAAAACAGCATAGCGCGAATGCGAAAGCATTACAATTGTCTTCTAACACAAGACCTCAGACAACGCATCACATTGCAACGTCTGGCATGCACGTCTTGTAGATCAGCTAATTTCAAAATTTTAAAGATTTTAAGCATCAAAATAATTATAGTGGAGTTAAAGTACAATATTTGCATTTGAGATGTATTGGAGTAGAAGTACAAAGTCCTGAGAAATGGAAATAAGTCAACTGGACTTAACTACAGTTTTTGAGTAAATGCACTTAGTCACTGTTCACCAGTGCATCCCTGTTGTCTTCTCTGTCCCAGTCTGATGTTTGTGGCTGGATGACTCGACTCCCCCAGTCCGCCACCCATCCTGTCCTCTCCTCTCCTTTCCCATCTTTCCTCATCTCACCCCACAGCCACTCGTCTCCTTAATCTCCCTTATCTACGCTTGGTTTATCCTCCCGTCTGCTCCTCCCCTCCTTCCAGTCTCCCCTCCTCTCTCTCGTCCATCCATCTCTCCTCTGTTTGTTCCACTCTCGCTGTCCTCCTCCCCCGACGCGCGGCTCCCGTGCATTAAAAGACAGAGCTTGGAAACACATTCCCTTAAGTACCTGCTGTGGAATTCCACTACGCGCTCTGTGGCGATGATAACTCCAGACCCTTTTCCACACAGGACTGGGAAAACAGTCAAGCAAAACTCCACGTTTTTTAGGAGGAGAGAAAAAAAATCTCTAGCCGGTCGGTATTTTCATACCCTTTGAAATGTAAATGATTGACACCGACAAGAGCCACCTCTCTTTATTCAGGGGGTTTGGTCGGAATATTTACGGCTATTTAATCCTGGAAGTCATTTGCTCGTGTATATGGCTATAAATGGGCCGTTCAGCTGGCTGTCACAGCGGAGGACAGATAGTGTGTTCTCTCACCCAGAGACTATGCCACATTAGCACTGCGCATCAAGGCCCCACTGGTGTAGGTGTACGCTGTCGCTGACACACATACAGCTGTTCACATCTGGAACCAGGGTTTGTGGTGTTGTATGCGAGCTCCTAATCCTTTTAACCTATGATATCATTAACCGAGGGGGTTGTGTCCTCAAGTAGATATGGATGCTCCAAGAAACAGCGGCCCAGCTGCACAATATTCAGCGATCATGTGGTGAGAAAGTGACAAGCAAGATGTAGAAAGAAACCAAAACACAGAAAGAGTTCTGATTGAACACGGCTTGGGTGCATGCAGGTTAATCCACAAGTATTAACTATGCATTTATTGTTGATGTTTCTAACCCAAATGGAAGGTAGAATCCACCGCACCACTATCAATGTTGAACATTATACTTCTAGTCATAGTCGAGGGATCTTGGATCAATAGGACAACCCGGCCTTGTAGTCCTTATAGAGCTGAGAGCTCCAGAAATGTTTTCCCCATTCATTTTCCTCAGACAAATGATCTATATAAAGACAATTACAATCAATCAATCAAACTTTATTAAAGACACAAGGTCGGACAAGGACATGTAAAAAGACATACAAACACAAGTACAAAACAGAGCAAACCAAGTCTACATAAAATCATAAAATCTTACTATACAGGCTAACACGCCAATGGTTCCATAGTTTAGAAACAATTCTGACTGAACTCATTAAAGGGTTAGTCAGAATTAAAACAATGGTGTTGTCAGAATCTGACAACCTACACATACATGAGGTTCCTCAGCATAGCAGAGCAAGTGGGTACACCAATACAAACAAATATTTCACTTGCACTGCTGCAACGTGGTACCTTAAGCAGCAGCCTCATTGCATCATTATAAACCACATTGAGGTTCTGCATACTGCTCTTTTTGTAACGTCGCCACAGGTGGGCAGTATACATCGGTGTACAAAAGGTTTAAATAAACTTCACATGAGTTGAACACATACTGAACTTACGTACAATCATGTTTGCTTATGCATAACATTACTCGTTCCCTATAAATGTCCCTATCATCTGATAGGTCATTAGTTACATAATGGCCTAAGTACTTGACCTCATCACGGACCTCAAGGGCCGTGCCGGACCGGAAGAAGACTGGGAATGACTGTCTTCTGTCTTCCTTTGATCTTACAATCATGATATTGCTATTTTTAGCATTATAAAACAAATCATTTTCTGGGCCATATTGTGAGCAGACCCTCAGTAGTTGCTGAAGGCCAGCACTATACGGGCACAGGATGACCAGGCCATCTGCATACATCAGGTGGTTGATGACTGTGTTGCCACCCGAAGCTGTTCAACTGTTTGGAAAGGTCATCCAGGTATAAGTTAAAAAGCAGAGGGGATAAGATGCTTCCCTGTCTTACGCCATTTTCACAGTGAAATGGGACGAAACACAGTTTCCCCATCTAATGCACATTGTTTGATGTGCACCAAAAGGCCAAGATTCTTATTAGAAAGAAAGGAACACCTCTGTTCTGTAGATTAATGAACAAATTTTCATAATTGACACAATCAAAGGCCTTAGATAAATCAATAAAACAAGTAAAAATAGTGGCGATATGCCCATTATATAAATCTAAAATTTCTTTTACACATATCGGTACCATGTTTAGGTTTAAAACCGAACCGGTTGTCAGACGTCAGGACAAACTTCTCTATTGGATTCAGTAAAGTCCTCTCCAGTACCTTAGACAGGATACTGGCCAGGGCTATTGGCCGGTAATTATCAGAGCTATTCAGCTTCCCAGACTTATCCTTGACAACAGGGACTAATAAAACTTATAAAATAGAACTGGGTAAAATACCTTGTATTAAAAACCCAGTGAAGCACATAGAGTAGGAGTTTTCTGCCTGCAAAATTTAAATGCTCGACCGATATTTGGTCCATACCACATGCTTTGTTGTCTTTTAATGTGCAGACTGCACCATATATTTCTTGTGGGGAGTTAGTAATATTGTCACTGTTTTCAATTTTCCCCATTACAAAAGAGTGGCTTTGTACACAAATCATAATAGATTACGTGGTGGACAAAGCCAACTCAGGTCTTGACAAATCATCAAACACACACAAGCTTTTTTGACAATCAAATCATCGAAGAAGAAGAACGAAACAAAAAGTGTTGTATCCTGCTTTTTTAACTTATTGCTAATTGCTAAGATCATTTAAGAAAGGTCTATGAGGAAAATCAATGGGGAATCCATTTCTGGAGGGGGGCGACATCAAAAGGGGCAGAACTGCTCAAATCTATAGGTATGTACTCTTAAACATAAGCGTCCTCCTGTGTTTTTGAAATATTTGTGTCGATGCTACAGCCCCTTACTCCAAGAGCATACGAATTTAATCAAATGGGTTGATTTGGTTCCAGTTCTAGATTCTCGGAACTGTCCCTTTGGGGAATTTCTTCTGTCGGTGTTCTTGTTATAATTTTAAAGGGGAATTGACATAGATGTCACGTTTCAATAATTGTGCACTGGGTGAGTAGGTGGGTGGGTGGATGAGAGAATACATGAAAGTGTGTACGTGCGTGCATGCACATTCCTGTGTGTTCGTGAATAGCCATGCAGTGTCAGGACCGCCCAGAGGAAGAAGAGTGATTTCTGTCTGATACGATTCCGGCCGGGTCGCTGGGCCACGTCGGAGATGGTTGCGTCAGCAGCAGCGGATCATCAGAACCTAATGAGGCCTTGCACGTGGCTCTTAATTCCCTACTGTAGCATCGGTGAGTAATAGACTCCGAACGCTGCGTCCTGAAACAGCGGAACCACCGGAGGAGAGAAAAAGAGCCATTCATTGTTCTGACAGTTCTGTCCATGTGTGTTCTGCTCATTTATCTCTTATACTGTAGTAGCGTATAGCTCACTCTGCCATAATGTGTTCTCTCTCGCAGACACTTTGAGAGAGAGAGATTCATGTCCAGAGGTGTCAGAACAGTATTTATGGCTCTGTTAAGATGCTTTGCTTCATTTTCTGCTGCTAATCATTTGGAGGAACTAAGATTTAATCTTACCACGGAAGGGCCGTGTTGCACTTAATCTCTCCTTGCCTGTGTGTGTGTGTGTGTGTGTCTTATGTGGACATAAATAATCAAAAAAATGTGTGTGTGTGTGTGTGTGTGTGTGTGTGTGTGTGTGTGTGTGTGTGTGTGTGTGTGTGTGTGTGTGTGTGTGTGTGTGTGTGTGTGTACACACACGCACACACACACGTGTGCGTGCATGCGTGTGTTAATTGTGTGGGATTACTCACTAAATTTCAAGTCTCTGCAAGTAGATTTTTGAACCATGCAATGGCTTCCTACAAAACAAAAACAAAGATATGCTTTGAAATGGTATGCAGTCATGTCAAATATACTGTGTCGTATTCAACAGACTTTAGGATTTAGGGTAAATTAAGGATAGGGTGAAGGTTATTATTAGGGCCTGGAGAATTGAATGTAGTCAGTGTAAATCAGTATACTCTCCGGTAAACTTGTACAAAACTGCATGTGTGCATTCCATGCATGCATGCATGTGTGCGCTTGTATTACTGCTATTTACTACTAGTAGTAGTGGTTTGAGGAAGACGCTTAGTGTCTGTGTGTACGCGCGCGCGTGTGTGTGTGTGTGTGCATCTCTGTGTTTTGTGAAATTGGACCTATGTTTGAGTGACGTGTCACTCATGGAAAGAGAACACAAATACAGATTGTGTCCTGGGGGAGGGAAACTGGAGCACAATGCAAAGCAAACAGCATCTCAACCTGTGGGATGATAGACTTTCCATCTGGCCTGTGTGTTCCGTGCACATCGTGTACCGTACAACTACTGTGCTCCCTCGCCAGCCACCGGCGGCACTTAACAACCACTTCCTTGTCATTCAACAAAACAACACATATTGATGCTACCGGTGGTATTTATGGAAACCAAAGTGAGGGTGATGAAAATGAACCCACGTGAGAGGATTGACTTCTGTTCCATCGCGCTGCCACCACTCAATAGCTCACTATCTCCAAGGAGAACCGGGGGTATTTATAGATCACATTTTCCATACCGTATTTTCAGTGGCAAAAAAGGCAGTTAAGTTTAGACAAGAGTACAATCAAAGTTTCCGTTTCTTCAAAGAGGCCCCTGAAAGGGACAAAGCTGCCGCAACTGTTCTTTGATCTGGCACTCCAAATATTACTGTACCTTGTGGTTAACAGACAATACTTTGCTCACTTGGCAAAATGCAATTAATCTGCTTGATGACAAGTTCAAAGATTAATGTGATGTACAAGGAGATATAGCGGAGACACCCTTTTGTGGAATATTCCACTCCTGAACAATAATAATGATCTATTGTCCGTCTAATAGTTCCAGCTCATTCTCGTCTGGTCTGGTGGTTCTCAAGGCAAAGCAAAGGGGTGTACAATCCTACACAGGTCTTCAAGTCACCAGTGATGCAAAATACCAGCGAGCACACGTAACCCCCGTTGACACGCTCATGGGTAAATTAAATGCTTTTATTATGGCGCGCGTTGCCTTACCCGTAGCGCGGCCATTGAAATTTCCATGATTGTGGAAGACACACAGAGCTCCACCCTGCTGCAGATTTATTTTCACACATGCTGGGTGAGGTGTCTGCAATTCCTCCCCGCCCTGTCATTGTTTGTTCTGCTGTTAAGTGTGAATATGAGCAGAGGGCCGGGGTAGAGACGCAGCCCTGTTTTTCGGGGGCCTTTTGCTCGCCCCGCCAAGTGCCGTTCGCTCATGTCACTTAACCCAGCAGCTTTCCAGACGCCTCCGGCCCCTCTGCGTTCATCAACGGGAGTGAGAACGGGGCCCTTTCGCTATTCGGGCCGTCTGTCTCCAGAGTCAGACCGTTTGCCCATGTGAACCTGGGAATGTAGTAATGGCATGTCCCACTTGCATTGTTTCCAACATGACATATTCATGCATGCATAATGTGCCCTCGATTTGAGCAGGGGGGGGGGAAGTAGTCTGCATTTCAAGTAAAGTGCCACAGGCCGTCAATGTATTACTGTAATTTTAATGGACCCATAAGGGTGCCTTGTCACACTCTGAGTTGGATTTTGCTGTGCACTGTGGATGACTCTGGGACCAGTTGTTTGCATGCAAGCTTGCGGACAGCGTGTCGATGACTCGGATCTCCCTCGAGACGGTCATGGTGTAGCCGTCGATCACATAGAATTGCTCCTTGCCGATATGTTTTTTAGGGAAGAGAATTGATCATTGTACAACGAAAAGCTAACATGTATCGCACCATGACTTAAGATTGTACATGCATGCTGATTGTAGTGTACCAGGGCTAAACCAATCACCTTTAAAGGTAATAGAGGCAACTCTTTAACCAAAATTCAAAATAAGATATATAGCTATATTTTTTGCCCTTTTCCCCTCTACATTGCCTCTACTTTGATGCTGCAGCTGATTCCCTGCAGACAGACACTTGCTTTGTTCTGCAGACGGTGTAGAACTTCGATGTTGTCAACAAATCATGAAAACAAAGCAGTCTCCAGCAGATTCATAATGAGACAATAGAGTGCAGGTGAGGTGGAGTTAGATTCTCTTTTTAAACAAATCTGTTTACAAACAGCGTTTGTACACACTAAAGTTGCCTCTATTACCTTTAACTGCTCCCCTCCAAGCACTCATCATGACCATTGGAGCAAGCATCACCAGGGGAGAAGCTGAGAAGTGAATTTCCCCCGAGGGACTATAGCAATGATTCCTGAGCAGATTTGATCCTGATTTGTCAGTGTCACTGCTTACACTACAAGACAGGACATGGAGATCATGGTGTCAAATGAAAGACGTAAACCCCGAGGACAAGGAGGACTGCTTCATCTTCAAATCACGGTGGAGACACAACTTTGCGAACGAATCAATGAAATGCTGTCTTGTGACGCGTGTCATTGCAGGCCCTGATCTATCTGACACATGTCTTGTGACGTGTGTCATTGCAGGCCCGGATCTATCTGACTCATGTCTTGTGACGTGTGTCATTGCAGGCCCGGATGAAGTCGCACCCATACTATTTTCGGTTACAGGACTTACAGGCAAGTAAGCATCAATAATATCAGTTGTTGCAACAGGCAAATATGTATACAGCTTAAGACACAATGTTTTCTGTTTTGAATGATGAAATGTTAGTAGCAGTAGTAGTGTTTCAAATCATTTTAAACATACTGTAGGCATTTAGAAGAGCATTGATCCCCCCCCCCCCCACACACACACACACGCCTACATCCATCCCTGTGTCATTGTCATGATGAACACATACTGTACACACGCAGAGGGGTCTACAACTGTTCACCCGGGGGGGACTTCCCTGCAGACGGGCGCTCCTTTGACAGCCAGACAGAGCCCACTGTCTGTTTATGTACACTGCCACAAGGGCGCCAAGAAATGCACCACCGGTACCCTCCACATGCACTGCACATGCAAGCGCACATGCATGCACGCAGACACACAATGCACTCACATGCACATGCAACCATGCACACACACATGCACGCACACACACCAACACACCTCCAGGGCTCATCCACCTCCTGACTAAGGAATGTTTATCCTCTGCGAGGTACAGCCATCAACATGGTGTATCTACCTGTGAGGGCCCAAATGTCCCCACAAGTATAGTACAATTTGATAAATATACTGTACATTGCAACGTGTGTGTGTGTGTGTGTGTGTGTGTGTGTGTGTGTGTGTGTGTGTGTGTGTGTGTGTGTGTGTGTGTGTGTGTGTGTGTGTGTGTGTGTTTGTGCATGCGCACTGTGACAGTGAGTAAAATACTTGGAGTTAGACAATATCTCATGTCCTAGCAGGCTAAACAGACTAAATAAACAGTGGGTAAGCAGAGCGCTAACATGACAACGCGTTACACACAGACGTGTGCACACGGAGCTGCTTTTCCATCAACAATTAGTAACCATCCATCCAATGTTGTTTACCCTAAAGGAAAGACATGTTTTTCCCTCTTTCATAAGCTACACAAAAACAAAAAAACCGCAAGAGCACAGCACGAATAAATTGACTTCAGTCAGCTGTCTGCTGTTGTCCACACAAGATAAGCAATTCATTGTATGTTTTCACTTTTCAAGCACAGCGATGACAACTAGACAAATTTCCCTCATACCTTATACCTTATCCAGTATATATATATATATATATATATATATATATATATATATATATATATATATATATATATATATATATATATATATATATATATATATATATATATATATATATATATATATATATATATATATATATATATAAACCTGTACGACATCTGGTTCCCTTGTGTACTCGATACTGTCAGAGTTACAGACCTGCATTGATCCATTTAGCATTCCCCGCCGCAAGGAACCCTGAAGGTCTCTGGACCATACTTTGACAACCATTACTTTGTATTTTAGTCTTCACTTTTCTGTGAAGCCACTAGAGGCAGTGTTTACTGACATACGTATAAGTATTAATAGTTCCATCCTGAGCCATGAAGCCCATAGGTCACACTCACAAGCCTATCTCCTATGTCATCTAGTACGAGTCAGCTTGATGTACAGGTACACCCGCTGGACATGGCGCTAGTAAGTAACATGACAATGACACGATGTACATCCCTATTCCCTAGACATGACACTAGTATGTCACCTGAAGTAAATCGCCTAGACATGATATTTCTATGTCATATGAATGATGTAGCAAGCACTCCCCCTGGACAGGACGATAGTATGTCATGGAATGTACAAATTCACACCTTGGACATGAAACCCTTGATGCTGATGGCCAAGCAGGGAGGCATTGTGTCCCATTTTAATAGTCCTTGGTATGACTTAACTGGGGGTTGAATCCTGACATCCCAGGCACAGGGTGGACACTGTACAACCACAAGGCCACTGAGCAGACATGAGACAACACATTTTATGAACTAATAAATTTATGTCTGATGCTGAACAATCATGTGCAGTGGAGCTTGCCGTTGTGCTTTGCTGTATGCATACCATCTCGCCTAGCCAGACGATAAGTGATATCTGCCCATCAACATGTCTAGGAGAATCTAAATTCAATGTAGGAGTTTGAGCAGCGAAGGAAACCAATGACCACTGCTTTGAAAAACTATCCTGGTTACACATTAGGATCAACTCTTTTTTTTTTTTGGGGGGGGGGGGGGGGGGCGCATTTTTGAGGGGCGCTAGCCCCTTCTATATTATTAACTATTAGTGCAGATGTTTGTCTTATATAAACATTAAATTTCACAGAAAGATGCACAGAAGGTTCTGGCATCGTTCCGGCTCCAATATTCAAAATATCACTGGAAAAAATAGAAATTTATACAGAATGAGAGATCAACCTCTCCGGCAGGCCAGGAATGACAGCGTTAAAGTAGTTCTAGGTGTGTGGGATGATAAATACGCACAGTCTTGAAGGACAGAGCTCTGTGGAGCTCCAGGGGGACTGCTACCTCATAGCGCTGGGATCCAGGCCTCCCCAGCCCCTTTCCACATCACGTCTTCTCTCCAAGCTTGTCCAGACAGCGTTCAGTCCAGCCCTGACCCTGGCTGCAACAACCAGTGCACTCCCCTCCCCACTGGAAGGTGTGGGAATTTCACTATTAGTCAAAAATGGCGGAAACGTGGAAACCCACCAGTTCCTCAGCTTGAGAATAAAACCCCATTAAGGGAAATCTCTGAGGCCCGATCCCCTGGAGTCTGCATTTACTGTATAACCACAAGGTGGTTATAACCTGATTTTGCATTAGCACAAAACTTTGTTAAAATTTTCTTAAAATTGGGCTAAAACACTATAATCTGATAAACACTATAATCTGATAATCTCAGCCTCTTCAGCTGTCTAATAAACAGATTTTTCCCCAGGTATTTGACTAAATTTCAGCCAATCAGGACAGAATAGCCATCCCTCCCCACTGATCAATTTTTATTGTGTTCTAGTTCCAATGCCGTCAGCTCATTTGTTCAATTTCCACTTCTGGTTTAATTGGTATCCTGTCTGAGTTCTCTATCCTGACTGGATGAAAAGGTTGTATCCTGATTTGATCTTTTTTAAATGCTATCAGATGAGGGTCTGTGGCCTAGACTAGGCCACATATCAAACAGCGTGTCCTTGAAATGAAAAGATTGAGAATCACTGGATATCTTTCAATATCAAAACATCTCCGTGCCTGTGTGTGATTCGTACAATGTGTCCAGGCATGTGTGTGTGTGTGTGTGTGTGTGTGTGTGTGTGTGTGTGTGTGTGTGTGTGTGTGTGTGTGTGTGTGTGTGTGTGTGTGCGTGCGTATGTGTGTGTATTGGCGTGTTGATAGGGGATACCGCTGGTGAAACAACAGTTGGTGTCCAAGGATGTGTAGGAGGAGGAGATCCTGGCGGATCGTAACAATCGAGGTGGGAGGGATTCATCTCCCTGAACACGTCCTTCAAAAAAAGAAAGTAAAAAAAAGGCTGATCCAGGAAATACCACATAGATACAAAACCGTGTGCATGGGCTGAAAGAGATTCCATGTATAATTAGTTCTGCTTGTCCTGTATGTTCCTCGCTTGATTTAGGACTCTTGGACGCGTGTGGAATTTCAAATACGAAGTAGCTTTTTTGGGGGGGGAGAGCGAAAGAGAGAAAAACACAGCACTCAATTTATGACTTATCTTACATAAATAAAAGACAGGTAGCCATAGCAACCGAGCCATAACACCCCCCCCCCCCCCCCCCTCTCATAATTATCAAAGGCTCTTAGACTATAGAGATGGAGTGAGGGCCTGGCGTAATTCATTTCAGGGCCATGCATGCAGTCCATCTCATATCACAAAATCCCTTTGATCCCTCTCCCTGTAAAAGACAAGATGGCTTTTTTCCCTTCTCCCTTTTGCTTGTGAAAACAAACAGTGGCATTCTTTCCCGTTTGAGTCTACTGTATGTGCAGGCGCATATTTGTTTTCCATTTTCCCCTTCTTTCATTTCTCTCTGTCTCTCTCTCTCACCCCTCCCCCTCCCTCAATCCCAATCAATTCCTGATGGAATTACTAGATTATTCCATGGAAACTGCCTGACATGAGCAGGTGTTTCAGAGGCTAGCTGATTGCCAAACAGAGCAGGCTGCCGCTGACTGTTAGCTGTAATCTAATGTGACAGGGCCTCTAAAGATTGGGGGGGGGGGGTATCGTTTGTCCAGAATGATAGTTTGTCGTACAACGGTCATGTGTTGGAAATAGATGACATACAAACTGCAACGCGTTGTTTCTGTGTCACGCTGCCAGCTTGTAGATCTGTTGAATTCCTGCGAGTTATCCCGTCATACGACAGAACCTAAATTAGCCATTTCTCTTTTCCAGAGCTAGTCTATAAAGTGATCCGGTTAACTGTAGTGTGCTGGTTTAGCACAAATCAGTTAGCCTAAATAATCCTCATCTAACTTGTGATTCCTCTTGTTCTTGTCAAGTTAAAACCTCCCAACTTAGCTTTAAAGAGTAACTTAATCCATTTTCAACCATATCCTCATATAAATAATGTTCCACTCATTTCTAAAGGCACTATTTTTCTTTGCAGTGTCCACGATTGATTGATTATTTTAAGGGCCCCATGATGCACAGCCTGCATAGCTAGTTCAACCAGACAACTTGAGAGATCTACCCAAATGCTCTTTACCTGATCAGAGCAGCTATTTTAACATGTTCTACCCATGTGACCATATGGAGATTTCTGTATCCATTTCACTGTGGCTCTTTGTTCCTATTATATGTTTTGTGTCAAGCATGCAGAGTAGTGATGTCAGACTTGGCTTGCTTTGTCCAAGGCTTACATGTCTTTAAATAAATAGGGTTAGAGTTAGGGTTAGGGTTCTTCCCAAAGTGCTTTACTGTAGTAGGCAAGGCCTTCCTAGCATAATTTATCACTAAGTGTCGTACAAAGTCAGATGATGAAATCCTCCTCTTATATGAAACACATTACACACATTACAAAAAGGCATAACATCTTTCATAAACATTACAGATTCACTAATTATATATAATTTGCTCAAGGACAAGGCTTTTCCATTCTGCTTAGTCTATTCTTTTTCACTTTTGGCTTTGCATTCAGAGATGTCAGAGATATGAACGCACTAGCGATGATTTGGCATCCGCCCTGGCACAGCAGGTGTTTTGAAAGGATCGAGACACGCCATAAATTCACTGAAGAACATGAAGTTCACAGGCAAACAAAACCTTATCAACACTAACCATCTACCAGGGCCGCAAAAAACAAAACACGAACTCACAGGAATCTCACACACATCTGGTTACGGCGACACCAATGGACAAAAAGTCATGAAATCACACACTACAGAGAGAGTAAAAGAGAGAGAGGGAGAAAGAGAGGAAGCAAGATGTAGAGGGAGAGAAAGCGAAAACAAGAGGCAAGGTGGTTCCAATTAGAGCGCTATAGATAACCCTTCATTTATCTGAAGCCTGGCCTCAGAGTACAAACATTAAATTCACACCCTTGGCTAATACAGTCTTCCTTAATGAAAGCAGATACCTCTATCAGCGCTGGATATCATCAGCTGTGGGCTGTTTTGTAGCCAGGATCCAGCCATGGTGACAGGATGATGGGTAAACACTGCAAGGCGAGGTGTGTTGGGAGGACTCACGCAAGGCCCAGACCACTGCTCCTTTAGGCTGCATCTCCCACAACCACAGCTGAACCTGGACCGAGAACAGAGAGGGGACTACAATGACTGGGAGTGTAACTACCACACATACTCTATGCCGCTATTATCCCAATCCAAAGCCAATTCACAGAAAACATCCTCTGATGCATCCCTCGAACATCTTCAGTATCTCCAAATTGGTCCCACAGGATAGGCTATATCTCCTAATAACACTTTGGCAGCATTCAGGTAAAGCAACGTTGAACTTTGTTAGAACACTGTGTTGTACAGTATTGATACCTAGCTATGATTTCGCAACCATATTTATCCGATCTGTACGTGTTCCATGAAGTGGGAGCAACTAGAAGCAGCAAATACATGCCAGGACTATTCTTTCTCACATATGAGCAGAATTCACATTCGAGAGTGAATGGAATCGCTAATACCAATTCATCGATAACAGAGACCAGAAGCAATGGACAATTTTAACGTATGTACTGTACATTATGTACATTTCTTTTGAACTCCAGAATCCCAATTCTGGGAGAAGAGAACAATGGATTATGGACCACACTCTACTGTACAAGCTCCCGAGATTGTAAAATGGTTATGTTTGATGACTATGATGATTTAGTGCAGACCTCAAGTCCAGTTTAGAAACAAAGTCTAAATGGTTTTAAGTGGCTAAAACCGATATCCCTAAATCCCCGACCACCCTGTTCACAAACGCAGGCAACCCACTGCTGCACAGCGCTACAGGCTGCCTGAGCCGCACAGCAACATTTTTCATAGCCGTTTCAATATTCTAGGACGGAGAATGTATGAGTGAAACCTTATGGGCCAGGTGCATCCGCACAGCAGACTGAAATGTCTCTCTGATTGAGACGCACAGAATGGAGACAGACAATGAGATCGGCTTTTGTGAGGACGATGAAAAACCCATGTGTCCATGCGGGCATTTCCAGTCCCTGGGGTCAAAGATGTAAAGTTTCATAATGCGGTGATCACTCTGCAAAACCCTAAAAAACAAGCATGTGATTCTGACATGGGTGCCCCTCCCCGCCCGCCATCTCTGGAAAACGGCTCATGTCTGGATCTGTGGAATGTGTTTATGGACGGCCTTCGTCCACCTGACAAAACCATCGGCAGATATATGAACTACTGTCACAAGTCACTTCAAAGGTTATGTTCATATCTTCTGAAGAAGTTGCCTGTGTGTTCCACTGAGTCTCAATCACTGAAGCAGGATTCCACAGAAGGAAATGTACTTATTCCACAGAAAGACCACCATGGTGACGTGTACCCTCACCACGGCTACGAGACGAAGGTTGTCTCACAGTCGCCTACCTTGTTCCTTGGCTAAACAATAACTGGCTGTCACCTGTGACCTCAATGGTCAAAAGAGAGTATGAAGAAGATACATGTATAGACTTAGGGTAACAATTCAACTCGTTGAAGCAAGTAGTTCAAAAGGCCTTTAATTGCATTGTCAAAAAGCTAGAGCCAATATGGCTTTTCCATTTTTAGTTTGTGAAATGACAGGTTGTGCATTAATTGTTAACACATTATAACGAAGCCAGAAAGCTACGTTTCAGAGAGCCTCTTATGTTATGTCTCTCTGAACTGCAGCTGTTGCTTTTACAAGAGCTGACAGACCGCGATAATTAATAACCGAACTTCTGCCTCACGCACAAATGCCAAGAGAACATTTAAAGTCAATATACATACAACACCATTACAAATAGTTCCATATATCATCTGCTTAGCTTACTTTGGTTTACTGCACTATGACTGGAGAGTCCTATCCATTCACACCCGTTCTGCTGTTCGTTTACACTTTAAGATGTGTGTCCTGTGCTGATTCATTTCACCTTCTTGTGGAAAATATAATTACTGTAATGCGGTCGATTATGTGAGAGGCTGATTTAAGAGGTCTGTCGACAGATTTGTAGAACATGAAAAGGGTGTAATACTTTTGACTACTTGGAGTCTATGAGTTTGGTCTGATGGCAACACAAGGACTTTGATGTCACATGGAGTTAAGAGTTGAGAAAGCACAAACATGTACAATCATACAAACATAAAACAGATACATATGCACATGCACGCACACACACACACGCGCGCGTGCGCACCCACACAGTGAGAGGGAGGCTCTCCAGCTAAAGTGTAGTCTGAGAGGCTGGCTCCCACATTTTCCCACAGATGGTTTTGAACCTGCGCCCCCTGAAACCACAAAGGGTAGAGAGAGTCAGAGTCAGGTTCTGGTTCCAACGCAACAGTCTAAAATAGATTATAGATGTGGAACGAGAAGCTCTTTAACCACAGAAGAATGGGGACAAGAAGACCAGCGCCATTGAAAACATAAGTCCAGTACCTGCCAGGATGAAGTCTCTATTTGACTGCTAGACCCAGAGTCAAAATCAAAGTTTGGATGCTCAAACAAACACAATTGCCACGGGTGAGAAGCCGGTTGGGGAAAGTGAACCTTGTCGCTGTACGAAAAACTACTACAGGTTGTCTGGAGCGCTTGTTCAAACGGAACCGGAGCTATGAAGGATAGCTTGTTCCTCCGCATGAATTACGTTCTCCCAGTGAAACTCCTCCTAGACATAAGGAATACATTGGGAGAAAGATTATGGGGTAAAAATATTAAGAAAATCTCATAACTTAATCAACTGATTTCACTTATTGTTGAATGAGAGCTAACAAAGGTGTTTGATGATTTAAAGCACATGCATCATTTATCAAATAAAAGACATGACCCTTTGAAGACTCCTGTATAAAGCAGCTGTTGTTCTGCAGTGTGTGGAAGCAGAGGGCAGTTAGTCACACCTGATAGCAGATAAGAGCTGATATCAAGACAAGTCCAAGCTGCTGTTACCATCCACCATATCTGTAGCCCCACTAGAGGGCCATAGGCCAAATGCAGGAACACTTCCTTGTTCAGGTCAAACACTCAAATCCTTCCGGTCGGCAGCCTCCCATTCAATGTGAATGTACAGTCATGAATTTGTAGAAATAAAGGTCAGTTCTTTAAAACACACTATTTCATTTGATAAAGTCATGGCCTAGTTTTTCATAGTTTGTATTAATTGTGGTAACATCACATCGAGATAAAACATGGAGTATTTCAAGGGGTTGCCATGTCCGTTTTTTATAAGCAACTTGGGGCTCGTTTTTGAGTAAAATTGAAAATAATGTGTCACTAGTTGCATGATGCATTTTTTTATTTAGGCTTGTTCGCTAATGTTGTGGCACTAACCAAAAGGTAGTGGTGGCTATATCGTCACACCAGCCAAATTAGCTCTGATAGTGGTGATTTTGGCTCAAATAATTAGAAATATGTTTGAGGGACATAAACAATGTAATATTAAATACCGTTTTAAAATGATGGTGTACTTCCTTTAACTTACGTGCCCTCTGGCCGGTTTGTGATTTCAGGCATTCTGTGTCATGCCTTCACAGATAATCTGTAGTATCACAGGAGCAGTCACACCGCAAAACTGAACGCAATAGCTATAAGCAATAAATGATTAGTAGTGACAAAGGTGTCAAACTGAAGTCTGGCTCCGGCCTGAGAAAGTAAAGCCTATCTCATCTCCAGTCTGTTCAGAATTACTGCCGATCTTGCAGCCAGAGGCCAGGAAGGCCACGTGGAATTTACACTACACGCCTGTACATGGGTTCAGAAGTGTCACTGAACACATGGATGCTGTGTCTGCTAGGGCTGCTGTAGTTAGTATTCTGTGCAGCATCTCTGCACTGTCTGCAGTGATTTTTCCGACAGCTCGTCCGCTCAAGTTCTACAGGCTTGAAGCAAAGCTTCTTTCAAGTGAGGAATGTCCGATCCTCTGTCCTTGTCCCAGAGACGCTGTACTGTATTGTGATCTTTCACCTTGTGGTCAAAAGGCAGAATGAAAAGGCATTGCCGTGAGTCAGGCATGAACACAAACATGCCCAGGACGGTTAGTTCAACCATCTGGGCTCCTAGGCTGCCAAACCAGCATGCTGCAGGTTCGACTCCCAAACCTGACGGCCTTTGCCGTGTGTCACTCCCCATCTCCCTCCCCCTTTCCTGCCTGTCTAATGTTCACTTTCAATAAAAAGGCATAAAAGCCCCAAAACAAATCTTAAAAAAGAACACAAACGAGCGCACACACATGCAATGCGCATGCACACATGCATAGACATTACATTACATAAGCACACACACAGATGCTCATCCATGGATGTGCACAAAACCAAAAACAATGAAACTCCTCAATAGGCAGCACAGAGGAATGTTGTTGCACAGACAAGGGTACATCTGAGCCAAACCACCAACCTACTGTTGTGGTCAGCATTAGATCTATACAATATGTGACCAATTAAGCCTTCCAGGCTTAGAACAAGCTATTGTCCTCATGTCAGGATCTGCAGACTCTGTCCCAGGCGCACCTGTTCTTCATCTATCAGTAAATACAAAACTTGCATAGCGATGAGATCCACTTTTATACGTCTGATCACAATAGCTGTCAAAGATAAATCAAATGTTGTGCATACAAACTCGCTGCAGGCCAAAATTGCAATTACCTAACCCGGCTTCCCCACCCTCATTACAAGCATTACAAGCTTGTATATGAGTCTGGAGTTGCGGGCAAGGTTAGAATCTAACCAATCAGAGCAGCGCTGATTGCCACGCAGTACACAGGCGCTGGTAGTACACAGTGTCTGTAATCCCCAGTGCCAGTGCCCTGTTAGCTAGCCTAGCTTCGAAAAACTACAAACTGGGTCTCTGCTGATTTGCGTCATTTGTTTTTATGCGGAAACGTGCTCTGATTGGCTCGCCAGGGTTTGTGCCAAGCCAGATCCACCTCTGATTTGGCGAAGCCAGAGTCTTACGCACCCGCGCCATTACGCCAGTAGGGGGCACGTGGGAAGACTCTGGGGGCCCAGGGTAGCAATTACCCACTTGAATCCGAGCATCCCTATACTGGGGGCGAACATTTGGTAAAAAATAGCTGATGCGTTGTGAACTTGTAGACAGTAGACTGCTGATTTTCAGCTATCAATTTGAACTTACTCATACAAATTTTGGAACATCTGACCAGCTTGAGTGTATAATTAACTCCACTCGGAGCAGGAATACTTACAACATAAATATCTGACCTGTCTTATTGTTCTTTTTCTATTCATCTAGCCTTTCCTGGAAAATACAAGATGCAAAGATACATGTATCATTTCACCTGCTGTTCTATTGTACATGTAAACCTGGGATGTGACAAGAAAGTTGATGTTGGGTTGTTAAGTTTATCTGTAAAAGGACAACTCTAATGGACCTCGTATAGAATCCTATGCTGGGGTACCCTGGTCAACTAGGAGGGTTTAAGTTGTTAAAGCCTGAAGGATTTTTTCTAACTATCCACGATATAGCCTTGCAGCAGAAGCATTAAGAAAAAGAAAGGAAAACAAGCGGTTAGGTTCAAACCTAAACCTAAAATCCTTTTCGCCGGCTGGCATTTCTGATAACTACTTTTATCTTCACCCACATTTTTCCCTCCTCTAATCCCCTGCACATTGACTCGAACAAGGAAATGAAAACTACTATTTGATTCCATAAATCCCATTTGGCACATAAACAAAGCCCTCTCTCAGTGTGTGTTCCCCAAAAAGAGGCAACGCCTCATCAAATTACCACCGCTATTCATATGTGTCCCTGTGTGTCTGTCCCTACTGGAAAGGCTTAGGAGGAAACCAATCTCATCTTTCCTCAACACGCTCCCGCAGACTCTTTTAATTGTTCAACGTTTAGGCGCTGAATTAGATTACAGCTGAAACTATCAATTATCTTCTTGCCTATTATTCTATCGTTTACATTTTTGATTCCTCGAATAAATGAGGAGCGTGTTTTTTTTAGCTTGTTTTCTTTTCATATGTCAATGAAAAAAACATAAAGCAATTCTAAGAGCTTTTATAATCAGATAAATTAGTCAGATTAACCACTTAAGCACAATTTATACTTCAGTGTACAACAGTGACCCACAAAAAAAACAGGAAATGGCAGTACAACTTACACACAATGAATCGCATCACTTATAGATCTGCTTTTTAAATCCACTATGGTAGTTTGATTAACTGTGACCTTTACATTCACTCCCAGTGTCAGTGGGAGTGAGTATGTATGAATACTAGCACTGTGCAAACTATCACACGTTAAAAGAATCTCTGTCTCTCTTTTCCATTTCTCCATACATGTCTCTGTCTGAAGTCCATCTCTGTTGTCTTCGGCGTTGGTCTTTCCATGTTGTCATCCCTACTGAACCTAATACAGGCCTAACAGTATAGGGTGGAAAATAGATTTGGACTTCGGCAAAAAAAAGTCCGTAACCACTTTCCAAAAGTGTAATTGTGGATTACAGCCCTGCTGCTCGCTCAGACAGACCTCTCTACTTAGGCCAGTAGTAGAGAGAAGGCCTTGACGTGACCCTCTACGCCAGGTTTTCCAAAACACCTCAGCAGTCATGTCATTCCATCTGGATGGATGATTAATAGAAGTGAACTTCTCAACAAGCTGCTCTGAGAGGTTCCAACCAGACATTGGCATTTATGATTCATTTTTAGCCCTGCTAGCGGCAGGGCTCGAAGGATGGCCATGTCAGTCGGCTGGTCGGCCCATCCAATGCTTTGGTCCTCCCAAGCATTATATCTCCAAAACCACTGGCCAGATTGCCGTGGAATTTTCTGTGCACCTTCGTGTTAGGATGGGGGTTGAACCCCATTGACCCCACTTGTAAAATCATAGCTCCTCTGGGCCCCATATATTGAGTCGCACATGGGTGTTGTGCTCTGCAGCAAAAAATAGCAGGTCTACAAGCTCACATTTTGATCTATAAGCTCAGTTTGGAACAGCAGTGTTGTCAACACGTCACACTTGTTACTTTCCACAATGACCTTTGTGCATAGGACCCTGCAGCATTCGTTTTGGAGCAGCATATGCCCTTGTTATTGTTTTGAATTGACTTCTGGGAATCGCTGTTCCAAAAGAGAACAGTGCATATACAAACACAGGTATATATGGAAGGCAAGATACAGACCAAATGAAACGTCACTTAGAAGCAAAGAGCTATATCTGACAAAGCCTACATGCGAAACACGCCATGCAAATAAAGCATTTAAAATTAAGCATTACATCCTTTCCTCAAGCATCTCTGGAGTGTGCAGTCTCTTCCTTCTTTAAGTGAAGTTTTATTTGGTCTGCACCCTCTGCATATACTGTACTGTACACACAGTATGATATACTGTACATATCAACTCAATTTATGTGCTGTCATTTCCATTTACATGCAAGAAAACAAATTAATCTACTTAACTCCCTAAAAAAAGGGGGCTTTCAGAATCAGGGCTGCAACTTGAAAGATATCTTTGGCCCATGCTGTGCTTGGCCAGCATGAGCTGCCGTGTGTTATGGAACAGCTTGAAGATGTATGTGAGTGAGCAGATCCTCAAAGCGCTGTGAGCTTGATGAGAGCGTATGTGTACATCCTGGCATCCTGCAGAGATGGAGTTTACCTCAGTCCTGTAGATTTACAGCCTTACAATGGACAGCCTACAACACAGCTTCACACGGCTGTCTCGACGACTGCAGGCATAATGTAGTCTATCGCTCATAGTCTATACAGTACATCCCCACCGCAGACTAGCTTTGCACAGGAAAAATAAGCCCATATCTGTTTCAAATATCCTTGAAATTTTAAATCAGCCTAAAGGCCTGATTTTAAATAGTTTGTGTAATCAGTGTCTTGGCATAGTTGTCTTCAGTGACTGGCCAGCAGCAAAATGCACAAAGAGCATGGTTTCAATCACAGAAAATGTAACAATAGCAAACTGAACTTGAGGTGGCATATTTTTGTTTGCGTTTGTTTGGCTGAAAACACCTATAGTTGATTTTATTTTATTTTTTTTTTTTTTCGGAGAGCAGAACAACAGGTGTCTTTGTACGTATGAGGCTGCAGTGGGCAGAGACGACCAAGCGCTTTGGGTTTCAGCCTTTGAAACCGATACCGGGTGAGCTGCTTTTCTCAGGCCTGACCCCAAATCTGCCGTTGACGGACGGACCACCCAACTCTGGGCTCTTACAGGCACATTGCGGGGCCACAGCGGGGCCACTTGTAGCGAACGCAAACCCCTGTCAATCCCCTGAGGGGAGGGGAGGAAATGGATCAGCTAAATCTGTATCAGGTACACCAGCCCAGTGTCCTTTACAATCAAACAGAATTAGGAGCACCTTCAAAATGGTTTCATGGCAACAGATGTGGCATGTTGCTATTTTTAACACAGAAGTATGGTATAGTGCTTAAAACAATGAACGCATGCAACTTGCATAACATAATAACTGCTCCAAACTAGTCCAGAGTTCAAGTCCAAAACTGTTACATATGCAACAACACAATAACACAGAGGAGGATGACATATGGGTGTGTTATATCTGAACCACAGAAGAACATCTCCACTAGCAGGGTTTGTTATTGTTAGAATTATTTTATTATAATATAAAGTAGTTTAAGTTTACATAAAGTATATCATCTGTATATGAAAACCTATTAGACTCTCAGATTGTATCTATTTCATGGGTACCCGGACCAAGACCCACAGCACCATACCCAGTACCTGGAAATTTGGGTATGAATTTAGTACAATCGTTTGAACAAGGTTAATCCCTGACTAACCTCATGTTTCTTTATATGCATGAGGAGTCCAAGATGCTTCTTTTAGCCTGGCAGGGGTGAGTTTTCCCGGCGGGACACACTTTCCCCCTCCATCAGGTACCCTGGCAGTTCAGGGGAAGTAGTTTAGAGACCAGGATTGATTACTGCATAAGGGTGTACTGTCCACACTGACCCAGGATACAGTATATGACCGCAACATCTATGATGTCTGTTAATCAAATAATGAGTTCATTATTTGATTAACAGACATCATAGATGTTGCGGTGCAAACTTGCACATTGCACAAGCTAAGCTACCAAGCTAATACTTATGACATTAGTTATAAAGGACTCTAACTTATTACACCATTACATCATCACCTAAACTGGCCAATCAGAGTACCCCAAGGGACGTGCAACAGCCGACTGATCGCTTAACTTGCACCCGCTCTGCTTACGCAAGTAATTAACAAGTAAACATTTCCAACCACTTGAGTCCAATTTCACACTTTGCCAACCACTGTCATGCTAAAATGATAAAAACTGTCAGAGGAAGGCTTCATCACAACACATTGTAAGCTTATTGATTGGCTATTTAGAAATTTAGAATATTTGGCAAATATATTTGGCATGACCAAACCAGAGATAATTTACTAATCATTTGATTAAATGTCCAATCATTTTTAGTAATCAATTAAATCCATTTGATTAATTTGGCTGCACTAAAGGAAAGGACACTGTAGGTCTAGTAGGGCTCAGTGTCTTTCCATTATTAAGAAATCATACCGGTCAGTCTTGTTTGTAGATAGATGTGGATACCATGTTGAAAATGGTTAAAGTGATAAGGTTTAATTCATGTTTAGCCTGGTTCCCAGTATGGTTTGCTCACTTTGCTGCATTCTGTGATTTGATTTGTCACTGAATTGATTTGTCACTGAATTGATTTGTTTTGTCACTTCAAGGACAAAAAAAACACACAATGCAGCAAACAAGGGAAACCAGGCTTGTTCATATTTGGAATTTGCACAAGCTCATATTTTTTGTTCAAGTCAATCAGACAATCGTTTATCGCTTTACATTTAACCCATTCCAATATGTTCCGATTATTTTAAACATTAAATCACAAGAAAAAACTCTGTACTTGAGCAGTCTTTTCACCAGACACTTTCTTACTTGGATAGCTGCGCTTTCTTTGACAGTACTTGAGCCATTATTATTTTAAAGTAACAATTCTTTTGACTTTGACACAGTTTTTGGCTCCTCATATAGCCACCCCTGGCTGGCACCCTCCTTTTACACATCAGATCTTTTTATCTGGCAGAAAGAGACGGCCTTCATCCATCACTCTTAGATCTGATACGGTTTGAGGACCTGCTACTCCATCCAGGCTCATGTCCAGTGAGGGATCAGGGGATACAAGCTCTCCGCTGGCTGGTGAGGGGCAACCACCAGAGTTCCAAATCCTAAACATATGTTCCCCATGCTCGATGAGATCTGAGATACTGATCATTACGTCTCGTGGCTTTGTGGGGGGAGCACTTATGAGGGAACCCCTCCCCAATTAAACTGGGGCCCCATGTGTCTCTCCGATCAATAAAATGGAAACGGGATCGAATTGCGCAGCCTCCTGCCAACAAACAACACTATGTGAGCGGCTCAAATTAAAACCTATCCCCTGAGAGAACGAAGAGGGAGAGAAACGAACAGCAATGCGTCTCTGTGCTTTATGTGTGGCACCCGCCTTAAAATGCTTGCATGACCCGTATGCTGGTGAAAGCGTAAAATGCTGCATATTATTGCAAGAACTTATAGTATGGGCTCCATTGATGTTGCATACGAAGGGTGTATGACGCAGCATGTTTGCCGTAATACAAATCAAGCCTCACAATGCATATAAAACAATAGGGTCATGGAGAAATGAAGCCCATGATTAATTTTTCTCCCAACATTTTTGTCAAAACGCTTACTTCACCCCTACACTTCTTTGTTCATTACCAAAACACATCTGGCTGACAGGTGCCCCGTCTGTTAAGCATTGAGTAATTTCATTCTGCTGGAGAGAGGGAGAGGAGAAAAGAGGAGAGAGGAGCAAAGAGGAGAGGAGCAGATAGTGTTGTATCTTCTATCTGTGGTGACATCACAGCTCAGGGTTTGTTAAGAGGAAAGTCAAATGGAATGTTACTAGGTTTCTAACTGTCACTGCCCTTTCAAAGCACTGATTACTCCATTTCCAAGGGCCTAATCTCTGTAAACAATCTCTGTTTTCATTATCTTTTAAACTGATTACCCCTATGAATATAACTTTCCAGCGCTGGACTCAGACGTTAAAATAAAGACAGAGGGAGGGAGAGAGAGAGAGCTGTGCCATATTGATGCCAGCTGTATGACCTTACAAGAGAAAGGGAAAGCAGTGATACAAACACAGATAGGAGCAACGGACAGGGAGGGAGGTATATGCCACTAAGCCACGCTTGAAAAGTATGACAGACTGGATAAAAAAGATTTCCTGGGGGGGAAATCCTTAACCCCACTTGTGGTTTTGCACAATTTGCAGTTGGATTTTATACCCAAAAGCTACGAGTAAATAAAGTCTAGACCAGTTTCTCTCTGGACTGACAGCCTGAAAATAAGCAGTATTGTTTTGTTTTTGTCTTTTTGTTGCTGCCAGTTATTGTCCATGCTTTTATTGCATTTCATACACACTTACACACCACTGGTTCTCAACATCAGGTCTGGGGACCACCAGGGCTTCACAGGGAGCTCTTTGGGTCTGTAAGCGTAAATGGCTCATCTGTATACTCAAACACAGAGGAATAGGAAGTGTAGATTGGGGATAGATTACTACAATGAAGGTATCAAATTGGGGCTCCATGGCCAAGGTTGAGTCAGTGGTCTGCAGCTGGGTCCAACTCAGGAGTTCTGTATCCAAAAACTCCATTATAAAATAAGTGAAAATGTCGAATAATCATGCTTACACTTCATTGCTCTTGTCTTGTTCGCTCTCCTTGCACCCCTCATTCTTCTCCTCTTGATGCCTTGCATGCCTTCAGAAATGAAAAGACTGCAGCAATTCCACCCCATCATCCTTCTCTCTCCGTCACTCTCATCTGCGGACAGAAAGCAAGCAGAGTTTTTTTGCCAGCACATGTCTACATCTGTTAACAAACACTTCCAATATGTTTGAGAACAACATGTTGGCGTGGACGCCGCTCACTCCATCAGGATGTGATGAACGCTGTGTGTGCACCTGTCTCAAGCTTCACCGTGTTCCTGGCAAGAGAGGAGAAACTGCCTCAACCCAACAACTATTTGCCCCCAATAACATCAAAGACACATGAGGAGAGAGAGAGAAAGCTGAAGTCTTCGAATGAAAACAACACTGGGGTTCTTTTTCCCTCCCCTCTTTTCCATATTAACCTTACTCCCAACAATACGAATCAAACGCCTTGAACCCGGCGGCCCCATTAGTGGCATTTTCTCCTCAAATGCCAAAAATCACTTAAAGCCAATTAAAATGTCCCTGATAGGAGCTATTGATGTCAACGGGAAGAACTGTTTCATGTCTGTGATCCACGCTGCACGCAAGAGGCTGCTGCTCCTATTTGGTAAACAAACACGCATATGAAGCGGTGGGTCCAGGTTCACATGCACAGGCGGCGGGCACAATACACTGATCTCAAACTGTAAATCACTCAAGAGGCTAAATTACCACCAATAACACGCCACATCGCTGCCTCAGGTATTCACTTGTGTCAACAACAGTGAAAGAACTTCAGGAGGGAAAAAACAAAAGACCTGCGTCAGATACTGAACAGGGCCAGATCTAGGCATGGGCATGGGGGGGGGTGCCCCCCTAAATGCCCACACTGCCCCACCAACACGATTGGCATGCAAACATTTCAAATTATAGTGCTACTACTAACTATAACTGTACAGATACTCACCACTAAACTAACACCATTTCATCATTCTAAAAATAAAACTCTCTGAGTCAGACCTTTAGCTTTATGCATGTCTGTTGCAACTTCAACAACAACTGATGTTATTATTGATGCTTAGGCTACTTGCCTAATATAAGTCCTGTACAAGATATATAAATCTTGTCAGTCACAGAACGAAGGAATTTAAATGAAACTGGTAGCCTATGGTGTGGCTTCATTCTTCAAAATGGCATAAGGGCAATGAAGCCGCCCTCATGCCATTTTCGCCCGCCCCAATTGGGAAATGTTACATCTGGGCCTGATACTGCAGCTGATTACAGAGACAGACGGCAGACAGAGGCCAAGAGGCAGCAAATTGGACTTGACTTCGCATTTGCATCACGATACTTTGGAATGTCTAAAAATAAAAGAGGGGGGAAAACTTTGAAAAGATGGACTTACATCACCTCCATCTGAACTTGGTTCAGTAATTAACTAATGTATCTCCATTTGTCATAGCGTGACATTGCATGATTCCAAGGCAATTTGAGATGCCGGCTGCATTCTGGGAGAAAAAAGGGGAGCATCAGCGCCCTCTATTGACCGGTTCTCCAGTGTGTAGCATGGGGCCTCACTGGACACGAGTCCTCTATTACTTACATCAAGGTTGTTTATACACTTATCATCTCATCAAATGATAATGCTTCCACTGAGTTCTCTGCTACTGTAAAACACATATAATCCTCTGAACACGTTGAACTTGTCAGCATGCTTTCAGATACGCCAAGGACGATTAGCATCAATTGCATAACAGGGAACCATTATTAAACCACAGGATTTATGGAAATCACAGTTATATCTGAATAGACACAGCCACAAAAGTGTCACACATTTTTGTGTGTGAACGCCAGAGTCAGGCGCAAGACAAGTGGATGGAATGGAAGCTTTGAGACTATCCACACACTTCCTTCTCAGCTTCCAGCGACCACAGTTTTGGCTCCGGTGATTGGGCTCTCTCTGCTGATAATGTAATAAACGACTTTCCTCAAGCCACACACATATCACAGGCAGACTAAAATAGAAGCGTAAAGCCTTTTATAACACCTTGCATGATTTGTGACAAACCAAATATAAACTTGGATTCCAAGAACAGTTATCATTTGGAATTGCCCCCTGCCACACACACACACACACACACACACACACACACACACACACACACACACACACACACACATCTGCAGATGTGACAATAAGTCAACAGAGTAGCAAGACATTTTAGGGGGATATATTTGGCTTTTGTGTGAAGTAGAATGACTAAATATAAAGCGAGTGGAATAACGCCTTGAGTCAGCACAGAGATATTCTGAGATAACAAACGTCTGGCCTTCTTCATCTCTCTGCGGGTGAACCCGTCTCTTGTCCCCGTCAGATAAACAAATTAGCAAGTTTGATTGATCAAAGTTTATATGGGAACGGGTATTCTGTTTCAAACACAACGGGGGGAAAGAGCGAGAAACGAGGAGGGGAACATAATGGAGTAGAGGCAGGCATATGAAGGGAAAGAGGTTCTAAACTCAGAAAGACAGAATGAGGGAGGGGGTACAGAGAGGGAGAGAGAAAGAGAGAGACAGAGGAGGGGTAAGAGGCAAGAAAAAGGAAAGAAAAAGACAGACAGAGGCAGAGGAGGAGTGAAGAAAGAAGGGAGCAAAGAGAGAGGGAGAGAGAGAGAGACTAAGCAGCTGGGTTGCCATGTAAATAGCTGTGCAGATAGGTAGGTTTGGGCTCCATGCCAAGGTTTCTACAAAGGTCTGCTAACATCTGTTTGAGGGTAGATCCCAACTCTGTGTTGTAGTAAGAATAATAGTCTCGTTCTGAGGGCCGGGGACTGTTCCCTCATCAGACTGGATCATGATCGCGCATATACTCCTCTCACTAACGTCAGACCACAGCCCTCCCAGGGCTGAGGAACCAAAGCCTTAACACTGTTATTACACCACCACACCTCAATCAGCGCTGCGGACAGACAGGTGGAGCGTCCATCAGCACAGATAGAGTGCCTTGGGGAGTGGTGGTGGTGGTCTGCTCTGTTTGCTGTATGGTGAACCACATATACTGTAGGTTGAGGTTGATCCAATACGTTATCCACTTGAACCCTAGCGTCCCTATTCTGGGATGAACATTTGGAGCTATTCTCAGACACGAGATTTGTTGTATAGGGGGGGTAAAGGAAGAGGTTTCGGTATAGATTCTTAGGGGGGGATCGAAGTATTATGTTTTCAGTGATCAGGTCAGATCAAACCTCATAGTTGTCTATATGTGCATTTTCTACTGGGTGAAATAGGAAAACAAATTTTTGTACCCCCTTTTGTTAGCAGGTGCCGATCAGAGTTATAGTCTATAGACCACGGAATATCGACCTCAACATTTCAGTTTATAATTCAATCATCCATTTCATACAACAGTAAAACCACGGGTTAGGACTATGGACAATTAACTGCGAAGCTCAAAGTCTTGGCGGTTAAGATAGAAAGTGTGGTTGAGGTTTTCCCTGTAGTGGGACAGCTCTGTTGGTGTGTCATGACAAGATTTTTTTCCCCCTCTCCCAAGAACATATGCAAGCAATTTGTACAACAAATGTTGGTTTTAGACTGTGTTCCTTGCATACTAGTGGCTTCTCGCAAACCTAGAGGACTCCATTCGTTAGGGCATGAAAGCAAAGCAAACAAATTAATTAACACTATCTTTACATGAAGAGGCCAAGGAAAGCAGCACTGAAATGTTACACCATTACCTAAATTCGCATGCATCTGTCTGTCTTCTACCCCCCCTCCCCTACCCTCCTAGACGCTCTCCCCCCCCGCCCCAGTGTGCAGAGCGCCCTTGAACAAGGCCGATGGACCACCTGCGTGAAAGTGGAGACCCTCTCTGTTATGTCTCTGCTAGGGAATGAAATAACACGGAATCCAGCTCTGCAAATAACTCACAGCGAAGATCATTTTCAGCATGCCGCTTGACAAAAGGTAAAATAAGAACAGATGAGATCCTTTTCTGCCTCTCTGGGAGTTTGTAGCAGCTCTGCGCTGAAGCTACACGCTGTTCTTTACAGCTCCACCACTTTTCATCTCTAATCCCACAGGAACCAGGGATGCAACAATTTGACCCCCTTGTTAACTTGGGTGGTATCACATAGGAGATACAAGTTCTCATTCTTAATAGCAACTGACATGGAGTCAGATATTTTTCCATGCCCTCACATGGCTAAGGTTAAGAAGGTCTGGAGTAATACGATCCCAGATCTGATGGTTGCGCGCAAGACTTCAGGAGCAGCGGGAGGCCTTCTGCTGATGTCTTCCCAACCTGGTCACCTCCATCACAGAAGCTCCCTAATCCACCACCAATACACTATCAACACAGTAAAATGCCCTGCATTTGTTTTAATCTGGGAGTTCACTTACCACCTGAACCCTAGGTGTCAGACTTTCTCGGGGGAAATTAATAAATAATAGCGGAAATAGAAGATCTACCAGCTAAGAAGTATGATCCTTCATCCTTGATGGCTACCTTTACGCATTTGATGTATTACCTTGTGTTGTTGCTTACTGTATCTTGTCTTGCTCTTGCTTACTGTAAGTATGCTAGATGTATATTTAATTGGTTTTCCAGACACCCAGGAAAGGATATTCAGCCAGCTTAGAGTTTAGCAATTGTTGCTCCATGTTTCAAGGGATGGCTCAACGATATGCTCTCTATTACTAAGCTGGAACAAATTCATCAAAACAGAATACACAAGCTTATCTCCAAAAAATGTGGATGCCATTCATTGTAGTACTTAGTTGAGAACATGTTGTTTATATCTGCCATTTGATGCCCATTTGACTAAAATCTAAATAAAGTATGTACAAAATATTTTACTGTGTAGAGAGAACTTGGCTAGTATCTATTCTCTATTGTATGACTATGTATAGTAAAGATGTCCTAGGCTAGGATATACTATATTCAATGTGGACAAGGTTCCTTGCATCAACAGATTCACATTGCATAAGTCCACTGGTCCACACCATTTCTTTCAAGCAAATAAAATGCAAAGGAGAGGTTACTGGTCAAATCCGGAGGCCTGGATGCAGTGATTATATTGTGTATACTATATTGCATTGTGGTTGTTAGCACAGTCTTGGAGACTGAACACACAAAATGTGGTTGTATGAGTGCTTTGAGTGCATTTACCTGTATGAGTGATTCTGAAATCAACCTGATGAGACGTTTATATAGCCATTAGCCAAACATGGGAAATTCAGTTTGAGCTACACCCAGTTAATGGCTGGTCAGATGGAGGGTTATGATGAGCGCTTGTAGGGCAATTAAGTGCCTTGCTCAAGGACTCTTTGACACATACATTTGGTATGGGGTGACATATTGATTGTCAGTCTCTTTACTCTTGATGGCACACCGCAAGGCAGTCAGCCATCTCCTGTGTTCTACTGTGATCCACACACATTCCTGTCTCTAAGAGCATGGTGCTTTTGTTTGGCCAAGGAAACCTCTGTTCAGCCCGTTTTGAAGAGGACACGTATGAAGTTCACCCTAATCCAAATAAACAGGTGAGACACTTATTAGCCCCCAATTCACATCGCAAGTGTAACCTCATTTTCAATTTTGGGCTCCCCAACTCAGTGACTCACAGGAGAGCAACTTCAAAGCCGGAGCTCTACACCCGAGGTCATTATCTTCATGTCTGTCCTCTACAGGTTCACAGCATATGGGAACATTTTAACTCCACATTTTTTGTCAGCAGTCATAAATCTGCCATGTCAACTATAAAATATAGCTGACCAGCAACAGATGTAGCTCTAATAGCTGCGAAAAAAACACACACATCAAAATCTACATTTTACCAGCTCTAGACTTTCGTCTTGGCACCTTACGTGTAACAAGGGCTCTTGATAGAACATTTTCTTCAGTAAATGTATACCAAAGAAAGCACACAAAAGAGAAATGATAGCATCCACGCCAGAGTAGACAACATGAGGAGGGGTGTGTGTGCCTTTTTTAATTGTCAGGCTTATCCAGTCTCTCTCTCTCTCTCTCTCTCTCTCTCTCTCTCTTTCTTTAATCATTGCATGTCTTTCCATCCCTAGCTGAGACGAATCCTCCTTTCATCCTGTTTGGCGGCGCGGGCCCTGGTGTCTGTTCGCACAAAGGATGACCATCGCTGACTCCTCATCAACCCCTTGGCCCAATTCATCACCCGGAGGCCCACCGACATTCATCAGGCCCGCCACCTTTCATATCGAACACCAGCTGAAAGCCACTGTCCCTCTGCTGACTTCAATACAGCCCTGACATGCCCTCAAGATTTATAGAGGCAGAATTATTAACAGTAAGAGAGAGAGAGAGCGCTGCGGGCTCCCAAAAGGGTCAGCCGTACTGTACCCTCCTTAGCCTGGCACTCACCACTCCATACGCTGGTATCAAGGGTGTACTGTAAAATGGTAAACGGTGTAATTAAGTATCATCCAAAGTGCTTATTCATGTTTTTTCACACGATTCAAGCACACATTCACAAACCAAAGGCAGAGGAAACTGTGCAATTCCCCGACCTACTCTTCCGGAGCAGTTAGGGTTGTGTCTTGCTCAAGATCATATTGGGACTATCCCAGAGGGAGCTGGGGATTGAACCAGGAAACTTCTTGTTTCCCAATCTGTCTCTCTACCTCCTGAGTACTGAGCTACTACTGCCCTAAACTGTACATAATGTACTCCAAGATCCAAACCCACACACACTGATTGTATGTCTTCTTCATACAGGGAACCATGAAATCCACCAGTCTTTACCCTATCATCATACTAATCATGTAGACACCACCCTCCCCATCATGCAGCCAGCGTTGTAGGAATGTGACGAGTGTCAGGACTAAAACAAAGAATAATGATTCTCAAGCATTTTCATTTGAAGGACCCTCGGTTTGCGAAAAGTACAAATTATCTCTGGGACCTGAATCTACACTAAACTTGAGTGTTTTTTTTTAACTCTGCGGGTTACAGGCCCTTAACTCCTCAACGACCCCTGGGGAAGGGGGCCACCGCTCGGACCCCACATTAAGAACAATCGACGCAGGGACATTCAGGCAGTCTGTGGGAGTCTCAACACTGACTGTGTGCAACGTGGTTGTTTTGCCCACCATCGAAGAAGGCAAGACGTTTCTGTTGAATCTTGTCATTAATCACATGATTCCTAACTGCGATGAGCAGGGCTGATGTGAGAACTCCCCCCGAGGAAGGGGGTTTCCGAAAAACCCAGTCTGAAGGTAGAGTCTAAAATAACAAGTCTCCTGGTTAAATCATGTTATGGATGTGATTGTGCTGCCCCCCCCCACCCCCCTGCTGTCACTGATATCTCAGGAACAGTGAAGTAATTAAAACACTCCCGGAGTTTGTTTTCATTTCATCCCTCGCGAGAAATAATGTCTTGACACTGTGATTTTTTTTTGTTTTATCTGCAGAGGTGGTGGCAAGTCAGGGCCCGCCATGCCATTGTGCACGCAAATGGTAGAAAATCCCCATTCAATCATAAATAAAAACCTATTATTCATTTCTCAGGTTATGGCGCTGGCTGTGTGTCTCCCTTTCAAGTCCTCCACTTGAGCATGATGGCACAGCACACACCTGAAATATCAAACGCTTGACATCACCATTCTGAAGGTGCTCTGAGGTTTCCTGTGGGATGAAGGGGGTGGATAGTGCTGTAATGTAAGTTTACTCAAGTACTGTAGAGTACATAACTACATTTTTGCTACAATTATTTAAAACTGTAGTTAAGTTAGGCTATATTTTGCTTATAGAATATTACTTCAACCAGATCAGCACTCGGTGGAGTGAAAACTTGCATGTTGCGCACAAGTAGGCCATGGCCTAATTAGTTAAGCTAGGATTAACTTGCGCCCACTCTGCTCACGCAAGTAGTAAACAATTAAACACTTTTTTCTTTCAGCTAATATCTATGACAGAGCTCATAATGCATTATATCATAATGCATGGTGCTATTTTTAGGTTCAAAATAACACCTGTGTGAAGCGAGGGCTGCTCTTATCATCATACAGCATCATGAGTGTATGATGATAAGAGTACAATATAGTGTAAAATAGACACTACATGCCTTTTTATTTGCTCAGACAAACTAAACTAATTAAAAGCTGGATGTAGGGAGGAAACATGTGAGTAGCTACTTTAATGCTAATACTGAAGTAACATGAATACAGGCCTCAATACTACATACCATATAGGTTGTATATGGTGTACTTTTACTTTTACTTACTGTACTTACTGTTAGTAAAAGTACGTCTTCAACAGCTGAAGCTCATGCTCAAACAAAGACTAGACTAATTGTCTGACTAAGTAAGGTAATAGTATTTGTGAGGCTAATAACTCTCTTTATTATTTGTTGTTGTTTGAACCGCATTCAAGCAGAGGTGTCATTACTGATGGATCATCTGTCTGATCAAAGAGCACATTGGTTCCACTCCCTCTGGGAGTTATGAATATGATTAGCATGCAACACAACTCCCAGAGAAGTAAGCATAAAGAACAGTTTGTTTCAAGAGTCAGTGGCAGTGAGGATAAGTCAACATTTCTGAGGAAATCGTGGCCACTTTTGGACAACACGCAGCATGCTGATGCTGCAGCCCTGCGTCTGCGTGATTTTAACGAGGGCCAAAAAAACTCGGAGAGCATCCGTTGTTGTGATAAAAACGCCTGAAGCTCTGGGCTGGCCATGTGTTCCAGTCAGGTAAGGTCCCACTGTCTGGGTGATGGTGCGCTGTCATCACAGCATCATCTGTATGTATGCAGTGCAAACGTTGGACGATGTTCTTTGCAATTCCTTGTGTGCAACAACGTTCCAGCAGCGGTTAAAGCTGCGCTGCTTTGGAACATAACTACTATAAATGTTGAACAGAGGGGCGAGGAAGCACCTGCTTCCAACCAGGAGGTGGAGAGAAATGCTTTCCATGAAAGAAAAAAAAAAAAAACTCCAACCGCAGAGTGGCTTTTTGTGTCGAAACACTTTGCGCAGAAGTTTGGATCCCTCTTCGTTTGCGCACAGGTTCATTTGATATAATGTTGTGGAAAATGTACTCCTGGTAGGCACGTTTTCTTTCTTTTCCCCACGTGTTTTAAGGAGACCGTGGGGAGCCAAGGAGATCGGCGCGGTGTGTGACCAAAATTGAACATAAATCATCGAATTGTCTTTTTTGGTGATGTCGCTGGCACAGCGTGGGATTTATAAGACATGTAGCTTTTCAGCCTTGTGTCAGCTTCCATTTGCGTTTTAACGATGATCGCCTTTGCCTCTGCATCTGTAGTGCATTTTAATGTACCGCAGTCTGTTCCCAGAGTTCCCTGCCCTCGGGTCCGCTGTGCGGTTTCATCACAAACCCTCGAACCGCAGTCAGGACCGGTCAGGCCACAGCGCGCTGCAGGAGCAACATGTGAACGTTCGTATCGTCTCCTCGGGTGTGTTTGCTCGGTCGACATGTACAGCTTTTAGCGGAGCGGTGACAGAGAGCGATCCGCGGCATCATTAACTAGAAAAGTTGGACCCGAAAAGTACTCATTCGGATGGAAAACTGATGCGCGTAAAAGAAGGGATGCCAGCCAGGCGTGGCTTGCATTTGAATATCCAATGTGAGAATGCGTGGGGAGTATGTATATAATAGGGTCTTTCCATCTGATAAACAGAGATATCAAACTGATGAATATGCCGAAGGACGATTAATGAACTGAACGGATTGTACCGAGGCGGAACACTGCTACGGCACACCGGCGACGCTTTGTGCGTATTTATGGATTGGACTTATATATCGCACGAGAACCCCCAAAATCGACATAAATTGTAATTGAAGTCCGCATATAAACACATTTTAACACAATAATGGCAGAAGTCGGGAGTTTTCTCGGACAACTCGATTTGGATTTACAAAGCTTTCCTGCACTCGGAAATGTGCCTTTACCGGACCAGTCCCCAGTGGGATTGAATGAGCGGCTGGGACAGATTGAAGGGAGACTACAGCGGGGCTCGCTGACGGATTTCGGACACCTCAAAGGAATTCTGCGGCGGCGGCAGCTGTACTGTCGCACAGGCTTTCAGTTGGAGATATTCCCTAATGGGACAGTGCACGGAACAAGACAAGACCACAGCAGATTCGGTGAGACTCATTCACTAGCCGGCACCACAGGACTCGTTTCTTTCTTTCTTTCTTTCTTTCTTTCTTTCTTTCTTTCTTTCTTTCTTTCTTTCTTTCTTTCTTTCTTTCTTTCTTTCTTTCTCATTTTTGACAGCGCAAGATGGAGATGAAGAGAGGAATCACCGGGGTCACTGCATTTTCAAATGGGGGTTCAGCGGGCTAATAAATGTCGACTTGGGAGTGCTTGCTAGTTGCTATGAAAACGTCAGGAAACCACTGTATAGGCTATCAGGCTACTTTTGCTAAAATGTCTGGTAAATTAAGACAATCAAACTTGAAATTAAAGTCCTGCAATGATATCGATTACTAGGTTAATGTTCTATCATAAAGGCTAACCTACAACATCACGCATGGGCAAGTGTGGGTCATATTGTGGCACATGTAAGGTGTTTTATCTAAAGTCAGCATTCATTCTGCAGCCTGGACAGGTGACGCAAACACGTTTTAAATCCTGCACTTGAACCCTATGCACTATACAGCATGCCTGTTCCGGGGAGGAACAAAATAAACAAATAAATAGCAGATACTAAGTTCGCACACGTTTTCAGATGGGAAAAGCGGCGCTCATGCACGACCGTTTGACTGCAGTTAAAGTGTTGGGCTGCGCACGGCAAGCAGGTGTTTCTCTCCTCGAAAACAAGCCAGCGCGCACAGCCAGGGGTCTGCGCTGATCCAGGAACGTGCAGAGAGTGTAAGAGGGGCAGGGGGTGAAGTCCCGTAAGAGGGCACTTTTCGACCTGTTATTTTCGGGTGGGAACCCAGAACCCTTCAGCTAGAGTGGAGATGAGGGGATTGACATTGATTTCTAAACCAGTTTGTTCAACCCAAGTTGTTAAACTTGAACATCTGTGGTGAATGGTGCGGAAAGTGGCAGTTTTACCTACAGGAAAAACCGCAGGGGCAGGGGCTGAGCCCCCCTCCGATGTCTATGTCTGCACGCCCTTGGTCTGTTCTGCTCTGCGCATCTCCGCGTCCGTGCGCATGCAGGCAGCCCACACATGCGCCTACACACGCACGCACCGCTGGTGATTGTATTATTATTATTATTATGACTCAAAGTCATGCGGGGTGTGGTTTGCGTGAGAATGATAAACAAATGAGGTCAGGGGGCAGATATGCGCATTGCTTGCGCCTCGTGTCCATGCAGTCATCTCGCAGGTGCAGCCAGCAGCCCATTTGCTCGCGTTGGAAAAGAACGGAATAGCTCTAAATTAAAGCACGACCACTATGGAATTCAGGGAAGGTTTAACGCACACTCTTCAGCCAAAACAAAGCCGGTTTACAGGGTTGGGTGGTCCGTTGTGTTTGTCTCTGGCTTCACTTATAGCTTTTAAAATGCAAGGTCTTTGTCAGTGCTGCAGAGCAAAAGGAGGGCCATGGCTTTGATTAAAGGATATGAAACACGCTCCTCACCCCCAGAAATTAGAGGGATGTTCTCTGTCATTCTCTGGCATCGGCTCTAGTCAGAAAGATGGGGACCAGGTGGCTGAGTTGGCCAATGCCAGTTAAGACACCCAGCTGCATTCTCTCGAACTGACTAACGTGTGCATCGCAGTGTGAAGGAGTTCATAAACAGCCAATAGCTTTTAATTACATAGGTTTTTACTCTGTGCTTTGAAGTAGACGACTTGCTCACTTTACTGAAACTTCCTCTGAGTCAGAAGACAGAACCAGACGCTTGTCCTAAACATTTCTGCTCCATTGTATGTATGTACTCAAACTTTTGTATTTAGTTCAAGGATACCTGTAACGCGGAGAGTGTACACAGGTCCATTTAGTTCCATTTGTACACTCAGAGTTACAGACATGTGAGGGTCCATTTGGAACCCCATCGGATCCCTACAACCTGTTTGCTTGGTCTCACTTTGAAAATCCCAGTCGGCTTCCCTTGAGTCAAACATTGTCATGTCAATTAAGGAATCAAGGATCCCTAAATAGATGTGTAGTTGGTTGTGGCCCCTTATTTGAAAATATTGTTTTGTGCCAGGGACCACTATAAGAGATCTATCAGCATTATTCAATGAAAATTCAAAGCGTTGTGAGCTTGTAGTTTGGCTATTGTATATTGAGAAATAGTTGAAGAATAGATGTTTAAGCTGCTAGTCATTTTGCTGGGGACCCTCTGGAAACTCTTCACTGACTGCTTTTGAGGACCACTCGTCTAGACCAGTTAAAAACAAAAGTCTGCCATGATATATTTATGACAAAAACAGAGATCAGCACTGTCCACATCTGTCTGTTCAGTTGTGATCTGTCATCAGTTAAAGCCAAATACCCCAAGTCCATTACATGACCTTGACAAAGCAAGCAACTCGACCCGAGAGCCGTAACAACTGGCAGCCACTGGCTATAATATTGAATTTGGCTATACTAAAGAGTCCAAATCAAGCCAAAAGTGGAAGAGGAGGAGAGCCCTTACAGTCTGGCAAGTGACGACACAACAGTCAACACATGATGTAGCCCTCAACCTGGGAGTTCTCACCCAGCCAATCCACTGCAAGTGCGTTTGGGATATTGACTCATTCACTTTGAATTCACGCACACTTGGTATTCACACATTGACTTCTTACTCAGAGATTCACTTATTATTCAGTTGTTTGCTTTTTGTTCACCAATTCATTGTTTAGGTTCAAGGTTAAATGTCTTTTGTTGTTGTATTGTCTAGTCACTAGACCAGTACCAGTAGTGGAACATATTACATACAAGTGAAAGGCAGATTGGTATACCCACTGATTCCCTTGTTATTCACTGATCCACTAGGTATTCACTGGTTCACTTTGGTTACAACAGATTCATGTGTTCACAGGTATCCTGGAGTTCATCAGCCTAGCCGTGGGTCTGGTCAGCATCCGAGGTGTGGATGCTGGACTTTACCTTGGCATGAATGAGAAAGGAGAGCTCTATGGGTCGGTAAGTCAATGCCCCACCCCCACTACACACAACATAATTACCGGTACTCATTCTAATGGGGCCAGATGCATCAGCAGCCACGAATGTTTTCAGACAATTGGCACAAGGCAGGTTCTCAGTGTCAAAGCAGCTTGGCGTATCTGGGTGTATCTTCTTTGTTATTTGGAAAGAGGATCTTGTGAGAAAACTCTGTGTATCAGAAGGTCAGTTTGTTATGGAGGTCTGTCCAGAACACAGATATGAGAAACATGTAGTCAGACAAAACAACGACTGCTGTTTGGGTCTCTGTCTCACACACATTTCATCGCCTCTCGTTTTTGGCATTTATACCATCTTGTACAGATTTAGATTCTGTTGCTACATCTGCAGTTAACTTTTTTAACGTTTTGAAATTACATCAGTATTGGCAGTTATGCAGCCGAAGTGTCCAGATTTGGGACCATTTCCACCCTGGGCATGGATTTTGTTGGGCAATTCCAAACATCATCAGAAGTTGCTTGAAACAAGTTCTACATAAAATCAGGCATCGTTTGGCCTGTATAGACCCATGGCTCTCAACCTGTGGGCCAGGCCACAAGGGTATGGCTATAGTGCACTCAAATTCGTGGCAAAGCATAGGATTGTAATGAGAACATGACGTCAAATTTTATATATTGTTTTACTCACCCCATTGAGGCTTTAATTCATGGATAGTTCTTGTTTGTTTCTGTCACATTCCTAGGCCAATAAAGTGATGACCAGCAGTTGTTTCCTATGGAGACAGATTAAGTGTGGCTTTATCTAGATTCTAGATAAAGCCACACTTAATCTGTCTCCATTCTAGAAAACATATTAAACTATTGATGTAGACTTGTTATAGCTAAATAAAGGCCCCAAGAACTCAATGGCATGACATGATGAGCTTCTTCTTTGGAACAATTCTGACTTCTGTGAGAGAGCTTCTATTTGCAGGAAACTGGTCTCTTGACTACATTTTGGGATATGCGAAAATATTTACATATTTCCCACAAGTAGAGCGAGAGGACCGCATCTGGTTCTAGGTGAATCCATCAGGGCTTCTCAGATCGTCCCTCCTGTAACACGGACCACTAGTAATATACACATGTAGAACTCACATATTATCTTCATATTATTGTCCGTAGCAGTTGGTCTGCAAGTACTCACAGTTTGATATGCATTAGGCCATGGAGCGCCATTCGATACCATTATGGGTCCACAGTAATTTAGAGAGGGTACTGTATAAATGGAACCAAAAGTACTGTTTGGTCCCCTTTATGAGTCACCCTTGCAGTGGATGAGGGGGCCATTTTGTGCATCATGCTCTTCATGTCTCCGTCTCAGATAGTGAAAGGTGAACCTCTTAAACTCTACTACTGTGTATAGTTGGTTTTACACAGTCCCCATGGTTCTTCTTAGGTCCTTTCCTTTTTGTGAGCTTATAGATCTGCCACTGTTGCCAAATGATCACCTCCACAACAGAGACCCTAGTGCATGGTTAAAGTGGCCAACCTGTGGCTCGCGAGCCACATGCGGCTCTTCAGCTGGTTACATGCGGCTCTTAAGGGACTTACACATGAAAGCGTCAAAAACGCTCGAAGTGGCGCAGTCATGCATTCCCTATACCAGTGGTTTTCAACCTTTTTTTTTTATACCAGGGCCCACCATTTATTCAGAATTTGAGCCACGGACCACCATTTGATGACATGTTAACTCCACAGACCCCAAAGCTAAAGATTTCGTTTACTTTTGTCAACAATTCCAGGCTGGATTTCAGAGAAAACAAATCAGTCCAACATACAGATCAAAATGACCATTACTCTTCTCTAGCTGTGTAGACTTGGGCTAATTGACGTGATGCATATTTTAACTCTTGAGAGTGTAAACATGAAACCAAATGGACCCGCAAGGGTCCATTTGGTTTCATGTTTACGCTCTCAAAGAGTTACATCCGGCAAACCAGGTTTTATAACCGTTTGATGTGGCTCTTACCAGTAACACAGTGAAAAACGTGGCTCTTAGTCTGTGACCGGTTGGCCACCCCTACCCTAGTGCATGGTTAAAGAGGAACCCTGCTTTGGAGCTGTGGTAACTGCTCCAACATGTGACTTTGTGTGTCTATTAGTTAGTCGGTTATTGTGGTTATTTGTCTATACATCATTGTGTTTTTAGTTCCATTCTGTTGCTTCTGGATCAAACCTTTTTTATACCCACAGGAGACACAATGCTTTCATACAAATATAAGAATATCTGTGAATTTCTTGGGGAAAAAAGTCATGCCATTACCAGCTTGTCACTCTGGACATGAAACATCCAGAGGTGAACGCATGGACCATTAAATCATGTGTAAACCCAGCCTTCATTTGAGTTCCAAATGATCTAAAAATAGGGCCCAGGTAAACAACATAATAACCCTTTAAGAACAGAGGTGGGATAAAGTCAAAGAGAGGGTGGGTGGGTGTGTGGTGGTTAGGGGTTTCGGGGGGTTACTCATATCAAGTGTCCCAGGATTCTACCTGAGGGCCTCCAAGGCTCCAACGGCCCCTGGCTTTGAACAATTAGAACAGAGGCTGCCATTAAGCTTTAGGCCATTATGTTGGAAATAATTGTGCGGATATCATTACTGTGTCCTATCAGAGTCTGGCATCCTGCAGCTTTGACCCTGGGAGTGTGTGTGTGTGTGTGTGTGTGTGTGTGTGTGTGTGTGTGTGTGTGTGTGTGTGTGTGTGTGTGTGTGTGTGTGTGTGCGTGCGTGCGTGTGTGTGTGTGTGTGTGTGTGTATATGCGCGCGTTGGGGGGGGCATCTGGTAATCACACACCTGACTGAGTCACCTGACTAACAGAGGGGAGTATGTAGACATGTCTGTCTGAGACTGAGGGCCCAGAGGCCCCAGGGTCAGCTAGACCATCACGGTAGACGAGTACTTCCATCCCACCGTCTTTGAGACTGCGACACGTATTTGATCCTGCAAGGTTCTCTCTCTCTTCCTCTCTCTGTGCGTGCATGTGTGCATGCACAAAGAATGACCCGTCATGTGACCTTCAGGCTGTGTTTACAGACAACATCCTACCACCGCACAGCCTTGGCCTAATTCACTGGCTCTCGAGGTGGGCCCTTACGGGTCTGTAAGTAACTCTGACAGTACTCAATATGATTCCACGTGTACAACACAGTGTAGATTGGGGGCTCGCAAAGAGAAAACAGATGATATCAAATAGGGCGTCCCGTGGCCTAGTGCATGTCAAACCTAGGGCATATTGGAATTCAAATGGTCGAGTATGATGGGTCTAAATGATAACGTTGTAACTTGTAACTGGATGAAAAGAAAAAAAGAAAACAAAACCACACAGCTATGGGACAGACACGGCTGCGATTCGTTGGTGAAACACGTCCTCGAGCCATAAGCCCATTTCAAAGTAGAGATTAAGCAACCGCAGACACTTATGTTATCACGCAGCAACGCCAGGCTGCCGTCCTCCCCGTGCCAAAGACAGACCCAAACAATCCAACGGGACGTAGTTTTTAGAGTCGTTAACGACGCCCCTGAGGTTGGGCCTTCTTAAAAAGCAGTTCCAGGAGCAGAGGCCCTTGTAGCATAGCCATCGCATGACTGACTGGTCTTGGCAGGAATGCGACCGCAGAGCCGATGCCCTGCATTGTTCTCACACGCTCTCGCAGCCAACAGACTCTCACCTGCTGAACCCGCAGCCATCGCTCATGCTGCGCTGTCAGAGACGGCCTGGGCTCTGAGAGCTGCTGTGTGTGTATGTGAGTGTCTGCGTGTCTGTGTTTGTGTCTATGCATGAGAGTGAGAGAGAGAGAGTTGTTCTGGTTCCATCACAGAGAGTAACATAATTCTCCACGCACACTGAGAGGTTAACAGGGCTGAGGAGTGAAGGTTTGGGTGTAAAAGTATAAAGCTGCTGGTAATGACTTTCCCTCGTTTGTCATAACGAGCACCTGCCGAAAAGACTTTCTACCGGTTCAATTCAGCCGACGAAATGGTGGCAATCTCCAGTTGCTTTGAAAGAAGTTTGACACATACGAGGAAATGTATTAATATGATTACAAGGTGAAATGATGCACAATATCATCACCACTCTTGGCCAGATATATCCATATATTGCATTTTTCTCCTTAACCTCTTAGACCCCAAGAACGAATTGACAAGTTGAAAACCAGGTAAACAAGGTTGTTTAACTGTGCGAAGGACGATAAGACATAACTTGTTTACTCCATTGATTAATCCACTTTAATCCTGGCTAACGTTGGCATCACTCTCCCGTAAAATGTCCAAAATAGGGGCGTGAATGTGCATTCATGCACACACAGTATTTCGGTCTATCTGAGCATATTGTGGCAATCGGCAGATTTCACAATATGATTCATTTTGGCATTTTAGCTTTGTGGCAATCCCTTAACTACATTCTACATTCTCATTTTCCTGGCTGATAGGCATAAGATAAGACATCATTTTACCACAAGAGCTGTACTGTGTCATATCACTAAGATGTTGGTCTCTCTCTGTCTGTGTGTGTCCGTCTGTCCCCCTCTCTCTCTCTCGCTCTCTGGCAGAAGAAGCTCACAGCGGAGTGTGTGTTCAGGGAGCAGTTTGAGGAGAACTGGTACAACACGTACGCATCAACGCTGTACAAACACAACGACACAGGACGATTCTACTACGTTGCCCTCAACAAGGACGGCTCACCGCGGGAAGGAGGCAGGACTAAAAAACACCAGAAACTCACCCACTTCTTACCACGGCCAGTGGAGATCGACAAGATCCCACAGGCGTACCGGGACGCCTTCCAGTACAGGTGACCAGTGGAGTCCCTGGGAGAGGTACCCCAGTCTAACGGGGCAGAGATGGAGGGCTGCAGTGGAGGCTCTTGGATGTTTGAGTCTCCTCTTGTGGCAGAACTCTGTTTCCTCTCCTCCTTCTGCCCTTCACCTCCCCCTCCTCCCTTCAGAGGTGTTTACATTTGCCCCCCTGGTCCACGTGGCAAGCCCACTCCTCCGCACAGCACAGACATAAACATTGCGTGTGTGTTTTCCTGGATACTGCCACTCCGTGTCAGGCTTCTGACCACGGATCAGAGGTGAAGTTCATCTTCAAAGGAAGAAAATGGAGAGGGGTCAGGTCCGACAGGAAAGCCGCTGACCTCAGATCTGTGGACCGCTCAGCAACCGACTTGGGACACCAAATCTGTGCCGCGGTCTCACGTTGTCTAAGGAACCACTATGAGAAGTGAACGATTGTTGTTGAGTAGCACGGACTGGGTCGCATGAATTAATGGCTGAAAGTTGGACAAACGACACAAGCTCCGGTTGCAGATCCCATGGTGCATTTGTCATGCATTGTCATGTTCAGCCATGGCAATATGCTAGTGTAGCAGAGTAGCTCCATCTGAAGCCCAAAGGCCTAACATCTCCCCTGTCAAGGGTTATTCCCTCTTGGCCTACCAGTAGATGCGTGTTTTCACACCCGGGTGGCCTGGGTTCTGATTCTCAGGCGGTACATCAGTGTCGTGATATGGTCTGATCTGGTCCCCTGGTGGGAGTGGTTAAAGGAGCTTAATGTAGCAGAGTAGCTCAGCCTGAAGCCCAAAATCCTTCTATCGACCCTAGTGACAGATAAACCCATCTTCTAATCTCATGTGGTACACTAGAATGCCATTTCAGTTCAGATTGAGAGTGCAATTCAGAAGCAAGTCAGAGCAGACATGATGACAGGTCATCGTTAAGTGTATAAAATGGGCAGTTTATGACAGTTGAGCAACTTACTAGCGACTTCAGTACACAGAGAAGTGATTGCATACAGCAGTTCCATGGAGAGAATGTCTATGAGACAACAGGAGTTCAAAAATTAGTATGGGGGATCGTGTTCACTATGCTCTTCTAAATCAAATATGGAAGAGGGCAAAACTGTGTTTGCCAGTGTATAACATTGGCAAATCTAAGAGCACTTACTGCCGTCTCATCTGATCATCATATGTAAATGAAAATGACACTAAGTAGCATCTCATTGCTGTCAGACAGAAACCTTGTAATCTCAAGATGTTACCTTTAGTATTTCCGAAATGAACGCCATCAATACAATGTGTCCTAAAGTAGAGAATTGTTTTGGCAATTGATGCCTATGACAACATGCCCAAAATAGGGATGCCAGATTAAAAGTGGTTAAGTCTGTGTTGGTTTATGAATATTTAAACAAAAGAAAATCATTGTTGATTGTATCATTGGATCCATTGGACCAAGGTTCTATTTTTCCATGAAATCTAACAGGCTTGGACGTACAAGGTTTCCACCCGACAGCGACGATCACATAGTTTAATAGTTCTATGAAATGCCGGTGTGTAAGCTTGGGGCTGACTGTGGTTTATGATAGAAGTAAATCTATTTGTGATGAACTTTGAAAGGTGGTCGACTTGTAATGTTCAGAGTGTCAGGAACATTATTAAAAAAAAGAAATGCAAGCAGCAGAGGTGTACATATGGGTGATCCTATTTATGAGATGTACAATATATTTATTTTTGACATATACAAATCTATATATAAATCTATATATTTATTTATTGCAAAGACTTTATTTTGTAATGAACTTGAAGTTATCTGAACTGTAGATTCTACTGAAATTATATAGAAAAAGCAAAGAAAAAAAGAATTGAGATGAATTTGACAATAAAATTGTCCTGCTATTGAGCGCTCATTGTGAGACTATTTTTGCTTGGGTAAAGGACCTAATGTACCTTATTAAAAACACATATGGATGATGTGATTTATGTGGATTTTTTGGTTCCACCTTCTCAGCCTCCTATCTGAAACTTGGACTTGTTTTGACAGTAAAAACTGCAGACCAAACACAGAGCCAACCACAGCCAACTAATAGGTAGGTTTATCAAGTCTAGAATAGAGTCTTTAAGTGGTTGAATGTATAAATTAATAGAACGCAAAGTGTTTAAAAAGCAATGCCCTCTGTGTGGATTTTGTCCTCATCTCTTAAAAGAACACCGAGCAGAAATGTGGCTCAAGTAATAGAGGAGATGCTTTCCCAGGGGAGAACACCCATACAATCTCATGGCAATTTGCCCTCCTAAAGCCTTTACCCGGCCTTATCGTATAGACCCTCTCTGTTCTGTCTCCAGAAGGACTTAGTCGGTCTTCATCCACCGTAGAAAATGTGATTCCTTATGCAACTGGATCCCCACCCTTAATTGGCTTTACACATCAGCACGGATTTAGAGTGCAATGATTGGTTGTCCAAGACAGGGGCCTCACAGGCTGGCCTGTAGCGTAGGACTGTCTGTGCGGGGCCCTTCGTCAACGGACAGAAACAGCTGCCTGCTCCACAGCCAGCCAGCAGGGATGTGCAGCAAACCTGGAGTGGTGGTAATCCAGGGCTAAGAGGGGATGGGATCAACATTTCAACATCTGCAATAGTTGTAATGTTTCTCCAATGGCAAATTTCTATAAGCTGTGAGAGGAGGGCTCCCCTGGGGTCAGGGAATGGAAAAGTCAAAGACATGCAGGGGGAAAACCCTGGTAGACTGAGAAATGAAAACAATACGAGGGGGGGGGGGGGGGGGGGGGGGGGGGGAGATGAAAGATTGAAGGGAGAGGGATGGTTAGACAAAAGTGGTCTTAGATCACTATCTCCGGGTGATCAGGGGTAGTGCTTCAGATGGTTAGTTCTGTGTCCAGGGGTAGTGCACTGATTCAGACAGACAAGTTATCTGATGAGAGGACACCTGTCTGATCAGCTCAGATACACAAGGGCTTGCCTAACTGTGCAACTCTGATTCTCTAATATTTAATTTCTAGGACCACACCCTTGTTTGATAAGCACTTGGTACATATTTATACAATTAACAGTTGGTTACAGGTACATAGATGACGGTGTAAATTGAGCATTAATCACACCTTTACTTCATGACCAGTTATTCAATGCAGATGGAGGTCTCAATACACAAAGTACTTAAAAAAAAAAAACACTAGGAAAAGTGCCCTTCTGGGCACAGGTCTCCACCAGGAGGATAGGAGTGTGTGATGTTCGACAAAATGTTTAGGAGTAAATGTAGTGATTTGTGTGAAATCCGTGAGAATAGAAACAATGTTTCGTTGAAATCGACCCCATGGTGGCGTTTTAACTGGCAAATATGGAGACAGTCCTATAGATCCCAAGTGAAAAATCAGTTTGCCTCCAATCTGAAAATAATCTCGACTCACTTAGCTAACATAACAGCATTAACACAAAGGCAATCTGCAATAGTTGTCATTGTCACAGATTCCCGTCCAACCCCAAAAAGAACATGCAGTGCAAATGTGGGGACAAAAAAATGAGTCTGTAAAACATGGGGTGGTCATCCTTTTGGTCACTTTATTAAATGTTAATATTAAATACTTATCAAGATAATAGCAGATCAGATTAATGGCAAATCAAGTTGGTGTATTTGCTAACATAAGAACATTCTGAGTAGGGCAGAAACGTTTCTCTACATTTATTAAGTACACCTTGTGCAAAAACAGAGACGGCAGTCCCCTAACGAGAAATGCGTGGATCTCTCCTCAAAACAGCTACACCAGTTGAAAGCATTTAGAAGCAGAGATGTGCGAAAAAAAGAATGGAAGTAACCTGGGGGAAGGGGGAGTCACAAAGCAAGCTGTGGAAGTTAGCCTGCTAACCAATGAGACAGAGCCACTTTCTCCTCCTGAATAAACGCCCACACAGAAAACAATTATTTAAATTTGTGAGTTGAAATAAAAACAAAAGAAGCATTAAAATTTGTGAGCTCTGAAATAACAAAAACAAAATAAAATCACCTGGAGTTGCTTGGGGTCTCTGGCAGCTGGCTAACTAGACTGTGCTTTGTGAAATTCAGTCTTTCGGGTGGAAGTTGGTGGGGTGGGGTCAACACAAGTGGGTCAAACGATAAACGGGACGCACAAGTGCTATGCTAGACAACACCAGACGACATGAATGAGGTTACAAAAAGTTTATAGGAACCCGGCAGGCATTTTGAACGACAACAGCATTCCATTAACATGTTGAGCGACAACTAATTAAATGCCTAAAAGCAGAATAGAAAAACAGGAGTTCAACATATCTCAAATTTGATAACTTTACACAATTATTTTTGTTTCTTCTAGGAAATTTATATAAGGCCTAAACATTTTTCACTTTTTCTTTTTTTTCCTTTTTTTTTTGGACATCGTCAATTGTCTCCCAAAAAGAGCAGGACTTCACAGCACCAATAGCTGCCCATGAACAGGTATTGGTGGAGGAATCGATCAGGGATGTCCTCTAGATCAGAGTCCAGCCATCCACAAACACTGGTCCCTCTCAGGTTTACTTTCAAACTGTATAAAAACAACTGAGTTTCACGTAAATAATCAACAAGCCCTCCTTTAAGGGGAAAACAATGCAATGCTCAACAGCATTGGGGGTAAAACCTGTTCATCATTAAATACATGAAAAATGAAGATATCGAACTTGAATAACATTAAGGCGGTATATACAATAATTTCAGATGAAATTGTTAATAAACCCCCTTCATATAAGTCTCTTTTTACATGACATTTCTGCGTCCTCCTCTCAGTGCCTGAGAGCCACATGGACTCGGGTTGGTCTCCTTCTAAGGGCTGCTGACACCCGTCTGTCCTATAAGAGGCCACAGCGGACAGCGGCCAAGTCTCAAAGGACGCCCGCCTCGGCTTGAGTGCACCACCTTCAAAACCTCACCCTCCGTTGAACGTGGAATTCCTCTGTGTGGTGCATTAAGCGGAGAGAAGGGTACCACTTGGACTGGGCCGTTGTTGAGCCTTGGTTACACAGGGATTTGGGTTGTTTGTCCCGCCTTCCAAGGGCCCCCCTACAGGCCCTTCGAGGGCCCTGGGTTCATGCCCCCGTAGGGGTTAATGCCATGTAGCTGCTGGTACAAACTCAACAGTTGTGACTGGCTGAAGCCGGAGAGGTCCACTCCTCCTAGTTGGCCATTCTGCGCGGCCATCTGTTGGAGTTGGTAGTTGATCTGGTTGGTCATGAGCTGCTGCTGCTCACGGACCTTCCTGTTGTTGAGGACCTTCTGGACGTAGACCATCAACTGACAGGAGGAGAAAAGACTTAATTTAACTAGTGTCTGAACTAGTCCAATGTTGGGCTACAAGACTGTAGCCCAACATTGGAAGCACTAAAAAGCCACTTGTGCGGGAATGTTCTCATAAAGGTGTGTTACCAATTGTTCGTGGACCTCCAACAACACAATGTCTAAGCTTGCTACAGATGCTGACTCACAGAATTTCCCAGAATTATTTGTGACTGATTTTCCAGGCAGTATTTAATATGTGGGGGTAGTTTTTCTTTTCTTCGGGGAAATGGGCGGCGTTAAAATACCTTGTATTACAAACCTCATTATCATAATATTGGTTAAGTTGGAGCCTTAAAAGGATATTCACCAGTAGCATTTTACTGCTGGCTGGTGGGCTTCACAAGAGGGGGGGGGTGGAGTTCCCTAGCTGACAGAGCTGTGGAAATGATTGACTTGAGTGAAGTATTTATTAGAAGATTAGAGTAGATTTTAAAGCATGGAAGACCACATTATTTGGACCAGTTTCTTTCCCCTTCCCATCAGGTGCCTGGCTGGCCAGGGGGAAGATACCGGTAGTTTTTCCAGATTACTTTCTAAAACCAAAAATGAAACTGAATAGATGGAAAATGTAAATTACGGGTTTACATAGTACATTCATGAACGTTCCTTAATTATTATGTCTGTTTTGAGAATGTATGATGTAGTGTCTTCATTATTGAGGTTATTGTAGTTGTCAATTTGAATTAGATGTGGAGGGGGCAGGGTGGGTGTCATGAGACATTTCCGGGAGTCCCCAGCCAAAAATCTGTTCAATAAGGACGCCAAGCAGTGGCGTTCCATGAGACGTACCGTCTGCTGCTTGCTGAGTACGTCCCTGTAGACGGCTTCACGTCTCTTCTGCTCAAGTTCAACGCTGGCCTGCCGGCCCATAGCCATGGCCTGGACCTGGCTCTCTGTTAGAGACGGGTTCTCCTTCCACTGAGGGGACAGACAGTACATTCACATCAGCTTAAAAGCAGCTTTAGAATAAGCGAAATTAAAACCATGCTAATAAATTGACCAAATCAAGAACACTAAGGCACAATCCCTGTCATCAACATTAGGGTTTTTTGCAGCTTAATGATTTTGTTTGTAGTGCATACTGCAGTCATTAGAATGCACTTTATTAGTCACAAAGTAAGGAGGAATTAAATCACTAATCATTAAACCACTAGCTGCTTTCCAGTGGAGTGTAAGGAGGTTCACCAGAAGGACACATCCCATGCAGACGAACACACTATCCCTCCTCCAGCAACCTGTACTAGCCAGCTTCCCACCTGCGACCATGAACAATGTGTCTGTCTGTAGCACCTGGGGAAGCCGGCTTCATTGACGACTTAAACCCAATGTTTAAAGTTTCTTATCCCTGTGCCACCTGCACAACCGATTTAACCCAATATAACCCTGGTTTTACAAAAAGGTTATGATATTCTAAAATGACAAAACGTCCATGTGCGACTGTGACATTACTTCAACTAAAATGACTAAAATGTGCATCTGCAGCAGTAAACGGCACTCACCACTCTGCTAATAATATCCTCGTACGACTCCCGTGGTAAAGCCTTCAAGGCGTTACTGGCTTCTAGAACCTTCTGACGACCCTGGTTTATAAGATCCTAAACACATGTAAAAGAAAACAAGATGAATTCACCACAATGAGAATGCAAGCAAGAGGAATTCACCCAAAAGACAGACAATATAAACATGACAAGTTTAGAAAACCTAGTGAAAACATGTCTACAATGTGCAAACGAGTTTTGGTCGATAGGAGAGTAATCGGTTACTTATTGCTCCTTAGTAAATTAATGTTACTTAAATTATTTAGAATCAAGAGTAATATAATGTATATTACTTTTAGCATTGCATTACCCACCCACGAAAAAAGGGAAGTACAACACAATGTGTTGAAAATAAATAAATAAATAAGGAGAGTCACCAATCAGGCAGGAATGCTAACATGGAAAAAAAAAAAAAAAAAAAAATGTAATATGCTATATATTCCATTGTTTTTTGTTTTTTACAAAGTAACTGGTTACTTAGTACGTCTTGGCAGAGCAATACCTTCATTTAATTGTTACTAGGAAAAGTAAGAATATTACGGTAATATAAGTAACTATTATTATTATTATTATTATTATTATTATTATTCTATTTTATTTTATTTTTCAAATTATAGATCAGTTATTTTAGCCTTTCTTTGAGAAATAAATCAGCATTAACAAACTTTCACCTATGACATGCCCAAATTAGGGATGCCAGGTGAGGTTAAGTTTGATAAAACCCCATGCTGTGTGTGCACACGCACACGCACACACAGAACAGAGAACTTTTTTTTTGTCACCATCTAAAAACATTCCTTCTTGGATTTCTCCTCCATTCCCCAGCATGTATAAATAGCAGCTGGCACAGCCACGGGACAACCAACTGTTCTGTAAGGGAGCAGGGGCTGGCCTGCCCTGCACCCAGACACAGCTCTAGCGGAGGGACTGCTGTCACAATTAGCAGCGGGGTCTGAGGAATGTGGGGCTCCGTGCTGCTGGGACGGGGAGGGGAGGGAGGGGTCATGTGGACCTCATTACTTACCTCCAGCTGCGCGTGGCTCATGTTGGTCAGAGCGGCCACATTGAAGGGGTTCAGGTAGCCGTGGGCACCCATGTCCATCCCGGCATGCATCATCGGGTAGTTGGTCCTCATGGTCAGACCCTGAGAGAGATGGACGACACATGGGAAAGTGGGTTTAGAGCGGATCGGACAGCCTTGTTGTTTATAAAAGCAGTATTCAAAGAAATGGAGCATAACAATACAAGAGGGGAGGAAACACTAAATGCAAATGCTAAAGAAACAAGTGAATTAATGGAGTGCATGTAAAAGAGAAATAGTTCAAACGGTGTACAGTATGTGGTTACTGTATTTTATATAACTGCACAAATTTGTCTTATTTACCCTCTAATTTGAATCACATTGAGGTTCAAATCTGACGGCACAATTACACATTGTGTAATACAAAGTGGTGTAATTGATTCGCCATGTGTTAATTAAACACGGAACAGTAATCCGTAGGACAATGCAGCATCAGTTGACACTTGACAGGACAGGGTAACAGTGAATGCATTAACTGCATCGGCCCCAAAAGTACTGCAGCTGCACCAGTCATGTTGAAATTGGCATCAAAGCCAGAATAAAAAAAATAGTTCATTTTACAAACATCCATTTATCAAACATGGAACCGTTATTTATTCCATATGACAGCAGCATCAACATGCTACAACAGCAGCATTCAGTTGCATCACCTAGCTATATTAAACTGAAAAAATAATCCACATAGTGATAGTCTGGCTGGCTAAGTGAGGCCAACTCTTCTTGTGCACAGAGGCTTTGAAATACTAAGTGGTTGTTTCACATAGGGCCCTGTTGTCAATGCTGTTGACCAAGAGGGGAGGTGTTATAAAAGATGAGGTGAGCAGTTGTTTATTTCTTGCTGGTGCATGAGCCTATTTCACTTATCTTGACGGCCAAGATGGTCACAGGGAAACTCTTCTGCAAGCTGATGGCCTTTAAATTTGCACACGCTTTGCGCAAGCAGCCAACTCTGTTGGGACCATTATCCTACAAATCCATGTCCAAACCAAACGGAGATGGCCATTTACACTATGTACCTGAAGTAAACAAGGCTTGTCCCAGTAAAGGACAGCAGGATGTCAAGTGTTTTGTGTAATTAAACCTCTTCTGCAGATGCTCCTATGTTTGCCCTGTAATCTGGACATCCGGTGTGTGTGTGCGCACGCGCAAGTGTGGCTGCAATTTCCTTTGGGTGAGGGGGTTTCTTTGGAACTGGTCAGAGAGGCAGGTGTGCAAGCCTAAACAAAATGTTTTGGAATTGGGAGAATACAAAGACTACAAGACTATTAACAGTAGAGGAGCAACTTACTACCTAAAGACAGTGTGTGTTTGTGCTGAGGATTTGGCGCGCACACAATAATTTAAGTCAGGCTCTATGAATAGCAGGCATCATAGCAGCATGGTGATAACTGGGAGGCTACATGCGATGGAGGGAGCCTCCATAGCAAAGGAAAGGCAGGGGAAAGCTGCTTAAGGCTCAGAGAGGGCAGGGGAGACAGAGTTAGCTGGAAAAATAATCATTAGTGTGAATTAGACCCTGTCCATAAGCTTATCCTCTGTCCAAATAAACCGTACTAATTACCCAGCGACTGGGAGGGGGGAGGAGGCAGAGCAGGGAAAGAAAGGTCAAGAGAGAGCTGGAGGTTGAGAGACCAACATGTTTAACTTGTACCTCTTAACCCGTTAGTGAGCAGCTAGTATGTATACCTGTTAATTTAACCCGTTAGTGAGCAGCTAGTATGTATACCTGTCATTTTAACCCGTTAGTGAGCAGCTAGTAAGTATAAGTCACATATTTTACAGTAATCTAAATTCCACAATAATTCCTTGAGATACATTGGAAAACCAAGAAGAAAGCATAAACATCGTTTCAGAAAGAAGATTTGATTCAATCCAGCCCAATCAAATGCAGCTTTTTTTCTATTCAAGTGCAACATAGTACACACACACACAGATGGCAGCCTGGCACACATGCACCTGCTTACTCAGTAGTTTGAAACGTTAGCATAGCAGCTAGCTCGCTAACCCATTCATATATGGATTAGTTTTGTTTAGCACAACATTAAAACTGCAACGCTTATTGTTAATTTGTAATGTCAATTCTGCCACAGACCTATGCGTTCTCTTGTGTGTGTGTGTGTGTGTGTGTGTGTGTGTGTGTGTGTGTGTGTGTGTGTGTGTGTGTGTGTGTGCACGCTGCACACACACACAGATTTTGATGATTATAGCGACACGACAATAATAAGCATCGGGGGTTGCAACACACGGACATCTCGAGGTAAGAACAAATAATATTACTATGAGACAGTCGGGCAGAAACTTTTGCTATTGTTTTTATACAGGAGGATACGGGAGGAGGATGAACAGCAATTTACTACACTGACCATACCGTCATTATAATGACGATGATTGGCGAACGCTATGTGTACCGTTATGAATGGAATTTACTACAGCGACCAGAATGATTAAGAATAGCGAACATTGTTTACCGTTATATGGAAACAATAAGCAACTTGGGCTACTACAGTGACCATAACGGCATAATAATGACTACAAAGGGCGTCATTATTACCGTATTTTCCGCACTATAAGGCGCACCGGATTATAAGGCGCACCGATTATAAGGCGCACCTTTTAAAACTGATTTCATATATAAGGCGCACTGATTATAAGGCGCAGAGAATAGAAGCTACTGCAGTTAACATAGAATAGAAGCTACTGGACTCAACCAATCCATATATAAGGCGCACTGGATTATAAGGCTCACTGTGGATTTTTGAGAAAATTAAAGGCTTTTATGTGCGCCTTATAGTCCGGAAAATACGGTATATTCACAATATTATCTGGAAATACTATGTGATGACAGTAGTACTTTTGTACCACTGTGTTGTTATAACTTTATACACGGGTGAAAACGGTACTAAGATGACTATGTCAATTCTAATATAAAAAGCATTTGAAAACAACTATACAATGGTGTATACAATGGTGTGTGATACTACTACTACTATAATAATTGTAATAGTAATGAAAATAGACTACTACTAATATGATAACACATGATGGCTTATAGGTAAACATGTTTCTTTCATTCAAGGTGACTAAAATATATGTGAATTTGCAGGTCCAGGTCTACAGCTCTACCATAACCAGCCAGCTGATGTGAACCACGCTGGAAGCTGAGATGGTTCCTGAACTTCCTTCTCTTGCTCCTTTTTGGACCTTCTGCAGCTTCTTTGGACAGCGTCTGAGCATGACAAGCTCAGAGACAACAGGATGAGCTGCGTTGTGTGGTTGGTAGAGAACTTTGAACAGGGGTTGACACTAACACTTGCCCGCTTGCCCGGGGCAAGTAAAAAAAAATGTCGGGCAAGTGAAGACTGCTACTTGGTTGCCCGATCGGGCAAGTGTGCGACTATAACACAATACAAGATATATTTGTCTTGGTGGTCATTGTGCTCTGTCTCTGCATCTTTCCCTGCTTTCTAGCTATCTCTCCTATCTCTCTCCCAGGTCCATTTGGTTCCAAAATATAATTTTGCTGGCATCACAGACCCCTGAGTCTGTGACCACTATGGGAAGCACTGATTTACACTGAAGTTGATTATTTACTGTAGCTGATTTTGACTTAAACAAAACATAGTCTTTGATTGCGAAAGGAAAGTTTTAAAGCACCCAAGTAGAATGTAAAATGCAAACTTGTATATTTTCGGGGGCAAGTGACCATGATCTGAGGGCAAGTAGAACCTGACTTGCAATTGCCCGATGGGCAAGTGCCTTGGAGACCTTAGTGTCAACCCCTGTTTGGAACAAAGAAACATACTCGTGGTATTGTTTTGCCAGGTATCTGTGTGCAAAGAGTGCTTTGGGAAGCACATTTGCAGTTTTCATTGACAAATGGCACTGTGCATCATCCTCCCATATAACAATAAGAGCAGTACTACGTTTACTAGTTTTATTGATTTTATTATCCTATATTTATTATTGTGTTTTTTTTTTTTTACAAAATAAATGTATTTTCTAATGGAACCCTATTGTGTCAGATCTCATATATATTGCTTTCATCTGCTACAGAGGCTAAGAAAGTAGACATTTCATTGATTTTATTATATTTTCTGAATTTGTAGACATTTCAGATTTTGTGATAAAGGTTTGGACCAAGAAAGGTAACTGCCTATGGAAGGCACAGGTGTAAGCTATCAAATGGAATTGTAATTTTGTTTCAATCTACTACAGAGGCTGGGAAATGACAGAAATGGTATTTTTTTAGCAGACGTTTTATCATAATTTCTGACTTTGGTGATTTTTCTAAAATTGTGATAATGATTTGGACCATGGTAATTTTCCATGAAAGCCAAAGGTCTGAGCATTCAAATAGTTTTGGAATTTTGTTTCTAGCTGCTTCAGAGGCTGAGATATCATTTGTTTTTACTAGACGTTGACAGTCCTGTCAAGTTTTACAGAAAAAGTCAGGTTTTAGGGGTATTTTTCCAATCGGACTTAGGTTTTTAGGGCTTTTTTCTAACCGGACTTAGGACACAATGGGTTAACCCGTTAGTGAGCAGCTAGTATGTACCTGTTAACCTGTTAAGTGAGCTGATGTTGTGTACCTGTTAACCTGTTAAGTGAGCTGATGTTGTGTACCTGTTAACCTTTAAGTGAGCTGATGTTATGTACCTGTTAACCTGTTAAGTGAGCTGATGTTGTGTACCTGTTAACCTGTTAAGTGAGCTGATGTTGTGTACCTGTTAACCTTTAAGTGAGCTGATGTTATGTACCTGTTAACCTGTTAAGTGAGCTGATGTTATGTACCTGTTACGGAGCTCAAGGTTCAATGTTTTTTTATTTGTCACACTGTATGTCAAGACATATGCAGGGATGAAATGACATTTTCAGTTCTTCCAGTGCCACAAGACCATAGACCAAAAAAGACAAACTGATAGAGTTGATATATTTAACAGTAATGAATTGATATTATGGTACCTGTTAACCTGTTCGTGAGCTGCTGTAATACCGGTCTTATTACTCACAGGTTACAGCAGCAAAAGTCTGTCTATTTTAATCTTTGGCTTTCATAATAATATCCATGAACTTTCATGCCCCCCACCCCCACGAAACTTGAAGTCATAGGCGGATTATGAAATTAAGGGCCCCTGGGCCACCACCAGCCAAAGGGCCCCCCTACACCAGGATTTTTCTGCCCGGCAAGGCGGCATGATGGTTTAGGACTTTTGGGGCTATTTTAGTGACACAAAATTAGTAAACCCATTGTTAATAAGGACCGTGTGCACCAGTATTATTCACTTTTACCCCTTTTTTAGGTGGGCCCTGAGCTTGAGCCTCTTAAGGATCACGCGTACACTCAAGCTCATGGGCCCCCCTAGCTCAGGGGCCCATGGGCCTGGGCCAAACGTGCCCGTTGGATAATCCTTCCCTGCTCGAAGTACACACACAATTGCTAGGTAACAAGTCCAGTGATTGTCATTTAATCCACCCAAAACACTTTGTAAGCGAGGATGATGTTTACAGAAATGAGCCACAAATCAACTTTGTTTACTCTCAAAAATAAGAATCCGACAAATCACGGTTCTAAAAACTGCATCCCTGTAGACCAGCGGTCGGCAACCTACGGCACGCGCGCCAACGTTGGCACGCCGGGTGGTATCGGCTGGCACGCGGCCAGTCTCTGGAAGACGTTTTTTTCCCCTTTGGTAATAAAATAAATGCATTTCTCTTGAATGTGCATTTTATAAAATAAAGTTATCTTCACTAAGGCTTCAAACCGAAATTGCGATTCATGTCATTAGCAAATCGCAACGGTCGTGAGTATTCATTAATTTAATCAATATTCAACCGGAGCGAGTCTGATCCAGTGTTGATACTTCTGCGCAATGAGCTGCGCAATCAGTGCGTATGCACAGTGCTTCTGTGCACGCATGCGGAGCAGTGGAGCAAGTTGTTTTGCTCTCAAAGCAGTAGAAAGTCGTGCTGGTAGCTGGCTGGTTGCTGGTAAACGCATGCCGTCTGTGTCTGCAGAGCCCACGGACCCCCCGTCATGTCAGCCTAACCAGACAACATCCACGCTGAAATGATTGCGTTTCGACTGGTGTGTGTGCCTTCACGTTAGCCTGCTTCTGTCTGTTGAATATTGTTAGCATATACGCTAGCTCGTAGCTTGTGTGTGTGTGTGTGTGTGTGTGTGTGTGTGTGTGTGTCGGTTGGAGCGGAATAGTTTGAGCCTTTGAGCGTGACCAGATGTCCCCGTTTCTGTGGGACAGTCACAGGGTGACCAGAAGTCCTTTTTTTGCGTGGGACAGTCTCTCATTTCAAAGACTTTTCAATCCCCCAAATTGACACCCTGTCCCACATTGTGACTGACAGACTACAGTGGTCAAATGTCCTAATAGTCCCCCTTCTGTTTTCTGTTGTAAAGTTTTCTCACTGTCTCTTTTCATGCTAGATGTGTTTTAAGCCTGTTAAAATAACAGGATAAATACATACTAACATGAAAAAATAACAAAATGATGGCTGGGCACTATTAAGACCATGTATGGAGAAATATGGCATGAGGCATTTTTAATACCAACCGTAATGTGTTGCCTCTCAAGTAATACTTATGTCCCTCAAATGAACAGTTTTGGTCACCTTAAGTCTGATTGATCAATCTATTGTGAAAGAAAAAATATCTACCGGTCTGCCTGTTCTGATAAGAAATAAAATATGGCCTAATAATGACATAACTGCAGTAAATGGCCATTGAATATGTGACAACTGTGAAAATGCATTTATTGACTATAAGGGAATTTATAGTCATTTTTTTTACTGTGGCACTCAGAGTGTCAAGGAAAAAAATCATGGCACTTCATGTCAAAAAGGTTGCCTACCCCTGCTGTAGACAGCATAAGCCAGCAGTTTTATGGTTATGACCGTATACAGAACACAGTTGTGAAGCATAACCAATTCATATTAAAAGATGCACCACAAGGTGATCTCAGCACCTGGGCATTTGGACAAGAGGCATCAAGTGACAATTATGGCACCTAATGAGTTAAGGATGTACATGTCTGCTCCAAGTCTAAGCATACACACTCATCACGATATAGGCGCCCCTTACTTCACACTCAAGTGTGATTACTGAATCTAAACGAGATTACTTGATAATCTTCAAGTTCATATTTGCATAACATTGTATTTAATTAGAAACTCTTAACCCCAAATCAATTATTCGTTTGGTAATATGGTACAAATAACGCAGACTCAGGCAGGCAAAGCAGTTTACGTTATTTTGGGCTTTGTCCTTGGAATGATATTCACATTCAGACTCGACTTGAATTCATCTTTAATTTCGTTACAGAGTTTTAAAAAGGATAATTGCGGAAGCTGTTACCAATTGCTGTTCCCGCTTTGATGTTTAGCCACACTTGTTATATGTTATTGCGTTTATTGTTTTAATCTTTTTAAATGTAAAACCATTTTATTGTCCCTTATGCAAGAAATTTCAGTAGTCTGTGTTTTGAATAGATGTACTGTCTTGTGTTTGTTCTTTGTGCGCAACTTAATTAGCTTTGGCCAATTCATCTGTGCAGAACTAAAAAGAGGGTCTCAATGTTTCTGGTCAAATAAAGGTTATTTAGACAGTGTGTGTGTGTGTGTGTGTGTGTGTGCGCGCGCGCACAAAGGTGCAGGTAGGTTTTTTTTGTGGTACCTTTTTCTCTGCCTCATACTCGGCCCAGGCTGCCTTGCGATCTTCTTCGCTCAGAGCCTCCTCTTCCTTGTGGTCTAGCAGGGAGTCATGTTCGTGGTAACACACAATCTGGTCCTTGAAGGTCTGCAGAAGCTCGGCCAGGACTAGATCCTAAAAGGGAGATGGTTGAAGCAAATATTAATGATGGGCAGACAGCAGGCTTGGACCTTCTTAGATCAGAGCCAGAGTAGTTCAATCTGACTTCAAAGGGAATATCCACAGGCCAAACACCAATATTAAATGCCTGCCATTTTCTCTGAACTTACATAATAGCGGAATTTAACAACGTTCCTCTGACTATTTGCTGAAGTCAGAGTGAAAGGTCATTTATATTGTTGAAAGATACTTAACATTTGAAGGTTTCTGATAACAGCTGTTTTTACGTTTATTAAATGGGACAATAAAATATGCATGGGGAACATGGAGACGGATGAGAGTCTGAATTGAAGACATGTATACAAAAAAAAAAGTAATCTGATGCCTTCATGCGACTCGAGTTTCCATGACAACACTGTTATTGAAAACAATACCTGAGTAAGATGTGAGTGGAGGGCCAGGCCCCGGTCACACAAACGTGGTTTAAATTACTCTCTACAGCCTGTGTTTGCTTTTCTTTGTCTTGACTTTGCTTTACATTAAATGGACCTTCGCAAATGTGGAAACGACACCGCGGCGGGGTTGCGTCGTCCCCCGCCCCGCCCCTCTCTTGCTCTCTGATTGGACAGAGACAAAACAAAATTAATCATAGATGTCGGCGGCGTGAAGAAAAAAGAGGGAACACCAACCTCTAAGAAATTAAGCAGTGATTGCAAAGCTGTGCTGCATAAACAGAAAATAAACAGCCGACCAGACGGGGGAGAAACTGGATCTCGCATGAAGGAGAGGCCAGAGCCGCCAGTAGGCCAGATGAGAGTCTATTTTTAGGCACTTCTTCTTCTTCGCCCCGAAGGAGTGAGATAAGGTGGCTGAGACAGGTAGGAGAAGCAGAAAGGGGGCTGTGGAGGTCAGCCACTCAGCCCCCATAAAGACCATGGTGCTCCGTTTGCCCGCACGCAACCACAACACCCTGCAGAAGGCTGGGGCCTGGGGACTGAGGGGTCTGATGGCTGCTAAAACAGAAACATGTGGCAAAGTATCGTGGAGTCCAATCAGGACATGGGTTGCCGTCAGGTAGAAACCTCATATAACCATATTTCAACCTTTTATGTTTTTCTTTTTTGCGAATGAATGCCCGACGTTGTCACACTAGAGTCAAAACTGTAGCAAAAATCCACTCTACATCTGTGAGCCTGGCCTTGTTGATGGTGTATTTTTTAATCAAATGGGGAAAAGAACAAAATTGTATTTTGTTAAAGTTAAAGTACTGGTGTGGATGTAATAAATGCTCAAACTATAAAAAGCATTAATGTGAACCATAATAGGTATATGCTGGAGCAATTGGACATTACAGATCGAGATTAACCGATCTGGACATACAAGGTTTCTAGACGACAGTGAAGACCAGGCCACCCTGGAACAGCCAGACGTCTTGGAGCAGCAGAGACCAGCCAGGCGCTCAAACTGCTGCTTCACTTGCTAATTAGGACATAAAAGAGCCCTGAAGAGAAGACATCCAGAGTTCTGGTCCACCAAGGTAAAGGAGAGGTCGGAGTTGGAGCAGTGTTGCATTTCATACATGCACAGAGCAGGGCTGGGGAAATTATACGTATAGAAGCACTTATTCAGAACCAACATGAAGCAGCGCATTCAAGGTGCCTAAATAATCCCCACCAGCAAGGCTCTGGGGTGGTCCAGCCCGTCTGGGGGTGGGGTCTTAGGTATCTGGAGCTGTGCTATTGTCATCCTGAAGAAGGAAGGAAAAGCCCATCACTTCACTACAGTGTTAGAGCAAGAGAGCGACAAATCACTGGGTGGGCAGACCCACCCAAATGCACTCTCCACGCATTACTCCACTTAAATGCACTCTCAGAAAGTATTTCAGAGGATGAAAATCTGGAAAAAGAATTTGTGTGTGCGTGCAGGGGGTTGGGTCCTCCTCCCTCCATCGCGGATCAAGAACTACTCCACTTTCTGGGGTCCCCTATAATCTGCCATCTTGATTCTGAACTGCACGTTGGAGAGGAAAGTGCATTTTACTGGACAAAGGTTCTGCAAATGGCCTATTAATGTAAAGCATGTTTTGGAAATCTTGGCTTTAGGTGATGGCAGAACGAGGGAGAGACGGGAGGGGGGAGCTCGTAATAAAACTACAAATCACTGAATTACTGCAGTAATTCAAATAGGCATCAAACATATATGGAATTCAAACATTGTATGAACCTCTACATTTTTTCCATTGAGAGAACAACCTATATGTTTGCCTTGTGATGTGTGTGCGTGCATGCATGCATTATAAAAATGGCTGACCTGAATCTTTAGGTAGCTCCCACATACCCAAGACAGCCCATGAACAGGACCCATGTAAGGATATTTTACAACTTGGCAAACGGCGTCCGCATGTACTTCACTATTAAGACTTTAGATGGTGCTTAACTCAAAAGGCTGCGTTGCATTTAAACACCCTCCCTCCCCTGTACTAATAGCTGCGGTTGCCGCGCCGGCAGCAGGCTTTTTGGCTGTGTTATCAGATGTTTTGGGGAGCCGAGAACACCCTCGATCATGTTAGCCCAATTTCCTGCTTCTAAACTGCAGCCTTTTGTGTTGAGCGTTTGAATGCTGCAACCAAATCTTCACTGCTTTTATTTTATTCCCCTCATTACCGCAGTAATAAACCTGAATTTAACAGAGAAAATGTTCACGAGGGGGGTATTTTGGGGGAGGGTCAATCTGCTCAGTGATGAAGAGTGCGGATAAGAGTTGAAGGACTGGAGGACGGGGGGAGAGATGGGAATGGAAAAACACTCTTCTGGATGGAACATATGCAGGTGTGGAAGAGTGTGGGTGGGCAGGTGAGTGGGTGGGGAGGAATCCCCAAACACAAGGAGAGCTAGTGGAACATGGAGAACACAGAATACACATGGCATTACACTGTAATGCCATGTGTACAATGAATGTTATTAAACGAATAATCACTGCTAACATTACATTCTTAGTGGTATGGGATCTAACAATGGTTTTGTTCACTGGGAAGAATAACGTCACAGCACCTTCATCAGAATAGCTACAGTAGGTTTCATTGCTTATCATGCCGATCTTGTCATGTCATGCCACATGCAGCGAGCCATCAGCCCCGTCCCTGATAATTTTGGTCAATATCTACAATACCTCCCATGAACCCATCCCTCAATGTAACCATGGACGTGTTGCAGGGTGGGAATGAAGACTACTGCCAGGGTTTATCTGGTTGTGACTTAAAAAAAAAAAGACAGACAGACTGCCGGGGGAAGGATGAGGACGACGCAGAACAGACACGCACAGCACACCGAGGACACACATGTCCTCGGTACAATCGAGTCAATTTTGTAACTCAATTAATTCCATAGCGTAGATGTGGGCGACCAGCACATAAAACTGGTATCAAATAGGCGTGTGTGGCCTAGTCCGTGTAAACCTGCGGGTGTCCTTGAAATTGAAAAGGGTTGGGAACCATTGGCCTAGACAACACGAGAGATAAATCAATGTGACCACATAGGCATGCCTTCTGCCAAGTGCACATACACATGCTCAAGCACACACAAACATGACTGGAGGGTGCGTGGAGGCCATCGGGGCAGCGGTAGGATCTCATGTCTGGGTTGCGCGGTCCTCCTTTATCATTAGGGGGAAATGCGCCTGCTTCCTTTGTCTCCAATTAGTTTCTCTGAAGAGCAGGGGGGGATGTCTTTAAGAGAGGGCTTTAAATAATGACCCTCCATCAGGCGGGGGAAAAAAGAAAAACAACTTTACTGAGGTCTCTTTGAACATTCAGAGGCAGAGTGGTGAGTCAGGCCAACAGATGGTCCCGGGGATGGGGGGTGGGTATGAGGGGACGGCAGGGAGCGGAGGGGCAAGACGGGACGGGAAGGACTGGGGGGGGGTACAAGGTGAGGGGACGGCAGGAAGGGGTGAGAAAGAGTGAGGTGTGGAAAGATGTCGGCTGCAGGCCATGGGGATACACAGGACTTCCAAGCAGCGGGGGGCGGTTAGTTGATTCTTTTTTTTTTTTTTTTTTTACTTGTGTGTGTTTCCCCCCTGCGTACAGATTAAAGAGATTGGGAAAGGCCGTAAAATAACATTTTACTAGGATGCGTTGACTCTGCTTGCTCATACGACCCTACAACAAACTAGGCTCCCCGTCTGAGAGGACAGGGCGACAGGGGGAGCCCAGTGAGCCGTCTGCCATGGATAAAGCTCCTTCTCTGCTTGTGTGTAGAGGATATTTGGCTCAAGGTAATGGAGGGTGTCTGACTCATCTTCTCATTATTCCAGACGGACGAAAATTCCTTCCGTAGTACAGCGCTGCCACATCACAGCTGAACGGGTCAGCTTCTCAAAAAGCCTCCTCTCCCATCATTTAATACCATGTCACATAAATGTCACCGGTCTCGTTAAAGATCATGCACATCTGAATGGGCGGTGGCTCAAACGCGGCACATCTTTCCCCTCTCAAATCTCCGGCCGAGCTGCTGCTGCTGTGCTAAAAAAGAAGTTGATTTCGCCGTCTGCGGGCTGTGCTGCGTGGCTCCCAGGACCATGACCCCAATGTCAGCGTTCCTCCTCTGTTAATGCGCACGAGAGGGAAGCAGAGATAATGATCTTTTGGACGGAAAACCGATTTTCCTCCAAGGTGCTTCGAAAGGGTTCTCGCCTGTCCATTTTTTTGGGGGGGGTGGGGGTCGCGTGGAAGCCTAACTCAGTGTTGCTTTTATCCCATTCTGTTTACAGACCTCAGCAGAGAAACCCAAGTCAAACCAAAACACAGGGAAAAACCACTTAAGATCTCCAGGATGAACTCTGGGACTGCAGAGTAGGAGGGAGGGGGAAGGACTCTTGAGAAGAGGAAGGAAAAGAGGCAAGGACACAGTGAAGAAAGTAGGAAAGTTAAAAAAGAGAGTGCAGGTTGTGTTCTAATGTGAGCACTATTTAGTAAATAGCTGTAAACAGAGGAATCCGTGCAGCTGTGTGCGGTTGGACAGCCTCTCAAAGGGCCGTGTGTTGTTCCCATTAAACCACGGGGGGCCTCAAGAGGGCCCCCAACTAGTGACACGGCACCTGCACCCAGGAGAGAAGAGGAGATTGGAAGGACGAGCTGAAAGACAACGAGGAGCGATGGAAGCCAGCAGAGGCTGCGAGGTGGAGGAGACATGCTGCTTTAAAACAACAATGTTTATCACTGCAGTTCAAAGGCACGGTGCACGCTACCCAAAGCATGTTCAGGGAAAAAAAAGGAGATTGGCATTTAAAGTGGAATTCTGGTGAAGGGAAATTGAAACAGCAATTTTACAGCGGTAATCGTTAAATGGTATTAAGCTGCCTCTGGTACGAGTTCATTACGGAACGTCTAGTTTTCATCGATGGGTTTTTATCAATTAGCCTCATGTAATAATAGTTCTTATTGATGAGAAGTGCTTTTCGCCCTCATGCTGATGTCAAAAGTGCTCACACACACCTACTCTGTATCATCACTACCTGGTGGAAACTCAGTGGTTCAAAATGATACACATACACAGATGACCGCAATGATACACATGAATGAATGCACACCACACACCTTAGGCAGCACGGGTGTGGCGGTGGCCTTCTTGCTCTTTGTGGAAGGGTCGTCCAGCTGGTCTGGTGTAAAGTTGTAGAGCTCCGCCAGCTCGCTCATGGTGAAGTGTCTCTCGATCTGCTGTTGGTCCACCACACGGAACGACAACGACTGCTTGGTCACCTGCCGGTCATAGATCTTCTCCTCCATAGTTCCCTGCCGGAAAGACAGTGATCCGTTAAAGCAGTGTTCCTCTCAAACTAACATTTCATGGATTTAGACGGGGAACACCACAAGTTAGCCAAGTGGTAGGACTAGAGCGATGCCTGTGTTTGGATGTCAGAGCAGGGCTAGATTAATATGTGGAGTGGACACTAGGGTGATAGGGGAGAGCCCGGGTAGAGGCTTTGGTGCTGGTTCTGTCAACCGTAACGTGCGTCTTGAATTTGCAGTCGGTGGGGCGAATGGTTCTCGAGTGGACTACACATGCAGACAGAAAGACACATTTATAGATACATGTCTGGCATTTATCTATAAAAAAAAATCCCATCATCGCACAAAACTGCTACCCTAACCCAGAGCCTAGTCCCAGGCCTAAAAGGGGTAATGAGTCAAATATATCCTGAATATCCAATAGATCCTGAACAAAAATAATAAAAAAAGCATGTCATTGTTTACTTACAGATGAAAAGAACGCTTGCAACGGTCAGATTAGTAGCATGTTAAAATGGCTAGTGTTACAAAGGATACTGGTGTATGACTGCTCACCTGTGCCAGGAACCTGTAGACGAACACAGTCTTGATTTGGCCGAAGCGGTAAACCCTGAAGATACTCTGGATGTCGAAGGACGGGTTCCAGGAAGCATCAAAGATTATGACCCTGTTAGCAGCCACCAGGTTGATGCCCAGAGACCCGGCTCTGGTGGAGATGAGGAACAGACGACCCCTGAGGGAGATGGGAGGGAGAAGAGGGCTGTTAACGATAAGATAAGCAAATCTCTACATCATTCGTGTTGAGCATTAGGCCTTTGCATCTCTCTCGAGAACTGCACGACTCAATCAACTTTACAAACTCCAGAGAGCGGCAGTGTGGTTATTAGGCTTCAACTGTAATATCTCACATCCTTAGTAATGTGGTAATGGGTAGAGCATTGGCTATAGCAAGGCCACACTGACGGGGGTTATAGAAGCTGGTGGGGAATGCATCCCTGATTTGCATCTTTTGAGGGGTACCAGCCCTTCCTATGGCCAGCTTTGTGTACCCCATAGCAATGAGTTAATTGGCTGAGCAATGTGCCCATTGAGGACAAAAAGTGAGGACAGGAAAGTGAGGACACCAAAAGTGATTTTCTGGAATGAGATAATGCATGTCAATAAGAACACTTCTCACTGCACACGGGTGTCATCACCAACTGCACCACATGGAAATCAGAGTACCGTAATTTCCGGACTATAAGCCGCTACTTTTTTCACATGGTTTTGACCTTACGGCTTATACAACGGTGCGGCCAATCTATGGATTTTCCAGGTTCCAGGTGGGCTCCGCAGACTAAATGATAGAAAGTTGGTTAACCAGATGTAAATCTTTGATAGCGTAAAAATGTTTACACTCTCAAGAGTTAGGATATTCACCTTCTAAATTAGCACCACATAATAAGTCATAAGTCATGTTGGTCTAATTTTGATGTTTTGCCTCTTTTGTTTGTGAAAATCCATCCTGGAATAGTGAACAAAACCAAAAGAAATCTTTAGTTTTGGGGTCTGTGGGTTGAAGATGTTAAATTAAATTGTGAAAAAGTTGAAAACCACTGCTCTAACATGAAGCTTATTGCCTGGTGTGGCTTATAGTCAGGTGCGGCTTATACAAGGGAAAAACAACAACAGTATTTTGCCCCAGATTTAGCTGGTGCGGCTTATATTCAGGTGCGGCTAATAATCCGGAAATTACGGTAAAAAAAGAAAAGGTTGAGGGTGGTGCACGGTACCTGGTGTTGCTCTGGTCATTGAATTCCTCTGCCCATTTTTTCCTGGTGGGGGCAGCCGTGGAGCCATCCAGGCGATAGTAGTCGATGTTCCTGAACCACTTGCCATCACCTTTCCACGAGAAAAACAAGAGCAAAAATGATGCAGTTGTTCACCAACACCACCATCAATTCACAACAAAAATGCTTCTCGGCACTCTTCCAAAATTATTGTCAGTTTCTGTTTTTTCCCTTTCCTTTTTTTGGAGGGGGACTAGTTTCTCTGCCGTGAGTGAATACCAGTACCCCCCGCCCCACGCTGCCAGCCATCATAACTAACATTTCTGTATGTTTCCAATTACAGCACTGTGATCTTTTCATTACAAATTGCAAACCCTTAAGCAAACATTTTTTGCAGAATAAAAAAAAAGTCATGGTCTAATCATTTTCGAAAAGAAAGCAAAAGCAGCTGGTGAATTTTAATTAGGAACATGACCTTATGCCAGAGGCTGTGTGTGCGCGCGCATGCCAGTGTGCACTAGTATGCATGTTGAATGTGGGCCTGTCTTACGAGTGTGACACCTACGTCTACATATGAAAGTACTTGAGCGCTCTCTTTTATACCTCACACATGGTTTAGTAAGTTCAAAGACTACGGTGTAAAACCGCAAGAATGAGCCTTAAGACACAACTTTAAGTTCAACATCAGCTACAAGCTCCATCCAACTCAGGGCTGGGATTATAATATTTAACACTGATTGGTGATTTTAGCAACTTTTCACATCATAATATGGGGTGCGGAGGGTTAAATGTAGGCCCCATAACGCAGTGGTGGTAACTAAGCAAATAAGTACATTTACTCTCAAATGGTGCAAGTGTGTGCATTTGATTATGTTAATTGAGTACAGTATTATCATTTTACCACTGACTTTTTAACCACATATTAGTGGTTACTTTGCAGATTGACATTACTACAAAAACAAACAATCACATGTTATACTGTTGGTATTTCATATTTGCAAGCTCATCAGATTTAGGCTGTAAATCATCTATTAAAAAACAAAACAAAAGTTAGAACATTATGAAAGATCTGATTCCTTGTACTTTAAGCATGTACTTTTACTCAAGTTACACTTTAATGAATTTTACGCAATAAGCAAATCGTACTTCTTCCACCACTGCAGGCCCATAAAGGAACCCCACAATGTCCTTATGGTTGGCAGACCGCAGTTTGGAGGGAGTCACTGGGAACCTTCCTGGGTAATGAAGGCCATATTCCATCATCCACCTACCTTTGTATGGAGACTCTTTGCCCTCCTCTTTAGCCCTTCCAGCCAACTCCAGGAAGTCTTCAATCAGGTCCAGAGAGATCAGAGACTGGCTGAACACCAGCCTGAGGGTGGTAAGGGGTAGAAAATAGAAAAAACAGGGTCATTTAGTTGTACAGGGGGGGCGCGAGAGAGAGAGAGAGAGAGAGAGAGAGAGAGAGAGAGAGAGAGAGAGAGAGAGAGAGAGAGAGAGAGAGAGAGAGAGAGAGAGAGAGAGAGAGAGAGAGAGAGAGAGAGAGAGAGAGAGAGAGAGAGAGAGAGAGAGAGAGAGAGAGAGAGAGAGAGAGAGAGAGAGAGAGAGAGAGAGAGAGAGAGAGAGAGTCTTGGGGGAATATTGATATGAGACTACAATGTGATTGCTTTTGATTAATTACATTGCTTCAAATTTTGATAGGAGAGGAGTTTAAATCAGACGTGCAAACTGATTGAGGGCAAAAAAGGTGAGTGTTTGGGGGACAAAATTTGAGGTTTTCAGGGTTACCAAAGGGTTGGAGGACACTATGATTATACTACACTAAAGAGTCATCATAGTGAGAAAGATATTAAAAGTTATAGTGATATCATGAGCCGATATGCATTTAAGTCACATCAGTAATACAGTAATCTAACTTCCAACACAATAATTACTTGAGATACATTGGAAAATCAAGAAGAAAGAGGCATCAACATCATTTCAGAGAAAAAAAAGATACATTTGATTGAATCAAACCCAAGCAAATGCAGCTTTTTTTCTATTCAAGTGCAACATGTACTGTAGTAGCATGCTACTGTACATGGAAGGTACTGTGTGAAGTGCAACATGTACTGTAGTAGCATGCTACTGTACATGGAAGGTACTGTGTGAACACACACACACGACTCTGTCGATACTCTTAAGAGATCAATACCAGCGACCAATTCTCATGAAGAATAAAACAAAAATTGTTATTAACAGATGTTTTTCACTCTTACACTTTGTCGTCGACCTCCTCTGCCATACGTAGGATCTCAAACAGCAACACCATCTTGCCAGAATGGTCCAGGATCTCGGAGTCAGAGTCTTTAACAAACTCCTTGTGCCAATCTGGACTGGGAGCGGAACCCTCACCAGAAGCAGGTGCTGTTTGGGGCAATACAAAAACACTTATTTGGCCAGTTATCATTTAAAAACATGTACACACACACAAATCAACTTCTAAACCTTCCCTTGGTGCCATTTTCAGCTTGTCACATTTGTTTTTGAAATTAGCAAAAACACCTTCCAGTTCCAATCTCATTCATGGGAAGAGAACAGAGGAGTGACACACCGTCAGTTGTATGAATGTATTCTTAAGCTAAACTGCAAGGCAATACAAGATGTGTAAATTCAGTGACACACTCAATATTCACAAGTACCATGACTGTTTGAAAGTTTGGACATACTGTTCCACCAACAATATTCATTCATGGAAGAACTTCTATGGAGTGCCACTACCGACAGAAAACAATCATTGTTTGTGGATTCTTTAATGTGTCCTTCATTAACAGTTTAAAGTACCTACCTTCCTCTACGGGCTCGGCCCGGTTGCGGCTGGATGGGTCTCCCCCACGGGAGCTTGTGTTCCACTCCTTTATCACCTCCAGGTCATCGCTGTTCGAGCCATCACTATCCTTCTTCTTCTTTCTCCCCTTCTTTCTAAGAATTTAGAAAGCCAAAAATGGTTAAGGACGTCTGTAGATTTTGTGATGATATAAGCTACAAAAACTATTAAAAAGAGCTTGTGACCAACAACAATCGATTGATTTTTTTTTTCTCTATTTATTTCCTCCATTTCCTATAAATTAAAGGTTTTGGCCAAACAAGGGTTGGCTTGACAGTGACGACAGTACAAAGGACAGTGTTTGTGTGGGTGAGAGTTTCGGTGACATTGTTGTTTCATACTTCTTAGACTTTTCGTCTTCAGAAGTCATACTCATGGAGGACTCCTCTGTCTCTGAGGCGATGAATTCGTCCATACTGTCCTCATCGAAGTACCCCTGAGAAACAGCACAACAATGTGATGATGATGTCTGAGGTTTTAATCCAACTAATCCATTCTCGATAATCTTGTACACCTGCTATGGCAACTTGTAACAGGTCTACATGCAATGATTACGACTTCATCACAAAATGTGAAAACAAAACTAAAAAACTATATGAATTAAGAGTCACCTTGTTTTCTTTACTGATGTAGTCTAGCTGAAGGCACCAGGGATGTGTCCAGATTCTGCTCAGTATCTGGAAGTCCTGGAACAGTTTGGTTCCTGCACCCCTTCTGACCCCTTCCTGACCCACACCTGGACACAGAGAGAGAGAGAGTGAAAGTGAGATGGAGAAAGTTTTTTTTTTTTTGAGTGAACAGTTTTTTTTTTGAGTGAACAGTTATTATTATTTTTTTGATGTGTAATTGTCCTTATACAACTGTATAACTGCACCACTTTTTTAGCCTAGGGGGGAATTGGTTGTTTTGTTTGTGTGTATGACCATATGAAAAATCAAAAATAGTCTTGTTTTACATATGACACATGGCAACAAATGGAACCAAATCAACCTGTATACACCTGTAAAGCCCTAATGTGACAAAGAATGACCGGAACTCCTTGGGTCCAAATGTTTGCAAGGAGTTGCATGGTGTGATTTGGTTCATTGAATTTGATGTGTTGTCCAGGTGCCCCATAAAGGAATTGGACTGTTAAGAGGTAACCTTTAAGGAACTGTAATGAATCCTTAAAATGAAAAAGAAAAAAAAAGAGCCAAACCCTATTAATTACTGGTACCTAAAGCTCAGAATCAATGCATTCCCATTTATTCCCATATGAAGAAATAGCCATACTAAAATTAAGGAGTTGTCTGTCCGAATGAATGTCTGAAACACAAATATCTCCGCGATGGCTCCAGCCATCGCTGTAAGTTTTCACACAGCCGTTCACCATAATGTCATGAAGAGACTGACGGAGCCCTTTTGCCAAATTAACACACCATTGATTTATAATGAATTTATTTGTGCGTCCCATTAGCTTTATATGCGGGAAGCGACACGCCCCCTATCACACACGTCACACCGACCCAACATGGAATTATCATTGCGCATGGAGATGAGTGAGACGCTAGCGCAATGGAGACGAGTGAGACGCAAGCACAATGACTACAACGAATCGCCGACCCTCCCTCAACGCCTTGCATTGCCTGCTCTGCTGCTCCGTCAATGAAGAAAATAAAACATAACCTCGACACGCGGCGTGTCGGCTGCTTTAGCCTACTCGCCACGGTGTTTGAGGAGCAGTAGGACGCGCCCATGCTACGGGAAGGGAGCGACAGCTACGAACGGTCCGATCGACAGAAGAACTTAGCGTTCCATCACCATTGAAGACAGCATTGCCTAACGGACGTATTTACAAACTGGGACGGAGATCCACCTTTGCAGAACGACATGGGTTCTGAGCTACCATCATCCACTTAGCCACATCCAGCCTCTGCCGCTGCTGCCCAATGTCCATGTTACACCCTGCTAGCAGCCAAAGCTACCATCATCCACTTAGCCACATCCAGCCTCTGCCGCTGCTGCCCAATGTCCATGTTACACCCTGCTAGCAGTCAAAGCTACCATCATCCACTTAGAAACATCCAGCCTCTGCCGCTGCTGCCCAATGTCCATATTCCAACACTACCCACTGCAAAGTGCAAACACGATCGTATTTCACTCTTTTTCGAACAATGCCTATCACACACGTGTTGTGTTGTCTACTAATAAACTGTATGTTCGACTACGCGTCTGTCCCTATTCAGGGCAGGCTGCACGAACAGCGCTCGAGCGCTCAGTTTCTGACCCCCCAATGTCGCACGTATGACTCTACATGCCATTGATGTCGCAACGTTGACTCTGCATGCCCTTGAACGGCCAGAGTGTTACAGACAGCAGACAGAGTTGCGACAACTCCATAGACATGTACAGGCAGTTCGCCATCATGGCGCACACAAAAAAGAAACATCGTTTCTTTTTTTCTATGCGTGTGTGTGTGTGCGCACGTGTCGACTCTACACTAACACCGTGGTTTTCAACCAGTGATCTAGGGACCACCAGTGGTCCCTGAGAGCATTCCAAGTGGTCCCCATGCTAAATGATGGAAAGTTGGTTAACTAGATATCGCACATCATGCCACAAAGAAGTTAAGAACACAGCATACCTTCGGCTGGTACGCAACACCAAAGATTAACATTCAGTCATGAAACACAACCAGGTAATCATAACAGGTTCTGACAACTTATGTTTGTGGAAGATTCAAATAAATAGAGATGAACACTTGGAACAATACTTCATGATGTCCACAGAAACAACCATTTTTATGCAACAACATTATTTATCACCATTTTTCTGTACGCCTTGCTTTGCCACAACTGATTTATCATTTCCCATGTTACAATATACATTAAAACAATTGTTCCTCAGCCCACTTACATTATTGGAATGATTAGTACATCACATTACCCACCCTTTGCATGATTTGGACTTCACATATTAAACGGGTAAGGTCCTATTCCCGTATGAAGAAATAGCCAGTCACCCATCAAAGTTTATTTTTGAACTCTTTGAAATGGTCTGGATGTTTAAACGACCAGCTTTGACGTGTTGCCTTCCATTTGCCAAACACAACTGCCCCAGCTGTATTTACTGGCACTGGTTTAAATCCAAAATATCACAATATTTCACCCTCTCTTTATCACCCAGTTGGGCAATGATTGTCATCTCTCATATCTCAAATACCAGACAGGAAAGTTGTCCACTCTTTCCAAAATAATTATGCTCCAGATGATGCTCGTCGTCACATGGAATGCAACTATTAACACTGTTCTCCATTTTGCGTGTATACGGATTAAGATTAGGCTATAAGATAACTTTTCGCAATTCTCAGCACCAGCGGTGGTTGGCATATATAGAGAAAGAAAGTTTTACTGCATACTGTGCTACAATATTTTCAAATTATATACAAAGTTTGATAGTTTCAAATGAGTCAAGACCATTTGGCTTGCAATATTTTGAGGCCAGGATGGAATATGAGGAGGAAAAAAATCCACATGACTATGGATGTGTACTAGGGCTTTAACCAAAAAATCGATACATCGATGCATCGATTTGCATAACACGTGTCGACTCCAAAAAGCCCGAGTCGATAAGTTGTTTTTTTTCCCTTCCTCCGAAGGAAAGGAGGAAAGAGGAGGAATTAAACATTTACCTTTGTTTTCCCCTTTTTTCTTTTTCTATATGTGCGACGCGTGTGTATATAATTCAAATGTAATATTGGTTACTGTCACTCACGGACAGAAGTCTCCTTTGAAGTTTCCTTTGCAACTCTATCGGAGTTAAGCTTTAAAGCTGCATGCACAGCGGGCTCTTGCGCTCTGGGCGCGCGGCGTTCCACTGATCATTACGTACATACACGGATCAGATCGAACAGCAAACAGTGTCAGAGGAATACAGAACTTCATCAACCAACACCTCTACGTGCTACAGTTTCGCATTAGGCTACCGCACGGGACGCATGCTTCTGTCTGCGTCATCTCTCTATATAATTCTAGGAATGTGTGTCTGTTACCTGCGCAAATGCACTGTGCAATGAGGATCACCCACACATGCCACGATGCATGGACAGCCTCGATGAACCTCGCGTAGCACAGCCCTGTCATCCAGCACCAATGTGCGCTACTTACAAACACCTAACATTATACCAATCATTTTAATTTAATAGATTTGCAACAAAAGCTCATCACCGCGCAGATCACGTCACACGGACACACATTTATTTGTGGTCACAGTTTGTCGTGCAACACGGAATCGCCCTCACCACCTCCCTTTGCGTTCTCTCTCCTCGCTGTTCCGACTGCCACACGGCCACGGTGCGAGGACACAACACGCGCTAATACGCTCACCTACAACTTATTTCTACTACCATTGAAATCTACACGTCTGGATTCATTGCGCACGGCGGCCAAGGCATCCACTTCTCTCCAAACTTTTACACGGAAAAGTTAGGGGACCACAGTACAGTGCTTAGCCGTTAGCCATAGCTCACATCAGCTGGATTACTTTTCATTGAACGGGAGCGCTCGAGACACAGCTGTGACTCAATCATGTCTTCCACACAGCCAACCCCGTCTCCAGCGTACGCGCTACTACGTTCACATACGAGGCTACGACTCATTTCTTCTACCACTAAAATCTACACGTCTGGATATTCATTACGCACGGCGGCCACGGCATCCACTTCTCTCCAAACTTTTACACGGAGAAGTTAGGGGACCCAATACAGTGATTACCCATAGCCGGCCAACCCCGTCTCCAGCCTAGGGTTGCTCAGTGCGTGCACCAAATACACAAGTGTGAATAAACAAACGGCGACCACAAAATGCCCCAAATACACCAGCTATACATGAAACGACAACAGGGCACACCAGTCCGTTTAGGGCGCATTTCCGAACACCCAAAAATAGCCAGTCTACAACCTCACATCATCGGTTGCTAAAGCCACGCATTTCCCCAGCCAGAGTTTAAAAAATCCACATTGTGCACTGTGCACACAATCTGCCCTAGCCTTTCATCTGTGCGACTCAAAAAATATTTTTGGGAGTAGCCTACCAGGCTGTGTGACTGAGCATAGACTACTTCATATGTAGGTATGTAGGCCTATAGGTCTATAACATTACTTTTGTGCCCAAGTTCAACCCAACTTTCCAGCATCAACAATTCCCTCCCAATCAATGTCATCTATACATCATTTCCAGATCATATATTTCACAACGGGTATAGGACTAGTTCTCATTAATTTAGTGAATGAATCATAAAAGAAAAGCGGCGCGATGGTGGTGTTGAAGGAGGCGGCGGCTACATGTAAATGGATCGTATTCTGCGTTATAACGTGTGGGCTGCTGCGTATTGATAATGTTATGTGTTTTTATGGCTGGCCTGGGAGTGGACGATGTGCAGCTGTGAAAGCAATATTGGCTTTCATATTAAGCTTGCCACATGCGCCATGCGTAGCCTCGCGATGTGTTTTGTATAAGCACTGCGCCGGCATATAGCGGCACCATTCCCCCCCCCCCCCCCCCCCCCCCCCCCCCCCCCCCCCGGGGAACCACCACGACGGACCCCCCCCCCCCCGCGCGCCATAAAACGATAAATCGATACAACTTCGACTTGACTGTCTGACAAGTCGACTTGAAAAAATCTCAAGTCGTTAATGCCCTAATGTGTACTGATTTGTGTGAAAGTCAAATCTGTTATAGCACCACCTTGACTTGTAAATATTTCAGTAGTATTTATACTGTCTAGTAAGCATTTAGTGCAGAATTTCACAGAAATTACACAATGTGTTCACGATTTGCAGCATTTTGTTCTAAACTGAGCACTTGGCTTCCAAGTTTGGAAGCCAATTTCACCCAATCAGGATAGAGTATGAAAACTCTGAAAGACTTGTTTCGTTTAATGGCTACTGACTGTGTATACGAATGGGCATGATGTTTGGACAAAATCTTTAGGTGTATAGTCCAAAAATGTGTTTTGCAAAAAGAGGCCTCCTGGTGTCACTATAAGAGGCCAATGTGAAAGATTTGGGGCAGATGTTCAGCTTTGGCATCCAGGGAGTGTGCACGCATAATGTGCGCAGTGGGGGGTGGGGTCTTACCTGTGAAGTGGTCCAAGTAGTATCGGTAGAGTTTACACTGGATTGGTGTCACCCTCACCGACAGCACATACTCGTGTTTGGGAGGCAGGAACTTTGTCAGCGCAGTGTAATCTTTCCTCTGCGCAAACAAAATGGAAAAAAAGAGACACAATGAGAGACAATCCCTAGTCTGGAGAGTCCCAGACCACCAATTATCCAATGTCTTGAACAATACCTTTAACTTAATTATGGATTCAATTTAAAAAATGAAAACATAATTTGACTCCAAAGTCAATATTCTGGTAAAACTATCACAGAAAATAGCAGATCGACAAGCTCAACGTGTCAACATGATTCCCGTTGGGTTTGTTATGAAGTAACAGCTTATTTCTAAGTCCTATTCAGAATCCTACTTATTGTTATTGTTTGAAGAAACTAAAATAATTTCAACTCTTCATCTGTAATAACATGCCCAATATAGGGGCAAACACACATCATCCATAATGTACTTGTAATGTCAATGTAATGTAATGTAATGTCTATTTTCTGTGTTACCTGGACACAGCCGTTCAGCATCTCGAACAGGATGTGGGCTCTCTTCTTCATGACCCGCACATCTTGCGCAGTCGAATCGGCACACTGGCCATTCTGGATGGGGTTGATGAAACGATTCCTGAACTCCTTTACAGAACCCAGCAGGTTTTCCTTGATGAAGTTTACCATGCAGTGATCTGAACAGGGAGAGAATTGAATTTATTTTTTTCACTTGACTCACATTGTAACCCATTTAGATCTGACACTATATTCTACAACAGCGCTACTCCACCCACGGCCCGCCATGCATGCCTGTGCAGTCTGAAATGCCCATAGCAATAAATTGAATAAAATACATTGGTTGACTGGATTGAAAGTCATTTCTAGCATGTCTAACCACAACAGTGGGGTGATCATAGGCTGTTTTATTACAAGTCCACAAGCACTGATTCTAATTTGCTTGCGGCATTGAGACTCACACTCAATCAGGTTGTTCTGCAGAGGCGTTCCAGTCAGGACGATTCTCCTACGGGTCTTGATGGAGTTCATGGCTTTGGACACGGCAGATGCCTCATTCTTCAGGATGTGTCCCTCGTCACAGATCACAAAGTCAGGACCTGGGGACAACCACAGGTGCAGGGTGCAGGGTTTATTTGTGACATTCATAGACAAGATAGTTCAGTGTAAGTACGGTAAGTACAATCAATAGGAAGAAATATGTATATTATAGGGACCGAAGTATAAGTGAGTATTAATTTTGGCAAGGATCAACAAAGGGAACAACATCCAATGGTGATGTAATTAAGAGATAAATATTGTCAAAAGTATGCCATTATCTCCTGGAGGTGTCAGGGTACTCGCTCTCCGCACGCTCGGCTAATGCACACAACTCACAACTCATGTGCGCAACTCACAGGTTTGTACTCTAGCGAGTGCTGATCTAGTTTAAGAACGATTTCATTTATTAGTTACCACCTGCTGCTCCCCGAATACAATGCTTTGCTATGTGTCCGTACCTGGATCCACTAGAGTCTTTTGGAAGGCTTCCTTCAGTTTCTTGCTCTTGATGTTCCTGCCCTGGGTGAGGTTGCGGTACATCTCATAACCGATGATCATGATGCCTCCGTCCTCCTGCCAGCGCTGTAGGACGTATGCCCTCTCCTGAGGTCTCTTCACCGTGGCCAGCTCCGTCACCTGACAAACACACAACACACGTTAAACACATCCGCAAGATCTGATGCATAACAGGCTGGTGGAGCCAGACCGACGCTATTAAGAGTTGTCATCAGGCCTGCAAATTGAAGCCCAGCACCAACACATCAGGCCCAAAGCCCGGCCCTAAAATGTCAGGTTTGGGCGGAATTTGAGCACTCTACACAGCGTAAAAGTGAAAATGTCAGCACCATCTTCATCCAGAAATGTCTGTGTTAATGAATGAATGTCTGAAGCAGGCGTAACTCCATGCTGCCTGCACCAATCGCTGTGAATTTTCACACGGCCGTTCACCATAACATTAGGAAGAGAGTGACAAAGCCCTTTTTTTCAATTCAACACATCCTTGATAAATAATGCATTTATTTCTGCATTAAAACTGCCCCCGCCCTACAAGCTCCTCGCATTGCCCGCGATCAGTGATTACAGCAGCTCAGACCCAATGCATATCTTCCACTTTGAATTCCATGGCCACGGCCGCCACGTACATTGTGTTGTGAGTGACTAAAGAAAAAAAAACATAGCATCGATTATCTGTCTCGCAACGGGTCGTTGTGAGTGACTACAGAAAAAAAAAAAAAAAACACATCTATCTCGCAACGGGTCAGATCGTTGTTCCACAGCAGAGATGTGCAACTACGCATGTTTCCCTCCGAGTCCACAGTAATGGCTTAAAACAGTGGTTTTCAACCAGTGGTCTGGGCACCAACAGTGATCCTTGAGAGGATTCCAGCTGGTCCTCAGGCTAAATGATGGAAAGTTAGTTAACCAAATGTAGACCTAACTGTTGAGGTCCTTGAGAGGATTCCAGGTGGTCCCCACCCCCCAGGCTAAATGATGGAAAGTTGGTTAAACAGATGTACTTGTTTAATTTAAGAGCTTCAAAATGAAACCAAATGCACCCGTTTACACTATCAAGAGTTAAAGATTTATCAACACGTTCCTGGCCACCCTTACTTTGCCATAACTGTTTTTCCCCCATTCCTCCATGATCAACTATACTCACAATTACATTAAAGCAATCAGATACTTACATGATCATTGGTATAATGATTCATCTATTAATTCACTTACCCACACTCTTATGATCTATTTATTCACTTTACACTGTACATCATTTGGTGTTCATATATTCACCGGTAAGGTCCTAGTAATAGATAAATACACACAAAGATAAACAGAACTATTATTTTTATCATGATAAAATAATTCAATATATATATTTTTTTCATGGAGCCCTATGCCCGACCAGGCCCTGCTGATCTGCATACAATTTAGGCCCGAGCCTAAAGGTTTTGCATGACATTATAGGCAATAACAGAATTGGCCGATGTTTCTTCCATCATGTGCCCCATGGCAAATAAAAAAAAAAACACAGGTAAAGGGATCAGAACACACCTCTAGGCTCTCTTCATCCTTCATGCCTTCCTGCCATTTCTCAAACTCGTTGAGCCAGTTGAGGACGGTGTTGAGAGGTGCCACCACCAACGCTGTGCTGAAGTTCAGCTTCTCACACAGCAGCAGAGTATGGAGGAACGTCACCACCTACAGGTCAAACACAGAACTGCAGTCAATCATGTGAAGAGAATTAAAAGACTGCTAGTTATGGTTTGGCTTTAAATAAAATATTTTTTTTGTTCGTGTATTTAGGCGGTTTATTAGTTTAGACAGAACAAGTTATTCAGATTCCATTTAATCAAGCTTTCACACACATATATTGCATCCGGTGACACCGCCCCTATTAAAAGAAGGTGAGAAACATTGTACATGCAGGCTTATCCCCAGCTGCATGCAACCCAATAGGCTTGGGTTGCATGTGACTGTGGTCAGGAGGTAGAGCAGGTCATCCAATGATCTCCACATTGCGGTTTGAATCCCATTTACGTCGAAATATCCTTGGACAAGACACTAAACCCCAAGTTGCTCCCAATGTGCTGGTTGTGACTTGCATGGTTTTCTCCGCAGCCGGTGCATGAAGGTATGTGTCGATGGGTTGAGTGTAAAGCACCATGTAAAGCGCCTTGGATAAAGGCGCTAGCTATATATATATATATAAAAATGCACCATTTACCATTTAGGATTGACAGGGACAGCGTACCTGCAGTGTTTTCCCAAGACCCATACAGTGGGCCAGGATGCAGCCAGAGCCTGCAGACTTCTCAGTCTTCTTCACAGACTCGCAGCAGCAGTCCCACATGAACTGCACCCCTAGAACCACAAACACAGGCCTGTTCTATTACACCAACTGTTTTCACCCCCAGTACAAAGTGCAATAATTTGACGACTCAAGTCGCCAAGGATTGCAACAAACTTTTTATTCCACTTGAAAGGTACGATTCTAGCCCACAATACATGTTATTGTTCACTATGCATTTCAGTATCAGTTTTAAACAAAAATGTAACATGACGGAGGGGACCATACCGTCAACCTGATGAGGTTTGAGTTTAGTGACCAGGTTCGTGTGCACTTGCACCAGCGGCTCCTTCGTCTCCTCGTCTTCATCCAGGATCAGCTTGGTGGTGATGGGACAAGTCACTGCAGAGTGCTCCTCCACCACTATAACCTGAGGGGGCCACCACACAACTTCATTAAGGCACATTTGCTGCATTCAAATTTTAGGGATGTTCCAATGCCACTTTTTTATTTACAATCCCGATACCACAATTTATGTGTTAGCCAATACCAAATACCGATACCAAATCGAAAAATATATACAATATGGGGGGAAAAAAAGACATATGAAGTCCACTGACAGGGAATAGCAGACTCCTCATTTATATGTGCACTTAGGCAACTCCAAAGCAAGCTCCACCCATGTCGGATCTGTGGTTAGACGAACATATTTGCCAATATATGGCCTGATAATGAAAAATAAGGGCCGATACTGATACTGATTTTCCGAGTCCCATACAGTGTTTTCCGATACCAATATGACAAAAAAGGGCAAAACAAGAGCCGATCCAATATTTTTCCCGAAACAAACAAACAGTGGCGGGACATCCCAACATTATATCCCCACATTAAAATACAATCACAGAACCAATCATTTTTGATTAACCATTAAAATGATCGAATGTGACAGACCACTAAATTCAGTTTCATGCATGACATTTTATGACCAAAGCAAGCAAAGCAAATGTTGAGACATTTTAACAGTGTATGGGGAAATGATACAATATGATAATGTGTCAAACCTTAAATTGATGCTTGGCACATCACCATATATTAAAGTTTGGTCAATGAATATGGTGAGAATATTTTTGCAGTTTTTTTCTGTCCGACCTCTCTCAGTTTTTTCCTCAGCTCCTCTCGCTCTGCAATGCGTGCCCTCCTGTCCTCCTCTTCTTTCAGAGCATCCCTGGTTTCCGTGCGAAGCTTCTCGTCCTTCAGGATTTTGCGTAGTTTCTTGCGACCTTTGGGCGTGTTTCCGTCCTCGTCTTTTTCCTCGCCATCTTCCTCTCCGCTCTGTGAAAAATGTACAATAGTCACATTAACACATTTAAATACTGTCATCGCGGATATTTAAAACCCCCTTAAGACTGTAAGGCGAGGGTGGAGAAGATGAGCTCCTGACTGCATTTTAATCTCCATACCTTAGCGTCTGAAGACGAATCCTGAACCTTGATCCGACGTCGCTTCTTCTTCTGCTGCTGCTGCTTCTTCTTACCATTACGCTTCGCCTCCTTCTTCCTCTTGGCATACCTGCAAACACAAACAAGACATAAGACCATCAGAAATAAATGATTAACAATTGTGTTGCCTTAGACTAAACAAATCACACAAAGATGTGACCAATTGCTTAGAATATACACGTAAATTACAGACAATAACCAAAATAGACCATAATAATTTAACTTTCAAGATACAGAGGTTGATACGTGTCTCACTCCCTGTAGCCTCACCTCGTTTTACGTTTCCCCTCCTTCTCTGACACGCTTTCCGAGCCGCTGCCTGAGCCGCTCACATGCTCACTGACCCCTGATTCCTCGTCGCTGCTGGACTCTGTCTTCTCCTTCTTAAAGTCAGAATCTGAGTCATCGCTGCCAACTGCCAAACAGATACAACAGTCAAGTGAGAACCAGTCAACTGTCATGGTACCACATATGCAGTGCAATCCCTCGGTCTTGGTTGGTCAGCAATAAGAAATTATTCAAGTTAACACTTCGCAATATACTATACGCATATACGTACTGTATGTTAACATACTGTACATGTATATGCATGTGTGTGTTTATATATGTAGATTTTTGAGGTGCCCGCTGGCCTAGCAGTCCAGTCTCACGCCACAGCCCACAACACATATAGGCTGTCCTAACAGCGAGTCCCCTTCACTATGATGCATCCATCTCCCCTTCAGGTTTATGCAACCGTACCTTTTCGTCTGGTCGTCTTCTTTTTCTTCCCTTTAGCGCCAGGTTTTTCGTCTCCTGACTCACCCTCGCTCAATGTGAGTTTTTTGCGAAGCAAGTGGTGCCGTCGGCCGCCCTTCTTCACCTCCACGTCAGAGCCAGAATTCCTAGAGTTGTCAGACTCATCCTCGTTGTCTGCAGGAACACAGGCAAGTACACGGGTGAACACTGTACATCCAAAACCTCCGTTTCACAGTTGAAACCCTAATTTAAAGCGCTAGATGTCCGAAACCAGATCAATGATGACATTGTATTTCTGGTTGACCATTCTTTCCTCTAACGCTCTGCGTAAAAACATGGGTACGAGTCCTAGATGTGCCGTTGCCATTGGAGATAGCTGATTTGCAAGAACGTGGACATTGAGGGGGCCAAAAGATTAAAAAATAAAACTGGCGGCAAACGATATATTTGAATCAAAAGATGGATTAAAGAATAGTCAGTTCAGATATTCTCATTAATTTATGTATGGAAAAGCATAAATACATGAGGAGTATATATGCATGTATAAAGTGAAGTGTCTTCAGACCTTTCCATTTGAATGTCAAGGCCAGAAAGTGTTTTTGCACTCAGTGGATTGTTTCCCCACAACTTTACATGTCATGTGCATACCCTCTATGGAAATTGAAACATTTATAGTTAAAAAAAAAAAAGTTACCATCTTCATCTTGCTCCTCTTCGTCTTTTTCATCCTTCTTCTTGGTTGCTTTCTTGGGAGACTCTGCTGCATCCTCATCTTCAGACGAGCTCTCCCCTCCAGAGGAATAGTTTGACTTTATTTGGGCCAGGAGCATTTTCTTGGCAATTCTTCGGGTGGTTAAGAGGAAAGAATAGAGATCAATAGGTTGCTAAAGATTTTTTAACAGGATCTGTTGATTCATTATCAAATCACAGAATAAAAACCTTTAACAATTATGAGGTTAAGGTTTGGGACCTGTCCTTGAGGGGGGCATGAAATGTAGCTTTGCATTTTTCTCTTCGATTGGCTTTACCTGTTTTCAGCATCATCTTCATCCAATGATGGAAGGTCTTCGGCTTTACCGTCTACTTCATCCCCTACACCCACACACACACACGTCAATTATGAATTGCCAACAGTTCACATGGGAGTATTAAAAACAGTATTAAGTATTTAACCTATAGAGTGGAAATACCTGAAGATTGATGAAAAGCTCCACTTCCTATGGCTACATCCTCCTCCACAATGCGTTTGATCTTCTGCTGATCGCTGTCCTCCCCAGAGTCACTTTCAGCTTGTTTTTCCTCCTCTTCCTCTTCACTGGAAGGGGATAACTCCTGCTCTGCGTTGGCTTTGCCCCTCCTTGACGAACGCTTCTTTTCGTAAGACCTTTTCTTAGGGGTGATTTTGTCTTCCTTTTTGTCCTTTTTCTTTCCCTGGGCGGAGTTCTTTTTCCCTTTCCCCAGTTTGCCTTTCACATCCTTCTCCACGTCCGAGTCATCTGACCCCGACCTGTCCTGCTTCTTTTTCATGGAGACTCTCTTGGACGCCCTAGTCTTCTTGCCTTTACTGTCCGAGTCCTCCAGGTCAGAGTCATCTGATCCAGACCCATCCTGCTGCTTCTGCTTGGAAGCCCTCTTGGATGCCCTGGTCTTGTTGCCTTTATCTCCTGAGTCTTCCATGTCAGAGTCATCCGACCCTGACGCACCCTGCTTCTTTTTCTTGGGGGCCTTATCGTCTTTATTTTCCGAGTCAGAGTCAGCGAAGTCTGAGTTGTGTTTGCGCTTGGATGACTTCTTCTCATTGTCTTGTGAGGATGCCTTATTAAGCGTAAATAAGCATTTCCTAACACTTTTGCCTCCCTGGTCATCATCGGAGCCGTGTGCTGCAGTTGTCTGAAGTAGGATATCAGGGACTTCGTCAGAGTCCGAGTCCACATTCTCTGTTCCAAACTGTGAAGAAACAGCCGTGGACGCCTTGGTCTGCTTCTCCTTGGTGTTGTTGCCAGCAGATTTCGTCGAGGAGTTGGATTTACCATTGCTCTGCTCTTGAGTGTCTGACTCGGAAGAGTCAGTCTGGTTCTTTTTTTCAGCTTGTTTCCTCAGAGGAGTAGTCTTCACTCTAGCGGAGCGACGTTGTCCTCGAGATGACTCGTCAGCCACAGGTGTGGCGTCACCAGAACCATCCTCCTTTACAGCATCATCATGCTCTCCTTTCGCTCGCTTGCTTTTGGATCGGGACCCACGTGACGTCACCACTGGCACAGGAGTGAGTCTGATGGTAAGATTTTTCACCTTTGGCTTAGACTTTGGACGTGCTTGTGACTTTCCATTGGTCTGTACATCCACGTCTGTGCCGTCATTTTGTAACAGCAGGGAGGAATCGGCAAGGCTCTCCACCATCTGAAAGAGCTCCTCTGGGACAGAGGGAGGAACAGAGACAATGTCATGATCTAGGGATGAGCCATCATCACAGCCTTCAGTTTTGGGTTGTTTGACATCAAAATCTTCAGCCTCTCCAACATCATCGTCTTCAGTTGTGGCCAGTCCACCATCCTCGTCTTCAGTTGGTTCAACAGCAACAGCTTTGTCTTTGACTGGTCCAACATCACCCACTTTTGTGGCATGCCTACCATCACGGACTTTACCTTTAACTGGTCTAGCTTTGCCGTCTTGAGTTGCAATTGGCTCACTGTCACATTTGATCCTTGATATGGCTGCACTAGGCTTTGTTTGGGAACCTTCAGCCTCATCCGCTGAAACATTGTCCATACTAGGCTCTTCGATGTCAGCCTCCTCCATGCTGTCATCCATGTGGCCACCAGTTTCGGTTGCAGGCTCAGAGATTTTCCTCTGAATGTGCAGTCCACCACCATTCTGCATTTCCATGACTTGGAACTCGGGGTCCAAAGCCTCTTCCAATGCATTATGAGCTTTCTTCAAATCAGCCAGTACAGACTTGAAGGCCTTTAAATGTCGATACCTGATGCTGTTGTCTCCTTGCTGCTCTGCTGTCTGCTGAATGAACTGAATGAAAGTATTATTGAGCCCAGTTGTCGTCTCCACCAGCTTTTTCACTTTCTTTACCATTTCTTTTGGTACCTGTAGCTTCTTATAGGAGAATGTCATGGTCCCTGAGCCTTCAACATGATCCTTCCCATTAACGACTGGTTTGTGCCCCTTGATCTCCTTGTGACGCTTATCGTGCTCCACCTTCTTAGCTGGCTTGGCTTCCTTATTCCAGGTCCGTTCCAGTTTTTCAATGAGGCGGTGGCATTTGGACGTCAGGTCCCGGAGGGACTCTGGGCAGCAGACATAGCATCGCCACTTTGAGTTTTCATCGTTGATGACAGACCATTCCTTCCTGCCCATGTTGCGAAGGATGCATTTCTTACAGAAGGCGTTGTTACAGAAGTCACAGCACACAAGCTTGCCGCCTTCAGCACACCACCTGATGATGGAAATTATAGTTGAAAATGTTAGTCACTAGTAAAGACAAGCTAGTAAAGACAAGCTACAAATATTAATTTCCTCATTGCTTTAACATTTTGAGTTGTCACGATTGTATGTGAAATTACCTGCACTGCTCATCCATTCCATCAGAGTCTCTACTTATGTCATCACTTTGGTAATATGTGTAGCATGACTGGAGGCAGGAGAAATCAAATGAAGAATTGTCACCAGAGGGAACTGAGATATTGTGATATTACATTATTTGTGTTCATTCTTATTACTTTGTCATTAAGAATTTGTACCTTGCATATAAGTACTTTGAGCACAGGATGCTCATAGACAGATTTACGCTGAAAGTGGTTGACTTGTTGTCCACAGGCTGAACAGTTTATAAGTTTCTTGTGTAAATCTGTATCATCTGCAATGAAGAAAAAGCAACAAACATGAGCAGAAGGACAAAAGGAGTCAGTGTGTGCTCAATCCAGACAGTGTTGATTATATTAAAATACAGATAAAATACACATGATATGGAATAACCTGTATCTTTCTGCTTGAAATCCACTCGGAGCTTCATAGCACCTTTGTTTTCATTACCAGCTGGCCTCATCACCAAAGTGCCTAAATGGAGGTAATAAAATCACACCCATGTTAGGTTACCATCATCATCTCATTCTCAAAAAGAAAAAAAAAGAAAAGAAAAAAAAAAAGAAAAGAAAAAAAAATTCACACAATCATGGCACCCAAACATTTTTGTCTTCAATGTTTGTGTTTAGACAAACGCTTTAGGCTAGATATAGGAGGTTCTGGCGCTCATCAAAAATAGAACTGTCTATACACATCAACATGACATCTATGACCACAGCAATCCCTGCCACAGCAAACCCTTCATACCTTTAGATGAACTGTTCTGGTTAGTCTCTGAAAGATTGTCAGACATGTTTTCATCTTCACTCTCTTCTGAGGTTCCCATTTTGCTTGATTCAGTGTGTTTAGTTACAGCAGTGGACTTGGACTTCCTGAAATGGAGAAATATCGTAACTTTGGAGTTGCATTGAAGCTGCATTAATAATTATGTGTGAATCTATCTACACACATCCAGCTCACCTCTTAGAACGAGAAGAGGAAGAAGGCTTTATGTTTTCTGTTGAGCTCCCAGGCTGCTTGGAGGAGGCATAGGACAAGCATGAAGAAGTCGCTCAGCAATACAAACACTATCCATAGAAGACTTAAAATCAAACGTATCAAATACAATGTGTTCATACAAAATCACTTTAAGATAACAGAGAGATTCTAGTTAAATTACCACAAAATAAGCCAATCTCACCTCCTGTGCAATGTCTGCCATTTTATCTCGGATTTCAGAAGCCATGTGCAATTCACCTGAGAATAAAAGAGTCATATTAAAGTCATATTAAAAAAATAACACAGAAAATAAGATTTTTTAAGTAATGAAGCCCTTTCCTAGATCAATAGAAGACTGACAAGTGGCAGTAATAATCTAGAGCAGTGGTTTTCAATCGGTGGTCCAGGGACCACCAGTGGTCCTTGATAGGGTTCCAGCGGGTCCCCAGCAAAGTTGGTTAAACAGATGTAACGCTTGAGAACGTAAAAATGAAACCAAATGGACCCTGGTGGGTCCATTTGGTTTCATTTTTACACTTTTAAGAGTTAAAATATTCATCATCTTAATTATCCCAAGTCTAGGCAACTAGAAGATTAATGGCCATTTTGATTTGTATGTTTTTGCCCGTTTTGTTTCCCAAATCCAGCCTGGAATTGTGGACAAAAGCAAAAGAAATCTAAGTTTGGGGGTCTGTGGGGCTAAAATGTCCTCAAATGGTGGTCCGTGGATCAAATTCTGAATAGATGGTGAGCCATTGGGATGAAAAAGGTTGAAAACCACTGATCTAGAGGTAGACACAGCCAAGGAATACCCCTATGGAAGAAGGTCTTTGGACAGCAGAATCACTGAAACTTTGAATGAACTGAACTCGGCAAACACAGATTGAACTTCATTCACCTCATCGTTAAAGAAGCCATCAGATGGGGTTATATTCACCTCATAATCTGGGGTATTTTTATTTAAAAGCAGCAAGACAATTAAGTAATGTTAGTTTGTGGTATTTTGGGGTACTTTATTATAATAAAAAGGTCTGTCTTAGGTTAATTACAGAATTAATTAACCTAAGACAGACATACAATATAGAGTATTGTAATTGTTTTTATGTCTGGATAGTCAGATACGCTGTCCCAACAGGCATTTTATTTTTTATTCCACAGCTTTATAAATTAAATTGTCTCAGGTTAATACATAACCTAGAAATGTGCAAATCAATAATAATATTTTATGTGTGAATTTTATGTAGAATTAGTTGAATCAATCAATCAATCAATCAATGGGTACAGTATGGCGGCGGATGGGCCAGTGTTTACATTTTGCGTCATCATAATGTGCAGCGTGATGATTAGATGTTTATCCATCAGCTCAGGAATGCTAACAGGAAGCAGCGGCGAGCATGGTGAACATGATGCTGAACAAACAGCACATTGTGTCTGTCCGCCATGTAGGACATTATTAAAGCTTTATTAACTAATAATAATCATTTAGACAAACACGTTGAGGCTACGCACTAGTGACTCTTTGTGGATTTTATAACACAACGCTGCGTTTCCGCCATGTTTCCCCCCCATGGAAACCAAAGCAATGTCTTATAGTATGATGCCGGAGAACTACATCTTTACGTTCTGGCACGTTTAGCTTTTATTACAACATTACCGATGTTATTCGAATCGATCTGCATGCAGTCTGCACCAAGACATCATCTACGATCACCGTGTTAACATTCTCAACCTATATAGAACATGGTTATGGTTCACCATTATATATATATATATATTTATATATACTGTATATATCCCTCCTCCCGCGCGCTCTACTTTCCGACATCACTGATCCTAGGTTTCCCCGGCAACCCTGCAGTTCCAATGCATGACCCCCCTCCCCCCACTCGCATGCATTTAAACATGCAACAAACTGTACCACCAGGCCTGCCCTGCTGCTGCCACTGCACTGGCATCAGGTCCGTGGCTCAGGCTGCTGCTGTGCTGCTTCTGCTAACTGCGGTGCAGCAGCAGCAGCAGCACGGCATTCATGCTAAGCGGCGGCGCATCATGATTCGCAAGCGGGGTTTAGAAAAGTAAGCGGAGCTTAGCTTAGCGTGCGTTGGCTAACATTATCTCTCCACTATTAAAAACCGGTTGATGTTTCAGACAATTCAGTGTAAAGCCAAAAGATTGGATAAAAAAAAATACATGTACAGTTTTAGATCACACGCGTTCCACCGCGGCTTTTGGTGGGGAATGCTGTCACCGTGCAGCTGTCGTCATCTTAAGAGGTGTTGCACTCATTATGAAACGGTTTAATTTGAGCTACTCTTCATGTTAAAGAAGAAAGGATTACCGGTAGCTGCTGCTGCCTGCGCGTTCACCAACTACAGATGGATGGCCCAGCGACGTCACAACAAAGCGTCCTCTAATAGGACGCGAGTATTAGCCGGGGAGCCAGTCACCCAAACTTGGATAGGACTTGTAATGTCATGTCTTTGTGCTGTTGTTGTTTTTGTAGATGCAGATAACAAGTCAATCAGAAATGTCAGTCTGTGCATAACGTTCCAAATTTCTTCTTGCTCCAAGTAGCGTGTGACAATTGTGATATGTCAAACTAGGGCATTTCATGATTCTGGTTCAATTCCAGGCCATTAGTTACGCATGACAAATGGCCATAGCTGTATCACAAATGTGAGGAGGTAAGCACGTTTGGGCTATCAGGATGGCAGAAGTGCCGCCACCCCAGGAGGAATATGTTCCGATGGACACCAATTAGATATCGATTTGTGTTTTAAAACAAAAAATCCCAGTTTTTGGCCTGCATTGTTGACCACATACACATGTAGTCTAAAGGTGAAAAAATATACCAATTCACTGGGGCTTTAAAGCATGGTGAATATGGATATATTGGTGTGGCCACAACTCTGGTAATAACTGGACTGTAGAGAATCAACACAAATACAAAGCACAGAGGTTTAAACTACTGTACTCGTTGAGCTTTTGGGCCTGTGGCTCCCCGCCTACATCGGAAGTCGCGTCTCTTCAACCCCGTCTCGCGCGTCGAAAACAATCAAAATAGCAGATCCACAAGCCCACACGCGTCTTGTCGGGGGCGCGATGTGGGCCTGTAGATCTGATGTTTTCAACGCACTTGGCGCCAAAACGTTCGGTTGCTTTGTGACGCAAACGTCTGGTCCTTATGATTCCATTCCGGCAGAGCATTAGGTTGGTCGCCCCCGTCCACTGCCGCCCAGAGGGTAGCCGCTTAGCTTAGCTTGTAGCAATAGCATGTAGCACACCAGAGCATCAGTGCAAAACAAGGCTCCTCCGTTCTCTACCTCAACGAAAAACCCCAACCAGACTGATGCTTTGGGCTTTTTCCAATCCTACCTTTTCTCTGTCGTCATTTCTTGGTTGAAAGAAGAAGGCTGCACACGGATGTTAGGTTGCGGCGGGTCGGAGCCGGTTCAAAGAGCCTCTTTGAGATGTTTTAAGTGGCTGTCTTGGAACCGAGTGAATAGTGAACAAACTCCGGGATTTTTTTTCCTAGTGGAGACAAAGCGAGGGGACCATCTTACCGGATGGTCTGCTGTGGAGCCGACGCGATAAAATGGCGCATCTGGTCCAATTCCTATCGGCCATCCCATTGGTTGTCCACGCCAGAGAGTACTGCGTTCTGATAGGTCAGTGGCGAAGTGGGCGTGTCAAAAAGAAAATAATAATAATAATAATAACATTAAAGGGGAACTCCACCCATTTTCAACATTGTGATATACCTTAGAGATGTTGTGTGGACATGATAAAAAAAAAAAGTTCCCCCAATTCTGTATTTCCTAAAAATGGAGGTCTGAAAGACGTATTTCACCATGATAATGATTTTTCTTTCAGACCCTTTTTTCCTGAGAGGGTACATTTGTATCCTCTCAGGAAATTTTTGAAAATGGGTGGAATTCCCCTTTAACCTTTACTTGTCCATGTTCAATCACCCAGCCTTATTTAACCGCTTATCCGTAGTCGGGTCGCAGAGGCAACAGCTCCACCAAAGAGATTTTCCTCACCAGAGCAATATAGCAACGTTCTAGCTCTGCTCCATAGCTGCTATTCACCGGTGCAGCTCAGCAGCTCAGACAGTTAAAGCCTTTATTTTTATATACTGTGCAGGTACAAAAAGTACAAAAGTACACAAGTACAACAGCAGATAAAGGGGGAGCTGTGCTAGTAATGAGCTTAGACAAATATGATATGTCCCAACTAAGTAGCTCAGAAGAAATGGCATGTTCACTGATGTGTCACACAAAAGGCTTTTTATAAAAGACAAAGAGAAATCATTTCAAGGATCACCCCATCAGCCCTGTATTTTATGGTGAGCACAAATGTATCATCCAGCACGTCATCGTATTGTGTCTTCGATTGGCAGTATAACAGAAGCCTTTTTTTTCTGAGAAACTATGTTCAATGTTAGGTTTTAATTGCCAACCATAAATGTAATATTGATACCATATTGGCTATATTGGGATGTTCTTATACCTGCATACCACATGATATTGGTCTCAGCCTTTTCACACTTTTTTATGCCTCACCTCCCTCTATGCTCCTTGTGGACTTAGCAGAACTTATCAAATAGCTAGGCTACTTCAAATATATTACATTTTGGCATAGACTTATAGATGACATCCTGCTCATATGGACAGGAAGCTTAAATGAGTTAAATCAGTTTTTTACATATGCCATAGATTACCTGTCACTAGAACATGATCCTCACAAAATTATTATTATTTTTTTAGACCTCACCATCTTTAAAAGGAATGATGGCAATCTGGAAACCATCATCTATAGAAAACCCCTCATGCAGGAACTGCGCTCACTGTTCTGTTCTAATGCCAATTATTTCACATTTCCCTGTACTTGTGAAAGATTCAAAATATGAATCCTTCATCAACTGTAATTTTACATGTGTGATATACCTATTTATATATTGTCATGTTGTCCATACTAAACAATCTCTAAAAAATGATATCATAAAGAAGTGCTATGCTATGCTGAGAGGGCTCCTGGATACACACACACACTCTAAATACATTGGAACCCATGGGCCTCAATGAGGAAGTGAAACTGTCCTTTTTACTTTAACCTTCAGACCCTCTCAAGTGCTACCACCACTCAGGTTACCTCTGCTTTGTTGCTGTCCTGCTATTGCCGTTCTCTCACTCCAGGGGGCATCATTACCTGTTCTGCTGTATTATCTCTGGCCTCCCTTAAAGCAGTCTGTTCCAAACCATGTTTGGTCTTCTGCCTCGAATTTGGTTTTAAATGCTTAATAAACTTTCATATGTACTTGGACCTCATATATGAACTTGAAATTGACAGTCGTTGTTTTTAATATCTACACGTTTATACTGGCCTTTATGTGCATGTATGACTTCAGTGTACACTTTACCACTTTGGTAACAAAACTTTTTACCTGGACTATTCCTGAACATTCCATCTGAATATATATTATGACCCATTGATTGCTGGCTGTCTAACATTGGTTAATTGAATGGCCCGCCCCTCCTTGATGTGTGTATTTGCACTTTTGTACTTGCACCCTGTACCTGTATATACAAAATAGAGGCTTACTCTGTCTGACTGTCCTCCCATAGGCTTGAGGTGTGGTAGGAACTCCCTGTTGCTATGATCTATGATTCTACCTTGCAGTGGTGCTCTGTGAAAGACAACGTAATCTCTCGGATGTAGGCCTACCTCGAGAAAAAATAGAGGCTTACTCTGTCTGACTGTCCTCCCATAGGCTTGAGGTGTGGTAGGAACTCCCTGTTGCTATGATCTATGATTCTACCTTGCAGTGGTGCTCTGTGAAAGACAACGTAATCTCTCGGATGTAGGCCTACCTCGGACCATGCAGCCTCTCTTGAGTGGAAAGGTAAAGAATGTTTTACCTATACTCACCAAAATGAACACTGCTTGTGTTATTAGAAAGCCTACTTTCCTTAGTGGAAACACTAAGGAACCACACATATAAAATTGACTTTTTGTCCAAAGAAGATTATTGGCTGCCCTAGGCCAATAGGAGTGCCTCCTGAAAGCCCTGAAAAAAGGCCCCAGGTCACACAGAATTACTGTCTAGACTTTCAACGCCAGCCCTGTGGCAATGCTCTACAGCAGCAAATATGAGATAACTGGAGCTACAAAACAGTCCAACAAAAAGGATGTCAGAAATGAACACAAAGAACGGTTGTGAGGTCCTCCCAGTGTGAGGACCAGTGCACAACAGCGAGCACTTATTTCACCTGGCACTAACCTTGAGTCACCAGGCTTTCCGCCAAGGAGGAAAGCCTGGTCTGTGTTCTAAAACACAAGACGTAGTAATGAAGTACCCATTCATAATAATGATTCCGCCTTGCTGGTTTCCTGCCTGCTGACTACAAGTCTTAAACAAAACGTAACATAATTTAACATCTGCTCCAGACTGGTTCATACACCCAAAAACGGAATGGTGCCCAGACTAATCTGGCAGTTTGGCTGTATAATGTTATCGTTTTTGTTTGTTTGTTTATTTGTTTTGTTTTTGTTTTTGTTTTGTTTTTTCGTTATTTGCTCCAATCTTTCTTCAAAATAATATAAAAAGAATATTTTTTGTCTACAAACACTCCGCTAACCTGGGGATGCAGCAGACTGGGCTCTTGCCTCCTTCGAGGCATGAGGAGTCGCGCCGCCTTCTTTTCACCTGACAGGGCGAAGTTTCCCTGGTTGTATGTAGCGCGGGGATGTTACTCCTGAAACTGTATATATACTGTATTTGATGCACATGTATTGTTCAGGAGTTCAGTCACCTGACATGCTCGAAGCTGGTTTTGCTCTAGATATCTCTATTAAATTGAACTGGATGCTTTATATCATCTTGTCCTCACTTTGCTTTTTTAGTTCAAAGTTTTGAAGTTCCATAACACTCTCAACAAGTAGGCTTAGGCAAGAAGTAGTACATCTGTAGTGAATGTTTCTGTTGGTGACTTTGACATACGTATAGTCTTTAGTCCGATCAGTGGTCACGATCAGTCTATCACATAGGAGATTATTATTGGTAACTGGTGCATTTATAAGGATAAGACCCAATAAAATGTTTATCCATTGTCTAGTTTCTAAAAATGTTTTTCTCACTTGAACCATTTCACTTTTAAAGGATGTACAATGTATGGTTTGGAAGATCTCCAAAACCACTAGAATCACTTCTAAAACATGTCTCAAATGATATGGTCTCTAAACAGTCTCTGTTGAAGAGAACATGCACATCAGAGGAAAGAGCAGCCAATCCATTTTGGATATTTGAACTTCTGATTCTTTCCAGGATAAATTATTCTGTTTGGCTGCAGACCATCTGACTGAATTTCCATTAAGGGCTCCATTGTCGCCACACACTAAACCCCTTATCCATAATCAGAGATCGTTGCCTTTTTTACTATTTTGAACAACTTTTTTGGAATTGTTTAACATGCCAATCTATTGACACATTGTGAGCTTGCAGACTACCATTATTGGAAAAAATATTTTTTAAATATTTTGAAAAGGCAAAGAAGTTAAGGCATAAGAGGTTTAGTGGTGACAAAAAGGCCTAGGTCTTTAGAAAAGAGAGAAAAATCACACTTGTGTTAAGTGATGGACTCTAATATTCGTACAATATCGTAAATCATCATCAAGTATGGTGGTCCCTTATTGTTCCCTCCTGATTTTCTCAGACAAATTCTCTGCTCATTGTCAATGGTATTTTTAATGTTTGTTAAGACAACAAAACATTGAGGGGAGCTATAGCACCCTTAAAAATATGCTTTTTATCATGTTGTGTAAGTATTTCCTTGTGAAAGATGCATTGAAGGTGACATGGTTTGAAAGATCCCCTTAAACACCCACAGAGGGGATCTAGGTTATATATGACCACATTTCTGCCTACGTTAAGTGATTCACTATTTTCCATTCAATGATCATATCTGCTCAATGGCCCTTGGATGGATTGACTGATTAAATGTCCTTGAACAACAAAATATTTTTAGTGGCATCAATCCAATGCAAAAAGAGATTAAATGTCACATTTTCATCAGGAATAAGCTCTGACAGAAACTGACCACATTTTATCTCCACCACCAGTGAAGATTGACAATTTCCTGCCGTTATGATGAATGTCAGCATCTCTACGCAGTGTTTCCATAGTGAACAAAGTATTCCTCTTTAGCCTATTTATTCCTTCTTTGTGTACATATCAAGCAACTTGATCTCACAGAAATTAAAATATTATATGCTGTATATACACAAAACATATGATAGAGAGAGAGAGAGAGGGCGAGATCCAGTAGTGACCAACAACCAACCTGGTGCAACCTATAGCTTCTGTTCATGTTTGGTTATAGACCAAACATGCGCTCCTCCATGGTTGGGTTATGTTTAGGCTTACGGTTAGTGCCATTGCGGGACACTCTCCCCCGATCTATAAACTAGCCGTGACCATAAGCAACTAGTCACAACAAGGTTGTAACTACAGTTGCTCATTAGTCACAAGCAACTATCACGACCGTGACCAGTAAGAAACTAGTCGCGACCAGTAAACAACTGTTTGTGACCTGATCATTGGTCGCTAGTCGATCTCATTTCTGAATGTGTATTAATTATTATTAAAAAATAATAACAAAGGTTCATAACCATTTCTGTACCGGTATTTCCCTGACAGTAGATAGTGGTAAATGTTGCATTTATATAGCACCTTTACTCAAGGCGCTTTACATAGCTTGTGCATCACATTCACCCATTAACACACTGATGGCAGAGGAAACCATGCAAGGTACATACTAGCACATCAGGAGCAATTAGGAGTTCAGTGTCTTGCTCAAGGACACTTCGACACTAACTCTGCGGGAGCCTTGGATCGAACCGGCAACCTTGTGGTTACCATCCAGTGACTACCCCTGAGCCATAGTGATATGTACCCCCCTTTTTTATACAACTCAATAACAATTCTCCTCGCTCAACATACAAGCCCTTATTAGGTCCTTATTAGGTCATCTATTCCGGAAGAATATGATAAGTATCGTTAATCTTAGACTTAATCAGGATGTGTAGTGGTGTATATAAGCAACGTGTTTGAGGGTGTATGTTAGTAAGCTACGCTGAGCTGTACTATACCTTGAAGCAATGAAGATCTTTTGGGTCCTCTCTCTGACATTCATGATGGTCTATACAGCACCACATAACCATGCATCTAATCCCATGGAAGCAGTCCAAAATAACCACGTAAGTTATGTTCACTATTACAGAATCTTTTAATCATTATGATTAAAATGGGCAATTGTATAATTTCAGCTTTCTTCAATCTCTGATTTCAGCAGGCACCATTGTTGAATAACCATACTCGTAATCACAAGCTTCATCCTGAAGACAGGCTTAGACTGATATGTGAAGCGAAAGCTCATGTAAAAATCATAAAAGGAAATCACACGGTACGCTACAGGTACATTCAGTGTTGCAAAATCTAGCAAAATGTGTGTAATTTCTAAAAGAGTTCACCAATCCTCTTCTTTTCTTTTAACAGAACCTATTGACGAAGTTTATTGATGTACAACCATACATGGTATGATTTCAACAAGCTGCAATGAACTGTTGGTATTGTTGTTAGTACTCTGCTGTTACTAGATTTTTTTTGTTTTTGGGACATTCTCTGATGTTATTGGATAGCGTACAGTATGGCAACAGCAAATGGGAAGATAGAAGGGGGAGTTGACACACGGCAGAGGCCGTCGGGATCGGGAGTTGAACCCATGACATGTTGTGAGGATGGCTTAGCAGTCTAGGTTCTAGATTTGTGTCACTGCTGAAAATGCTTTCCAATTATTAAAAAAAGGTGAAGAAGGTTAAGGATAAGGGTTTTAGTGAGTGACGAAATGGAGCCCTAGCTGCCTGTATCACTACAGTAGCCGCCTGGGCTGCTTCTAGATGTTTTAATCGAACATCTGTGTGGTTATCACAGCAGCATCATGTTTCATGTGTGCACTTGATGAAGCTTCACTCCTGACTTCCACTTAAACTCTGACAGACCAAAATGATTGAAAATTGTCATTGTTTTTATTTATTCTGTATTTCTCTCTTTTTCTCAGGCAAAGAATCTCTCAAATTTCCTCTGTTTGGTTGAGAAGAGTCTGAAAGAATTTCTCAAACATCAAACATCTCTGAACGTCCCAAAAAATCAACTTTCCAAACTTCCACATCTCCACCATGTTCTGAAGGTGCTCAATGACAAGACGGTAAGGAAAAGTCTCCCAAATCCAGAGTAGTTTAGGTCAACTGGAGGAGCTGGAATGGAATGAGTGAAGCGCTTTGCTAAGTTGAAATTATATTGGCATAAGAAATTGTTATTTTGTCTTGGATGCAGGGTACGCATTGTGAGCCGAGACATTCCGGAAAACGAGCGACATTGTTCATATTTCTGGACAAAATTACAATGTATATTGACGCAGAGGAGGATTGTCCATAACTACCCATGATCACTGAACATCTTATCAATTGTAGAAATATATAATATATAATGTTCCTATTTATATGGTAATAAATTATTAACAGATGCGGTGTGTATTGTCTTAATCGGTATACCATATACATCAACATCAACGTGTTGTCTATAGTAAACAAAAACAACTGCATGCAGTGCCTGTGTTTGAACATGAAGCTGGGTGAGAACATATCTTTGTCACTATATACTTCTACAGCAGGTCAAATTCTTTTAAGGACAGATGGCTAATGTAGGACCTGGAACCTTAAATACAATAATAATTAAGATACTATAGCCTATAGGCCTACTAAAACATGTACTGTAGGTAGCATGCTCAGATTCAGTTTTAAACAAGGCGATGTGTCCTCAAACTTCCATACTGAGCTTTTGTGGAGTTTTTCCTCTAAAAGATTCATGCGGAAATGTGAAAGTGAAAACATCCATCCATGTCCATTTGGTGTTGTAACAGGTTCTCTAGCCTTGACACCCTGGCTTTCATTTTCGTTCGCATTGCGCGAAAACGGAAAGCCTGGACTAATTTGTTAACCACAGTGGCCTAGAGGGGGGAGTCAACCTTCCAAGGTGGGCGTTGCTCTAAATGATGTGACTTAGAACAGCAGTGGACGGGCGCGGGAGGGCCGGGGGTGACGACACATTGGTGAGATCAAATCAGATCAGCTCTATCTGCCGTGTGGATCCCACGGCACCCCACCCCTCTAGGCCAAAATCATTTCGGGTTAGGCCAGGCTACAGGTTCGCTAATTCGAACCTGCGCTCCCCCAGAGTTAGTGTCAAAGTATAATTTGTCAGGCCAGATGTTATTGAAAAAATACTAGACTGAACACAACAAGAGTTCAGCACCACGGACAGTGGCCATATAATTTATGTTGGACACGTGATAGATCCACGCAAAATGCCAAACCCACCCAGTCCTAGCTTAAGTATAGGTCAATGAGATGGGCCTTAGGAGTCCCGGGGCAGTGCCTCCACAGCAGATTCAAAATATTGCAACAGAACATTGACTCTGTACTACAGAGTCAAAGTTCTGTTGCACATGATAGAGGAAATAAAATATTGCTTGAATTCATTCTTCCCCTAAGTAACCATACATATTACAAGGGAATTTTCCAGTTTGTGACATTCTTATTAGGTCTTATCAATGCACTGTATGGTCTACCTTTCCGAAACCTTTTATCTCAAAACCCAAAAGATAAATGAGATGATTTTGGTTTTCCTAGGAAGCAGATTGGTGAGATTCATGACATTTCTTGAAGTTATTTATAACAAGATAATTATGCACACGTATGGAATGGCTTGGATAAAAATGAGACATAAGAGCTGCAGCCTTAGTTTAAAATGTTGCTTTTCTCATTTCATGTAACTATTTCTTTCTATGTGTGGAAGATGCAAAGATAAGATTAATTTGGAGATCACCAAAAACACCTCCGGAGGGGGTGGGAGATTTTTACAACTTATGTACCTACCAGCCAGTGTGTGTGTGTGTGTGTGTGTGTGTGTGTGTGTGTGTGTGTGTGTGTGTGTGTGTGTGTGTGTGTGCGTGTGCGTGTGCGTGTGCGTGTGCGTGTGTGTGTGTGTGTGTGTGTGTGTGTGTGTGTGTGTGTGTGTGTGTGTGTGTGTGTGTATGTATGGAAGGATAACAGTAATATGGAGATTGTTAATATACTGTAGTTTATTAATACAGGTCCAGTGATTGTACCTTTTTATTGACTTGTGTTTTTTGCATTATGATTACCTCCCACTCGCCCTGTTATATGACCCCCACTGCACCTTCATTTGATTATTTTATTGTATGTATGTTCTATCAGTCTAAACTCCTCTATACCATCTGTTTAATGAATTTATTCTCTCCTAAATACTTTGCTTTTAACCCTAAACACTTTGATTGGGCTGCAGACATTGAGTGGATGACTTTATTGACTTATGCAATTTTCCTTTATCAGACCAACTATGACTGATTTATATGAAAAAGGTCTTTGGGTGGCATGAGCTTGGTGACAGGAACCTTATTTGGTCATCAGGAAGATCATGAGGTGAATTCTCAAGTCTTCCTCGGGATGTGTAGGGGTGTGAGAGTGCAGTAGACTATATAAGCAACAAGTACAACTGTGTATGATAAGCTTTCCATCTCAACTTGATAACTGAGCTGTACCTCGAAGCCATGAAGACTCTCTGGTTCCTCTCTCTGACAGTCGTGATGGTCTACACCAACCCTGTTACAACACCATCACGTCGTCTTATCGATCTGAAGGAAGAGATCATTACATGGATAAAAAAAATTGACATACAAACAAAACATGTGAGTTATGTTCAGTGTTGCAGAATCTGACATTTTGTAATCATGATTTATGCAAATGAGCAAATGTGTCATATCTATTAACCTTTTTCAATCTCTTATTTTTAAGGCACTGTTGAAGGAGTACATTGACATGACGCCGAATGCCACGACATCATGCCATGTATGTTATAAATTCACCACAATTTGCAAACAACTGTTGCTATTGTTGTTATTAATGTATTGTTCCTCAAGGGTTTTTTATTCAAGTGACAACTTCACTACTTTTCAAATAATCTTCACATAATGAGTCCTCAATAATGTTCATGATAGCACTTATAGTGTCTCATAGGAGCATTTTAAAAATACAATGCTGTTATCACAACAGCATCATTTTACATGTTGTGCACTGGAGCTTCACTCCTGAGTCCCATTCTATTCTCCTAGCTAACATATACGATATTGTAACACAACCCTGTAACATGTTTTGCCTTCTTCCCAGGATACATTATTCTGTTTGGCTGAGAAGAGTCTAAGGACATCTATGCCACATCATTCTGAGGTGACACAACTTAAAGAACTTCTGAAGCAGTTCAACAACCATGTAAGAAATATTTTTCTGTGATATAGACATCTACAAACTTTCACAAACTGTTTGAATATACCTTTGCAAGCCAGAAGATGTAGTGCATTTGCATAGCAATGTGCAACATGTTGCTTTAGAACAGTAGTTTTCAACACTTTTCATATCAAGTACCATTATTCATTCAGCATTTGAGCCACAGAACACGACTTGATAGGATTTAGCCTTGCTGGCCCTAAACTTGATATTGTTGGATATAAGATCTTCAATTTCATGTTGCATTGATGTTGGTATCTTATGTCAAATGTTGATCAAAATAATTATTATGCATTCTCTCATTTGTAGACTTTTTGTAAATTAAGATTTAAATTATTTAATTCTTGACAGTGTAAAATTAAGCCAAAAAATTAAACCAAAGTGTCCATTTGGTTACAAGTTTTCCTCCAATCTCAGGGCTGCCTGGAATCCTCTCCTGGACCACTGATTGAAAACCACTGTTCTGTCCTCCAGACCATGCTTCAGAACATGCTACAAAACAAAAGCATGATTTCCTTTGGTTACCTGTGGGGTGGGTCTCATGTACATCATGTTACTGTCATTATATAATTTATGTTTTGTTTTTGATGCAGGGTCCCAATTGCATGTGTGAGCGGAAGCATCATGGGGGGAACATACAACTGAAAGTACTATTGGATCATGTTAAAGCTTGTATCGGAAAGTACACCTATAATCACAGAAATAAGTGTCGTCATGCAACATGAGACTTTGTTTTAGACATATTTTAGTAATCTGAAGTAATCTGGAGTTTTAATAGATTTTAGTCAAATATCTTAACTGTAATTGTATCTATTATCTATCTATCTATCTATTTAGCTATAATCTTTATATCTATAATATGGTATTTATTTATTTAATTATTTATTGGTTTAGTTGTTTGTTTGTTTTGCTGTTCATTTACAACAATAAAATAATAAATAATATATTTAGAATTTAGTGCACATCTCTGTTGTTACAGTAGCTGTCAATAACTTGTAAATCTGTTCTATTTTTGCATGCAACAACAAGCTCATTTTAAACAAGTAACTCGGTGTTACTTGCAAAGTAATGCATTACTTATTACCCATTTTGGCAGAGTAATCTCGTTACTTTACTTTTTGGAGCAAAAGTAATACTATTACAGTAATATGTAGGCCTAATCTAAAATTCATTACTGCCCAACACTGGGTAAAATTCATGACAATTGTTGAAATCGTTTATAACCGAATAATTATGCATATGTATGGAATGGCTTGGATAAAATTGATACATATAGGAGCTGTAGCCTTAGTTTAGAATGTTGCTTTTCTCGTTTTCTGTAACTATTTCTTCCTATGTGTGGATGATGCAAAGATAAGATTACTGTGAAGATCTCCTAAACCACCTCTGGAGGGGGTGCGAGAATTTTGCAACCTCTCTACCTAAAAGCCAGTGACTCATTATTCCCCACCAAATTTTCATATCTGCTCAATGGAGTCCTACAGATGGATGCATGTATAGATGTATGTCTGTATGTATGGATGGATGGATGACTAACATATATAGAGATTGATAATATACTGTAGATTATTAATACCAGTGATTGTACTTTTCTCCCTGTTAGATGAGCCCCACTGCTCCTTCATTTTATTTATTTTATTGTATGTATGTTCTATCTCTCGGCCAAAACCCCTCTATACCATCTGGTCAATTTATTCTCTCCTAAATACGTTGCTCTTAACCCTAAACACTTTGATTGGGCTCCAGATATTGAGTGGACAACTTATACAATTTTCCTTTATGGCTTTGATCAACTGTATGAAATGCTTGTATGAAAAAAGTCTTTGGGTGGCACTGGCATGAGCTTGGTGACAGGAACCTTATTTGGTCATCAGGAAGATCATGAGTGAATTCTCAAGTCTTCCTCCGGATGTGTAGAGGTGTGAGAGTGTCAGCATTCAGTAGACTATATAAGCAACAAGTACAACTGTGTATGTTAAGCTTTCCATCTCAACTTGATAACTGAGCTGTACCTCGAAGCCATGAAGACTCTCTGGTTCCTCTCTCTGACAGTCGTGATGGTCTACACCAACCCTGTTACACCATCACATCGTCTTATCAATCTGAAGAAAGACATTGTACATAACATAACGGAAATAGAAACAAAACATGTAAGTTATGTTCAGTGTTGCAGAATCTGACATTTTGTAATCATTATGATTTATGCGAATGACCAAATGTGTCATATCTAACAGCCTTTTTCAATGTCTGATTTTTAAGAAGGCACTGCTGAACGAGTACATCTACATGTCGAGGGAAGAAGCATTGTGCAAGGTATGTTATAAACTTTACCACATTTTGCAAACAACTGTTTTGCTATTGTTGTTATTAATGTTTTATTTTAACGACAGCTTCACTACTTTTCAAATAATCTTAATATAATCCCCAATAATGATCATGATAACACTCATAGTGTCTCATAGGAGGGCAGTGGGCAGTTCAGAAACCCTTCCCCTAATGACAGCTAGGCAGATTGTTTTCAACATAGGCAGATAAAAGCGTAGTAAAAAATACAATGCTGTTATCACAACAGCATCATTTTACATGTTGTGCACTGGAGCTTCACTCCTGAGTCCCATTCTATTCTCCTAGCTAACATATAGGATATTGTAACACGACCCTGTAACATGTTTTGCCTTCTTGCCAGGATACATTATTCTGTTTGGCTGAGAAGAGTCTAAGGACATCTATGCCACATCATTCTGAGGTGACACAACTTAAAGAACTTCTGAAGCAGTTCAACAACCATGTAAGAAATATTTTTCTGTGATATAGACATCTACAAACTTTCACAAATTGTTTGAATATACCTTTGCAAGCCAGAAGATGTAGTGCATTTTGCATAACAATGTGCAACATGTTGCTTTAGAACTGTAGTTTTCAACACTTTTCATATCAAGTACCATTATTCATTCAGCATTTGAGCCACAGAACACGACTTGATAGGATTTAGCCTTGCTGGCCCTAAACCTGATATTGTTGGATATAAGATCTTCAATTTCATGTTGCGTTGATGTTGGTGCCTTATGTCAAATGTTGATCAAAATAATTATTATGCATTCTCTCATTTGTAGTCTTTTTGTAAATTAAGATTTAAATTATTTAATTCTTGACAGTGCAAAATTAAGCCAAAAAATTAAACCAAAGTGTCCATTTGGTTACAAGTTTTCCTCCAATCTCAGGGCTGCCTGGAATCCTCTCCTGGACCGCTGATTGAAAACCACTGTTCTGTCCTCCAGACCATGCTTCAGAACATGCTACAAAACAAAAGCATGATTTTCTTTGGTTACCTGTGGGGTGGGTCTCATGTACACCATGTTACTGTCATTATATAATTTATGTTTTGTTTTTGATGCAGGGTCCCAATTGCATGTGTGAGCGGAAGCCTTATGAGGAGAACATACAACTGAAAGTACTACTGGATCATGTTAAAGCTTGTATCAGAAAGGACACCTACAATCACAGAAATAAGTGTCGTCATGCACCATGAGACTTTGTTTTAGACATATTTTAGTAATCCGAAGTAATCTGGAGTTTTAATAGATTTTAGTCAAATATTTTAACTGTAACTGTATCTACCTATCTATTTAGCTATAATCTTTATATCTATAATATCTTATTTATGTATTTATTTATTTATTTATTTATTTATTTATTTATTTATTTATTTATTGATTTATTTATTTATTTCTTTAATTATTTATTTATGTATTTATTTATTTATTTATTTATTTATTTATTTATTTATTTATTTATTGGTTTAGTTGTTTGTTTGTTTTGCTGTTCATTTGCAACAATAAAATAATAAATAATATATTTAAGGCATGTTGTTTGAAGATTGTATACGACAGCAACATTCACTAGATTCACTAGAATGGTGCACTCAGATTTCCGCCAGGAGAATCAATCAAGCATTCCCACAAGCAGTGAAACTGTGTGGTCTGTTCCACAAGACTGTAATACAATTATACCTCACACAGGTAAGTATAGGCATAGTATAGACATAATGTAAATAAGATGAGACAAAAAAGAAACAAGTATACAGGTAAGCTTCATAGGCTACTAACCCTCTTTAGTTACACGAATAAAACAAGTATAATAAACGTTTCAGATTCCAGCACACCAAAGTATGACAAATGTAACACCCAAACTCGGCTCTCTCGCATCCAACATTGGAGGTACTAGACGTTTGAGGCCATCATGACTGTGAACCACTCTGCTACATACCTGTACAGTGGAAGTGTGAGTGCGAGCGATGCAGCATACGAGCAAATACTTTAGCCACTGTCCCAGGTTTTAAGCATTGTTTTAGATATTGAAAGACTGCAGATAGTGCGCTATGTGCTTGCAAATCTGCTACTTTTAAAATTGGAAATAGGTTGCACAAATCTTTGAATATAATTCTTTTGCATAAGACATTATAAACTAAAATTTCTCCATTATTCCTCTACATTACCCTCTGGAAAAAGATAGAAACGATACTGTGATCAATACCTGCCTGTGTAGCAGGTGGCTACAGCCTCTGCCGTGATGGCCTCGAAAAACCAATATCTGCCCCCAGACCAAGGGGATGTCCTCTTAGTCTAGTGGTTAAGATGTTGGACTTTCACGCGGGAGACCCGGGTTCGAATCCCGGGCGTTACACCTGCATAAATCAAATCATGCATGACAGCACACTTGAGAGTTCAGTATGAGGGATAGGAATTATTGGCAGGGCCAAACTGGTACCAAAACCCTGGAAGTTAAATTTCTGCCCTCATATGTTATTTATAACTGGCCTGATAGATCTGACATTTTGTATCCAAAATAGGCCTACTCTGCGTCTCATGCTGGTGGAAGATGCCATACGTATTTTGCCACAAAGCTGCTTAAGTCTATACATTCTCAATTAATGATTGGTATGTTGGTGGTGGTGCAGCAGCTAGGTTTGACATAGATGAATATCCTTTCTTCTTATTTTTTCCGAGACTAGCAGTCTAGTTTCCTCCATAGCTTCCATAACGGAACAACTGAAGAACCTGAAGGTTGAGATGGCACTTGTCTGGAATTCCAGGCTCAAGAAAGATGAGGAGTGTGCAGAGAGAAGTAGCCTATAATTGCAGTGGAGTCAGTGCTGCCATATGGGGCCAAAAGCTAGAAACATTGTCTAAGAGGTTGCCATCAACCGGATGGTCCAAACGCCCTATCCATCAATGACAGTGACATTTGCATCAGCAGCATCCCTCACCTTGAGTGATGTCTTGGGGTGTCACTCAATGTGGGATGCTCTTGTACAATGCCTTTGACCAGGTCTTTTCACAATCTTGCAAGATTACGTATAGCCGTATTTACAACTGCATGAATTAAAATCCCATAACATCCCATAATCCCATATCTATGTGTTAAATGTTAGGTGGATGTTTGGAAAGGGTGAACATGCCAACACCTGAAATGAAATATGCTACAGTTTCACTAATACAGATAGAAGCAGATATGATACATTCGACTTGACTATTGTGCATAATCTTAAAAGATATCCTTTATGGCATGTTTCAGGAATGAAGCAGTGAATATGCATTTATGAACTAAATCATTCATTAATCAGAGATCAAATACACTATCTATTATCCATACCTACATTCATTAACACTTTAGAAATCAAAATGTTGGCTAGTTTAACATTGTTTAATACAAGCACAAGCAGATAGCTGATTCACATTTTCATTCCTACCTAGGGACTATAGATTCATCCCATTGTATTTGCAATCTATTGCAATGGCTTTCCAAGCTATTGCAAACAATAGCTTGGAAATTGAAATTAAAGCTTATGGCCCTCATACTTGATATTTATGGGTCTGTTTTGATACTCTATATACAGAAAGTGAGCACACTGCCGTGGCAATACAAAGTACAAAGGCGAGTGAACACGTTGCAACACACCTGACATAGGGCTTTAACCAACTAGTCGACTAGTCGATTGTCAATAAGTAAAACCACTAGTCAAATTCGTTGTTACTAGTTGACTAGTCGATAAGAAATTAATAAAAACTGAGGTATTATTATTTTTTATTATTATTAATATTGTTTTAGTCTTACAACATAAATCTTAGCTGGATTATAGTCACCAGTGTAGTTTTCCTTTTACAATAACAAACATTATAATAACATGAGCGCGACGCTCGCCTCTGCCCCAGAAAGGTGCTTCGCTTCGAGTAGGGTCTGCCCCTGGCTTAAAACAAGTGCCGGGAACCCAGGAGGTCAGGGGCAAGGCTTCCCCCTTTCCCGCCCCCACCTTTTTTCTTTTTTAATATAATTATTTTTAATACATGGTACATTAACAACTAGCCGACTAGTCGACTAGTAAACTAGGCAACTAGTCGACAGGCAACTAGTCGACAAGTGAATGCCCTAACCTGACATGAATATGTGTAAGTGGAAGCACATCAACAAACTGATCAGTCTGTGTTTGGCCAGACCACCACCTTCTGTTGTGCCAGTCATACAGTACAGCAGGGGTGCATGCAGGGCTGTAGGCCTGCCCACTCCTGACCAAGCCCACACAAAACCTCAGTTCTGGCTTATGCACAGCAGTACAGTACCCTAGCAACTCATGTACTGTATTACTGCACCTTTTGGTGCCACACCAGGAGTTGTTGTTTTTATAAATTGCATCAAAAATGATCTGATCCATTGCCAATAACATTGCCAATAACCAACCTGATCACTTGATGAACCATCATCTGTATGGGAATTCTGCTGACTACACCAGGTCGCGCCAATTCTGCTAAAACAAGTAACCAACATTGGATGTTGAATTCAGAGGTTGTACAAATGTAAACAAATTGACCTGTATAAGGGAACATCATGATGATGAGCTCAATACACAGAGGGAGCTTACAGTAAAACCATTGTTGCTAGATGCTGTCAACTTGTAACCCATAAAATGTGTTTGCATTTTATATACCCTACTGTATGGGTCCCATATGGGAACCAATGGTCTATACTACAATCTGCTGGCATAGGCAACCATTGGCACATTGGCACTCTGTAGGGTGATCACTGGCACACTGAGTGTCAGTGTGATGATGTTTACTGTATATAAAAAGGTGTACAGTTAAATTAAGTCCACTCACATCTGAACTATTTCATTGTGGGCATTCATTTACTCTTTCTGCGTGACCCCAATGACCTCCACAAAATGACTGGAACTACTTAATATTCACCAAAACCAGAGCAAAATCACCAAGGGACTCTGGACATCAGTCCTGGACATAATACACTTGACACCACTATATTAATGGCAAGTATTTACAACTTAACTTAAAAAATCTGAATATCCCTTTAACACTAAACACTTAATTGAGTGTTCCTCAGGAGTTTGACTTGTCCCCCTCCTCTGCAGCATCACTTTGCTGATGCCTTGAAGATAAGATTATTTTGAAGATCTCCAAAACCATCACCAGAGAAGTTGATAGATGCATTTGACATTTTTACCAACGTTTCCAGGCACTGACTCACCATTTTCTAACTAATTATTGCATCTGTGCAATGGATTTCTACCGAATATGAATGATGGGTGGACAGAGATTTTATCTGCAACAACAATTAGTGGCATCAGTCCAATGCAGAAGAATCAATACGGTATAAATATATAGTATATATTTTTACCATATATATAAATATACAGTAAAATACATGTCTATAGCTATTATACTTTTTTATTGTCTTGTGTTTTTTGCATTATATTTACCTCCCACTCACTCTGTTAGATGACCCCCACTGCCCCTTCATTTGATTCATTGATGTATGTTACTGTATATCACTCTAATCTCCTCTGGTCAATTTATTCACATCATCAATACATTGCTCTTAACCAAACACTTTAAGTGGACTCCACACATTGAGTGCAGTACGCAGGCAAATGTACGTGTCCCCCTCCTTCACAGCAAATCACTTTAATCTACAAAGCTCACAATGTGGTACATCTAGAAACTATAATTTACTTTAACTGTGTTCAACAATTTGAAAAAAGGAGATTGCTGGCAGGAACCTTTGGGTCATCAGGAAGATTCTCAAGTCTTCCTCCGGATGTGTAGAGGTGTAAGAGTTTCAGCATTCAGTAGAGTATATAAGCAACAAGTACAAGTGTGTATGTTAAGCTTTCCATCTCAACTTGATAACTGAGCTGTACCTCGAAGCCATGAAGACTCTCTGGTTCCTCTCTCTGACATTCATGGTCTACACCGTAGCACCACAAAAGGACCATTGCAAGCAAACAACATCAGCACAAGAACACCAGATGATGAGAGACCTAATGAAGGACACTAAAGGTCTTATAAGTCATATAAAAGATAACATAAATGTAAGTTATGTTCAATGTTGCAGAATCTCCATTGACATTTTGTAATCATTATGATTTATGCAAATGAGCAAATGTGTCCTATCTAAAAGCCCTTTTCAATGTCTGATTTTTAAGGAGACACTGTTGAACGAGTACATATACATGCGGAGCAATCAAGCAAAGTGCACGGTATGTTATAAGCTTTACCACAATCTATCGTTAATCTATCGTTTCTTGAGGTTTTCTTTTATTTAAATGACAACTTCACTACTTGCCAAATGATCTTCACATACAGTAATTCATCTTCTCTAATATTCATGATAAAATAGCACATTTCTTTTTCTACTCAGTCTGTGTCTCATTAGGAGGGCTGTGGGCAGCTCAGAAACCACTAGTGACATTCTGTATAGCTTGGCAAATTATTTTTGAACTATTTTTAAAAATGTGTTATCGTGAGAGTGATGGCTTCCATTTTTGCACTCAGGAATAGTCTGCAATTTCTATGAGCTTGGATTCTTCATCGATCATGGAAAGGTTTCTGAACTGCCCACAGCCCTCCTATGAGACACAGACTGAAAATCAGAAAAACATTGTGCTACTGTACTTTATCATGATAATTAGTGAGGACCAATTATATGGGGATACGTTGAAAAGTAGTCCTTTAAGATTTGTATCTATATATTTAGTTGGTATGGCATTGTTATTGATAGGACAGTAGGCTGACAGGAAATGGAGAGAGAGAGAGATGGGAATTATGCAATAAATAAAGGATTTAGCATGCATGTATGAAAATGTAGCCCTAGCTGTCCTTCATAAAAATACAATGCTGATCATTTTGCATCTTCTGAACTTGATGGCACTTCAATCCCATTCTATTCTTTTATCCTAGCTAACATAAAGATGTTGTACTAACTGTAGGCCTACTGTAACATGTTCTGTCTTATTCCCAGCATAAATTCTTCTGTTTGGCTGAGAAGAGTCTAACTACATTTCCGCCAAATTCAAAGCTGAATGAGAGCTGTGCAAAGAAAAATGACTCTGAGCTGGTGACACATCTTAAACTCCATCTGAAGCAGTTCAACGACATTGTAAGAAATATTACACATCCAATTACTTATTATCTGCAGTAAGCTCACCAACTTCCACAAATTGTTTGAATATGCCTTTATGCAAGTACCACTATTCATTCATGAGCCACGGAACACAATTTGATAGGATTTAGCCTTGCTGGCCCTAAACCAAAGAAATTGGTTATCATTGGATAGGTCTATATAAGATTTCCAATTCAATTGCTTCCATTGGATTGTCATTATTTAATTATTATTATTATTTTTATGCAGGTTCCCAAATGCACGTGTGAACGGAACACAACTCATAAAATGCAACTGAAAACACTACTGGATGCCATTGAAAATTGTATCCTAAAAAATCGTACTTACCATTAAGTCCTGTACTAGAGAGTTATTATGCCATTGTTCAGCCTTTTCTTAATTTCAACAACAACACAGCCTTTCCTTAATTAAACAAAAAATGTTTAGTGATCTGAAAGGTTGTTTTAATAGATTCTAGTCAAATATTTTAACCCTAACTGTATCAGAATTACATTCAGTGTTGGCACTGTATAACCCTTTGTTGTAACATGAAATATTTATTTGTTTGCTTGTTTGTTTGTTTATTTATTTATTTATTTATTTATTATGTTGTTTGCAACAATAAATCATGAAATAATATATTTAAGGTGTGTTGTTTGAAGATTGTAGGCTATACCACGACATCATGTGATGAAAGATTCAAATTAGAATGGTGCACTCAGATTTTCACCAGCAGAATTAATCAGGCATGTTAAAGCAGGGTTTATTTAATTAGTGCTTTTATTTTATTTACTTTTATTTACTTTAGTAAATAAAACATCTAATAAACATGTAATAAATATAAAGAATGCATAGTCCACAACAGACAAGATCAGGGAAGCCAGACTCTGCCGCCAAAGTATGAACATGTACTGTAACACCACAGGATTCGAAGTCACATGAAAGTCCAACATCTTTACCACCAGAGAGATGCAAGACTTTTGAGGCCATCACAGCAGAGACTGTGAGCCACTCTGAGATCAATCAGCTCCTCTGTTTACTGTCAATCTTCCATGGGGAAGCATTCCCCGGAACAGGGCACCAATGTAACACCTGAACTCGGGTCCACTTGTTCAATGTCGGGGATACCGTACTAGACTTTTGAGGCCATCATGGCTGTGAGGCCCTGTGCTACATACATACAGTACATTAAGTGGAAGCACCAGTGTGAGCAATACGATATAGAAGATTGGTGGATACACCTCTTAAGCGACTGTTCCATGTTTTAGATAGACATATTGAAATAATGCAAGTACATGGTTTGTAGATCTGCTATTATTGAAATATTGTAAGACGTTACAAATCTCGGAATATAATGCTTTCGCATAAGACATTATAAACTAAAGGTTCATGAAAGCTCTATAGGTCTATTGTTGTATTATGCTGCTAAATAGTATAGTTCAAGTATATTATATCACCTCCCAAAACACATGCCTTGCCCACATCTACAATAATCATCCATTTCCAATGAATGTTCATGGTTAGAAAAAAATGGACAAAGGGAGAGAAACAAGAATGGCTCAAGCATAAATGAAATCATGCATGATGACTCCTGAGAGTTCAGCACAAGGGACAGAAATTATCGGCATGGCCAAAATGGTACCAAAATCTGGAAAATTTCCTCGACCCCCATATTTTATTCATATACTGTAACTCGCATCAAACTCTTCAACAAGCTTTTCACATGAAGAAAATAAACTAAAGGGCTCACGCAGCCAGCATGATGGTAAGAGGGACCAGACACTGTACACACACTATTGTACACATGGATCCTGTGATAACTGAAGTCACTTTGGTGTAACTAGCAATCAGAAATCCTAGGTGTAAATGTCGCTCTGAGTATACAAATGTAATCTAGTAGACCTAAATGAATTTTATAATGCTGATCATAAATTTTCTAAAGCCTTGTTAATCATGTAATAGTCTGTCAGAAAAATGACCACATTAGTTTGTTCACCTTTAATAGGTGAATTTTGTTAAAAAGATAAATATTAATTTATCTTAAGATAAATTAATATAAAATGTTTGACTCCCTCAAATAAAAGACCAGCACCATGACTTCATCACATGAACTTTAATTCAGACAAAACTTTGAGATCATTCAACTACATTAGCTGTAGGCAGATATGGATTTAATAGTGCATAAAATGGCACAGAGAATGAGAGATAAAACATATAAAATTATTTGATAAATTAAGAACGCAGAGAAACTTATGATGCTGTAAACATGTAACATACAGTATAATACAATACAAAGTAACTTGGTTTCACTACAATGCACCATGAAACTGAAATAAGCTCCCTGTATTTAATTCACTCTAGTGCATTATTGAAGTTATGTGGATGTGACAGTATACAGAATTTAGGGAAGGGTTCCTACATTTGTAACAAATGTGAAAATAAATTTAAATAAAAAGACGTGTGCATTGTATGAGGCCAATGGCACTACAGTAGAAGAATCAGAATAAATAGCATGCAAGCGCTACTCTTTTGACACAACGGAAGCATAATGCACTGCTTTGATATTTCACATATGAAATTGTCAATAACTGACTTGCAGTCCTCTAGCATACAGCAATCTACACCTGAACAACTATTTCACCCCTTCAAGTGTTTCTGCTTCATCCTTACATTGCAGAGCTGAATAGTGCTGCTCTGCATTGGGCAGAGGAAATGTATAAGACCACAGCTTTCACAATAAACCCAAAGCTATATGGTTAAACCCAAGAAATGTAAAACCAGCTTGAAGCAAGAATGCTGTCATTAAGATGAATTCTAGTTTAAGACGAGGTGTTGATGTTCTCACATATTCCCTTCACAGTCAAAAATCCTTATGGTAGCCTACCTATTAAATGGAACATCTTGTTTTGCATGGAGTTGCAGAAACATACTTACTTGCTCTAACACCACCTTGCTTATATGCCATAGCCTGAGAGGACGGGATTGTGGACCGACTGATTCAGTCAGTTAACAACCCACCCCCCACTGCCCCCATCATAACTGTTTCAGCAGCTGTTTCACTTGGAAATGCAACCCGATAAGGTAGCAAAAAGTAATTTTAGCTGGTATTTAATTATTTAACAAGCAGAGTACCCACCTGGATATGGTCCAAGTAATGATAAACATGTCACCCTTCCTCAAACAAGCATTACATTGTAATACAAAATTACAGGTCCCATTGACCACAAAGTTTTAAATCCTACAGTGGCTGCTCCCTGACCAGCCTCCAATTCACAACGAACCTTTACTGGCTATACAGTGTATTCAGATACATATTTTAATAGGGTAAAATTATGGGTCGCAGACACCAGGATTCACTGCAGAAGAGATTCGATCACAGCTTCCGGCTTCACCGATCTTTTCCTGTGTGGAGATAAGTGTTGGCATGCATTTACACAGCCCATTTCTCAGAATCAGAATAGCAGGAAACAGTGTTAACATCTACAGTAGTCTAACCAATGTTTTGAATCATTGACTAATATATCTGACTGCATCTTTGTCTTTTGTACAATGTACAAATATCTATTTGTTTGAATCAAAATAACTGATCAAAATAATATAACTATTATAAATATAATTTGAATAGGCCAAAAAGATGACATGTGTTCACTACATTAATGAATCATGGATATTATCAATTTTTGGTCGATATCCTCCAAAATGTTAATCGATAGGTTAATATGATATTAGCTGTAATTTATCTGTCAAATGTGCACTGTAAAATCATCAGAATTACTATATAAAGGTTCAGCAGTTAATTACCTTCGGCCAGTCTTGGGCCGGCCACTCTTGCTGCTTTTAGAGGTCCTGGGCCTCTCTACTTACCCTCTTAATTACTATATAAAGGTTCAGCAGTTAATTACCTTCGGCCAGTCTTGGGCCGGCCACTCTTGCTGCTTTTAGAGGTCCTGGGCCTCTCTACTTTCATCAGGGACTGTCGCATGCTCTCCTCTGTGTATGCCAGGTACACATGGGACAGATCCACCTCAAATGGCTACAGAGAGGACAAGTTGAAGATGAAGGGTTATATGCCTGCTGCAAATAGCAATCACCAGAATGATCGCCTTGTATCCAGGTCAAATAACTGTTGGTTATGCGATGAAACACGTACATTAGAAGACCTACAATGATATTATTTTCAAATGTCTCCCAACTTAAGCCTAACTGCTGTTCTATTCATCAAACAAATGGGAACACTGCACAGAAGAATTTCAGTTTGACTTTAACCCATCTGATGTTTAACCCAGCTGAAGTGGTTGTATCTCTGTTGAAAGCTCACAGGGTGGGCCTTGGGAACAAATCACAACTTTTTGCTTTTGTCACAACTATGGAACCGTTTGGTTGCAATGAGTTGCATGCGGTTTGGGCCTTACAGGAGGGGGTGAAATCATTCCTACTGTAAAAGGGCAGCTGTAAAAAGGTTGCGTCCGTTGAAAAGGACCTTTTCACCTTTTACTAAATTGGTTGCAAGATTGCTAAAACAGTCACAACCTTAAAAAAACAAACTGTTGCAACGTTTTTAACGTTTTTTTTTTAAAGGTTCACAACCATTTTTTAAAACAGTCACAACCTTTTTAATACATCAGAGGTTAAGGTTAGGTTTAGTTGCAGCCAAAAAAAAACATTGCGACCATTGTCTGTGTTTCGGACCTCTAAAAAGGGATGCAACCACGGTCGCAAAATAACCTCGCTGCCTCTCCCTTATTGGGAATTAACTGTCTTACTATAGTAGCTTCTGAAATGTACACTGGGGATCTGAAGATGAAGAAGTAACCTTCTGATTACCAGAGAGCCTCTATACCACACACAATACCAAACAACCCCAAGTAACCAATGTCAATTACTTACATCTTTCTCCTTCTTGTCTGGTACTGGGGTCTGTTTTCTCATATTGTTGCCAGTGTACGCTACGCATTTCTGAAAGACAAAACACCAACATTGCAACAATTAGATTATCAAGTGTAATTTCAGAGTTTATTAGCCTACAGCATGCTGTTAGGTGGGATTGTTTGTGTTATTATATATGCCGTCATGTGCGTTTTTGATATGTGGATGTATAAAACCTAACTCACCAGTTGCCATTCTCCAATATCTTCATTCCAATGCACATAATTTTCTATCATCTCCTGTAGAGAAAAATGTGGAACATATTGCTATAATCTCACAAATGCAAACCTAGGAAAGTAAATATAAAAATTAGCATATAAAATACAAATCAGCACAAGCTAAAGTCTATGGAAATTGTGCCAATCTGCTTTCCTATCTCTTATGATATTCAAAATAAGCAGTTGATGTGAAAGCAAATACTTGGGCTGTGCAATTAACATATTCTTTACGTATGGCATCTAGAAACGCCATAAGCAATAAAACCAATGGGTACATATGGCGTGTCAGCTCATCATATTTTATTGATATCAAACAGATTAATGTCAAAACAAACTTTTTTGCTTTTGCATTGCCTGCATACTGTGATAGTAACATGCCTTGTATCCTCTTATATTTCCTAGTACATTATGATGTGATCGGTTCTGTGATCAGTTTATGGCCGTCCCTCGGTGGATGGAGGACTGGTGGAATGGTGATGTAATTAAGAGATCTTTAGGAGGTGTCGGGGTACTTGCTATCTGGTTGCTCGCTCTGCTCACCCACAAGTAGGCCTTGGCCTGAGTGCAGTTCGAGGTTTGATTGGGAGTTTGCCATAACTGAGGAGGCGTGATTCACAATACATGATGCACGCACACACACCTGGTATTCTTGTGGGATGAAGTTGTCTATGATTAGCATCTGGAGCCGCAGTTCTCTGCTTAGCTGTCGAATGTTCTCCAGGAGACCCTCAATCTCCCGATGATTCTCCTGCTGTAGATCAGCCATCTGACTCACACAACCCAAACGAACAAACGAGAGAGAGAGAGAGAGAGAGAGAGATAGGTGCCTTAAATCCTACCACCAACTCCAAGGATTAAACTTAACTCTTATACACTCTTTGCAGAGCCACCCTTTGTGAACTTTCAGTTTGTTAACTGATGAACAGCTGTTAGTTAACTAGAAAGCCCATGAATTTTTACATGACAGTTTTTCCTTTGAGTTAGTGGCATAACCAATGGCAGTAAGTTGGTTTTCACACATCTAGTAACCTCTCTTCACCGTGATTTTGGTCTCTGTTCCAAAATCGCTGTGTGAACCGGTCTGGAGTAGATGATCTTGTTACGTCATGTTGTAGTGTTGTTTTGTAGTCAACAGTCAGGAAGATGCGTGGAAGAAGTAAGAAGTCTTCCTGCCTGCTGTCTACAAATCTTTGACTACAACGTAAACTGACCAAAAATGAATGGTTCCCACTGTATCCAGGCTACACATCTAGATGCAACAGACCATAACTTCATATTTGCGTTACATACCTCTGATAACAAAAAAGCATTAAGTGCATCCTAGTTTTGGGGTACAAGCATTTGAGCCATAGTCATAGCCTTCTTGATCATACCTCTGATTTTGCTGCCATCAGCATGGTCCAGACCTTCTTCAGCTTCTTGGTTTTTCCCTGTGCCTCTTCCTGAAGGCTGGTGTATTTCTCCTCAATGTCCAGACGCTCTTGCTGTAATGAAGAAGACAAAGAACCGCTTACACTGTGGGTTTTCAACAGATTTCGACCCAAGGACCACCCAAGCATGTAATTTGAACTTATCATAATCAGTCATTGTTAATCGTATTCTATCATATTCAATGGCTTTTGGAGAGACATGAGACAAACTCCAGACTCTCAGAGGACAGGTGTGTGTGTGTGTGTGTATGTGTGTGTGTGTGTGTGTGTGTGTGTGTGTGTGTGTGTGTGTGTGTGTGTGTGTGTGTGTGTGTGTGCGTGTGTGCGCGCATACATGTTCAAGCCAGAAGTAATAACTAGACTACATTTGGTTTATTGTGTCAAACACTTTTTATGTGTTTTTATAAAGTACTTTTAAAATGAAGATGATGGCCTATGTTGATACTTTAAAAAAGGGACCACCTGCAATAGCTCCACAGACGGTTGAGAACCCATGACGTAAACTATTATGAAGCATTATAAATGTGATAGTAATGCAGTATAGAGCCAAACTTTACAGTAAGTGTTACCCAGTAGTTATAATGTTCCTTTCTCCTGGCACATTATAACTACCGGGTAATCAATAATAGCCAGCACCTATAATACTATACTATAGACCTTGTTATGTGTTGTTTTGTGTGAACACAGTGTATGTGCAACTTCGGGAAAAGGAAACCATTGTGGCCACTATGATTTAGGAAGGAAGTGGTGTGTTTTGGCTTGAATGTTTCCAATCAAATAATGATTCATTTTGAGTACTCATTTAAACACAAATTATTTCCTTCCACTTTCAACCTGGCATACCTATTTTGGTCATGTTGATATTCTGTCTAAAATATAAAAAATACACATCAAAATGTGTCGGACAAGAATTGTAGAGAGAGAGAGAGAATGTGTGTGTAACTGCATGCGTGATGCAGCAGATGCTGCATTTCATTCAGGATCATCACTATAGGTACTCAAACCTGAGACTTGCTGTCAGGCATCCACTTACTGTATATGTGGCATGCACCTGAACCACTAGGCCTGTAGGTGCCCAGGGTATTTTTTAAATATCTATCAGTCAAATAAATCATTGTTAATAATTGTCAGAGGATTCTCCAAAATCAGCACTGAAATGTTTCTTTCTGAAATATGTCTTTTGTAAAGACAGAGAGAGAGCAATCGTTCAGCTTCTCACCTCTTTCTCCTCCAGTTCGATGCGCAGCTGGTCGGCCCGTCTGCGGCGCTCCTCCAGCTCGCTGTTGGACTCCTGCAGGAGCTTCTCCTGTTCCTCGGCCTTGGCCAGGAGGTCCACACCTCCCACAATCACCTTCTTCTCCAGGGCCGACAACTTCTCCAACAGGAGGTGGTGCTCCTGTCTGAGAAAGACAGACAGAGATTTAAACAGTCACATTATCAACAATTTGGGCAAAAAAGGAGTAGTTCCCAAACTTCTCAGGTTGAGTGAAAATAGCAGATCTACAATAGGTTCACCAAGGTGTGGATACCAGTCCTAGATACAATGGACCCTTCTGGGCTACGCTTGAAAGTACCTTACTAAACTGTAGCAAAAAAACAAGACCTGAAATGTAAAGTCATGCCAAATATGTGGTGTGTGTTTTTCTGTATAGTTTGCATTGTTTTGTTTATTGTCTTGTCTTGTTTTTTATGTTGCGTTTAGAAAAATAAAAATTGATATTATCACTGTCCACAGCCTCAATAAAAATACTTCTAAACGGCAACAAAAGCAACCTGCCAGGACAGAGATGAGCTCATAACATGTCTGTGGTGGATATGAAACATAGAAAGAGGAGAATCAGATAGGACTTTTCTGTTTAGATGAATAGGCTGTAATGGGACGTTGCATTTTATCATTAACACACCCAGTGCCAGCCCTTTTTCATATTTTTGAGGTAGCCAGTGCCAGCGATTTTCATCTAAAAGTCATATTTCATATTTCAGTCCATGTTTCCCGTTAGTTAGTTTGCGACACACTTCCGGTTTCGGGTTGGTCCGTCCTCAATGGAATATGCGGTCGCTGCTCACTGCCGTTATCATTGGGATCGTCTCAAACCAGCGACGGTAAGCGACGTAGAGAGACGTAGATCAACCTAAGAGGCATCGGTCATAACTATATTTCATAATGATAACGCGCGACGTAGCTCTACTGCAAGGGCAAAAAAGGAGTTAATTTACATGGTAAGATGGCCAAGGTGTGAACGTGGTCCATTGTAGTGACCGACTTAAAGCTGATTTGTGATTGTGATTAGAGACTTGAGCGTGAGTAATAGTGACGTTGAACATTTGTTGTAGTGACGTATTTATGAGTTGTAGTGACATGAATATGAGTTGTAGTGGCATTGAACATAAGTTCTGAATATAATGTTTCTCACTGGGCTTTGATCAGATCTTTCTCTCTCTTCTCCAGCTCAGCTCGGGCCTTGTTCCTCTCCTCTTCCTCCATGTCTAGCTTAGCCTCCAGCACTTTCCTCTCCTCCTCAATCTTCGCCTGCATCTCCACCATCTTGTCTGCGGAAACCTTCTTCTTGCCTTTGGAGAGCAGACATTCAATATGTCATTGGTCTACTTTTAATTGCATCCTTCACTCTGTAGCCAGTTGTTAAGCAGTTATGTGTGAGTGACATGTGGCCACTGTGCAATCCCTGTAGCATTTGAACCTTTGAATTATATACTGTATAATATGTGGGTGTAGGAGTGTGGTTGTGTGTGTGTGTGTGTGTGTGTGTGTGTGTGTGTGTGTGTGTGTGTGTGTGTGTGTGTGTGTGTGTGTGTGTGTAGGTGTAGGTGTGTGTGTGTGTGTAGGTGTGTGTGTGTGTTGTACTTTATAGCGAAGTCCAAAAGTGTTCTATGCTAGTTATTTTTTTTACTCTATACAATATATTTACTGTAGATTCTGTAACTGTAATATATACTGTAGATTCACAAAATAACCTACAAGCTCAGCTTGCAATGTAGATCTACTCTTGTTATAGTGACTAATTTATATTACAAAATTATTGTAAATTAAATTATTCTTACAAAATCATGGGCATATGAAATCCTCTGTACAGTATGACTTCATTTGCTAAATAGTATTTGATTTAGATTTTTTTGTTTTTCAAAGATGTATTTCAGACTGTATGTGCATCTGTAAACCGTCTGGCTTGTGAGACTACTGATTCTGTAAAAACATTAATTCTGGCAATTTTGGGATCTTAAAAAAGTTCTACACTCTCGGAACACATTCACATCACAACATGTGGGCTTGATCTATTTCCACTATTCCGTTTTGGAGTACTGTATATAGGGCTGAAGTGATAAAATCTATATGTACTCTATCTATATGTGTCCTTCAGATAGCTTGGATTGACTCACTAATTACAGGGATCACAATGATGAAGTAATGAAGACAATGGAAGACAATCATAGGAGAGAAAGACAGTCAACAACACCAATTGAGACACACCAAACCAATTGCTGAGAAGAACTGTATTTCAAGCTAACAACAAAATCAAAATGTGCTATTTTTGGCAAGTGATGCCATCATCCAATGACGATCAATTACTCTGCGTAGAACTTCTGTATCTGTACTATACTACAATCTGTACCTGTACTTTACCAGAGTCCAGCGTGACTCTGTAAGAGTAATCCTGTTTTCACTCTGACTATACTTAATCTAAAAGTTCACAACATTGTAAACTTGTGAACTGATTGGCTATTTTGTCAAATAAATGTTTCAAGTGTTCAAGTCGTTAATGTCCAGCTGAAAATGGCTGTGCCGAATCACATGTTACTGCCCCAAACCCATTTCACCTCAAATGTGATCAAAATGAGAACATTTGTCACAAGATCTTTAAGATTTACCAGTGCCAGATTTAAGTACTCTAGTGTCAGCATTGAGCCATTAGGCTGTGGGATTGACAGGTGACTAACTAATGACTAACTAATGATTGAAATTAGTACCTGCCGTTGTAATCCCCCACACATAAATCTCTATATTTTGTAAACCGTGCCTATGCTACAATGTGCAAATCGTATTTTTCATTTCAGTTGGTCCTTAAGGGTGATATAGAGGTAGGAAAAGAGAATTGACATTTCTACTCTACAGTACTTTACTGTCAGGAGCACCAACCTCTTTCCTCTGGAATAAAGAGTATGGCAAGTCAGACAGGCAGCATTTTGTACCCAGAAGAAGACAGAAAGAGAGAGAGAAAGAGAGAGACAAGGTGTAACACATTACAGAATGAACTGAACGGTCTTACTGTCTTTATCAAAATGATCATGAACAAGGCAGATGTAAATTACAGTAAGTAAAAATAAAGACCCACAGAAAGGTAGAGCAACAAGACAAAGTTGCATAAAGGGGACACATGAAAAGGCAAAGGCAACTTGTGACAATGCAAGATCATGCAGATGGGGACATGTATGCACATAGAAGGCCTATCAAATTGACACAGCACTGAAGAACATCACACAATGGCACTGAGAGAAGTTGAAATCATGTTGTCCTGTGTTGCGGTTAGCGCTAATCCTGAAAAAAAAACATCATCATTATAACATCAACATTCCAGCCAATCACTATTGCTGTCCTCACTTCTCAGGGGCCAATCAAAACGGCGTCCTCTATGCTTATTTTTTATCCGAAAATCGAATCCAGTTAATCACTTCCTCACCTTTTATCCTCAATACGTACAATGCTCAGCCAATCAAATCATCGCTATGGGATGCTCAGGCAATCATCATCAGTAGGCACACACACACACACACACACACACACACACACACACACACACACACACACACACACACACACACACACACACACACACACACACACACACACACACACACACACACACACACACACACACACACACACACACACACACACACACACACACACACACACACACACACACACACACACACACACACACACACACACACACACACACACACACACACACACACACACACACACACACAGAGAGAGCTGGGCATAGAGGGCAAATGCTCCAGCAAAGATAATTATTTCAATACACTATCATCACATCAATCATCGCATAAATAACCCCATGTTGGTGTGTATATTAAAAGATATTATTATCTTCTTATTGACTTAATATTTCCCATCTACCTAGGAATCAATGCAACATGGGTAGCAGGGAAACTTCTGGCTGTGGCCTGTGGTGCATCTTTATAGACTTCCAATAAACTCTGCTTCAGACATGTCCGTGGTAGTTATCTGGAGGTTGCTGAGTCATAACAAGACAGAGGCAGACTAAATAGCACATTGGAGATCAGTTTAATCTTTAGACACTCATAACCTACCGTTCACCGGAGGAAACACAGCAGCGACCGAGAGATTAGGAATTACAAATTAAGTTCCGGCCCAGTGCTTTAGCCTGCCATTGAGGGACTATTAACAATGTGTAGATATTAGTCTGACTCTGGAATCTCTGGGTCAAATCTGGATTTCCATAGTGTGTATAAAAAAACTGCCCCTGTGATAAACCTATTCCCTATACCCCAAAAAACAATGAAAATATTAATACGCAGGGAATGTGCGGAAGTCTCAACCAAGCCCCAGACGTCCACTGAAATGACTCTATGGACTCACTCCAATAGGATTGGTTCCAAATTCAATTTTTTTTCACTTGATTTTTGACTTGGGTATGAGCTGCCCATAGAAGGGAGGCTAGGGATTATGTAGTTAAACGTGTACCCGCTCCATCCATCCCTCCCTCCCTCCTTCCTGACAGTGTGGTTGTCCTCCTCACCTCTTCTTCTCCTGCGTCCTTCTCCTTCCATGCCACCTTCGTCCTCTCCTTCATCCATGTCCTCAGATCCACTGGCGTCAGAGCCCGAGATCTCCTCACCTATGAGAGCACTGCATTACTTCTATGTGTGTGGAATGCTCATTATTTTCATAACGCGCGTGCAAACACGCGTGCACGCACACATGCGCACGCGCACACACGCACACGCACACACACACAATATCCAGGTGTTGAGAACACCGGCCCTGGTGGTCTGATAGTATGAAATAGAACTGTAATTACCGTAATTTCCGGATTATAAAGCGCACCTGAATATAGGCTGCATCGGCCAAATTTAGCGAAAAAAATCAATTGTGTACATATACAAGACGCACTGGACCATTATCCGCGGGTGTTTTAATGCTTAATTACCATATGTAAGGGTTCTTGCACAGATGAGATTGTCGGCAACGAAATGCTGTTTGAGAAGCATCCTTTTTATTATTTAAACGACTTATTCAAGTGTTTTAATCTATAGTGCAATAGTACAGAACTGCACGTGCTGTATGTAATTAACCGCTAGAGCCATAGACCAGGGACGGAGCTAGGCATAGACATGGGGGGGCAATGCCCTCTAAACGCCCTGACTGGCCCACCAAACATGATGGAATGCAAACAACGAAAACTTCAGATATTTAAAACATTGACTAACTGCAATTGTGTCACCACTAAACCAACTGCCATTATTGGCTGCCCCCCCGATTGAGAAATATTACACCCAGGCCTGGCCATAGAGTGTAGCCAGAGATACGCAAACTCTGTTCACTTCATGGAACCAAATGAGCGCTTGCGGGTCCATTTGGTTTCATGAAGTGAGCGGAGTTTGACACTTTTACACTCTCAAAAAAGGTACCGTACATCTGGTTAACCAACTGTCCATCATTTAGCTGGGGACCACCAGGAATCCTCTCAATGCGCTCGACGAGGCAACATCACTGTGACTTTTTTCCAGTCTTTTTTTTCGCCGCCTCCTCCTCCTGGTCGCGCTGCTGCTGCTGCCAGCCTTTCGAAACCCGACACTTCCACGCAGTCAGGATCCACTGGCAGACTTGAGAAAAAGTTGCTTTTCGCATGTTCCTTCATTCATTGATCCCAAGGCTACGTGCAGCAGATCGATTTCCTTCTTTTTCAGCCAGCTCAACTGCCTTTAGCTGCGTTATATGCACTTCTTTGTTTGTTTTCCATGATGCATTTAGTAGTGTCTGTCTTAGTAGTGGCTGCCGTTCTGGTACATTAGGTTTCACTTTTTGTTTTTGTTTTTGCGCGAACTGCCTTTGACCTGTCCCCCTACATTTCCTGCTCGGGCCGCTTAAAGTTGGTGTGCATACCGTGCATTTAGACTTGGAACGCCCTATAGTGTTTGTTAGCCGTAAACATCCATACATTAGCTGCACCACTGTATAAGCCGCTGGGTCCAAAGCACGGGAAAAAAGTCGCGGCTTATAATCCGGAAATTACGGTATGTGTTTATCGACAGAGTTACTATGGGGATAGTAAGTAAAATTGTACCTTCCTGTAGCTTCTTCTTGAGCTCCTCTATCTCCTTCTGGAACTGTCTGAGAAGGGCGTCCTTGGGGTCTTCGTTGATCCTGGCTTTGTTCTTTATGTTCTTGGCACGGTTGGCGTAGCGCAGCGTGCTAATGGTCTCATCGTAGTTGTAGTCTGCTGGACCGATGTTTGCACACTGTAGGGAACTCATACTCATTAGTTTAACTGATTCCATAGATTCCTTATTTTGTAAAGACATTTTGAAAAGGATGAACACTACAATCTCACAAACTTGCACTTAAATACTTTTAACCTAGCTTATGGAAGGTCATTATAAGAATAATGGACCTCATAAGTTTACAACGTGAACATGATGGTCCCTGTGTAGTCCCTGCTGTCGCATGAACTTGTTGATCAGCTGAATTTGACAGGCGAGGCACTCGCAATGTCAAATGATTGAATGCAAGCATTACAAATTATAAGCCTCCCACCCTCTTATATAACGCAAATACATTTATTTAGTATTTAGTTCGACCTCAGCTATTTGGTAATTATAATATAAAGACCTTTTATTGAACAATTGCTCAGCTCTGAGCTCCCACCTTTGCAAAAATAATAAATAAAATAACAAAAAGCTATAGGCACGATTATGCCTACATAGTTCTGGAAATAATGTATCTTTCACTGTATTTATAATAACATGGACTGAAGGAGCTCCTCTTCCTCCAATAAATAAAAAAACAATAAAAATATGCACAATAAAAAACAAAACAAAGTAACGGGGGTACTGGACCACCTATTATATGGATAATAGCCTACCTTCACATTTACAGTTTGAAATTATAATTCAGTGAGTTTTGAGGTAGTGTTGGACCGTTGCGCTGAGGCAGTTTATTGATTTGACCCAATCTGCACAGCTGATGCGATTAATTAAGTCACAGCTACGTAACATTCATTTCAATGGATATACAGTGTCTGATACAACGGCCCTTCAGTTTGCTTTTCAAAGATTAATCCTGGCTGGCTGTTTTCTCACTGGTAAATTAATATTAAACTTTCCTGTGTGGAGCTGGAAAAGTTGCAGTGATAGGCCGCGTGAGCTTGTATAGAATCATTATTTTTCCGATGCATTATAGCCTAAACAAGACCATGCTCTTTTCCCAAACCCCACTGTGTGTTTAATAATGACAATAGAGTACAGTGGTAATATTGAACTTTAAAAGAAATTGTTTTCGGACACAATGTAAAGCTTATTTTTAAGGTATATGTATTATTATTTGCATTGAATTGCAGGCCTTGTTAATTTGAGGAGCTGGATTTGTTGGTTAAATCCTTTATAATGCCTTTGATTACTTTAACAAACTGATCAGCGATTTGTTGATTTGTTTTTTACATTCCTATATGTACAAGGCGGCAAGAATAATTCACACCATGGGGATACATTTGACATGTATAGAATGACATTGTAGATCACTGGTATTTAACCAGTGTCCCGGGGACCACCAGTGGTACTTGAGAGGGTTCCAGGTGGTCCCCAGCTAAGTTTGGTTAACCAACTTAGCTGAAATGAGCTTAGATGAAAAGTTGCTTAGCCAGATGCTCTCTTGAGAGCATAAAAATGAAACCAAATGGACCCTTTGGTTTCAAGTTTACACTTGAAACCAGAGTCATGCGTACCATCATGGTCTTGGAGTTTCCTCCTAGTGAGTCCTGCAGCAGACGGGTCAGTTTGGAGTTCCTGTAGGGGACGTGTGTACTTTTACCGTCCACCAGGGCTGAAATGACGTTCCCCAGAGTGGAAAGGGAAAGATTGATCTTGGTGGCTTCCTTCAAACGTTGTCCTGTAGCGCCCGTTTTCCCCTGTCTCTCAGAGCCCTGGGGGAGGAGGGGGTGTAGGTGAGATAACATAATGACTCTCTGTCTCTATGACCACACTGCTACCAGGAAGAGTGGTGCAGATACCATCATCGCCGTTGGGTGGAAACCCTGTGTCAAAAACTGTGACTTCTCCGGAAATTCAAAAAGGAGAGGGGGGAAATGTTTCCAGATAGTTGCAATAGAGTTAATCTCTGCATACATAATGTTGAGCAAATATTTATCAAAAAATGCTAAATGCTATGATTGTACTGATGCTTAATAGATCAAGCAAAGATATTTTGTTTTGATTGAAAACAGGAAAATGCCAATGGCAAGTCAAGGGGTGGGGGTGACCTGGGTTTTCACCTAATTGTAAGCATGTGTGTGAAGTGTGAACCTGCATGAGCTTGACCACACGTTTCCGAGAAAATGCATGGTGGGTTATAAAACTCACCGCAAGATCAACCAGATGTAGTTTGCCCATGCGAACATGTTGGTTTCCATCTACTCCCTTTTCACTGCACTCGATGGTGATGGTGAAGATAGCATGCGAGCGGGAACTGTGCTCATTCATATTGGTGGCACCAACCGACCCTAAACATAGATGCATACATTTAACCACACATCAATGGTGCTGAGAGGTCACCATACATTTTAACAGTAAAAAATAACTATTTTTTTTATTATAAGATATGATCATACATAGTACATTTTCAAGAATATCAGTTCCCGTTCTATTATCATGGACCTCTGTGCTGTGGCACTGTCACCCACATTATCATGCCACAGCAATTCTGAGTAATTGCCACCGTTACTTTACCTAGATTGCAGGACACTCTAACCATAAAAGTATCTTGCAAGATAGTTTTTCTCTCTGCCCAAGTAGTAGATAACTTTGGTTTGTTCCATCTTGATCTTCAGTGATGGCCACAGTGATGTCATGCCGGTACCATGTGCATGCAAGCTGAACGCATGTGCATGAGAATGCTTCCGACCCTATATATATATAAACACTCTTCCCAATGGTATTTTATATCTATCTGGCATAAAGGTAGTCTCGTCCTTCATCCAATATTAATTTATCTGATATTATATATATAATCTGATAGTTATCAAAAGGTAAATAGTTAATTTACAGTAGTGTTGTAATTGTATCCAAACCTAATAGAAACAAATGATTATATTATGTTCAATTAAACCTGTTGAATAATGGATTATTCTGTGGTATTCTGTGGTGCAGACTTGCTGCTTACTGTTTTTGTGCCCCAGTGTCATGATCCTGTCCATGTCGTCAGCATTGTTGACAACATAACCCGAAAGGTCTTTGATGTACACGCCAACATCGGGTCTCTCTTTCACCTACAACACACAAATTGGGTCACGTCAACAACAAGCTCTTACGCAAAACTGCAGCACTGAAAAGCCCACCATCACAACAACAAACAACTACAGAACACGGCAGCGCTGTCAAGACCACCACAGCAAACTCCTGCGTAAAACAGATGTGACTCAAATAGCAATGCTTGAGGTGTATCATCTGTCTCTGACCTCCAGCCTTTGCATTTGGTCCTTCCCCAGCAAATCACGAACTTCCTCATTGTAGATCTCCAGATATGATACACGAACCAAAAACCTGTGGCAATGACAGAGAGAGCGGTAGATAACAGAGAAGAACTTTTAATCTGTCTTTAATTCATTGACACCAACTAACTAAATGATTAGCCTGTCCAACACACAATTAATTAAATAATATGTTATTTATCAAATAAATCTGTATTATTTGTAATACCGGTATGTACAATCTCAAGGGGTCTATTTGTGATGATTATAATGTTGTACCTTGCCATATTACCTTATTTAGCAGTCTACTTGCCAGCCCATAGAGAAACACTCTTTGGTTTGAAAGTGGCCATAGCATTTTCTCAAATGTGCTGACTAGGAACATTTTTGATGACTGGTATGGCTGTTTTGGCCAAACGGCAAAACTAATGCTTGAAAGTTGAAATGGATTGAGCATCATGAAAACACCATAGTTAGACATGTTACATGCTACATAAAGCATTGATGAAATTTAGACGTTATTGCCTTCTACTGTATATACTGTAGGTTGTTAATGGTATGGTCACATATTATGCCAATTATGAAAACATATGCAAGTTAGCATCCAGCTACATGCTGGATGCTAAGTTGCATCAACATTTCAACATAATACCTTGAACTATAGGCCTACATTCAGTCTAATCATACTGATGAACTAATAATAATTAAAAAAAGATTGACAAACTATTAAATTAAAATCATTGGCACAATTTATTGTGGTTCTTACCGAGTGTCACCCTCAGCCTTGGCAATGTGACCAAAGACATGAGCAAAGGAGTTGGGGATTATCCCTCTGAGCTCTGGCACTGCCCTCACACCCTCCATGGTGAAGGTTTTCCCTGTGCCAGTTTGGCCATACGCAAAGATGGTTCCTGGAATGAAAGAAGTAGTGCCCAGCATTGAAGCAATCAAGCTATGGTAGGTAACATTAGCATTATCTCAATACTAACATAGTAAGTCTGCAATATCAACGGATCTGCCTAGCACTGCCATGGGAGCAATCATACTGTAACTGCGTGTCAATCAGCCCTCATTATTACCGCTTGAAACAGCAGTTATGGATCTGAATACAAAGTACCAAAAGTAGCAAATAGTAGTACTATGACCAAGTTTGTCATTAGTAGTTATGAGGACAGGAGCTGCTCGACAGTAGTGATATAATACAGTAAATAAACGCACCATTGTAGCCCTCCAACACCGAGTCGATGATGGGCCTGGCCGTCAGATTGTAAACATCCAGCTGATTGCTGTCTGGTCCAAACACTGTGTCAAATGTAAACGTCTTGGGAGGTTCATGAGGTGTCTCCAGCTTGTTGACCGTTATGGTGCCTCGGATCTCGTCCACGCTGACGGCCAGCTTGTGGCCCTGTGTCTTCTCCTTCTGGTTGAGAGGACGACATCTCACCACCACCTTCACGTTGTCACTTACTTCCGGTTTATCATGCTTATTGCCCTGGAAAGAAAATGTGATTGATTGATTAATTGACTGATTGATTGATTATTAACAGTTTGGGGGGAAAAAGCACAGGAATGTACAGTTCGATCAACAGTTTGATACAAAGTCTGTCAACAGGACTTGTTTAAACACAAGAAAGCCTATAGCCTATTTCCATTTGAGTCATTTGTACTCACTTCATTGAATAGGCAGGGGTTGACACTAACACTTGCCTGGGGCAAGTAAAGAAAATGGTGGGGCAAGTGTGCAACTTAGTGCACTATAACACAACACAAGATAAATTTGTCTTAAGGTGGTCATTGCGACCTGGGCTAATTAAGACGATGAATTTTAACTCTTGAGAGCGTAAAAATGAAACCAACTGGTTTTTTACGCTCTCAAGAGTAACATCTGGTTAACCAACTTAGCTGGGGACCACCTGGAACCCTCTCAGGGACCATGAGTTGAAAATCCCTGGTTTAAAGCACCCAAGTAGGAAGTAAACTTAAATGCAAAATTTACAATATATTTTTGGGCGGCAAGTGACCATGACCTGAGGGCAAGTAGAACCTGACTTGCACTTGCCAAATGGGTAAGTGCCTCAGAGACCTTAGTGTCAACCCTTGATAGGTTAATAACCACATTGTCATCACTAGGGCTGCAACTAACAATAATTTACTAGGGCTGGGACTTTAACTGATTAATTGAGATTAATTAATTACAGAAAAATAATGCAATCAAAAGAATTAACTCATTTTAATTGCACATAGATTTTGCACCACAGAACCTTTATCATTGGTCGAATTTCATGCGTACCGGTCATAAACAGTACACGCAATGGAAGAAGAAGCCAATTAGGCTAACCAATAAGGGCTGCCATTGATCCCAACTCCTACTGTTCTGTTCTTCCATTGGTCTGAAATTACTAATGCTATCTCTAAGCCTCAACATAACATTTTACAGTATGGACTGTATTGATTTAGAAAAACTCACTCACACTCTACCAACCTGTTTTAGTTGACACAAAAAATGCTTCTCGGGTCAAATATTGGTATGCCGATTAATTGAGATTAATTACAAAAAAAATCGAGTCCCACCCCTATTATTTAAATAATCTTTATATCTGCCGATTATTGAAACGATTCATTGATGAATCGGATCATGGCACTTATTTATTGATTAGCTGGCTATTCAAATAAAAGCAAACTAATATTAATTAAAGCAACTCGTAGTGTCTTTTTAGGAGTATTCTGACTACCGGTACATATATTTGATGAAAGAATAGCTACACACGAGTCTGTTTTTTTTTGTTCTTGGTACGCTAATTACTGTTATGTGCCATATTTTGCGGTGCAATCACCAATGTCTAAGGTGCATGTGCAACTATCTTCAGATTTTAAGTGAAGGGAGATGGCTCTCTTTAATTTAGACATTTAACAATGGAAAAACTATGGTTAAATGGGAAAACACCCATGGGAAATTGCAAAAAAACTCCAGTCAGTTTGATCAATCGATTACTACATTAGCTGACCACTAATTGAATAATCCAATAATTGAATACTGTGTAGGTGTGGTGCTTTTCAAGCATGAATTGCACAATATGCCTCTTATTCGTGGACAAGGAAAAACATACATGATACAATAAAGATAACAGGGAGATCAGCTACAAGTCAATGAATATATAAGGACATCAATAAGGGTATCCGGAATTTATAGCGTGTGCAACACTATACAAGTTTATAAGATGCACAATTTTCAACCCACTGGCAGTGACTGACTGATATTGAGGCCAGGCCCTGACCATTTTTTACAGAATCATAAAGCAGCAAAGCTTTGGACCAGTCCTGAGCTAACTAACTGCAAGCCGTCTGTCTTGCTATGATGTGACATCATTGTGCAACATTTTCTATTTAACAGCATTCAAATTCAGACAAAGCTACAGTCCAGACAGTTGTGTTGAGTTACGCAGCAACAAACAGTAATTAAATCGTAATGACAATCAAACAGCCCTTGGTTTGCAATTTGTAAAATATAATTCACCAACGTTAGGTGGTTGCTAGGCAGGAGATCCGACGCAATACACGGCTGCTAACATTAGGTCCGTCGTTAGAGGCATTTAGTAGACGAGTTGGGGGGCGACATTGAAGGGTCAGAAACTGTCTCATTCGTGCTGCCTGAATAGGGACAAACTGGAGTTGGAGCTACATTGTTTTCAACGAGGGCGGCGCGTATGCAAAATGCCACCTGCAAAAAGTATTTTACAGTAACAGCGGAATTCTCTGTAATGTTTATGTTGCAAGCGGGATTTCAGTTGGCCAGTTGCCTGGTTGGGTTCATTTCTGCCTGCCACCCGATCCCAAGACGTGTCCATGTTTGTTGTGTTCTCGATAGAAGTCTATGTAGAAGAGCCGCCATTGGACTAGCCCCATTAAGCGAACGGGGTTTGCGTAACTATGTGTATACTCTAAGGCTCTGGTTAGTGGTTACGTTACAGCTGGCGTGCAAAACAGATCATTGTGACACTCAAATCTTCACGTTTAATACCATCATGCTAAGTGAAGCGCCACTTAGAAAAATGTTGTTTCATGACCATGTAGCACTGCCTGTCCATTAAGCAGGTTAGCCTTACGTATCGATTAGCATCACATCACAAGAATAAGGGAGGAACCCCCGATAACAAAACACAACAGAGGCGTGGCGACCTACCGGCATCTTGTGAACAAGGGTTGTGTCGTCGTGTTGTTCGCCAAAGAACCGTTGAAGAGTCGTAGTTGCCTTGGTAGTTCTTGGTGGTGATGTTTTTTGTTTTGTAATTCGATCATTTGATGTTTAAATGCCGACACAGAAAAGACCCCATACTAGCATCAGCTCAGAGCTCAGGCAGCGCATGCGCGATGGAAGTGATTCTACATCCCATAGTTCAAATATCTATGGGGCCATCGAGTAGAAGAGTTGCGACGTTGAGGGGCCAGAAACTGAGCGCTCGAGCGCTGTTCATGCAGCTCGAATAGAGACAAAACTGCTGACTTACTTAGAGGACCTCTTTTGGCTTCTATGAGTATTTGGCTGTGATCTATAAAGGTTGATACGTTTTTTTTTTTTTTTTTTTAATCTGTATGTTTTTAATCTTGTATTTGAAGTGATGAATAAAGCCAAGAGCCATACTGTATCTGTCTCATATCCTGACAACCAACAGTGGTTACCAGGCAACCAACTCTCCAATCACAGCGTTCCTTCAGGCCGGAGGAGAGTGACATCCATAGATGTATCCGGATGTATCCAAGAGGCCAATCTATGGTGACATCCTTGCAGATGAACTCCAGCAGCTTGCTGGGTGTTAGATTGCATCCATAAACACGATACACTTATGGATAATTGATTAGAATTGTATAGGGCAAACGGGTATTGCACCATGTGGTGGAATAAACACAGTAACACACCCTGAATTTTAGGCTTATTATTATTACTTTAGGAATTGATGTGAAGCGGTAGCCTGATTGTCAGACTCTGAGCCACAGAACCCAGCAGAGTGGGCGGGGCCCAACGGAGTAGATGGTCTATGGGCTGAACCCAGGCTAATGAAGCGGTGGTGGTTCTCAATATTGGGTCCAAGAGGGGGTCCAGTCAGGGGATTAGTGGAGTAACATGGATTAAATACAACAACATAATATTAAGGAAAGGAATTCTGGATCAAATGGCAACCACAGCATATTGGGGAGAAAAGGGGAAAAATAAATAAACCAAAATACACAATGATGTATTTTAACCCACAACATACTCATATTATTACTCACTCGTAGCCTAATTCAGTTTATTGGACACCAGTCTTCTTTTGTGGGTTTTTACAAAGGCACTCAACAGTGTGTAACACAGGTATTCAAGATGGAACAATGGGAGTTTTTCTGTGTACAATCCTCATAAAATGGTTCATGACATGTGTAATAAACATGCACATGCATGCACGCACGCATGCACACGCACACGCGCGCACACACACACACACACACACGGTCAAATGCACTAAAAATCACAAAAACAAATCATTGCAGGGTTGACGTTTGGCAGCTCTGACCTATAGTATTCATTTGATGAAGACATTTGGCATATGTCTGAACAGAGAACACAGAAATGTACTATACTATTGTTATGTCCGAAACGGTACTATACTATTGTTATGTCCGAAACGGTTGCTTTTTGGGAAATGGTTCGAATGGATGGTCATCATTGAATCACAAGCTCTTGTTAATACTTTTAATTGGTTAATGTTTAGAAAACCCAGACAAACATAACCTCCATCTTAAAAAATGTTAGATCATGATGCTTTGTGAGCTTGTTGTGGATCGACTATTTTGCAAGAGTCATTTTCCCAGTCTCAGTCGTAAAGTAGACTAATAGTAAACAGATATCTTCCAGACCTAAACATGTTGAGGTTGCATTACCAATTGTATCCAATCAGGAGAGAGAACTAATATGGGTTACAGAATAAATAAGTAAAATTGAACATAATGAAGAAATGAGCAGACAAAATTGAAAGTGGAAAACTATCAAAATGATGCTGATAAATGGGTACTCGCTTCTGAATGGCTAAAATTGGCATTGCACCTGTAAAAATATTCCATTAAGACTTGATGCCTTCTAAATCAATACTTCTCACAATTTTTCAAAAGGTAACAAAATAGTAGATCACGTAACAATGATTACTATCAGAATTCAAAGCTTTATCCTGTTAAAAAACAAACAAACAAAAAAGACCTTTGTTTTAGCGAAAAACACATCCCTTACCCTACCTTTAAAAAAAAAAAATAAATACGAGGTTTCTGCCCGACAGTGACAATATAATATACTTGTAAAATCCAGTCAGCTGAGCCTCTCCATGGCCTGTAGGACACTGCTATGGAACAGGCCAGTCAGTCCACTGCACTCCTGGGTGACCAGAACCCGACCGTCGGGTCGAGGTCTGTGGACCAGGACCAGCTCTCCTTGAAGCAGACTGAGCTCGGAGTCTGTCTGTGCTAAATATGTTGTCGTCACTCTGTGCCTGAGGGACAAACAAAGAACAGACGCTCAAGGTCACAGTCGAGTCAACCACCACACAGTGGAACCAACGGCACAGCTCTGCTACACAGTAAAACCCTCCTCTGTTGGTTTGAGCACAGCCAAATGGACCCATAGCACTCTGATATACAGTAGTATGTATATACATGTATATAGTAAATAAAGTAATTCTCTTTTCAAGCGCTATAATGTAATAGTGGCCATTTATATTGTTCCTTGATAAAGGTATTACCATCTCTCAAGTAACTAATATAACGTTTCAGGTGCATTACAATTTTAACCAATTATTTTAAATGTTTAGTGTTCCAGTTTTAAATATGAATTAAATTATTTTCTTTCCTTGTTTCCCTTGTTTACTGTGCCTCCTGGAGCACATCTCTCCCAATTAGCCCTTCACTAAGTCCGTCCCCAATCCGTCCTTGTCCAATAGGCATGTTAGAAGAGGAAAGCTTGACCAACATAGCAACAGTTGCTAAACTATTTGGACTGGCATTGGACAGTGACTAAAACCCACCCTAAAGGGTGGGGTTTTGTGAAGGGCTCATTGGTTTCAATTTGTACCCCAATCTGAAAACGTAGTTTAGTTTACAGAGCTATATAAAGGAGAGAGTTACTGATTAAACACTAGCAGTGGTTTTCAACCAGTGGTCCATGGGGGAGTTTCAGGTGGTCCCCAGTTAAATGATGGAGAGTTGGTATACAAATGGATGCTTATTACTTTGTAGATCTCGAACCTTGAGAGCATAAAATAAATTTACGCTCTCAAGAGTTACATTATTATTAAATATTGGCATTATTTTGTTTACAAGAAATCTACACAATTATTGTATGGTTTAGAATTATTATTTTAATCAACACTTGACTGTTATCTATCCTATGGCAGTCCGAGAGGCAGAATGTCTTCAAATGGTGCTTCGTAACTCAAATGCCAAATAAATTAAGGCCCTTGATATGAAAAGGGTTGAAAACCACTTCTCCATAATAATAATGATGCACTTTTCATTTACAGGGAATCTCAGAGTGCTACATAGGTCGAACATATCAATCATGTTAAGGTTAAAAACAGGCTTATCAAAATTAAATTATATTTTACATTAATATAATATAATAATGATGTTTAATGTTTTATTTATGTTGGATAGGGCTCTCCCATAAAGAGATCTTGCATCTCAAGGGGAACTACGTGGATAAATAAAGGTTTAATAACTATTGAAACCACTTGTCACCTGCTGGGGCTATACTGAGCCGACGCTGCTGGTAATGACGTTTGTGACGATTTCTGCAAACTGGAGTTCAGATCTGGGACCGTTGTTTCAAGACCTTTCCTCAGAACAGGATTCTTGCCCTCTTTGAGAACAATGCCTGGTCCATCTCGCCCCAAGGTGAGCGAAGGGGCCCACACTTCCAGAGGAAGTGAGCCAGGTCGGCCAGAGGAGCTCGCATGATGGCCACCCGACCATGAGGACGCTCGCAGTCTGGGAGGAGAGGGGTCTTCATCTGTGAAGAACCGCACCGACTTGACTGGCTGTGGGAGAAGAAGAGCTTTATTAGAAACGGGATCCTTTTATTGTCAAAACTGAATCTTTAACTGAAAGGAAAGGTCTCTAGCAGGCCCAGATGTAAAATTTCCCAACTGGGGGGGATTTTTTCCTTGCCATACAGGATTTTTTTCCTCGCCATACAGGACCTTTATTAGGCAAGTAAGCATCAATAATAACGTCAGTTGTTGTTGAAGTTGCAACAAGCACGCAACATGCATAAAGCTAAAGATCTGAGTCAGAGAGTTTTCTGTTTGGAATGAATGATGAAATGGAGTTTAGTGGAGCGACAATTGTAGTTAGTTAGTAGCATCGTGTTTCAAATTATTGTAGATATAAGCACTTTAATTTTAAATATCTTTGAAATTTGGGTTGTTTTGCATGCCATCATGTTTGGTGGGGCAGTCTGGGCATTTAGGGTGCATTGCCCATGCCTAGATCCAGCCCTGGTCTGTAGTATCTGTTGTGGTGAGAACCAATGATAAATGTAGGCATTCACTGTAGGCATTTACTGAGTGTGAAGTCAGAATAAATAAATGGCATGAAACTTTAACAAGCAATCTTGTCTAAATGTTAAGTACAATTGTGAATGTGTGTTTACAGTACATTATGCCAACTTTCTACAAAGCTTTTAAAATGTGCATTACATTTACCCAGGCTTTGACAAAGCAACACAGGAGGAAATCATTAAGGCAGTTAGGGGTTAAATGTCTTCCTCAAGGACACAGCCTTTCCAGGGCAGGGGCAGATGTAACATTTCCCAATTGGGGGGGCAGGGGAAAATGGTATGGGGGCGGCTTCATCGCCCGTTCCGCGAAGGGTCAACCACTACCTGCTGAGCCACAGCCTCTGAGATATGACCCGTCTGACCTTGATCTTTGCGACCCCTGCATTACTCGTGTCAACTGATCATAATTCCCACCGAGTTTCATTAAACTCTGTCCAGCCATTCTCAGTGTTGACCTTGACCTTCAATGTGACCTTGATCTTTTTTAGTTCATCGTCTCTATGGGACAGTCTGTCAGTCAGACAAACAGACAACACAGACAGACAGGCACAGGCAGGTACAGGTGAGATACCACAACCCTGACACACATTACTCCAGACAGGGTAATTAATGACCAAGGACTCACATTAATGCACTGCAGAACATAAATTCAGACAGCAGACAGCACTAGGCTAAAAATAGACAGCAGACAACGCTCACAGCTTAACATTGAGAAAGAAATTGTATGTTACGATAAGTGCAAGAGAGGTAGTGTAATCATGATAAATTATACATGTCACATGTAAATAAAAAAACGGTTACTGGAAGCCATGCTGCAGAGAATTTCTAAATTCTCAGCAGAGAATTTCTAATTCTCAGCAGTTGGAGGTCAATTCAATTAACCTAATAGTCTTTCAAGACATTAGTCTTTGGGAGAAAATACAATACCTTGTCTGTGTTGTTCTTGTGCGAGTTGGGTCGTACTAAGATTGAGTGAGGGCCATTTGGGAAAGGCTTTCTGTCATATGTTGCCTCTTTCAGGCCAGTTAAGTCTCTGCCATTCGCCATAGCACCAGAAGGTGGTGCTATCGTGTCAGACATGCGGCCCAGTGGCCTGCCGGGACTGGACAGAATGCTGCTGTGTTTCTTCCTCTGTAGGGCAGGAGAACAGCCAGACGCCTGAACTTGAGCAAAGTTGTGCGAGTGGGACAGGTGGCTGGAGGTGGATGTGTGGATGTAGTGGTTTCCTCGCTGTGTTGAGCCTGACAAAATAGGAAACAGACGGTCATTATTTATATGTGACATGTGTATGAAAAATGCAATACAATCAGTCAAAGGTTGATGTTGGAACTGGCCAATATGGCTACAACTATCGATTATATTCTTAGCAATTATTCTATTAATTACTTTTCCAATTAATCAAATCTTTTAGTGCATTATTTTATTTATAGAAAAAATCTAATTGATTTGCAATGTTCAGTCTAAATAACCACTGATAAGCCATATTTTGCATAGCTATCATGCGAAAATAGCCAATCATTAATCTCATAATGAATCGCATTGTGACACAATGTGATCTTGTAGATCTGCTATTTTTATATTATATTTATATAATAATATAATATATTTATAGATTATCAATAAAGAACATGTAACACTCCATTCAATTGATTTGTTAGATGAATGCACCCCTATTGACCAACACGTGTGTTTGATCCTATCTCACCTCTATGCGGATTAAAGGCCCGTCTAACGGTGTCCCAGCCTTGTGAGACCCCATACAAGGACAACTTTTCGGCACCAGCCGATGGTGCTGCATGATGCGCCCCGTTGAGGACAGATGGAACCTGTCCTGTTGAGTACATTGTTCCATCTGTGTTTACCCTATCAAGAGCAAGGACCACAGCAGGATTCCTCGATGCTGTGGGCCTCTTTACAGCTGCTGGAGAGGATGTGGTCGCTGCCTTGGTCTCCAGGAGTCTGGCGGAGGTTCTGTAGTGATGGAATTGGTAGCATACTGGTGTAATACAATGTAATACTGTATAATATAAAGCGATAAACATCCACAGAAACACTAAGGGACCAGATTGTATAAATGACTGTACAAAATAACCAGACCAGGTATGGCAGTCACCTGAGCACGGGCGTTACGTAGCTACCGGGAAGAATGCCCACTTTGCCTGTCCTGAGAGACAAGCCGCGGAGCCAGCCCTCCTTGAACTTCCCGTATACCCCCACCATCTCCCCCTTCCTCAGCTCCAGTTCCTCTGGCCGTCGAGGTTTGTAGGAGTAGAGGGTTGCACACCTAAGGAGCAAAACAGAACTGGTAGAAAAGAGAAAGAAGAGTCCGGAGGGATCTGTGACAGATGGACACCGGCATCAGCGAAAATAAAGACCATAGCTAGTGACCACCTGTGCTGTACAACATGTAGTTGGTAACACTGCCGAGGCAGAGCTGGGGGTGACAGAAACTGAAGATTATTCACAGGGTGTGATGGACAGGTTCAGGAAGTATATTAGAGTAGTGGTTCTCAAAGGAACCCCCTTTGGCCCTTTCGGGTGTTCTAGGGGGTCTGCAACAAAATCAAACATTATTATGCTAAAGATCTGCATTAGAGAGACTGGAAGACTTGCGTATAAAGTAAGATAGGTCAGGCCGAAAGGGTTTGTACATGTGTGCAGGAGTGGTGAATGTAGACATTGTACATTGGTGGAAGGATAATGTGATAATGAATCTACATAATGACTGGAGTTTGGGTACCATTTTATGTGTTTGTTTTCATATTTTGTTTTTAAAAAATCCTGCAGATGCAGGAATATGAAGTACCCAGTCTTCTTTACTCTGAGATCAGATTGGTTATTTAGTAATTGATTATTATATCAATTACTAGAAATCTAATCATCAGGAAGCCTATTTTTTATGTCAGCAAAAGTCAATAGGGGGTCAATAGGGGGTACTGTATGTATCGGCTAAGAATGTGTATGTTGCTCTACTCCACAGGGTTCAATGAATTAATAGAAAACCTAGACAGCGGTGGAGAGCTTTAGGACTCAGAGCAGCAGTCGCACCACAAGTGGTGAGGCCAGTGCAGCATCACGTCACCATTACAAGATCAGTAGGGCTAGCATCTCGGCCGCAGATTACAATATCATTGGGGCAACCCCACTTTGCAATTGCATAATTGCATTCATTCTAGTTACAATTGTAACCCTGACAAAATCAATAAGTCTGATAACCTCAAACCTCAACCTTTTTCGTTCAACAGTGTCACTAAAAAAGATAAATGTAAAAGATAAAAAGATAGGAAACTACCAGGCTCACTTTATGTGTGTGTGTGTGTGTGTGTGTGTGTGTGTGTGTGTGTGTGTGTGTGTGTGTGTGTGTGTGTGTGTGTGTGTGTGTGTGTGTGTGTGTGTGTGTGTGTAAATCTGATATTTTGAATTATTAAAATAGTTTGTTTGACCATTGCATTGTCTGAGGAAAGTTAATTCCCAGAGAGCTTGTTTCTGTATCTTACTGTGTATTACTCACACACTGATGGAGAGCTGCTGGGTGGAGGAGGAGTGTTTACTGTCCGTGGAGGGAGGGGTCACCTGGGGGTTGACCAGGGCCATGCTGATGGTGGGCGGCGGCTCGCTGCTCATCTTCTTCTCGCCCTGGAAGGCAGCGATGGAGGTCAACATTGTCGTCATACACAAATGCTAATGAACCTGTGATTCACATGCAATACACAACACACATGCTGACGCACATCTCTGTGGTTAAAGGCTGCCACCCGGAACTTATTTTAATAAAAGTTATTTTAACCAGTACATATGTTATACTGTATAGAATATGTTAATTAAATATAAGTAGTACATCTGTACGGTAGGGAATGTTAATAATTAGTACATATGCAGGTAGAATAGAGTATGTGGACAATAATTAGTGCATCTGTAAAGTTAGGTTAGGCAAACTGTGCTACACTCACAGTCCGGACACAAACACAATGTTGTGCTAAATTAATGTGGATATGTGTGTCGCCAGTGATGTCCTTGTGGCTTGACAGAAAAGTCTACCGTAGTCATCTTTGCCAAAAGGGTCATGTGAGGAAGTCTTTAATGCTTTGCTCAGAACATACTGTAGTTACACTGTAAAATACTGCATTTGTTACTCATTGACTTTAACAATTTAACATTTCTAAACTCTCAGAGTTGCATTCATAAAATAATTATTGTAGCCTACACAATTACTGATGTTTCTGAGGAATGTGACACCAGCCATTACCTCCCTCTCCAAAAAACTGAAAGTTTACACATCACAAGAGGTTAATGTTCAAGAAATGTGTTCTATGATTCATTCCCATTTTATCTTCACTTTCGACTGCTTTTTGAATGACTCATAACCTCAGAGTTCAGAATTGTTATGTTTATGTCTACATGGAATGTCGCTAAGACATTCCGGCAATTTGTAGTGGAAAAGTGCAGATAAGGACCTAAGGAAGCATGGCAAAGGGTAGTTCCTGACTCCATGGTGGAGCCAAAACTCGCCCCGGGCATTTCCACAAACATTGAATGCCATTGATAATGAATGGTCAGCTATGACCGTTTGTCCAAACACACATTGAATGCCATTGACAATGAATTGCCAGCTTTGAGTGGTTGTGTAAACAGCCATTGCATAAACACAAATACTGAAAAACTGCTGGGATGAGATGATGTATGATGATAAGAGTGCCCCTCACTTAAGTTCACACAGGTGTGATTTTGTTAGTTTGCATTTGAAATAAATTACATTAGATTCCCTAATCTTTATTCGCTTGCCAAGAAAATACGTTCATTTCAATACCATCCAATATCCATCCATCCAGCCACCCGCCCAACCAACCATGTTGGGTCACAGCAGAGCTAACAGTTCAAGCATTGACCCCCAGACAGACATCCCTTTCCCAGACAACTAATAGTTACTTCATACTGGGGGATCATGAGGTGTTCCAAGTCAACGTGGAAATAAAATCCTCTATCTGGGCCTTGTCCCGTGTCCCGAAAAGAACAACTTGGGGAGCAGCATGATACGTGACACACTCATGCACGCTGTCCACTCCCCCAGAGCAGTACAGTGAGTCAGGCCTGACGCAGCCAGCATAAGGGAGAGAGCAAATCCCAGGGTGTGGCTACCAGCTTTGGAGAAGAATGTAGCCTTTAGGATAATGGTACTTAATACTTAATTAACACGCTTAAAATAGGTTTTAGCCACACTGACTTTGTGACTCAAAGTGAAAACCACTCACGGCGAGTCACAATGTTATTTCAGAAAGGTGTTAATACTGTATTTTTTTCAGTGGCCTTTTGGTGATGTGGTGTACACACGTCATGCCACCTGCTATTTAAAGCCCAACGGTGTTAAACAACATTAATTTCTAAACCGCATGACACTTAGTGTCCTTATTCTTATGGGAACATTGACCAAATTTTGTTTTCAATAGCTGTGAATGGCTGGTGGTCCATGGATTTATTGCATGTGGTCCCTACCATTCATTTAGTAACCCCCAACCACTGTGCACAAAACAAACAAAAAAACAAAAACCTTTCCACTAGTTGAGAAACATGCAGTCATTTACTGACAAGTTGGAGGTTGAAAAAAAAAAAAGACAAGAAAGAAAATCACACCCGTGTGAGTTGTGCTCTGATCATCATAGATAATCATCAAGAACAGTGGTCCCTTATTGGCCAAGGGTAGCCACTGACCTACCCAGCCGATTCGCTCTGACAAATATGACGGAAATTCTAAATTCTTGCCAGTGGCATTTAATGTTTGTCTGTTTGTCAACGTTGATGTTTATCAAAAAAGTGTCAAAAAATGCAACTGGGAAAAAAATGTTAGAATCCAAGAGGGAGAAGTGCACTGGTTGAGTCATTATTAGGAAATGATTAGTAGTCGTTGTATTATCATTGGCTGATTAGCCTATACATATGGGATGCAAGTGTTGCAAAAACACTAATTTTAGTCCATATCCCCAACCAACACAACAGTGGTCACCACCATGGTTGATGGCCCGTGTTTACAACAAGTTGAAAATATATAGCAGGGAAAGGATGGTCAAATAATCACTGTTATAGGGTTTAAGTGATTCCTGATGACAGAGAACACAACACTCCCATCTGTACAGTTACAGCACAGAGGGGAGTTAACCCTTTAGGCTCTTTAGGCTCTCCCACAATTAGTTTGCATTATATTCATACTGTACCCAAGAGAAGGACAAAAGAGGTCATAATGAAGATGCCGTGAAGTAGTGACATGAGGCGGAAGTAACAGGGGATCCGAGTTAACAACATATTATTATTACTGGATGTCCCGGAGACATGACAGCTTTCCTTTGTGAAGAGAAGCAAGCAAGGAAGATCTGAAACGGGTTGAATGACTCCAAAACAACCAGGCAACCTCTTCATGTCTTCGTATCAGTCCATTATGTCTCTTGTCATTTGTGCTCCGTTCTTTTATCATCCAAAGTTACACAAACAGACAGTGGCCCAGCATGTCACCCAGTGTGTCACCCACTCTATCCCAAACTAAGTCACGCTGAAGTCACTGAGATCTGCTGACAACTGGAATAACAAGCACGACTGAGCAATATGACAAACTTGAATTAATGTATGATCTACAATAACTTTAAGCACAGATATGAAGAAAATAATAACACTATACTTGTAATCTATCTAGTTGTACAGATATATTTTCAATCAACATCTACAGTAACTCAGCACACGTACAGTATGGCCAACATGGGCATAAAAAAGGTACGTAGACAGGCATAACTGTCTACATATAAATCTCTGCCATTTGCACTATCTGCACTGGAGAATTGTCCCACTGACACTGCAGCAGACGCAGGGATCTCTACATATGGGCAGAAAACATAGACTGAGACACAGAGACAGGGATATACCAGACTCTCTCTTTTCCTGCGGTTTGCTAGGTACTTACAGTACGATCACTTATAGGGGACGGGGTGGGCATGCCAATATAACACAATTCCTAGTGCCATATCAATATAGATTAGCCAGGTTTAACATTGTTTTTCTATACATTTATGCATTTATTAATTTGTTCATGTAAAAAAGACTGACTGATGTTATTTGGCTGTATTGAAGTGTAGGGTCAAACCTTTCATCTATATTGTTTAAAATTGCTTTAAAACGTTCTAGTTGATTGAACTCGTCATGGTCCATATTGTTTATATTGTTTTAAAATGTTCTAGTATAATAAAAGCAAAGTAATTTGTGGTGAAAATTAAATATATTAAATCGCAGCAGGATTAAGAATCGCAATATGAATCGATTCAGAACCCTAAATATCAATATCATATCGTGAGGCATCCCTAATCACTTATGCCACTGTCATTGATTAGAAATTCAAAATACAAGCTGATTTTGTTGTTTCTTTCATGACTCACTCATCTCTTAACACTCACTGAGATACCTCAAGAAATTACTACACAGTTTGCAAACAAATGTGATTATTAACCTACATATTATTCTGGCTGCTTTCTTCACCCATGCTGTCTTTATACACAACTATAATGTAATATTCACAAAGCAATATTTCAAACTCAGCGGCAGATTGCACAGCTGAAAGAACTGATGGGAAGCACGTCTATAAATAGATCTTTAAAAGAAAGGAAGAAAAAAAGGAACACATGCTGGCTTGGCCAATGGCGAGGAGTCCTGTCCCCCTTTTAGAGTGAGAAAACTTTCGCACGGCAAAGAACTGGGCTTGTCGTCTATTATTGGCCGGGGTGGTGATGTTACTTGCTCAGTGAAGAGGAAGGAGGAGATAGAAGGGGTCCGTTATGTAAGCCACCCTGGCCAGTGACTCATCATCATCGCTATGAGAGATAAGCAGAGAGAGACTCCCTCTTCTCTATGCCTCTCTCATCATTTGCCAGCTATACACTTCATTATTCTCTTTATTTTCTTTTATCTTGAATCTCCCCCCCCCCCCGACCGTATAACGGTATAACGGTATAACGACTGTTATACCGCTCTGATCCATAGGGCATCAGAGAGATATTGCGTGAGTTTCAGGCAGTACTACTTGTAAACCAGTGCAGGAGTCTGACCAACAATACCAGGCTCTAAATTTCTCAGTGGAAGAGCAGGGGCTCCACTTCCAACCACTGTGCAGATCTAGTTTTTATTCACTTTAGTCCATGCTATTAACTCATTAATTGCCCATTTTAATGGATTAATCAAGCTGCCCACACTTTTTTTTACTCGAGAGCTACTTTTAAAAAATGACCGGCTCAACAAGATCTACACATCAAAAATGTGATTGTTCCATTACTGAAAATCCATTTCAAGGCCCCCCTACAAAGTTTGAGCTTTGAAATAGTTGGTGATGGTGTTATTACTATTATAGTGTTTAAACATAATGCGCTTATAATGAAAAATGGAAGGGGAGAATTGGGAGGTTTTCCTGTATATGCTATTAATGACATTTGAAAACAGTATTTGAGGTTTGAGTTGACAGTTCGTGAACTAAGAACTTCCACTTTTTTGTCCACCATTGGGAAAGAGAACTGGCAAAACGGTCAAATTAACAATTATTCTCCATTCTAATTGTGTGAACTCCTGAAAATGTAATTCAGATGTTTAAATAGAATTTAACTCTTGGCTTGCGTGATCTACTGGTAGATCACGATCTACCTTTTGGGCAGCCCTGCTTTAGTCTTATTAAATATAGTTCTATGCCAAGGTTTCCCTGTTGCAACCCTTATTTTGAAGCGCCAGATATCTGAAACCAGATGCTATGATGACATAATTGTGTGTGTGGTGTCTTGATCGGTTGTTCTTCCAACGCTCCATTCTTCAGGATCTTCATTCCTGAAGAAGATCACAAACGATCAAAACGTTGAATAAAGCAAAGGAGCTGAGTCTCTAATCCAGTGTTGCGTCCTTATTTCTTTTCTTTTTTTACATGATTGACATGTCACATGCTACATAAATTGCTCAATACTAACAGCAAGTGGTTTCATCATGAATGAGATTGGCACTCGGTAGAGTGCAAACTTGCGTGTTGCTCACAGCGGGCTGATACTCATGACATCAGTTATAAAGGTATCTCACTTAAAGATCTCTCACTCACCATTACGTCATCAACTAAACCGGCCAATCCGATTACCCTGAGGGACCGACCGCCGACCACCATGCAATGTTCTACTTGTGCCAGCTCTGCTCACGCAAGTAATGAGGACACCCACACAGGCACCAGGTTGGCCAGGGGGAGGCAGTCCAGAGACCAGGATTGCTGCATGTTTTTGTCAGGGTACCTACCCTAAGGGACACAGGATGCATTGCAAACATGCAAACTCCACACAGAAATGCCCTTTTGCCAACCCTGCCTCAGGCATGGGCACTGATGGCACGGAGGAGAAGATCAGATACTTTTGCTCTTCTTCCTATCATAAAGTATAAAGCTTAAGTGGTTAAAATAAGCTCAGGATTGCAGCTTTAACTTCAAAAAACCCTGCACCCTCCCAATGTTCCACCTTCTTGCCCTTCCTCTCCAGTCTAGTCCCCCTCCTCTTCCTTCCTCCTCCTCCTCCTCCTCTCCTCCTCCGTTTGCCTGTCTTTCTCCCTTTCACAAGCTGACATGTACAGTACAGTGAACAGTATAATTGCAGGGCAGGTCGTTGGGCAACACTTTGGGTTCATAATTAATGCTTGCAGACATTTGTACACAGGAAACGCCCCAGCCATAACCTGACATTAACCTGCTTATGACAACACTACCTACAGTCATTTAGATCTGATTGACATCAAAGGACAGTTGTGCAGAACCATAAACCATTGTATAATCCAGACTCATTTGCTCCATTCTTATTACATTAGCCTGATTCTGCTGAATTGTTTATTTCAGTCATGGCAAGTGATTGCCCAGCATGGTTCAGTGCACACATTCATCAGTCCTGTGAGAGGTGACAGATACACAGTGTGTATATTAATACACATCGTATCACTGGCACAAGGTGATAAATGTGTACATTATTGCTAAATACTTCATCCTCATACTTGGATGGAAGGCTTAAAGCATATTCATAAAACATGACCACATTTTCTTATATCCTACAAGCTCCAACATCTGGCTTTTGAAAATCCTGCATCCAATTGATACTGTATGCTTTATATACAGTATGTTAGAGCAGAAAGACCTTCAGGCAAGAACAGTACAAGGGAGCTTGTCAGTCGTTTTTTGCTCTTCTGGCTTTTCAGAGGCATTCATTAGAAACTAGACTTCAATCTAGTTTCTCTTCCATCTAAATCTCCTTCACCTCAACTAATTTGCAAATTAACAGTATGACAGCTAATCAAACACTCCTCCTGCAGTCCTTATCTCTCCCCTCGCTCTTCATCTCCTGTGGGGGGAAACCAGGCTAACTTCCCAGTGCCGATTAAAATCTGTGGCTCCTGCCTCCTTCCAGTCACCTCTATCTCTGACCCTCTTTATCGCTCTATCGTTGTCATAGGCTTCCACATCTGTCTCAATGTGAGCCTGTTAGTCATGTAACGGCGAACAGAAACACAAGGGGCGATGTCTTTCCCTCTGCACTCATTCCTGAAACCTAGTGTAATGCTTCCCTCCCTGTTCTCAACCTAGTGACTGATGAAAACATTCCTTTATCGCTGACAAAACAGGCTAGGTCCTTTGAATAACATTGATTTTCTAATAGAGGAAAAAGAAACAGACAGACCGAAGAGTCACTAAAGGAATGGGTTATCATTCATCATAATGATAAGTAAACCTGCTCTTTTTCTGATTTCAATAATGATTCACCTGGTGCCTGTGTGTCCCGTCGGAGCGGCCCTTCACGTGCTGGCAGGTCACCCTGGAGGCCGGAGCAAGGCTGTGGTTGGCTGGAGCAGTGGGGAGGTGGGGCGTCGGGCCCTGCAGGCCGTTGAAGGTGCAGATGTTAGCCGGCTGGTAGATGGCACTGCTGCCAACACCCAACTGTTTCCCCTGGCTGGAAGGAGGCAGAGGGTTGACAGTAGGAGCCTTTGCCGGGAATTGGAGGACTCCAAAATGGTTGGTCCTGTCGGGTGCGTCAGCGGACTTGTCCTTGCTCCCACTTCCGGTCCGCAGGCTGGATTCTGATGAGTCCCTCCCCTTCCTGTTCTTTCCCTCCAACAGTTTAACAGCCGCCGAGTTTGGCTGAAACGGAATAGAAGCAAACACATCAACAGATGGCTTCTTTGCTCAGCTCATCCAACTACTTCATTGTACCTCTACCGAGTTTGGCAGAACGAAAACAGGACAAAAAGAGAACATATCCCTGCTTCACACAAATAACATATGGCTTCTTACCCAAGCACACACACCCTAACCCCTTCACCTAACAATTTCGATTCTCTCAGCTAAACCACAAAGGTCATACAACTACCACACAAACCCACACAACTTTGTTGATCGCGCCAGAGTAGCGACAAGGCCGAGGCGGTAGGAATGACGTTGGCAGGCGTCAGAGAAACAGACAGTACAGACGTCAGACCATCAGGCAGCACAGGGTTAATGCTCTCACTCCCTACAGTGATGTGTTGTTACGCCACCCAAGCAGAGAAAGCATTACTGTGTCCTCACGCTCCACTGCTTCAACATGCCGAGAGAGGCACAGAATGAGGGGAGGAGAGAGAGAGGAGGGCGATGAAAGATGAGAACAGAGGTAGAGGAAGATGAGGAACAAGGTTGAGATGGATGCTGTTAAGAGAAGACAGAAAGGAGAAGCATGAGAGGAGAAAGCTGAGAAGAGAAAAGGAACACAACACAGCGAAGAGAAAAGGAAGTAAAATAATAACAGACCATGAGACAGGAGCAAACAAGATAATCTGAAGAAGCATTTACCACTTAAAGCCTGTATTTACTCGCAAAGTAGACCAGGGTCGTCCAGGACTCTAAAGTATCCTCTAGTTGTTTCCCTCTACACCAAATGTCTTCACTGAATATAGCCGATCCACAAGCCGAGTTGCAATACCTGTTATAGTTCAACTGCTTAAAAAGGAGCAGTGAAAATATCTCAATTTGTTGACGAGGATGACATTCTTCTCTGAGAAGAAAACAGGTGACATTCAGCAGCCTAAGCAAGCTCTGAGAATCTGAGTGAACCTTGTAGTCACACAGTAATGAGGGGCTGCAGACAGCACTGTGCCTCAGCACTTTGCTGTACACCACTGACATTTATGGATGAAGCTTGGGTTTGAGCGCGAAAACTCTCCGGCAGTGACCCACGCTTCCAGCATCAACACTAACACTTAACAGTTGTATTTGCTGCTGGAGGCATAGCATCAAACAGCCCACGCAACCTGCAACGCACATTACATACAGTACCACTCACTCTTAACTTACATGGACAGTGAAGGAAAGGAAATGAAAGAAAGAAAGAAAGAAAGAAAGAAAGAAAGAAAGAAAGAAAGAAAGAAAGAAAGAAAGAAAGAAAGAAAGAAAGAAAGAAAGAAAGAAAGAAAGAAAGAAAGAGACAAACCTCAGTAAACTGTAGAGGGAGAATCCCAACTTTGTCTCCAAGTTTCGCTTCAATCCAGTGTTCATCCACCCGTCTGACGACAGTAAGGATGTCTCCCTGCAAACAAGGATGACAGGAGAGGAATGGGGGAGGTTAGAGAGGAGAGAGGGAGAGAGGGGGGGCAGTGGTAGGAGACACAGAGGGGGCGTGAATTTAGATTGAATGGTGTGTTATAAAAAGAAAGAAACGAGAACATGTTTGGCATAGAAATAGCCCTAGTCTTAAGCACCCCCCCCCCCCCAAACAAAAAACACACACGCACACACAACACGCGCACACACACACGCAACATCAACTGCCTTTATTTCTGTAGGGCCCACTTCATTTCCCCCCCCTCCCCGTCTCTCTCTCTCTCGCAAACCCTTCTGACCAGCTCTCGGATGTGCTTTAATGGAACACTAAGGTCCTTATGTAACTCCTTCAGAAAGTCCTTTGCGCTAAGTAGCGAGCAAAGCGGAGGTCTTCCTGTGCCACTATGCCCCTGGGTCCACCATCCTGTGGGTTTTCTGTTCCTTTCAAGCAGTGAACAGGAGAAAGAAAGCAACAGACGTTATGAAATAACACCATTGTGCATATTCGATTGCGTGTGCTTGCAGACAGAACACACAAGCATGATACAGAATTTTGTGTTGTCTCTCTCTCTCACACACATACCCTGTCTGATTAAATATGTAACTTGCAGTTGAGATATTTTGCACTTTTAGGTAGTTTGTTTTTCAATATACAGTAAATTGTTTATTTATTTATTGCAGCTAGTTGTTAACACAGATCACTTGACACTGGTCTAACATGTATACTCTTGAGACTGTAGGTGCTGTGTTGGTTTTTAGTGCACAATGGCTTTCACGTGCCTTTTGCTTTGTTCTCTCTCCCTCTCTCCCCCTCTCTCATATCAAAAAATTGCAGCATGCCTGATGTAGGTGTGGAGTGTCCCTGGAGTTAATGAACTGCTCTGAACAGGAAAACCCTATTATTCTAAACTCCCGATGCTGCCTGCGTTTACAAGTAAGGTTGGGTGTAAACACGGCACATGGACTCATCCACTTTCCTTGTTGAAGTATCAGGTTAGTTTCAATATGGAGAGAGACAAACCTTGAGAAACCTCAGGCAGTATTTGTAATCCTCTTGGTCTAAAGTGCTGGGGTTGAAGTCAGACAGGGCCCTGCAAAGAGCCAGAGGTTGGGACTGAGGGATCAGGTTGACATCCTGCAACAAGTTGGCAGGAGCTGGCCCACTGCTGCTCTGGTCCTCTGTCTTCTGTCTTGAGTTGGTGGTGTTGTTGGTGGTGCTGAGGACTTGCTCTCCCATGCTGCCTCGACCGTGGTTGTGCAATGCTCGGGGAACAACCTGCACACAGCAGGAAAGAAATACTGATTTGATTAATTTGCTGTCTAAACTATGCTCTAAATGCTCTATATACTGTATTATTGTTATAAGTCCTGTTTGTGCCGCACCTGTTCGCGCAAATTCTTGATTTTGTGTTAACTTTGTTACTTTTTTATGTAATAGCACCACTCTAACCATCAAAGTCTAGAACACACCTTAAGGCAAGGCATGATTATTTATACAGCACATTTCAACATGCTTCTATAAAAACATGATCCACTTCCAACAAGCCCTACACAAGAATAATGTGGCATAGCATATCTATAAGCTTCCAACTTGTTGCAAAGGATCGGATGGAGCCAAGTACTGCATATCTGGCTTAACTGCTTAACCTTTGAAACGTTAATATAAATTATAACAAAAAAAAAACTTGAAAAAAAAATTGAAAGCAAACTTTACCAGACATGTTTATACCAACAGTTATGAGTGGCACGCATTGTTTTCACCAATAAATTCTAAAAAAAAAAAAAAAGAAAAAAAAAAGAAAAAAAAACTCAACGTACAGCAGCTTAACAGCAACGTACCAACGTACCAAAGCTACCCTGAGCTGCTCTTTCCCATGATGTCAGATATAAAACAAATAGTGGCTTGCCAATACAATTGCATTTCCCCCGAGTGAAACACAAAACTTTGGGTTCGACCTACTTCTACAGTGACAAAGTGAGACCAGGCACTTTGGAAAGAACATTTGCTAAGAATGAGAAAGACAGGGAGATAGCAGCAGGCCAAAACAACTCACATAAGCCTAGTGCAGAACATTAGCAAAAGGCCCCAGTCCTTCAAATACAATGAACACAAAACACAGCCACAGACACACATAGCCCTGTAGATACAAATCAGTGAAAAGCTTAAATGTCATAGTGCTTTTCCTCTCTCTTTCTGTTTTGATAGAATATGCCTAATTTGTCTTAGATGTCTGGAAAATAGTCATTGAATATAATAATTTGCATTCCTCACACTCATCTCGATGGCTCTCACAAACCTCATTTTTGAATACTGAAATTTGTGATAATCTCTGAACTGTTATATTGTCTTTTTCATTTATAGTGTTAAAGCATTCCAAAATATTTTACATACAGTATCATTAATGAACTAAAAAGTTTTTTGGTTAACCCTCCAAAGTTCTCAGAATGTTTCGGTTCCATTATTGTATTCCCTGTATCCTGTAATACAAGATCTGTCCTGTTTGGATGAAATCTATGTCCTGACCTTGATTGATTGATCGATCAAAATATTTAAGTTTGCGAAATTACAGTACATTTCAAGCACAACTTAATACAAAACTGTTAAAGGTATAGTCAGTGTTTTGGGTGATTTGGAAAACCCTGGTAGTCCCCCCTGGTAGCAAGATGTGCACATGCACGCCGATTCTTATCGAGGAGGCGAGTGGTCTCAAGTGGAGGAGCCGAGTGGGCTGTAGAGGCCGCATAGAGCGAGGGTACATTGAGTGTGCCCTCCATGCAGCATTTAGTCTCCTCGTGGTGGACGTCCACATCACGTGTACACGTTTTTCTTTCTCCAGACACAAGCCCTCCTCCTCCACTCTGCATGTTGGCACCGCGCACAGACAACACTGCTTGACACACGATATTGCACCCCTCCTCCCTCCACTAGCGCTGCGGCTGATCACACACACGGACGCACATTAAGCATTTTAACGTTTGTTGAAGACCGAGACACATTTTAGCTGAAATAATAGACCTTCAGTATGATAAAGTAGCCTACATATGTTAAAGTGAAAGGACAACAAGCCAGTGGCTTTATTGCATTGTATGTGATAATAAATAAAAGCTATATAAATATATTATAGGTTATAATGTGCACAATTCATCAGCCACAAAATCCAATTTCACTCTGCATGCCTGAATGCACAGAATGCTATGAATGACGGAGACAAAAATACTGTATATTTATTCAATGTGGATTTAAATTAATATGCAATTCAGAGGGACTACATCGAGTAGAGTTATTATTGTAACATTTGCAAGGCAGCAGTGCTGTGTTGAGGGACTGTCGGGAGGGACGTGAGCTGCGGGCAGGTCGCATTCCCTTCACAATCATCTAATAATATAATTGTGTAGGAATAAATAGCTTTGCACATATTACCTATGAAGATAACAATGTGAGCAGCATTGATGAATTGTCTATCCTGTAGTAGTGTTGCCTACTGTACCACAGCAGGCGCAGGGCTCTAGGTTCCAGCTGATCCAGCTGTGTGTACTTGCTCCACCTTTGATTTGGCAATGTACGTTGTAACCAATTACAATTGTTTATTGTAATTGGAAACAAATGTTTCCAATTCAATAAAGCCATTTGAATTGAATCGATTTAATAAATGTCATAAGTAATCATGGAATGTGCCGTCGCTTTGAAATGACATCTTTAGTACAACTTGTACTAGAGTCAAATCCACTGCACCTCCATGTCCCCACACCTCCTCCTCTCCTCCAGTCCTCCTCGCTGGGCGTGGAGTTAAAGTAGCGAGTGGAGGACACGGGGGAAGTGAGCAAGTGTGAAAGTTGCGCTATTGGAATCTGGCTTTAGATACGTACAAATGTACACTTTAGCCACAGTGCTGGCTTGCAGCCGTCCATAGCTGCCCCTTGACAGCGGTTTTGAAGGAGTCAAGAGATTTGGTGTTAATGATTTTGATATGGCACAGGAGTGAAATTAATTTAGTCTCTTGTTTGTGGTGAACCTAACTTGCATATGGTTTGTTGAACTCCCTTGGGGGTTGTGGATCGCGTGTGTGGACTTCATTGGCATTAGTATTTACACAGGTACATGGGTATCCTGGTGGTGTATCGGCTCTTGTGAGGACCAGGCCCAAGATGCTGTACTCATCTAGGCCATTCCAGCCTGAACATTTATCCTCAGCTTAATGATTACTATCACAATAGAGACATTTAAAAAATAAGATGAGATTTATTAACTGAATTATTAGAAGTATCAGACGATATAGGGGTTTATTGTCCTGCAAAACAAATATATGTTTTTCATTCCACAAAAAAAAATGAAAGTCTGATTTACTAAGAGTAATGAGCTTGCATGACTCTGTCCTCCAGGGAGGTTATTAGAGGGCACTTCATCTTGGTGTTGTGTTAATTAATGCTCAAATGGCAGCGTAGATGAAAGAATACGATAACCCAATGTTAATGTGTGGGACCCTGTTGGGGAAATATAGCCTTCAAGTAATTAGTCTGTCTCAGATAATTAGTGAACTGGCTAGAACATAAACAGAAAACAACCTTAACCACCTGTACTTCGTAAACTGTATGACCAGCTGTATCCCGCCATCCCCATACGGTAACCAACTACAGTATCTTAGCAGAAACTGTTAATTCTATGTACTCTAGTATATGATTACCTTGGTTAATGCAAGTTGCTTGCAGGAGGAGAGCATCAGCTAAAGCTCTGAACACATATATGTTGATGCTTTGTGAGCCTGGGGAACAGCAATTATTGTTACTGCCAGTCCAGTAGGGATGCTGGTACTATCCAAACTTCCACACTAACAAACAAGAAGAGTGAAGGCTACAGTTACCTTTACAGATGGTTTGTTGGGATGGTAACACATATTTAAGTACATTTATCTGGCAAACCTCCCAGTGGAATTAATGGGGAGGTTAGAAACAACAACAGTAACATAAACAAACACAATTTATTTTGTCAATCACTGTGCCAGCCTGATATTGAATCACAATCTTGCATTGTGCCAGCAGTTAGTCTGTGCCTGTGGTGACGCAGTGAAAGGACCCTGGAGCAAGTAGCTAATTATTATGAGATTAAGGGAGTGTGTACTGATCTCACAGTAATGTGGGAAACACATACACTAGAAAGCAGAAAATAGGTGTGTTTGGTTCTTGCCTGGCTAGCCTCGGCACCCAGGCTTTCATTTTCGCCTGTGTTGCACGAAAAGGGAAAACCTGGAATACATTGTTAGCCACAGTGGCCTACAAGTGGGTCAACCTTTCCAGGTGGGCGACGCTCCAAATGATGTGACTAGCACAGCACTGGAGGGGCGGGGGAGGGTCCAGGGATGGCTAATAAGTCAGAAGCTGCTGGCCAAAAAGATTTGCCTCCCGGCAGATTACACGGCAGTGTTAATATGAGTCTGGCTTAATAGCCAGACTACTTGCCGGCATGATCAATATGTGTTAATAGGTTTAATAGGCGGTATAAGGCCCAGGCGGTTAGCTCAAGTGTCTGGGCTGGTCAGGTTTGACTCCTGATCCCGAAGGCCTTTGCTGCATGTCTTTCTCCATCTCTCCCCCATTTCCTGTCAACTTTCAACTATCAATAAAGGAAGAAAAAGGCCAAAAAACTTTTTAAAGGGCGGTGTGATATTTTCTCATTAAAGTTAAGGCTCTAGTCCAATAGTATAGTGATCATTATTATTGAGTGGTTGTTTGTTTAGTAACAGGTTCCTTCCAGTCGTTCCAGCTCTTTAGTAAACAGAAAATACTGGTGGGACTATGGTACACTAATGTCATAAGCGAACCGCTTCAATTTTAAAGCATTCCAGTTCTGATTTTGCCTGCTCAATTCTTTGTTCCATCACATTACACTTTTTTGTATTGTGTCTGTATGAGTTCTCTCCCCTGTTTGGATGAAATTGGGATTGCAACCTGAAAATGTATTTTGTTTACGAAAGAGCTGGAGATATAGGGACACTCCTGTCACAGAACTACAATAGATTACTATCTAGAGTAGATATTAAAGATTCTTAAAAGGACCACTTCACCACTTTTCAATGTTCAAGAAACCCGTCTAGTCTGGCTAAAAGCCAGACCAAATCAGCTGGCAAAAAAATGCCTGTCAGCAGATAGATCTGGAATATTGTACACACATTTCCTACTCCAGAAAATTGGAGTGGCCAATCAGGACACAGTATGCAAACATATTTTAATACTGTGTCCTGATTCCAGACCTATCTGCTGACAGGCAAATTTTTGCCACAAGCTGATTTGGCAGGATTAAACCCGTCCACCATTTGCCTCATTGATGGGTCGAAACTGCAGGTTTTCTATTCCTGAAAAGTAGCAATATGATAATGGAAGTCATGGTTGTCATGATAATATAAATGTCATACTGGTATATACGGTAGATATATCCTGTTAACTAATGTTCATGGTATTTTACCATGAACAAGTAAGCCTATTATATGAAAATAAGTTGAAAAGTGGTGAATTGATAACAAAACAGAAACAAAAAATCTCAAAATGTAATTAGGGTTAGGGTTCAATATAGTAAGCAGTAAACAAATTAATACATTATTGTTTGGTAAAATACATAATAAAAATAAATAAATGGCACTGCTATGAATTACTTAATATGAACAGGGTGCTTACAGATACTGCAGATACTACCTACTAATGTTAGTAGGTAGGCTAGTGGGGATGGGGTGTGGGGATGTCAGTTTGAGATGAATTGCAAAATTTGCATTAGCCTATAACCGCAGTGAAGTTAGTTTTAAGTTGGATATTCGACAGACATTCGACAGACATTCGCTCCGAAATGCTAATATTTACATTTAAAAATTAATCAAAAATATTTACAGATTTAAAATGCAAAAATAGGAGGTGTATCTCATGCAGCCAGGAGAGTACTATGATCCCACACTGATTTTGAGTCAATTGATCACATGACCTGGAAGCTATTGAGCAAAAATGCTAATAATTACATATAAAAATTAATCAAAAATATTTACAGATTTGAAATGTAAAAATAAGAGGTGTATCTCATGCAGCCAGTGGAGTACTATGATCCCACACTGATTTTGAGTCAATTGATCACATGACCTGGAAGCTATTGAGCAAAAATGCTAATATTTACATATAAAAATTAATCAAAAATATTTACAGATTTGAAATGTAAAAATAAGAGGTGTATCTCATGCAGCCAGTGGAGTACTATGATCCCACACTGATTTTGAGTCAATTGATCACATGACCTGGAAGCTATTGAGCAAAAATGCTAATAATTACATATAAAAATTAATCAAAAATATTTACAGATTTGAAATGTAAAAATAAGAGGTGTATCTCATGCAGCCAGTGGAGTACTATGATCCCACACTGATTTTGAGTCAATTGATCACATGACCTGGAAGCTATTGAGCAAAAATGCTAATATTTACATATAAAAATTAATCAAAAATATTTACAGATTTAAAATGCAAAAATAAGAGGTGTATCTCATGCAGCCAGTGGAGTACTATGACCCCACACTGATTTTGAGTCAATTGATCACATCACCTGGAAGCTATTGAGCAAAAATGCTAATATTTACATATAAAAATTAATCAAATATATTCACAGATTTGAAATGTAAAAATAAGAGGTGTATCTCATGCAGCCAGGAGAGTACTATGATCCCACACTGATTTTGAGTCAATTGATCACATGACCTGGAAACTATTGAGCAAAAATGCTAATATTTACATATAAAAATTAATCAAAAATATTTACAGATTTAGAATGCAAAAATAAGAGATGTATCTCATGCAGCCAGTGGAGTACTATGATCCCACACTGATTTTGAGTCAATTGATCACATGACCTGGAAGCTATTGAGCAAAAATGCTAATAATTACATATAAAAATTAATAAATAAATATTTACAGATTTAAAATGCAAAAATAAGAGGTGTATCTCATGCAGCCAGGAGAGTACTATGATCCCACACTGATTTTGAGTCAATTGATCACATGACCTGGAAGCTATTGAGCAAAAATGCTAATATTTACATATAAAAATTAATCAAAAATATTTACAGATTTGAAATGTAAAAATAAGAGGTGTATCTCATGCAGCCAGTGAAGTACTATGATCCCACACTGATTTTGAGTCAATTGATCACATGACCTGGAAGCTATTGAGCAAAAATGCTAATATTTACATATAAAAATTAATCAAAAATATTTACAGATTTGAAATGTAAAAATAAGAGGTGTATCTCATGCAGCCAGTGGAGTACTATGATCCCACACTGATTTTGAGTCAATTGATCACATGACCTGGAAGCTATTGAGCAAAAATGCTAATATTTACATATAAAAATTAATCAAAAATATTTACAGATTTAAAATGCAAAAATAAGAGGTGTATCTCATGCAGCCAGTGGAGTACTATGATCCCACACTGATTTTGAGTCAATTGATCACATGACCTGGAAGCTATTGAGCAAAAATGCTAATATTTACATATAAAAATTAATAAATAAATATTTACAGATTTAAAATGCAAAAATAAGAGGTGTATCTCATGCAGCCAGTAGAGTACTATGACCCCACACTGATTTTGAGTCAATTGATCACATAACCTGGAAGCTATTGAGCAAAAATGCTAATATTTACATATAAAAATTAATCAAAAATATTTACAGATTTAAAATGCAAAAATAAGAGGTGTATCTCATGCAGCCAGTGGAGTACTATGACCCCACACTGATTTTGAGTCAATTGATCACATCACCTGGAAGCTATTGAGCAAAAATGCTAATATTTACATATAAAAATTAATCAAAAATATTTACAGATTTAAAATGCAAAAATAAGAGATGTATCTCATGCAGCCAGTGGAGTACTATGATCCCACACTGATTTTGAGTCAATTGATCACATGACCTGGAAGCTATTGAGCAAAAATGCTAATAATTACATATAAAAAATAAACAAAAATATTTACAGATTTGAAATGTAAAAATAAGAGGTGTATCTCATGCAGCCAGTGGAGTACTATGATCCCACACTGATTTTGAGTCAATTGATCACATGACCTGGAAGCTATTGAGCAAAAATGCTAATATTTACATATAAAAATTAATCAAAAATATTTACAGATTTGAAATGTAAAAATAAGAGGTGTATCTCATGCAGCCAGTGGAGTACTATGATCCCACACTGATTTTGAGTCAATTGATCACATGACCTGGAAGCTATTGAGCAAAAATGCTAATATTTACATATAAAAATTAATAATAAATATTTACAGATTTAAAATGCAAAAATAAGAGGTGTATCTCATGCAGCCAGGAGAGTACTATGATCCCACACTGATTTTGAGTCAATTGATCACATGACCTGGAAGCTATTGAGCAAAAATGCTAATATTTACATATAAAAATTAATCAAAAATATTTACAGATTTGAAATGTAAAAATAAGAGGTGTATCTCATGCAGCCAGTGGAGTACTATGATCCCACACTGATTTTGAGTCAATTGATCACATGACCTGGAAGCTATTGAGCAAAAATGCTAATATTTACATATAAAAATTAATCAAAAATATTTACAGATTTAAAATGCAAAAATAAGAGGTGTATCTCATGCAGCCAGTAGAGTACTATGACCCCACACTGATTTTGAGTCAATTGATCACATGACCTGGAAGCTATTGAGCAAAAATGCTAATATTTACATATAAAAATTAATAAATAAATATTTACAGATTTAAAATGCAAAAATAAGAGGTGTATCTCATGCAGCCAGTAGAGTACTATGACCCCACACTGATTTTGAGTCAATTGATCACATGACCTGGAAGCTATTGAGCAAAAATGCTAATATTTACATATAAAAATTAATCAAAAATATTTACAGATTTGAAATGTAAAAATAAGAGGTGTATCTCATGCAGCCAGTGGAGTACTATGATCCCACACTGATTTTGAGTCAATTGATCACATGACCTGGAAGCTATTGAGCAAAAATGCTAATATTTACATATAAAAATTAATCAAAAATATTTACAGATTTAAAATGCAAAAATAAGAGGTGTATCTCATGCAGCCAGTGGAGTACTATGACCCCACACTGATTTTGAGTCAATTGATCACATGACCTGGAAGCTATTGAGCAAAAATGCTAATATTTACATATAAAAATTAATAAATAAATATTTACAGATTTAAATTGCAAAAATAAGAGGTGTATCTCATGCAGCCAGTAGAGTACTATGACCCCACACTGATTTTGAGTCAATTGATCACATGACCTGGAAGCTATTGAGCAAAAATGCTAATATTTACATATAAAAATTAATCAAAAATATTTACAGATTTAAAATGCAAAAATAAGAGGTGTATCTCATGCAGCCAGTGGAGTACTATGACCCCACACTGATTTTGAGTCAATTGATCACATCACCTGGAAGCTATTGAGCAAAAATGCTAATATTTACATATAAAAATTAATCAAATATATTCACAGATTTGAAATGTAAAAATAAGAGGTGTATCTCATGCAGCCAGGAGAGTACTATGATCCCACACTGATTTTGAGTCAATTGATCACATGACCTGGAAGCTATTGAGCAAAAATGCTAATATTTACATATAAAAATTAATCAAAAATATTTACAGATTTAAAATGCAAAAATAAGAGGTGTATCTCATGCAGCCAGTGGAGTACTATGATCCCACACTGATTTTGAGTCAATTGATCACATGACCTGGAAGCTATTGAGCAAAAATGCTAATATTTACATATAAAAATTAATCAAATATATTCACAGATTTGAAATGTAAAAATAAGAGGTGTATCTCATGCAGCCAGTGGAGTACTATGATCCCACACTGATTTTGAGTCAATTGATCACATGACCTGGAAGCTATTGAGCAAAAATGCTAATATTTACATATAAAAATTAATCAAAAATATTTACAGATTTAAAATGCAAAAATAAGAGGTGTATCTCATGCAGCCAGTGGAGTACTATGATCCCACACTGATTTTGAGTCAATTGATCACATGACCTGGAAGCTATTGAGCAAAAATGCTAATATTTACATATAAAAATTAATCAAATATATTCACAGATTTGAAATGTAAAAATAAGAGGTGTATCTCATGCAGCCAGGAGAGTACTATGATCCCACACTGATTTTGAGTCAATTGATCACATGACCTGGAAGCTATTGAGCAAAAATGCTAACATTTACATATAAAAATTAATCAAAAATATTTACAGATTTAAAATGCAAAAATAAGAGATGTATCTCATGCAGCCAGTGGAGTACTATGATCCCACACTGATTTTGAGTCAATTGATCACATGACCTGGAAGCTATTGAGCAAAAATGCTAATAATTACATATAAAAAATAAACAAAAATATTTACAGATTTGAAATGTAAAAATAAGAGGTGTATCTCATGCAGCCAGTGGAGTACTATGATCCCACACTGATTTTGAGTCAATTGATCACATGACCTGGAAGCTATTGAGCAAAAATGCTAATATTTACATATAAAAATTAATCAAAAATATTTACAGATTTGAAATGTAAAAATAAGAGGTGTATCTCATGCAGCCAGGAGAGTACTATGATCCCACACTGAATTTGAGTCAATTGATCACATGACCTGGAAGCTATTGAATCTGTAAATAAATCTGTAAATATTTTTGATTAATTTTTATATGTAATTATTAGCATTTTTGCTCAATAGCTTCCAGGTCATGTGATCAATTGACTCAAAATCAGTGTGGGATCATAGTACTCTCCTGGCTGCGTGAGATACACCTCTTATTTTTACATTTCAAATCTGTAAATATTTTTGATTAATTTTTACATGTAAATATTAGCATTTTTGCTCAATAGCTTTCAGGTCATGTGATCAATTGACTCAAATTCATTGTAGGGTCATAGTAATCTACTGGCTGCATGAGATACACCTCTTATTTTTGCATTTTAAATCTGTAAATATTTTTGATTAATTTTTAAAAATATTTTTGATTAATTTTTATATGTAATTATTAGCATTTTTGCTCAATAGCTCCCAGGTCATGTGATCAATTGACTCAAAATCAGTGTGGGATCATAGTACTCTCCTGGCTGCATGAGATACACCTCTTATTTTTACATTTCAAATCTGTAAATATTTTTGATTAATTTTTATATGTAAATATCAGCATTTTTGCTCAATAGCTTCCAGGTCATGTGATCAATTGACTCAAAATCAGTATGGGATCATAGTACTCTCCTGGCTGCATGAGATACACCTCTTATTTTTACATTTCAAATCTGTAAATATTTTTGATTAATTTTTAAAAATATTTTTGATTATTTTTTATATGTAAATATTAGCATTTTTGCTCAATAGCTTCCAGGTCATGTGATCAATTGACTCAAAATCAGTGTGGGATCATAGTACTCTCCTGGCTGCATGAGATACACCTCTTATTTTTACATTTCAAATCTGTAAATATTTTTGATTAATTTTTAAAAATATTTTTGATTAATTTTTATTATGTAAATATTAGCATTTTTGCTCAATAGCTTCCAGGTCATGTGATCAATTGACTCAAAATCAGTGTGGGATCATAGTACTCTCCTGGCTGCATGAGATACACCTTATTTTTACATTTCAAATCTGTAAATATGTATTTATTAATTTTTATATGTAAATATTAGCATTTTTGCTCAATAGCTTCCAGGTCATGTGATCAATTGACTCAAAATCAGTGTGGGATCATAGTACTCTCCTGGCTGCATGAGATACACCTCTTATTTTTACATTTCAAATCTGTAAATATTTTTGATTAATTTTTATATGTAAATATTAGCATTTTTGCTCAATAGCTTCCAGGTCATGTGATCAATTGACTCAAAATCAGTATGGGATCATAGTACTCTCCTGGCTGCATGAGATACACCTCTTATTTTTACATTTCAAATCTGTAAATATTTTTGATTAATTTTTAAAAATATTTTTGATTATTTTTTATATGTAAATATTAGCATTTTTGCTCAATAGCTTCCAGGTCATGTGATCAATTGACTCAAAATCAGTGTGGGATCATAGTACTCTCCTGGCTGCATGAGATACACCTCTTATTTTTACATTTCAAATCTGTAAATATTTTTGATTAATTTTTAAAAATATTTTTGATTAATTTTTATTATGTAAATATTAGCATTTTTGCTCAATAGCTTCCAGGTCATGTGATCAATTGACTCAAAATCAGTGTGGGATCATAGTACTCTCCTGGCTGCATGAGATACACCTCTTATTTTTACATTTCAAATCTGTAAATATGTATTTATTAATTTTTATATGTAAATGTTAGCATTTTTGCTCAATAGCTTCCAGGTCATGTGATCAATTGACTCAAAATCAGTGTGGGATCATAGTACTCTCCTGGCTGCATGAGATACACCTCTTATTTTTACATTTCAAATCTGTAAATATTTTTGATTAATTTTTACAAATATTTTTGATTAATTTTTATATGTAAATATTAGCATTTTTGCTCAATAGCTTCCAGGTCATGTGATCAATTGACTCAAAATCAGTGTGGGATCATAGTACTCTCCTGGCTGCATGAGATACACCTCTTATTTTTACATTTCAAATCTGTAAATATTTTTGATTAATTTTTAAAAATATTTTTGATTAATTTTTATATGTAAATATTAGCATTTTTGCTCAATAGCTTCCAGGTCATGTGATCAATTGACTCAAAATCAGTGTGGGATCATAGTACTCTCCTGGCTGCATGAGATACACCTCTTATTTTTACATTTCAAATCTGTAAATATTTTTGATTAATTTTTATATGTAAATATTAGCATTTTTGCTCAATAGCTTCCAGGTCATGTGATCAATTGACTCAAAATCAGTGTGGGATCATAGTACTCTCCTGGCTGCATGAGATACACCTCTTATTTTTACATTTCAAATCTGTAAATATGTATTTATTAATTTTTATATGTAAATATTAGCATTTTTGCTCAATAGCTTCCAGGTCATGTGATCAATTGACTCAAAATCAGTGTGGGATCATAGTACTCTCCTGGCTGCATGAGATACACCTCTTATTTTTACATTTCAAATCTGTAAATATTTTTGATTAATTTTTAAAAATATTTTTGATTATTTTTTATATGTAAATATTAGCATTTTTGCTCAATAGCTTCCAGGTCATGTGATCAATTGACTCAAAATCAGTGTGGGATCATAGTACTCTCCTGGCTGCATGAGATACACCTCTTATTTTTACATTTCAAATCTGTAAATATTTTTGATTAATTTTTAAAAATATTTTTGATTAATTTTTATTATGTAAATATTAGCATTTTTGCTCAATAGCTTCCAGGTCATGTGATCAATTGACTCAAAATCAGTGTGGGATCATAGTACTCTCCTGGCTGCATGAGATACACCTCTTATTTTTACATTTCAAATCTGTAAATATGTATTTATTAATTTTTATATGTAAATGTTAGCATTTTTGCTCAATAGCTTCCAGGTCATGTGATCAATTGACTCAAAATCAGTGTGGGATCATAGTACTCTCCTGGCTGCATGAGATACACCTCTTATTTTTACATTTCAAATCTGTAAATATTTTTGATTAATTTTTATATGTAAATATTAGCATTTCGGAGCGAATGTCTGTCGAATGTCTGTCGAATATCCAACTTCAAACTAACTTCAAAATCTGCGATTAGCCTATATTTGACCTCCACGCTCACCTCACTGTCCCCCTGTTTGTCTTTGTGTTGTTGAGAGCTCGGTGGTGACTCCTGCTGCTGACCCTCCCTGAGGGGCATATTGTTGGGCACTGAGTAGCGGGCAGCAGCAGACTGCCTGGCACTGCCCCCCCGGCCGGGCCCCATGATGGAGCCCTGCTGTAGTCCCTCCAGGAGCCTCACCAGCAGCAGGTTCTCAGGGAGCTCCCCCACTGAGCTGGCCTGGGCAGGAGTGCGACACTCCGGACAGCAGAGAACCTGCACCTGTTGTTGTTGTTGTGGCGGAGGTGAGCACAACACCTCCTGCTGCAGGCAGGGCTTACAGAATGTGTGCTGGCAGGGGAACACTTTGGCCGACACATCCAGGCGCTCCAAACACAGAGGACATTCAAGCAGGTCCAACAGAGTTATATCTCCCATTTTAAAGAGTCCATCTGTCTGGAAACAACTTCTCCTTCGTCTTCTTCTTCTTTTTCTGCTTCTTCTGGCACGTTCCAAACACTGTAGTATTCCGCCATACTGGCTGGGAAAAGAAACATAGCTGCCTCCCTTGTCTGTCTGACTTAAGTTATTCTGCCATTCCACTTGTTGCAAATTTTCTACAATGAAACCACTGCATAGCAGCCCTAATCCTGGACACTCACGTTTATAGGTTCAACGACACGTTATTATCAGCACCCACGGTGGTCCGCCACGCCACGCGGATCGATCCAGTCTTGAGACGAGCAGAAAGGTAAAGCGCTACGAGTGCGTAAACAGCACATGACGCACGCAGGTGTCATGTCGGCGCAGCTCACCTGCTGGCTGGCTCTAAAGGTGAGACGACTTCAGGAAGTAAGTTGTAGCATTACAGTACAGAGTGCAGCTAGGCTGCTCTCACTGGAAGAGACATCCCCCTTCAGCTGCATTGTTTTCAAAAGACTAATACTTTATGACTTGCACATGCGGCTGCTGACTATTAGTTAGCCATACATTCCAGTAATGGGAAAAATGTCCAAAGCATTCGCTCAGCAGAAAAGTGAAGGCTCGCCCCTCTGAGAGGTGACGCAGCTGATTATTTACCAAACAAACATGATGAACAACTCCGTGGTGGCGCGGCGCTTGCTTGACAGATAGAATGTAACCAAAAACACGGTGCTATTTGTGTGACAAAGAGGGCTGCAGATTAGACAACACAAGAATACTACTTATGAATGAAGTTGTCTAGCAGCATGTCTCGGTTCCACTTTAAAACAAGTTTGGGGATTTGCACTTTCCTAGTGTCGGGTTTCAGTCTGTCCACTCACGTTATGTTAACCCTTGAGGTGTACACACACACTTGCTACTGTTGCTATGCGGTGACTGGTGACTACATTCACATACCCACATACAATGAAGTAAGTAAGTATTTAACACTTTGCTATTATCCACTAAATACAGTACAACTGATTTATACATTGCACCCGTGTTGTTCTGCGGTATTTTTACCATTAAAATTGTAAGAATGTATTAATTAGGGTACTGATCAGTGATCAGCCTATATTTCGCTTTTGTAGCCTAGGCCTGTGCCTGCCCCCTACACATGCACTCTAGACGTGGCCTAGCCATGCATCGCATGACGCTCGTAGGCTACTTCACGATAATGACAGTCAAGTTTCAGGGCTAGACGTGGCCTAGACGCAAAAGATGATGATGATGATGATGATGATGATGATGATGATGATGGTGTGTGTGTGTGTGTGTGTGTGTGTGTGTGTGTGTGTGTGTGTGTGTGTGTGTGTGTGTGTGTGTGTGTGTGTGTGTGTGTGTGTGTGCGTGTGTGTGTGCATGCGATCTATCTATCCATCCATCCATCCATCCATCCATCCATCCATCCCAAAAACTGCATGTGTATTTGAAATACATGAAATGTACTGTATGTAGCCTAATATCACAGACATTCTAGAGCCTCATCAGCTAATTCTTGCCACTGCGGTTTAAAGGTGTTAACACTCAAGGTCCTCCTATGCAGCTGTTTTGTATCCTACAGAATAGATTATGTTTTAACTGTAGCCTAATCCTATTACTCCTCCCTTAACTACTAACTAGATCCCTGCTTAGACAGCTAGAATGACAAGGGCACCAGGTGAAAATATCCTCGGGTGGGCTATAAACCCAGATGGCTTACCAGCAGTCCATAAGCATCACTGCACAGTAATCTAACTGGTCCCAGCTGTTTTACAACCTTCTCATATTTACAGACTCCCAAACTGTCTTTCTCTCTAGGGCCAAGGCCATGAATGGATCCAAATGATTCTCTCCAAGGTACCACCTTGTCCAAGGTGTCATTTTTAACTTTGAGTAAATTATCCAAATAATACTAATCAATAGTATTCATATTTGAGATGCTGAGATGTTGACATTGAATTGAGACATTGTTGTTATTTGTTATAATATCTTATCATTAATTAAACTAATCAGAAAATTTATCCCTGGTCTCCCGGACCATGCACTGTGACAGCCTGGTCTGTACATGACAAGACTTACCAGACCTGTAGCTCTAGCTTCAGAGAGAGCATCTCATATTGTCATGTGTCATGGTCTCCCTCTGCTGGTGCATAGTGCCAGTAGCCGCCATGGTGCCCCTGTTAAATTAATCAAGCTAATGCTTTCATGTGAAATGTCCCCATTAATTCTGCAAGCTGCTAATAAATGCTTCAATCAGTCATATCATACTTTTTACAAATGAAGTTTTTGTTGCATGCGAAAATAGAACAGATTTACAAGCTATCAACGGACAACAACAGAGATGACCAGTAGTTTGTAGATCCTAATCTACGGCAGCATTCTGCACACATGATGTGGTGTCATAAACAGATTGTGTTGTACATCTCTATTATTTTGCGGGTGTGGGAGGAACTTGGGAAAGTAATATGTAACATAGGCTTATTATACTCCTTGATTCAAGTAATAAGTAATATAATATTTTTCTAAGGGGTCATGAGTAAAGTAAAGATATTATTCTCCTAAATAATATTGCCAAACACTGACAAGCACTGCAACATTGTGTGCTTGTATCTCAGCTATTTCTGCAAATTGTGTTGCCTTTATTTTCACAGATTATGATCACCTATTGTGACTTGCCAATCCAGATGGAATCCAAATGGTTAAATAACTGTGACTAACTAACTAATGTGATTAACACTTAATGATGCAGCTGCATTCCAATTGATTGATAGGCCCACACATATTTTCATGTTTGTTGAATTTTGGACAAAGCTACGCATCCTATTCTTGCCAAATGAAGCTAGTTTGCTAGTATAATATCATTACGATGCACAGTAGGTAGGAACGACCACTTCTCATTAAATCATTTAAATGTCTTATTTTGTGGCATGGATCTCGTTTGCACACTTAACTTCAAACCCCAAATACCCTTGTATTAAATAATTTACCCATGTGGGCTATGTAGTGAAAGTTCAGGACATCCATTTGAATTTTTTAAACAAGCATGAATCTTTCATCTCTTTCTTCACGTCAGTAGAACTTGGGGAATTCTTAAAATATATGGCTTTCAAAAGGATACAGAGAGAGAGAGGGAGAGAGAAAGAGGGAGAGATTGAGCGGGTATAAGAGGAGAGGGAGAAGGAGAGAGAGAGAGAGAGAGGGAGAGATGAAGAGGTACAGCCAGAGTGGGAGGATAAAAAAGGAGAGCTGGGATAGAAAGAACGAGAAAGAGAGGGAAGAGAGAGATGGAAAGAAAGGGCGAGGCAAAGTGGAAGAGAGAGAGAGAGAGAGAGAGCGAAGCAGAGAAAGGGAGAGCAAGAACATGCAAACAGAGGGAGATTAGCTATGATTTATTCACATGTTCATATCAATGTTGATGCACAAGATTTTCTCTTCGGGCCTCTCAGTACTTAATGGCTCTTGTGTAGCTCAATTATAAACAAGGCCGTCTCTCTAGGCCAGTGGTGCTCTACAGCACCTTTTCATTTCAGTTTAACTCTGTGTGTACGAATGTACAACGCAACAAAATGGTGATGTAACATACTGTATAAGGGTCCTTTTAGTTCCAAATAATATGTCTGCAGACCCCCTGGAACACTCAATGGAGAACTAGAAAAAGTGCCCCCTGGGCTGTAGGACTCCACCAGGCCAGGGCAGGTTCTGCCCTCTGGTGGTGCTATAATAGGCCAGTGTGAAAAGGGTGCTATTTCTTACCTTTCTCACACTTGGGTGATTTGCGGCTACTCTTTTTCCTTCTTTCTTTTTCCCTAAAATGTGTTTTGCAAATGTATTGGTGGCACTGTTATAGTCCAATGTGAAAAGGCCATGGGTGGGATCATATATTCCTCAGCCATCTAGTAGGAAAGTGCAAAAGATTCCATGTAATTGCACTCTGCATTCATGAGTTGAGGCTCTTTGCTAAAAAAAAAAAAAACTAAAAACTTTGAAAGCTGATGTTAGCCAATTAGGATGGAATATACAATATCTGGCAGATCCATCTTGAGCACATGACTATAGAGTATAGAAAAATGTGTTTAAAATAAGTAAGCCTCCTGGTGGCTCTATAAAAGCTAGATGACAAAAATGGTTTGTGGTTTTTTAGGGAGTGTGCATGCAACATTTCAGGTACAGTTATAGGTACACAATTGGTGAACAGCTGCCATGATGTCGCTATAACAGTCAATTCTGTAGAATTTGGGGCAGAGGTTCATGGTTCATCGCGAAATGTGGCCAATTGACCAGGTTAACCTTACCAGAGATTAGCTGTGGAGTGGACAGAACCAGACTCACACACATGCGTGCGTGCACGCGCGCGCACACACATACACACACACACACACACACACACACACACACACACACACACACACACACACACACACACACACACACACACACACACACACAGAAAGAGAGACAACAACTATTGTTCTATCTCACTTCTGGTTCTCCAATCAAATGCAGCAGGGATATGATCTAAGTACACCATTCAGTTTCTGGATGTGTAAGGAATGGATGGGATACGTTCTGTTGCTGTGTTGATGAGAGCAGGGGGGTCCACCTGCTCTGACACTCGTAAAATCAATACATGAATGCGTATGATCCTCAGGCACTCCTTCTGAAGCCTACATGTGTGATGATGAGCTCCTGTTTGATGGTTGGGTCTGATGGAGGAGGGAGGGGTGGGTGCCACTGGGAAGGCTCCTAGCTGGGTGGGCTGTCTCTCAGAATATCATTGCTTGTCACAAGTTGCTGTGTGAGGATGAGTCCTTTCCTTTCTGGCCTTCATGTTTTATTTAAGTCGCTGTCCTACGCAAGAGTGCAGCCTACTCATGGAACGTGATCTATTTTAGCATCTCTCTCTCCCTCTCTCTCTCTCTCCGCTATCTCTCCCCCTGTAGAGTAACTGTGTGTGTGTGTGTGTGTGTGTGTGTGTGTGTGTGTGTGTGTGTGTGTGTGTGTGTGTGTGTGTGTGTGTGTGTGTGTGTGTGTGTGTGTGTGTGTGTGTGCGCGCGCGCACAGGTGTTGTCCTTGTGCATGAAACTGAGGCATTTAGTCATGCCTTTGGTCAATTGATGGTATTTAAAATAATGCATATACCGGTAAATGAGCACAAAATATATATAAATATGTGTCAAAAGGATAAAACACCAAAAAGCTTGAGAGGCAATTTCCATTGTGGTCTTCTTGTTCTGCTGTGCTGCAGACTGTCATGTTGCCAAAGAGCAAACGTACAGTAGGGATGTGTTAATGGTAAAGTCCATCTCTGTGGTATCAATGCTGTCTGAAAGCCTTGGAATGTAATTTTGTTTTGGGAATGTATGCGGGCAGAGTGGCAGGTGGTCTGCTGCCAGATGCCTTTTAACGTCCTTCAGCAAAGCAGAAAGTTCCTCCACCCACAGTTTGTTCAGCCTGCTCCTTCTCTGGCAGCACATCGGATGTTATGAATATTTCATAGGTGATAAATAAATGAAACGGCCTCTTTTTACTTCTTAGCATTGCAATAAGTTGCTTCTTACCTGCGTATGCAAAGGCTCATTAGGGGGCGAATGTGACAGTGTTTCAGTCATTGTCTAGGGGAAGTGTTGGGTACAGGGATGTCGAGTTTCATGTATTTTGGGGAAGGAACTGTGAGTCGGGTGCTGCCCCACTTCACCGCCATCAACGGAAATATAAATACAGTATTCTGACAGAAACCTTCCAATGCCAGCCATGTTGAGAATGGCTAAAGCAAAGAAATATAACAATGTTTTGTACCACCTATTCTGCCAACGTAAGAGAGAAAAGAATATGCTGTACATTGTGTATTTTATGACAGTTTTGACCCTTTTTAGCTGGATATAGTTTTTACTCTGTTGTATGGTGACAGTTGTATTTGTCTGTTTGTATTGTTGGTGTTTGTTGTTGTGCTGTAACAATTTATGTTGCTCTCTTGGTTATGTCAATTTGGTATAGTGATTTAAATCTCAGTCTGGGTTTTTTCTGACTAAATAAAGGATGATTTATTATATTATTATACTCATCCTTATTGAATAATAATCATATTCAAATTCAAAACATACAGTATATGCCGGTATATGTACTGGTACATTCTGATCACTTGGCAGTAGGTAGTAGGAGGTATTTGGTATCTAGTCATTTGTTTATATACTATACATTTATTTATACTGTACATTTTCTTTGTGTGATATGCTGTAATGTTCTTCTCATGGACGTGGCCTACCACAGCATTATAATAGAACAGCCCAGCTTATATGAGAGGAAACATATTGCATACCTGCCATTCCACTTGACATCTTAACCCAGCATGTCATTAATGACCTCCTGTGATTGCTGTGTCAGCCCATTGTGTCCCTATACATTCATCTCAGGGGACGTCACGTGTACTATATTTACACTGCACTGCAGGTAGAATGCACCCTCAATGGAAGCCCACTCACACACTCCTGACATGCCTCTACCATGCGGTACATACAGCATGTCTTAGTATTCATGTTCAAAGTGGTCCACCACCGTCAGGGAAGCATACATGGTTGTCATGTGACATGTTGTACATACATACATGCCGTCATAACCATGGGCTGTTTCATCTGGTATGCATTTACCATCTAAAACACAGAAACACACAGAGAGATGAATGTACCTACTGTATAGCACCTGGGGCTGGCAATGTCTTGATCCTGAGGACCTCTTCTGCGTGCCACTCCCAGTCTCTCTCTCCATTTCTTTTCCCTACTATACTGTACCGGTATGTAATATCAATACAATATAAATGTAGTATTACGCAGAAGCGGGGATCGAACCCGGGACTCCCACTCGCCAGTCCAACGCACAACAAGTCACGCCAATAGGGCTGAGCCCGATTGGCAGGGCTGTTGTGGCTGGCTCATGGCTGGGTGCTACATTCACCCCCTTGATCTTTTGGAGCGCGTCCTCGCGCTTCACACTTCACACCGCGGACCGCCGTACACGATGTCCTTCATATGGACCCGCAAGGACGTATACGGGTATATTGGGAATAACACCCGCACTCCAAATCCTGCCGACTACGCCAGATCGTAGTATTACGCAGAAGCGGGGATCGAACCCGGGACTCCCACTCGCCAGTCCAACACACAACAAGTCGCGCCAATAGGGCTGAGCCCGGTTGGCAGGGCTGTTGTGGCTGGCTCATGGCTGGGTGCTACATAAAGATGTAAAGAATGTACACTTAGCCCCTCACCAATTTGTTTACAGACAAAACAGATCTACGGCCATAGGAAAGCACTCAGGAACCTGACAGATTGGTGCCAGGAGAACAACCTGTCTGTCAACATTGACAAGACCATTGAGCTGTTTGTGGACTATGGAAGAGAGGAGAGAGGATGGACGTCATTAAGCGTCAATTTCCGCATCATTCACAATGACCAAGGACCTCTCCTGAGATGAGAGCACTGGGCGTGCGGTGAGAAACAGTGCAACACTTCTCTTTCACACTAGGAGTTTGAAGACGTTCGCCATGAAACTTGTATGACAAAGAATGTCACCACCTTTCTGCACCATGTGCTAACCTCACCAACCTGCGATGTGACAATAAAGTTTTGTTGAGTCGAAGATGGACATCCTGTCGGGCCTTCTATACAGAGGCACGGCCAAGAGCATGGAACTGTGCTGTGGTCAAATGCAAAGCACTGTCTGCAGAAAGCCGAGAGTGCTGCATGGGCAACTTTTGCTACTTTTGTGATATACTGTATAATGACAAAGAAAGGCATTCATAACAAAAACGATAGAATAGTGAGACACGATGTTTCTGCACTGGCAGTATGCACTGTGGCCCTTTGGAGTTAGTGTGGAAATATAAAGTAGTGGCCCATTGACTCATCAAAGTTGCCTACCCCTGGCCTAGAAGCATGAGTGGATGGGTGTGCACATCCCTCCATCCTGGATATTGGGTATACATTGGTCTATAAAACCCATAGGAATATGAAATGCCCCAACCATGGACTGTTTCTGCTGCTACCATCTGCCCAAGCCATGTGCTGCGGCTCCTACAACAGCAGGCTCCAGGACATGTTTTTACACCAAGGCAGCCAAGCTTATGAACAATGGACACTGATGGCCTGTTGCCATACACACGCACAATCACACATAAACAGGCAAATATCCATGCATACATATGCACATTCATGAAGGCAGGGCCTACACACAAATTTGTATACCGTATACCCACCTGCCAGACACCATACAATTCACCACCACAGACATTATATTAGAGCAGTGTTTTTCAGACATTGGTCCGGGGACCACCAGTGGTCAATGAGAGAGCTCCAGGTGGTCCCCAGCTAAATCATGAGCATAAAAATGAATGGACCCTTGCGAGTGCATTTGGTTTCATTTTACACCCTCGAGTTAAAATATTCATCATCTGAAATAGCCCGCAAATATACACAACTAGAGAATGTAGAAGCTTAATGGTAATTTTGATCTGTATATGTTTGACTGTTTTGTTTCCGAAATCCAGCCTGGAATTGTGAACAAAAGCAAAATTAATCATTAGTTTGGGGTCTGTGGGGTGAAAATGTCATGAAAATGTGGTTCGTGGCTCAAAGGCTGAATAAATAGTGGACCCTGGCATCAAAATGGTGAGCCTAGTTTACCCAGGCAATAATCTGAGCAATATTGGGTACCGAATGTCGACAAACTATTTTGCTATAGTTGCAATGCTGAGGAGCCAAAACCAATAATAATACTCATACTTGTGTAGGGATGTAAGGCCTGTATAGGAATACAGCGTGTGCGGATTCAGTGCTCTGGCAGTTTCAATCAATATAACAGCTATTGGAACATCTATAAACCACAGCAAAGTTTGACTTTGTTCTGATCTGTATAGCCTGCGTTGCCTGTATCCTTTTGCTTGTTTGAATATTAGACTATAAATAGGACACGTTCGCCTCTGAGCCAGCTGCCTCCACCCTGCCTTTGGGACTGGCGGCTTTTGAGTTTTCCCCCCTCTTTCTGCCCTCCTGCTCTTCTACCGACTGTGCCCCTCCACACCCAAGAGTACCCATTTGTCCTCGCCCCAGAATCAGCCCTCATTGTCTGTGTGGTCAGGCCTGTGTTGAATTGAAAGCGCCCGAAACAGGACACCTCTTCTTCCACCACACAGTCCATTAGTCAACCTACAGTATAGAAAGGAGAGCAGCATCTTCATCCTGTGACTCCTGAATTCAATCATTTGGGGAACACATAGTGGTGGAAAAAATATTGTTTAATGGAGCGAAGCAGATGTACTCAGATTTCTATTACTTAAGTAAAAGTAACACAACACAAAAAGCAGTACCACAAGACGTGGTACTGTAATCTACAATATAATGTAATATAGAATAGAATATAATGTAATAGCTGTAAGGTTAAAGGCTGCCGGCTTATTAGTGTTGTTGTTTTCAGGTCTCATATGATTGGCGTATTAGAAGCATGATTGAAAATGCATGATGCAAGGAACAGGTCTGTACACACTAGCCAACAATTCTGACAATATTCTGTGTGTGTGTGTGTGTGTGTGTGTGTGTGTGTGTGTGTGTGTGTGTGTGTGTGTGTGTGTGTGTGTGTGTGTGTGTGTGTGTGTGTGTGTGTGTGTGTGTGTGTGCGCGCGCGCGTGTGCGTGTGTGTGTGTGTGTGTGTGTGTGCGTGCATGTGTTTTGTAATTCTATACAGCAGCATTTCTGAGGTAAATCATCCTAAGAGACAGAGATTGCGTTCTGCTCCTTCAAGGACATCAATAAGCCAGGGCAATGTCTGACTGTGCGTGCGTGCGTGTGTGTGCGCGTGTGTATGTGTGTGTGTGTGGCCATGGCCCTGACTGTGCAGGAGCAAGGAAACAGCCCATGTTCATCATCCCAATTTCTCTATTTCAAAGTGCAGAGAAATAAGGTGATTATTATGGTCTGCCATATGTTTGGAGATGATGAAAGTCATTCACATCTGAAATGACTGGCTGAGTCTCCCCTCACTCGTCTCCCATGGAACAAAACCCCCACAATCACTGCCTTTGATGTGCCTTTGTGTGTCTATATTTCTCTGCTCACTCAGTGTCCATGAGCACACAAGCACGCGCGCACACACACACACACACGCAAGCACGCACACACTCAAGCATGCACACACACACACACACGAGCACCCAGAAACTCAAGCACGCACACACACACACACACACACACACACACACACACACACACACACACACACACACACACACACACACACACACACACACACACACACACACACACACACACACACACACACACAAACACACATACACCAGCAGTGTCACCAGCGCTTGTTTTCTAGCCGTTTGACAGAGGGTTTCTGAGTATTCCAGCAGTCACCCTATTTTATATTTACATGCATCAATGGTAACACAGCCAGCTGACCCTGGATCAGCTGGTTGTTATTATGTACATCAAGGGTTTCCAACCTTTTTCATACCAGGGCCCACCATTTATTCAGCATTTGAGCCACTGACCACCTTTTGGTGACATTTTAGCCCCTGAGACCCCCCAAACTAAAGATTTCCTTTGCTTCCGTCCATGACCATTGATCTTCTACTTGCGTAGATTAGGACTGATTCACATGATGAATATTTTAACTCTTGAGAGTGTAAAAATGAAACCAAATGGACCCGCCAGGGTCCATTTGGTTTCATTTTTACGTTCTCAAGAGTTACATCTGGTTAACCAACTTAGCTGGGGACCACCTGGAACCCTCCCAAGGACCACTGGTGGTACCCGGACCACCTGTTGAAAACCCCTGATGTACATGCATCCAATATAAACCAGCTGATTCTGGAACAGCTGGATGTTAGTTACATTTCATCCATTGTGTAACAACTGATCATGAAACAAATCATGTGACTGCTGAGTTCTGACTGGCCCTAATCAAACATAAAGGCATGTGTGCCTGCATGCGTGCATGCTTGTGTGCGTGCATGCTTGGGTGCGTGCGGCGCATGTGTGTAAAATGTGAAATGCCAGCAACTTGCACATGCCATATCATTCCATGTGGGTGTAATTGCAAAACAATTGCTTTGATATTTGGTAGCTCGGGGCTTGTCCATGTAAGTTGTTTGTGAAAGGACTGCAAATTGCTGGACTGGCTAAAAGAAGGGCAAAACAATTAATCACATACCTAGCATTTCGTGTTTCATATGTCTCTAATTGAGAAATAAATGTGTGTGTGGGTGCTTGTGTGTACAGTATACATGTAGGCCTGTGTATGTGTACAATGTATGTGTACTTACAATCAACAGTATAATAGGTATACTTTATTCATCCCTGACTAATATACAAAATGTATTGTATTATGTTTTATATACGTTACTGTATGAAACGCAGCTACCATAATGTACTGTATGTTGTTCTTTAGTCCAACTCAATGGTAAATTAATTCTTATCGGAGGACAACTCTGAGCCGTGGCGTTTATATTGGCTGGCTGTCACTCCACCTGAACCTGTGACACCCATCGATAAGTGGCTGCCACTGTCACCGCAGTGTGAAAAGTGTGTCACAAGTGATTAAGGAGACACCGAATGTCATCCAGAGGCCAGATCACTTCTCCTGGCGCAGCGTGGCTGTAATGTAAATGAGTGAAGGCGCAGGCATGTGTGAGCATGCACACACACAGAAGGAGGGAGAGAGAGAGAGAGCAAAGCTGCAGTTGTAATCTTTGTAATGTCTTTTCAAAAGCAACTCTCCATTCGATAGTAAAATCAATACATTACACAGAGTGTGAGTTGATCTATTATTCCCTCTGATCACTTGTCAGCATCAGCCATCATCCAAAACGTATGTAAAGGATGCGTCATGTGAACCAGGGCATGAGGGTGATCATGTGGGGACTTCACTCAATCCCCATCATGTCTTCATCCTGTATTGAGTCTTGCTGATCCCGTCCAGCAGGTCAGTCAGGTCTACGGTACAGACTCCTCCAATTACTGTTAATCACATTCACAGAGCAGTGCTGCCCTGAGCTCATGGCTGAGGCCCAAACTGTGGATTGATCACAGTGGTAATGCTCAGTACCCCCCATGGAACCCACACGCACACTTACATCGTTGTCACCTCCACCATCCCCCATCAGCCAGAAACACATCCTTCTTTTCCTCCGATTTCACCTTGAGATCATTCGCTCGGTGTGTGCTGGCTATAGTTCTTATGTTCGTTAATGAAAGGCTGTCCAGATGTTGGGATTGCGACCATCGAGGCCAGGCCATGTGACACTACAGCACATGATGGAAAGCCCGGCTTTAATGCACAACATAACGGATCATGCTGTCCTCAGGGTTCCTCTATAAGCTTTGATTCGAGCGGCGTAGGTTGAAGCCGCAACAGCAAGCGCCTGCCTGATTGTGGGCTATGATATGTCAGTGTAGCCTGTCGCCATGAGGGTGACTAATTAGCTGTGCCCTAATTTTGAAATGTAAATTCATTTCTGTGTTGTATGTGTGGACGAAATCTGAGATTTTCTGTTTTAATTGAACGCAAACTCTAATCCAACCCATGCTATCGTGTGTGTGTGTGTGTGTGTGTGTGTGTGTGTGTGTGTGTGTGTGTGTGCGCGCGCGCGCACGTGAGGGGGGGGTATTGCTTAATGTGGGATGAAGGATTAGATGATGATGTCAAAGATCTGTGTCAAATCCGTCTCTGGGTCACTCCGGGCTGGCTCTTGCTCTGTGCTGAAAGATGACACAGTAACAGCCGGTGAGGAATCGGGTGTTGTTCCATGATGAGTTTCCTGTAAACTCTCGTCTCCATGCCATTCCCATTTTCCTCTTTTTCTCGAGCCTCCCACCACTACTTCTCCTTCAGCTTCTCCTTCTCATCTCTGCACGGGGTAATATAGCCTGTGAGGTAAATACCATTTGTTTTGTGGTTGTCCTGTGATGGCTGAATAATGGCGTGCGGCGGATGGTTAAATGAGACTCTCAGACCAGGGACGGGGGTAATCTAGCCCTTCTTGCTAAGCGGTGACACAGAGCAATGGAGATTAATGAGAGCACAGGGTCTTTACACGCTCACAGCCACAGGAGAATGGTCAGCACACAGCCCACGTTGCCCACTCGACGCCCTGTGCATACCTTAAAGTTACAAACAAATAGACAGCGTACCTATACGGAAGTAAGCCAAAGTAATGATCAAAGATATTATAAATTTGTTTTGTTTTTATAAATTTTTTTTTTTTTTTTTTTTTTTACAAAATTATAGATGGAACAAAGAAAATTATAGAAGAAAAAACAAACACACACACAAAAAATATATATAAAAATTGAAAAACAGAACGCTCAGGTACACATTATATAATCAAAATGATGTAGAAAGACATAGTAAGGACAATGAACAACAAAATATATTATAGTTATTCGTTTATATAAGTTATAATCATGGGAATCCATTTTATTTTTTATTTTTCAAAAAAGCAGTTTGAAATAATTTGGCAGGTTGTTGTTAACCACTTGAATACAATACAGTCGTGCGTCCTTGACACTGTGAACTTGACTTCGGTAGAGAGGTCAGGGGAAAAGAAGCATACTTAGTATTGATCCCTGTGTCACTCTTTTCATTACAGTATGCATTGTATAGTAAGTGGTACCCCACTTAAGGCCAATAAACCTTTACAAATAGTGATATATTATGTTTTTACAAAAATGTTGCCTCTTATTTGCTTCTCAATTCCAAAATAGGGATGCCATAGACTGAAAGTGATTGTACAAACACAATGTTGTTTTGTGGGATGGTGTGCGACCTCAGGAATAAGCACAAATAAACTACAATATATGTTGGAGCAATGTCATTGTGACAGTTCATTTATCAAAGCAATAAAACTATAGAATTACCTGAACACATTTGTTGTGCTGTCAGCAGCTTTCTTCAGCGATTACTGTATAAACAGAGAAAAATAAACCTTGTTGGCAATTTGGAAATGAATGCCAAGACATTTATCATACCATCAAATGAAGGCATGCCACAGCTCCCCTGTTGCAACACTGTATTGGCACTATAGTGCAGTATGTTTGATGTCTGCATTAAGAATAGTAAATAATAATAATAATAATAAAATAAGCAGCTGCGGCAGTGGCAGCCTAATGGTTTGAGGAGGGAGATTACAACAAAAAAGGTTAATGTTCGGTTCAATTACCCGGACAGACCAGCAGCAAGAAATCAGTGTGTTTCTTGCTGGATACACTGGATACACTGTTGCACTTCAACAGTGTATCCAGTGATGGAAGAAGTACTAAGTAAGTAGTAAAAGCATCAATACTGCAATGTACAGTTACAAGCATAAGTCTAGTTTTTTACCAAAACTACCAAAAGTAAAGGTACCTATTGTGCAGAATGTCCTATTTTACGCAATGTACCAAAAGTAAAGGTACCTATTGTGCAGAATGTCCTATTTCAATTTACAAGTTGCGGCACATCACATCAAATAATTCTCAAATAGCTGAAATATTGGCAATACAGTTGAACCAAATATGGTATATAAGGAAGTAAGTACAAAATAGCTAGGAATTGTACTTGTACCTACTGTAATTGTACTAAGTCAAGTATAATACCACCTGTGAACAATGTCAGTCCCATCTGGATCTCAGACTTCATGTGACCGGCCTGTGACTTTATCATCTATGACATGCTGTATGTATGACTTCTAAATTTAGACAAGGTAGCCTGACCTAAGCCACATTAAAACAGGAAGAAATAGTGGTGGTATTTACTATTTATAATTACTGGCAATTGTGCACAAGACATACCATACTGACGGGTTCACAAGATTAGCTCTTGTGAAGAGACACATACAGTCGATGCCAGAACCATACATCCTGTGCAAAAAAGCATTATTATAGGCACTGGATCACTGTTTTCACCTGTTCATTACCCTTATTGATCCAGGGTCATACAGCAACACAAGATGCTGAATGATTGACTTCGATTCACCACCAGAGCTACTAGAATATTTAAGTACACAATTTATCCACTATATGCTTGTTTCGTAATCTCTCAGGGCTGAATGAATTTATCCACTATGTGCTTGTTTCGTAATCTCTCAGGCCTGAATGAGCTACGAAGTAATCTGGACAAATATGTGTTCTTTTGCTAATCGTGTGGATTCTGTGGAAATGTTGGCAGATCAACTAATGCAGGGAATACATACTGTAGCCTACCAACCATCTGTCTGCAACAGAGGATTACATTTGTACTTACACTATGGGATGAGATGTCTCTCTGCATGTGTTGTAACCAATATTGTGCAGTACTATGCAGGACTATACAAAATGCACTGCACTATCCTACTGGATGTTTGTTTTATTTACTAAAACATTGCATTATAATTATACATGTCACCTTGTAAGCATGGCTCTTAAATTAATCTTCTTGATATTAGTGTGAAATTGTCATCCTTATCCCTTTCTAAATGAGAGATTACTGCAGAGAATTACAGATTACCACTGCGTGAGGATGGACTTGCAGTCCACAAATTGTGTCTGAAAAAGGCAGTCATTTATTTCACACAATGGCTTTGGGAACCAATGTGACTTGAGTTTGTAGATCAGCCATGCTACAACATAAAATAAAGAAAGAGGCTATAGGGGGACCAGATGTCCCTCTTTGCGAGGGACAATCCATCAATTCCAAGACCTTTTTGGTGTTCCAAAAATTGAGCCCCTGTCCCACATTGTGACTGACAGAGTTCAGTGTTCAAATGCTCTATGTGTTATAGATGTGTATTTAAGTCTGTTAAAATAACCTGAGCATTCCCCTGGTGCCTCCACATTTCCACACTCACTCCAGAGAGGTCACATTGCATGTACTGCCATATCAAAAATAGTATGTATTCTGTATGAAAAGAGTGTTAATTGGATTGATGTATTCCCTTTCTATAATATAAAATATAAAGAGCCCTTGCATTTAATTTAGGTTTAGGACATTAAGCATGTGCTTTATTTAATGAACTATTGTACAACTGTGTCTATTGGTGCTTTTAATGTTTATTTGTTTTTTGTTTATTTATTTAAATGTTGCTTTGGAGAGAACAATAAATTGTTCCCAAAATATGGGATCATATTACATCATACACTTTGAACTTGAAGGCAACATGCCTGACACCCAATCATGACCACACATGAAAATTGTCACAATTGTTCACAATTTGTCAAAAGTGGAAAAGTAAGGCTTAAGTGCAAAGAAAGAAAGAAAGAGAAAGAAAAATAAAATCCCCTAATCTTATGAAAGGTCCATCATCTAACAATGACTTCACTCCATTAGTGAGTTAGCAGCACACTTCACAAGAGTGGCATGAAGGATTTGTTTTAATTAAACCTGGTCCCTTCTGTCGCCTTGGAGTCATATTGAATGCTCAATTTTAGCACTCTGATCATTTCCCTACTACAGTAATAGCTCTGTAATGCAGTCAGAACACGCGGCTGCTCCCCAGGCCCTCGTTAAGAAGCATGAAAGAAATTAACAGCAAACGAAGGCTTTATCTCGCTGGTATACTAAAAAGGCTTACACACAAGGAGATTTCTCTGAAGCTATATGAGGAAGCTTTATAAAGCAAATACACCTCAAGGTATGGTTTAGCCATGCAATTCTAATTGCAATGCACTGGATAAATGTTCGAAGGAGTTAAAGATAATGTTGCCCCACTGATTTTTTTTTTAATAAGCCTATACGCTGAGTACAGCATTTTTTGACTTTGCAAATTTGGATTTTAAGGGGATTCTTTGCTGTGAATGGTCCTCAGTCTTGTATGTAGAACATCTGCCCGGGTGAGGTGTTGATTATGGGTGGGTATGAGGAATTAAGAAATAATTATGAACTTTGTTCTAAGAAACCCGCCCCTATAATGTATTCTAAACACTGGAGTCACCAGATGGCAGGTTGCCGGTTTGATCCCAGGCTCCTCCAGACTTACTGTCAAAGTGTTCTGAACCCTTAATTGCTCCTGATGTGTTAGTAGGTACCACTGCCATTCCAAATCCAATGCTCCCATTGAGATTGCATTGGGGCTGCATTGCACGAGTTTCCCAGAGGCCCTTGCGGTCACGTGATTGGCTCAATTTCCATTTCCGTCATCACGACCAGTCGTCCTTGTCCCTATGTCTGTGAAAAAACAGCTTTTTATCATAACATTAAAACATGGGCAAATTAAACACTATAAATTAAAAAACAGGGAAACATCGGTTACGTGGTCATAATGTTGCAAGTATCCCATAGCCGAATCTAAAGGTTTCTTGTCTAGAAGGGCAAGATCCAATAACGACTATAGACAAAGTTGCAGCCACATTGCTTTATAGTCGCACTAGTCGAAGCGTTTGAACTGTTCCCTGCAACTACTGAATCCATGGCAACAGGTTGGTACCTGGTCTCAGAAATAGGGTTAGCATAGTGGTTATGTTTAATTATAGGGTTAAAGATAGGGTTAGTAAGCCCGATTTATAAACTATTCACAACCACAAGCACCTATAGCAACAAACACAACCAGTAAAGTAGTTGCGACCAGTAAGAAACTGTTGACATCATAGTTTTGTATTAATGGTATTTTTGAATCCCTACACTGTGACTGTTATACTTTACTTGTATTATGTTTACCTGCAAATAAAATTGAAGGGGTGAGTTGATCTTTTGAGAGTGTGCTTCATGTGCCACCATTCAGACATACACAGAATATCACACATATCTCAAGTATGCCTATGCATTACAGTGGGCTAGCTTCATAGAAAGCAGCGCATTTTAACGGGTTTACTTTGTCCCGCGTGTTCATTGACTGATATCATGGCACACCGACAGCCAGTGATTATTATCCAGATTTATGACACAATGCCCCACTATATTTTATTCTCCACAGCAGCCTACTCTGCACAGCTCTGTGGATTTATAATGCTCCATGGCCCTCTACCCTGCTGTGCGGTGCGATCCCGTGCAGAGCACAAATGCTCCTTCTTGCTGTGCTGTGGCAGGCAGGCAGCGCCTGATCACTAGCCCTGGAGGTGATTTATGAGCGGTGAGACTTCTGGTCAGAACGGCTTAATTGAGCCTGTATATTCTCCAGAGCGGTCCTTGAGAAAAGGGATAAGTTAATGAGCAAGAAAATGACGAGCCAAAACAGGCTTCGGCTGTAAATCTTTGGAATCCCCACGGCGGCAAAGGGGGAGAAAAAGAAAACACAAGAGAAGAGCGACTACTTACCGTATAAGCACCTCATAGATTGTATAGACAGGTCCCGGAACAAGGTCCCTTCCAGGTTGTTAGCAAGGATGTACACTGTCTCTCCCTCTGTCAGGGTCCTAGGGTCGTCATGGTGTCCTATATGTTCCCATTGTCCTATATACTCTGTATGTTCCCAGCGTTCTATATACTCATTATACTGTATGTTCCCAGTGTATAGAACGCTGCAGTCCCGCTCCCGACAAGCAGCCGGGCCCCAGAAGATCATTTCCAGAAGTCACAAGGCTTACAGGCCTTTAAATAAAAAGGCCTACCTGACTCGTAATATACCAAGATTTATTGATAAATTGTGGTTTGATAGCCAGGAAACAACCTGAAATGATTTTGGCCGAGGGGGGGTGGGGTCCCGTCTAAATTTGGACGGCAGATGAGCTGATCTGATTTGATCTCACCAAGATGATATGACGTATAGCACTGCTGTGCTATACGTCATATCATTTGGAGCTACGCCCATCCCGAAAACTTGACTCCCACTTCTAGGCCACCGTGGCTTTCCCTTTTCCCGCAAGATGAATGGAAATGAAAGCCTGGCTGTCGAGGCTATAGTGGTTTGATAATACTAATGTAACACAAGTGCTCTTATTTTGAAGAGCCACATTTCCAGACCAGAAGCGACCACCTTATGTTAGGCTACCTGTTGGACGATGTTCAGTTACTTCCTGTTGACATGTTCGAGACCCCATATTAAGATGATGCCTCCATGGTGACCATTCTGAGCTGTGGAATATGTGCAGTTTTGACCCCAAAAATGGCATCGGGGACAAGGAGTAGGAGATACAGGCAGTTGAAAGAAACAGATTGAATGGCTGTTTATGGACATGATGGCACTATCTTCTGTTATTGACTACAACTGGTAGAAAGACGATGCTAACGGTGATTAGCATTATGACTCGATGAATCATTAGCTACGCAATAGTTCCTCAATAAGCGTAACTATTGTTTGATATAATTTAATCGATGGATTTCTACGGCAGTGGTTTGGGGTTCTCAGTGTCTATAGCCTATCAAGGCCCAAAATTAGTTTGCGATCTACTGTATCAGTAGATCACAAGGGCTGTGCAGGTAGATCACACGACATGCCCCAAAAGGGGTATACAGTATATATATAAAAATGAATTGACTGATTAAAATTGATTAAAAATAGCCTGTCATCTCAAACCCACCATGCATTATTTGTTTTTTGAAGAGTGTTGCTGTGCAGTAGCATTACAGAGTAAATATAAAAAACCTTGTACCTATTCCATTTCTTCCCCTTGATTTCCAATTTCTCCGGTAGATCTTGTTGAGTTGGTCATTTTGAAATGACTTTGCAACAGCTCGTAAGCTAGGACATTGGCTGCTTTCATCTTATAGCATTTATCATACTTCCCTAAACCTTTTAGTCATTTTTCACTATTCAAAAATAGTAAAAGCCTAAAAAGTTAGAGATAGAGCCCAATTAGAGCCAAAATAGACCGCTGAGGGACTGCAGTCGAACTAAATATGTATAGGGTTTAAGCCCAGCCCAGCATATATTTTACAGCATATATTGAACTGGGTAACAGAAGGATCCCGGAAACATTGGAGCTCTCCCGCTCCCACTTTGTCATGTCGGCCTCATTTTCTCCCCCGCTCCCCCTTGACTTCTTCCAGTCCCCCAGTCGTTGTCTCAGGGGGAGTCTGGATGCTTTAGATGTGTTGGAAACTCACTCCCTCTGCTCAGCTCCACTCCACTGTTCTCATCTCCCTGTTCTCCCAAGAGGCGGGTATACTTTGCCTCATTAGGAGCTTCGCACCTGGATTCTGAGAGGTTCTTTTTTTCTTTCTTTCTTTTTCTCATTGCACTGCAGTGGAGACTGTGTGGGTCCCAGAGGGTTTCAATGGAGCATCCAACATCCAAGAAGTGTAGGAGAGCGAGCTGTACTCTAGCTAATACAGATACAGCACTGTTAGCTCTGACTGTACAGCGGTATCTGATGGTGACTGCCCGACCAAGTCCTCTGAGGAGTTGGATGATTGCCTGTCCGCAGCGTTTGTGGGCTCTGGCGCCGGTAGAGGGAGGTGAGGGAGGAGTTGCGGCGCCGAAGAATTGGAAAAGTAGACTCACAGAGCACTCAGCATCTGCTGAAGTCAGCAACATTGACAGACACCTGCCACTGTGAGGGTGTGTGCAGGCACGTGCGCACACACGTGTGTGTGTGTGTGTGTGTGTGTGTGTGTGTGTGTGTGTGTGTGTGTGTGTGTGTGTGTGTGTGTGTGTGTGTGTGTGTGTGTGTGTGTGTGTGTTTGCATAGCTGCATTTTGTGTTTGAGTTGCATGGGGTGTCCCAGCTTGCGGATAAAGGCTCCCTACTTAGACACAGAGTGACATTCCATCTGATTTGGTCCTTTTCATTGCGCGCCTGACCTCATTCACATTCTGTACTGCTGGTATTTCCACACTCTGCCAAGTCATATCTCTGACTATATCCCTGCAGCCTCACACACCAAAAGAGCGCAGCATCTATTGTCCAAGTGCTCATAGCGCTATGGAGATTGGGATGGAAATTTGACCTTTTAAATGGTCATGAAAGGAGTAGGAGCATGGTATTTTAAAGTTTTAGTGCACAATTGTCACAAGAAGAATTTTCATCTCTACTAACTACTAGTTAAACTGTTGTTTTCATTATCATTTTAACCACTTGAACATAAGTGTCTCAATTCTGGAGCGACTCTGCCAAAAGACTGGAGCAATTCTGCAAAATTGCACTTCTACAAGTGTGTAATGATATGCAAAGATAGATGGAAATACTATCAGACCTAATATAGAGTGCTGTGGAGTGCTGTAAAATAAGCATATAGGTTTTCAAAGGTTACACTTTCTTATTTGAAATAAGCTGCAAACATAGATAAAGGGTATGACTCAAAATTCCAAAACATAAAATGTCCACAAAACTACAATATTTGAAAGCAAATGTTAATGTTTTTCCATGACAAAATAAAAGCATGAACATCAGTCTGCTCTTCTAGGGAAGGTCTTGTGTCAGTCGTCTACCTTTGTACATAAAGGCCGCTGCTTGTCAGTTATCTAAAAATGATATGATTGAGCACAAAAAACATATTGTCCATGAATATGTCAAGAACTTCTGCAGGCTGCCCGGGGAATGCTTCACATGTTGTTTCACACCAAGAAAGAAATTTACATTACATCTTGCCAAAAGTTATTAAGTACCCGCTGTGATTTATGGTTTCGTACAGCTTTCCCATTATAACTCTCACATTAGGTGCTGCCTCTGACTCATAAACAATGCACTAACTATAATAGAGGGTGAAGGGTTATATGCAGTAAAAAGGAAACCAACACATTTACTGCAAAAACGTCTTAGTGCCTAACTCTCAGTCTGCTCTTTATATCAATCCAGGAATTAATTTAATTTATCAAATAGAACTTGAACTGGTTTGGTAGGGTATCTTACTCAATAACAAGTACATGGGTATGCAGTGGTTGGAAATGGTCTCCCTACTATTCAATTGAGAATGACTGTCATGTAAGACACCTAATGGAACTCCAGATTGCACATTATAGTTACACCTGCATTATTGCTTACTTTGACTTCAATCATTCAAAACATGTTTTGTTTTCAAGTCTAATATGGCTGATTGTCATATAGTATGCCTTATTCTTTACATCACACAAGCTTGGCAGCGTTTGTGATTCTAAATGTTCTACTTTGTAATCATTCTGTCAAAGCCGTCTCATATTGCAGGAAAGCATTGCAGGAAATGTGAGGCCCTGCAGGCTTCTCTGCCGGATCATAATTGAGGGCGGTTGGCCGTGGCAGCGATGTTTTGGTGATTTAAGATTTAATGTTACTCTGCATCCTCCAGGAGGATGTTGGTTTATCGACCGTTTATAAAGACTGGAAGGCTGTGTCTTTAGGCCAAGTCCAGCATCCCTGGCTATTGATCCGCTGGGTAATAGACCCCGCGGAGGAGGGAGGGGGAGGGGGGCGACCCTGGTTGGGGGTCAGCTAGGTCTGTGGGATAGGCCACCGATGTCAACTGGGCCAGAAGGACACGCAGGGGCCTCGTCTTGATGTTGAGAGGTATATTTGATATGCAGAATTAGATTCATCGATTTCATTTCACGGAGGTATGAGGATGCAGATCACGCTAAAGCGTGAGGTGAAATGCCATCCGAAACGGATGTGTTTTTCAAAGATTGTGGGGTGAGGCATTGGATTCCATACCGAGAGGTCTCATACTGTGCTGCTATTGAGTGGAGGGTAAAGAGATATGCAGGCAGAGAAGCCACCATATCCTTGACAAATTCATTATATTACAGTCGCCATCCAGGCGAATGGAGTTGCATTCTTTGCTCTACAATGCCCTTTTGCTATATTAGTCATTGGAAATGTATTCACATCCATACCTACAGTATAATGTATCTCCATACAAAACCAAAGCTCAAGATATTAATCTCACCATATAACCACTGAAATCATTTACTTTGTTGACCTGGAATACCCCAGGGATCTAAATAGGCGGCACACTCTTCCTTATAGATCTGCTATTTTTACAGAATGTTCAACTACTGTATATTCAATGGTGAATAGATAAAATAGCATTTCTAAAAAAAAAAAAACAACAACTCTAACTTATTGAGATAGCATGCATTTCTCAAATCTACAGGTTTGCCATGCAAGTACAGTACAGTGCAGTGCAGTACCATACACTGTATGGCATACAGTACAGTACCAACAGCACGACTCACTTCAGGTGCATCTGATATTAATGTTTGTTTACAGCAGTTATGACGTAAATTGTTTGACAGGACACACAAGTGGGATTTTTGTGTGTGTGTGTGTGTGTGGGGGGGGGGGGGGGGGGGGGGGTGCGTGCGTGTGTGTGTGTGTGTGTGTGTGTGTGTGTGTGTGTGTGTGTGTGTGTGTGTGTGTGTGTGTGTGTGTGTGGAGGGGTAGGGCTGTAATGATATGGCCATCATCTCTTACTGCCTCTCTTAATGTCAATGACCTGGATCAAAGATCTGTTTTCAATGCCCTGCATTAGCTGACTAAAGGTGGACAACCTGTGAGGCTGATACGGTTCTAACATCTCATCATCGACTCACTGCCTGTGGTGCAAATCGTGTTACCAAGTCTCTTACATCTCCCAAGGCCCTAACTGAGCTTTTCCTACTGAACTTCAGTTAGAGGACAAACGTCCCAGGAGGGATGCCGTTTGTTATCATCACACACAGACAAATATATATATAATATATATATATATATATATCTTTTTTTCTGTACTGTATGTATGTATGTGTATATACATTATACAGTATATACATAGATACAGGTATATTTTGTGTGTGTGTTCGATGGCATGCTCCCTAAGCTTTGTTTCTTTCTAGATGCAATGTTGCGACACTGCAGAATGTGTCTAAAAATAGTGCCATCTATAAATGGCTGCTCGTGATGCACAGCTTTGGTTCCTCTTCCTATTTCTTTCAAACCATCTCGAGAGGAAGAGACGCACATTAAAATGTCAACAAGCAGGGATCCATTTCGCCTCTTAAATAAAGCCAATTTTTGTGCATGTGCGGCGTGCGTATATGTGTGTGTGCGTGTGTGGATGTGTGTGTGTGTGTATGTGTGCACCCATGGGGCCTGCTGGGGCACTTGGTAAGCCAAGGAGTGAGCGTGTTGATTTCAGTCCAGTGGAGCGACTTACTGAGAAAATCCGCATAAATTCAGGGAGGCATCTCAAACCCAGCTATTGTTCCAAACCCCCAAATCCTATTTGCCTATTTGTTCAGCATTCAAGCTGATATTCAACTCTGACAACTCTGACAAAAGAAATGGAACATATTACTGGGCAAAGGACTCCAGAGTGTCTGTAAATCTGATGCCTTGCATGAGTGTACTATATAGAGTGTAAAAGCTCAATGAATTCAACTTTACCAGAAACGGATCACTTTTCAAACCATTTTAATAGCTTATTGCACACTTACAATCAGGGGGATTCATAAAATATCCATTGGCATTATATACTCTAACTACACAACATTATTTGTACTACACATAATGACAACATTGGACAAAAAAATAAATAAACTTTTGCAATAGCAAACATGGAGATCTGGGCAGTGCTTTTTCCTTGTTGAAGTTTCCTTGTGTTGACACACCAGAGTAAAATTCGCCATAGAAAATAAATCGACTTTGTCAGGTGGAAAACTTGTATGTCCTTATGTAAAAATGTAGTTTATATTGTGTAAATTAATTCATCTATTTTATTGGACAACAGTGTCTGCTATTTTAGCTAGGTCTATTTTATTTTCTAACAATTTTGAAATCAAAATGTCTCTATGGGTCTCTCTCTCTCTCTCTCTCTCTCTCTCTCTCTCTCTCTCTCTCTCTCTCTCTCTGAAAAGTAACAGTGTTGGACATACAAGGTTTCTGCCTTATGGCGACAAAATCAATGTTTTTCTTGTTTTTATTTATTTTTTGTTTCATACGCTCGAGGGTGAAATGACATGCAGTGCCGTTATCATATAGCCTACTGTAATCTGTGGGTTTTTTTTTTTTTTTAGATCTTTTTACTAATGCACAGCATCTGGCTACATCCATAGAAAGTAAAACTGTGTGGTAACTGCACATGTGTGTGTGTGTATGTATGTGTGCGTGCGTGCGTGCATGCGCGTGTGTTTCTGTGTGTCAAAGACTGATGAGCTAATTGTGGCTAATGTGTCGCCCCTGAGGTTGCTTTTGTTGCTTGAACTTTTACCATGCCTGGCTGACAGCTACACTCCTCCTACGGAGAGAGAGCAGGGTCAGTTGTGAGGGGGAGTTGGGGGGGGCAGAAGGGGTTTTGGGGCAGTAGTTGTAGCCCCTGCAGGAGTAACCTGATGTACACATCTGGTGCATATTAACAAACAACACTTGTGCATACATTGCATACAAAAAAATGTGACTCACGTGGCCCTGGATCTATCATGTGTGTGTGTGTGTGTGTGTGTGTGTGTGTGTGTGTGTGTGTGTGTGTGTGTGTGTGTGTGTGTGTGTGTGTGTGTGTGTGTGTGTGCGTGCACGCACGCGTGTATGTCACAGACTCGCAAGTTCTGCTGTCACGCTGGCGATAAAGTGTCCGTCTTTAGTTACAGTTTGTGCCTTTTTTGTCTCTCTTTTTTCAAAGTGAAACCTCTCCTCTATTACCCTGCATGGGAAGTGATGTGACCACATCAGGTGCCTCATCTCACATCTCCTCACCTCCTCCTGTGTCTCTCTCTCTCAAACTCACAATGCATGCATAACACACACACCCACACACACATGCACACGCACGCACACACACTTAGAGGCGGTACTTTCTCAGGAGCTCTGATTGCCACATGTACTTCCTCTCAGGAAAGTGCTCCGGGATCCTAATGCGACGAAAGTCCTGGATGCATTTATCCAGCTCCTGCTCCGGTGTCATCTTCTCCTTGTTGGCCTTCCGCTTGGCCGCCTCGCGGTCCCGCACGCCGAAGGTGCGCACGCGCAGCCCGTCCGTCTTACGCCGCATCTCAGCCTGCTGCAGCATGTGCGCAGGACCCTTCTTCATGGCCCGGTCCAGCGTCTGGATGTTGCGCATCATGTTGGGGGGCGGGGGCTGCTGCTGCCGCGACACTGGCCCGCAGATGACGGTCCCTTGCGGGGAGCTGGCCTCCGACTGCGTCTCGGAACAGGATGTGGACAGCTCGTTGAGCGACGTGCCGCTCTCACCCTCGCGCTCGCTCTTGTGGCTCTTGCAGCAGCAGTCACAATGGGACGAGGACCACCTGGAGGGGCCGCCTATACAATGCGCACACACACACACACACACGCACACACACACACACACGCACACGCACACACACACACACACACACACACACACACACACACACACACGTTTCAATGACTACTTGTGCAACCAAGTGTAAAAGCATAACTCCAACCCCCCAACACCTAAATCTAACTGCTAATCCTAACCCTGACTCCAACCTGACTCTTTTCCTAATTGAAAGCCTTCCCAAGGTTTGCACGCAATAACAAGCACACACACACACAGACGCACGCGCACACACGCATGCGAGCACACACACACACACACACACACACACACACACACACACACACACACACACACACACACACACACACACACACACATACACACACACAGGCACGCAGCACGCCGCTTGTCATAAGCATACATTGCAGCAGATGCACAGTAAATATGCTGCAGCAGCAGCGGGGTTGTGACACAATCCAGCAGTAATTAAAGGGAACAGATTATGTAGCGATCATCAAACACAACCTGACAAAATAAATGTCCACGGTCATTTGAATGTCTTCCAAAACAATTTGTATAGGATGTTATTTGAACTTTGTTTACCTATACTATCCCGGTTTCGACGTACAGAATGTTATTTCAGCATTTAGAGTGATGCTACAGTAGTCGACCTTGGATGAGGGTCCTATAGTTTCATGAGGCTCAACACAGTCTCTCTGTATTTTATGTGACTGTGTATCACAGTAAGACATTCATTTATGGAAAAAAGTTGAAATATGGAGATAGAATGTTTATGCTTGACAGCAACACTATAAAGAACGTGTAGGTTCTTGACTTTGACCTTTAATTACAGAGCTTTGGGATACCAGGGGTCTATGCTATGCATATTGCTCTGTCAGATAAGAAGCTCAGTAGAGCTCTGCACAGTTCGCTAAGACCCTCCTCCCGTCCCACGGCGGCACCTGTCTCGTACCCAAAGCAATCACCTCATCCTCGCAACGTCTCATTAAAACCAGAACCTGGCCACCCCGTAATAAAGAAAGCAGTGTATTGTTTCAGCGCTGTCAGACAGAAACCTTGCATCTCCATTTAAAAAATAAATAAATAAATGAATGCCCTACTTTGATGAGTGCAAAAACAGCAAGAATTGCCACTATATAACCTCAAGTGAAAGTGGTGAAGTCTGTAGGTTATATACAGTATATATATATTTATTTTTTCCGAGTATGAATGTATTAGCAAGAGCTTACTAAATGACTACATTGGACCCACATGAACGCAGGTTATGTTAAAGGTAATAGAGGCAACTTTAGTGTGTACAAACACTGTGTTTGGAAAATGCTGCCTCACCCCACACAACCCTCCTCCCCCTCACACATTAGCCACGTCTGTCCTGAGTCCGACAAATGTTTTGTTTTCATGGTTAGTTGACAACAACAAAGTTCTGGACCGTCTGCAGGACGAAGTAGGTGTCTGTCTGCAGGGAAACAGTTGCAGCATTAAAATGGAAGCGGCGTAGAGGGGGAAAAGGCAAAAAAAAAAGATTTTTGGCTAAAAGGTTGCCTTTAAAGTGAGTGACCATTTTGGACATACAAGGTTTTTGCACACAACATTTTTCCTCACAGTCAGAAGGGGTTGTAGTAGCGACGTCGGCAGAATAAACCCTAGAAGACATCATAATAAGTCATTTCTGCACTGTGGAGCCGTGGAAACAGAATGGGGTCACTGAGCAGTGGGCCGGTACCAGGAGACCACAGCAGTGCCCTGCCATGACCTTCGCTGTCACACAGGATGGATATGAGCACCGGAGCTCAGTGATTCTCAATGTGGGGTTCGGGGACCCCCAGAGGTCCTTGACTGATAGATAAAGGACGACTTAATTTCACCCATTCATCAGAATATCTCCATATAATTGGTTCCCACTAATGCTCATGATAAAATGGTACAATCTTTTTCCTTTCCCTGGTCTGCGTCTCACAGGAGGGCTGTGGCACGACACTCCAGAAACCTGCCAACCAGTGCCAATCATCATTAGGCAGGTTTATTTTTTGTGTGTGAACATTAATCTGAGAAATGGCCGGGAAGATCATGGGCATGTCGGCCCCCCCGATCACCCCCCAAACCATCTTTGAACAGGCAGTCATTAGTCGGGCTTATACATTGTTTCTGATCCCTCACATGTTCTCAACCATGAATATGTAGTGATGCGAAATGGTACAGAACTCCTACATGTAAATATAACAGATACAAGCACTTGTTTGTTCCTCTCTTGATTAAGTTACTTAACGATAACCGGATGCACTCTGCCTAGGGACATGGAACGCACTAAGGTGTACTGTATGTCTGTGTTGCTCTGTTTTATGTTGCTTTCTCTATCTGTCTGTGTAACTTTGTGTGCAGCTCGGCCGTTGTCTCCAAGACAAATTTCTCCCTCGGGAGACAAATAATGTAAACCTTGAACATTGGCTTCCACTGCATATAGCATGTTAACCTTCCAGAAAGTGAAAGCATGCAGTTTCTATTAGCTTTATAGATTCACCATCAATGGGGAATTCCATATAGTCAGCATTTCATTTGAATGTCACTGGTAGAAATCGTCATTGTCCCTTCATTATGAATTAAAAACTGTGAATAGGGCTGTCACCTTCAACGTAATTACTGTATGTGCAAAAGCAAATACATCAAAAGCTAGAGAATAACACAAGGTATACTGTACGTTGATAAATAAAATGGATGGACGGACGGCATCTCCATCCTACAGTGCATATTAATAATAAATAATCTAATCATAAATAAGTATAACAAAACTTCTCCTCCTACTCACTTATCTTCCTCCTGCACTTTATGGAAACATGACAACACATTCCTGCTGGCTGTCTGGTCTAGTTTTCTGTACAGAAGGAACACAACAGGAGCACAACAGATTGTTCTCGTCAACTACAGTCTTGACTCTTTTATAATAGATTGTCAATAGTCCTTGAGGAGGGTGAGGATGCAGTATCAGCGTTTCATTTAAGTTGACAAAAAACATTAGCCCCCCCCCCACACACACACACACACACACACACACACACACACACACACACACACACACACACACACACACACACACACACACACACACACACACACACACACACACACTACACAAGACTACAACACTGTGCAGAGTAGAAATATGGTTTGATCGCGCTATGAAACACCAATGTGTAGGAAACAAATGGACTCTGGCATTGGCTTGAGGAAAAAAAAAAACACTCCTAATAGCTTTTCCGATGTAATGCTGCAAACTCAATAGCAATGATATCTCAGTGGGAGCAATAATTCAGCCATTAGCTCCTTCCAGTGCATACCAATTTATATCGAGCAGAGTTCAAGAGGGATTTTAACCCCTCTATGTTCACTGTGGTAATGACCTTATCGCCAGTGCTATGATTGCGTTGGGCTGATAGTGGGAGACACCCTAACAGCTTTTTAATGGCTAATCTATGAGTAAAGAGACCAATCAGAACACCAATTTCTCCCCACAGAAAAAGTGCCCCCACCCCCACCCCAAACTGCAAATTGTTGCTGTCGGGTGAAAACCTCATAGTATGTCCAAAACTATTCCTGTTTTATAATTATTATTTATAAATTTCCGGAAATATTCCATAGATCTGCTATTTTCACTACTCATTTGCCATGGTAAGTAACTAGGGCATTAACTTAATTGGGGGAGATGTGGGTATGGACATTGACACTACGGACATAAAAGGTTTCTGTCTGCCAGCAACAAAATGGAGTCCAATTTTTCACCAATGGAACAAGCGGAAAACATGAGGCAGTAAGCATATTGTTTCCAGTGGTGGAAGAGATACTTACGTAAAATAGATATACAGTGTAGCCTTTTTTGCATTTTTTCCCATTTCCCTCTACATTGCTTCTACTTTGATGATGTAGCTGTTTCCCTGCAGACACTTGCTTCGTCTTGCAGACGATATCATCCAGAACTTGTTGTTGTCAACAAATCATGAAAAGAAAACATTCGTCAGGCTCAGGACAGGCGGTGCTAATGTCTAGGGGGAGGGAGGTTGGGTGGGGGGAGGCACTGTTTTAGCCAATCACAGCAAGACAGTCTCCAGCAGTTTCATAATGAGCCAATAGAGTGGAGGTGAGGTGGAGTTAGATTCTGTTTACAAACACAGTGTTTGTACACACTAAAGTTGCCTTTATTAAAGTACCTTGTTCAAAATGTTATTTAAACATAATTCACAAATTTTGCCATGCAAATATACTTAGCAAGAGTACTAAACATTTGACAAATAGTACTTCTAGTGGAGTAAAATGTACAATATTTGGTTCAGATGTTAAAATCAAGTTATGTTCTAAAGTAGTAATCAACTAATCATACTTAAATATTACTTCTAAATGGATGGATGTGAGATCAGACGGTCTGCCTGTATGTCTAGGATTCCGGCCAGCAACCATTAATATCATCATAAAATGTTCAGGCCAGTGCAGGGAAATGAATTTGTAATGTAACCACTGACAGGCAAGCAGGGGCACTCTCGCACTTTGGTTCATAAAAAATGCTTGCAGTTGCTATTTTACAAAATTGATTTTGATACATTGAGGAGAAAATGTTCCCAAAATGGGGGTTAATGTGGTCACACAATATCGAAAGTTTGTCCAATATCACACAATTATTGTATCAATAATTCAATTCAGTCAATATAATGTGAAATATCGGGCAATATTGGTCAACATATGGAATTATTATTGGAAATATCAGAATTATTTATCATTATCAGTTCAGTTCGGTACCAATATTGCCTTTCTTCTGGAGATATTGGGTGAAATACCAATAATATTGTGCATCACTAATAATTAACATTATTTTGTGAATTGTGAAATTGTGATATTATAAAATATGTCAAACATATAAGACCGTCACAATCACCATTCTCGTCTGAATCCAACCCTGAACGTCTGGAATGTACAGCTTCTTGAACATGCAAAATAACAATAATGATGGTGGTGATGCTGTCCTGTGTAAAATGTGTCTTTTAAATTGTACTGTCTGGTGTACACTGTTGACATCTTTACATTCAATGGCCATTAATACAGGACTCTGTAATCTTGCCAGGAAACAGCATAGTCACAGGCAGGCAGTATTTAAACAAGTGGGTGTGCATTATAGGCTATGGTATCTTTTCAGGGAAGCCATTGATTCTAACATGCTTTTCTCAGATCCATAGAGCCTGCACAACAGATCATATTCCAAGACCCATTAAAAGACTGGGGCTTCACTTCTGTGGCTGAGTGTGAGTGCATAACTAACTTATAAGTTATGAATAAGACAGAGATGGAGGCCGTCCTTTGATCTGCACTGTGGAAGGACAGGGAGAATGCGTTTTATATTCGTGCCAGTCAGTGCTGCCACTGCTGTCAGTGGCACTGGATAGTTGCACACAACTGGTGCCACTAACTGAGCATTTGATCACGCAAACCTTTTGCGGCTGAGGGGCACCCCAGTGGCTCAGCAAGTAAGTGTATATTCCACAATAAGGCTATAAACAGTAGTCCTTCTATGGACCCTGGTTCTAAACTGACCCAGATGAGTAGAGGGGATTGTAGATATTATAATGTATCTCTGCAACATGTTGCTTATAATGAGGTTGATAAACTGTAGTCAGAAATGACATTATGACAAACGTTTGCAGATTTTTACTCCATCCTTCTAGACAACGCAACACAGCATTGTATCACCATAGCAACAATACATTAGGACAATATGTCGTGTATACGGGTGGCCAAACTAATTTGTGTTATTTTTCAACTTCTGCGGCATATGGTCATTGACATAACAGCTGTGAACATTGGAATAACGGTTGGGGGTTAAGTTAGGTTTACGTTTACGTTTAGGTTTTACTGAGATTATGTTTAAGGTTAAGCGTTGTGCCTATTGTGCATATACGTGGCGAAAGCACTATTAGTAGTTATGGTTATGGTATTCATCATTGCCTAACTGAAAGAAGCAAGAAGAAAGCTCTCTCTGCCCTTGGATACCTCAACACATTAGGGAATTTAAGTCCCCGTCTCTAGGCCTTGGACACGATGAGAACGGTAGTTGTGGTCTGTCGCAGTTCGGCAGAAGCCCAACATAGTTAAGAATGCAGGCAACGCCGACGGGATCCACCTCTTCCACTGGCGTCTCTGGTTTCCATGGTGACGCTCCTCTACAGCGTAACTCTCGTCCATGTTGTTAACACGACGCCAAAACTGCGTTCTGACGTCGTAGGAGAGGGTCGGATGACCACAAGGCTTATATATCAAGCACAGAGCGATTCATTACTGATGTCGTAGGTCGCACGTTCTAACAATCTCAAATAGGCTATTATTTGGGACAGGATTCGAACCACTGACTAACTGTGGAAGACGGAAGAAATAGTTTTGGCTGAGCAACGCATATAGTAGGTCAGTTACTATGAAAACCTAAATTTCCCAGCTGTTGAGTCGTGTCACGCCACACCTGCATATATGGTCATGCCTCCTGGTATGTCACAGTCACAATTTTCTGGAGCCTTCGCTGGTTTGCAAATTGCATGTCTGAATACGGGTATTTCTTCTTTTAACACAAAAGCAATTCAGTCAGTAAGTAGGAGTTGGGCATTGAATGCAGTGTTCTGTTACACTTACATTTACATGCAAATGTCAGTGGATTTATTGCCTAATTATACTGTTTGCTTTGTCTCTTTTGTCTATATTGACTCAGTCATGTTTGTGGTGGAGGAAGGGTGGAAGGATGTGTTTCTTTTAACAATGTATTCATCTGATGGCATTGTAATCATGTAATCTGTCCGATACATTGCCAACAAACTGAATAGTCCATTGTGAATGTAATAGTGGTAGATACCTAGATGGGCGGACAGAAACTGACCTTAGCCATCATCATGTTTATCCATTGCAACAGAATTGTGAGTCAGAAGACCATCAGAACAACAACAAAGGCAGGCAGACAGAGGAACCCCGCTGGGTTGAACTCTTCTTCAAGGCATTGTGCAACGTTAGCGAGCTGTAATAGCAATCCAAGCAATCCATTGCATACACTGACTTCAGAAAACTCTCAAATATGAAGTATCCAATCTCAGTAGTAACATGCTCAGTGGCCCCAATATAAACAGATAAAAATAGGTTTGGGGCACAAAGCAACCTTTCAAAAGCTAAGCTGCCTGAGTCAGACCAAATCTTGCTGAACTTTTCAGAAGACATAAGTCTCGTTTGTGTATTTGCTCGCTTGCTTGCTTGAGATCGCTTTTTTGCATGCTGTCTGTCTTCCCACGATAAAAGCCTGCATTGCTGAGCAGTGTGAATAATCCAGTAAAGACACTTTCATTCTCAAACATTGGAGCAATGACATAATTATGTATGGTTTTAGCCCAAGCACATTGTATATTCTAGGCTTTGATACAAAACAATAAAGACAGAAACAATGCACAAAGCACCAAAACTGTTAGTCTGTTAATCTCATATCATGTAATGTAATGAATTGCATTGTTGTAGGGCTTTTCCAAGTGCTCAACAATGTTTCATTCAAATCATGACAGCATCCTCACACTCCATGCTCACACACTAATGGTGGCAGGCTCACACTGACCAACTCATTGGAGGCAATGTAGCATTCAGTGTGTTGCCTAAGTAACTCTGTCATGTGGATAGGAGGAGGCAGGATTTGAACTGCCAACTAGGGCCACAAAACCGGTACTTTGCTTGCCCACCGAATGTACCGGGGAAAATAAATAAATAAATTGCGCCCATTCATTCAATATTGCACGTTCTAACTAGATGTAACTCTTTGAGAGTGTAAACATGAAACCAAATGGACCCTTGCGGGTTCATTTGGTTTCATGTTTACACTCTCAAGAGTTAAAATATTCATCAAGTGAATTAGCCCAAGTCTACACAACTAGAGAATGTAGAAGATTAATGGTCATTTTGATCTGTATGTTTGACTGTTTTGTTTCCCAAATCCATCCTGGTATTGTGGACAAAAGCAAAAGAAATATTTCGTTTTGGATAAAATGCTATCGTAGGTATTACTAATTTTGATTGAGGATTTGGCCTGCATGTGCCAGGACCCTGAGAACATCTAGTGGTCTAACTATGAAAACGATAATACCGGTATAAAAGCAAACTATAAAACCGGTGTTGAGATTCTTACACCGTGACATGCCTACTGCCAAGTGCCAACCAATCCAGGGATCATTGGACAGCCCACTCTACCTCCTGAGCCGTACCTGCCCTGAATTGTCAGCCCTGGTGGGCAGTAACTACCGGTAGTTAAGTACAGTTAGTTGAGTACTGTATATCCCAGTACTTTAACGGAAGTACAAATTCGGCTAAGCAACCTTGACTCTAAAACTGAGGTACTTCAGCCACCACTGCGTCATGTAAGCAAAAAAGAGATATGTTAGATACAGTTCTATTTTCTATCTGCTTCCCATCTCCAGTTACTCAAATGATCGTGTCCTGCCACTGCCTCAGGATGAACATTGTTTATGTGCTTGTTAACTCGCAAATTAGGCCAGATTGTCCTTGCAGTGGAAAAAGACTTCTGTCTTATGAAACCTTATGAGTCCTTTTGTTGGGACAGTGTTAGAACTGTCAACCTTTCAAGCAGGTGACAGGTCTCAATCATTGTTAAACTATAGAGAACAGAACATTCCACCACCACCTATTCATTATAATGATGTTGAAACCTACTTACTTGCACACTAGGTTTTCAAGTGATAGAAGCCTGCACAGAGTTTTTACGATAAGATTTTTTGCAGATATTTGACTAAATCATTGCCAGGAAATGTCTTCACTGTGTTTTAATGTACTAAAATGTTGAAATACAACACATGTGGGAAACCTCATAAAAACAGGTCAAAGTTGGGGTGCCGTTCACTAACCATTAGAAGGCAAAACATCATCATGCTTTGTAGCATGTGATATGTTTAACTAGGGGGTTTTCATCGTGCTGAATCCATTCCAAGCCTTAGTTTTGGGGGGAAAAACTCATTGGGCTGAAAATGGCCATAGCACTTGCCCAACTGTACTGACTAAGCACATTTATGATGATGACAGGTATGGTTGTTTTTAGCCCAGGGAGTTGTTTTCTGAGATAAACAAATTGGAATGGATTCAGCATCATGAGAACTCCCTAGTTTAGGGACATATGAATAACATGCTACATCAAGCATGATGATTTTTTTCATTTATTTTGCCTTCTAATGGTTAGACTTTGGCCTGTTATTTATGAGGTTTCCCACAGGTGATGAATTTCATTTTAGTACGTTTTCATAACTTTCCCTAACTAAATCCCAGATTTGACGACAAGGCAACAGCAGCTTCAATGTTCTACTGTAGCTCAGTGTGTGCAGGGTCTCAATCCACATACCTGTGTCCAGGACCCAGTCATCATTATATACTGTATATTACAATATACAGTATGTCCATAATATTTGCATACATTGAATATCAAAATTCATTCAATCGGACAATGCTCCTGGAGAAATCTTTAATCATATTATTTATGGGGGTAAAAGATCTGATGAGCAAGATGCTCATCTAAAGAGAACTGATGGTGACAACCCAAGGGCACACTGATGCTCATGCATGCTGCCCGTCTGCAGTCCGGTCCCTGAACCAAGTTACACTCGGTGACTGGCAGTGACAAGAGGACGTTGTCCCCACACAGAGTCAAAAAGGTGACAGGCTGAATGTCTCCCAAGACAGAGAAACATACAACCCAGACTTTGAGTGTCTGTGTCTCCCTGGCAGAGAAATGAACAACCCAGGCTATGAGTGTCTCCCTGACACTACAGAGAAATGAACAAGCCAGGCTTTGAGTGTCTCCTTGACAGAGAAATGAACAACCCAGGCTCACAGATTGGAATGTTTTGTGTACTCCCTCCCCACAGGCCTGACTCCTACCCCAACCCACAGCCTCCCATCAACAAGTACTGATGGAGTCAGATGAGGCCGAGAGAGAGCAAGAGATGAAGAGAGAATAAGAGAGGTAGGGAGGGAGAGAGAAAGGGGGGCGGAGGGTATGGAAGGAAAGATGGAGAGAGCGTGTCTTGGAGAGTATTGGAGAGCTCTTGTCATCACATAAATGATTCCCCAGCAGGTGGTATGAGTGTGTGTGTGTGTGTGTGTGTGTGTGTGTGTGTGTGTGTGTGTGTGTGTGTGTGTGTGTGTGTGGGGGGGGGGGGGCTGTTCTAGCCAGTGAGAGCAGAGGATACAAAATTCAAAGACATGGTGGGTGTAAAAGTCCAGCCTCCGTCATCAGTTCTTCCATTCATTGCTGTGGCAGCGGCCTCAACCGCTTTAGTCCCACTTCGAGGAGGAATCCTGGATGGGACCTTAAACGGTGTTGCCATTTGTTCTCTAAATTGGCTACCTTGCACACGCAGGTGTACAGACGCCAAAGCAATCACTGCATTACAAAGACATCATTCAGAGGCTTGGACGCGATCAATGATGCAAATAACCATTGTCTCATGAAATATAGCCGATAAAGCTGAGGTAGAGGTCAAACCAAGTGTTAAAGAACGACCGGCGGCCAAAAATGCCACACAGCCAGAGCAGCTGCTAATTGGCGTGGATGGGATTCAGGGTCGATGGGATTGTTGCTAGCTGGCTCTGTGCTTTACTTCATTTATACATGGAGGGAGGATTCGAGGATGTTGGATGTGTCTTCGCAGCATCCCTCCTGCATACAAACACCAGGCATCCTGATTACCACTGCCACCAACTTGGTTAGTAGTTAAATAAAAAATATTTCTTGTTTTAAACAATGTACATGGCAGATATGAATATAAAGGCCTATCATGATAAAAATAAGATCATATCTCTCTATATCTCTTTATATAATTCTAGGAATGTGTGTCTGTTACCTGCGCAAATGCACTGTGCAATGAGGATCACCCACACATGCCACGGCGCACGGACAGCCTCGATGAACCTTGCGTAGCACAGCCCTGTCATCCAGCACCAATGTGCGCTACTTACAAACACCAAACCTTATACCAATCATTTTAATTTAATACATTTGCATCAAAAGCTCATCGCCGCGCAGATCACATCACACCGACACACATTTATTTGTGGTCACAGTTTGTCGTGCAACACAGGATCACCTCCCTTTGCGTTAGTTACTAAAACTAACTGACCAAAACAGCCAATACTAATTTTATATATACAATCAATCCAATTAGTTAGGGTACGTGATTTGAAATTCATGGTGTAGTACCAGCCTGGTGCACTAGGGGCGCCCAAGAGTAGCTGCTCCATCCTGATTGGAGGAGAATTCACCCTCCACCTGGGGAACTTTTATTATCTCCAACGTGGGGGAGGGGGAAAATCCATATATGGTCTGCACACCTTATAATAGAGCATTTTAACAGAAAAAATAAGTAAATTGGGTGATATCTGACAAAAGTGAAATCACTTCCCCTACCTTTAAGCTCACACCGTATTACTGTGAACTAAAAACATTGTTTTCACTTTTTTGTAAAACAAATTCCACTAAGTGTGCAAAACAGTGATTATAGTGAAAACACGTTTAAAGGATAAAATAGTGTGGCTAATGATGATTGTGATGGAAATCCTGCTGCTTAGCCTGCCGGAAACGTCGATTTGTGTTTGTGTTTTTAAGAGGGTCACCAAATCCAATCCATAATGACGATCAATTACATATTTTCAATATAGTGGGGGAGAAAATGCTCCAGGGGCGAGGAGGTTTATCTCAATGGAGTGATGAGGCATCCATGGCTGAGCAGCTCTGGTGAAAAGAATGGCAGAAGCTTGCACGTCCATAGACTCCATACTTCACTTCAGACCTCTTTAGACTGATGTGACTTTATTCATAGGAGCACCATTCATCTCTTGTAAGCACCACCAATCCATCCAGGCTGCAACCAGGCTCTCTGGGAGGCTGGGACGGCCCAATCTCAGCCTCCATTACACCCAAGCAATTGATTACCTTCCCGTCTCTTGCTGTCGTCTTGTGGCCATTGTTCAGAGGCCATTATGGCCGCAAATCATCCCATTCACAGGCCAAAAGAAGACTGCACATTTATATTAACAGAGCACACCTGGAGAGCGCAATCATTCTCCATCTATGTGTGCCTCTCGTTTTGACAGACACCATTTCACGGCTCTTTCAGAAGAGGGAAAATGAAATTGTGTCTGACATTACCTGCACTGCTGTACAATGATTATGTTCTCTGCCACAGTGATGTGGAAGCAATATTGCCAAAGCCTGTTCCGAGGCCATGTTATTCCACAACAGTAATAACACCTCATCTTCTATGCTGAATTTCCCTCAGCATAAACAATGACAAAACAAAGTTCCTTCCTATGGAAAATATGCCATATTGTTTTAAGCAGTATGTTAAAACAGACATTAAACTAAAGGCTAATGCGTTTAATCATCTTGTCAATTTGGCTTAATCTCTTAGGCAATTTAAAACGGGACATTGCTTGTCTTTGATAATAAGTTGTAACTCTCCAGTGGTTTAGTGGTCGAGACAAGGTAATATTGTAAGAGCTCAGATTGCTTTTTAATTAGGCAACATTCTTCCCATCCCCCAGAGATAATTAGTATTATGGAACCTGATCCCAATGCAAATAGGAGGTTAGGGCCGTTTATCACCATGGCAATAATGTTGTCACTAATAATCTACAACCTAAACGTCCTCATCATAATAAATGACCTACATTTCAGGCAGCTCAACAAATAAACTCATAGGTTCATGATTGCCACTGTAAAAGACTCTCTTGTATGCTTGACAGCCAGCTTCTCCCAGGAGAAAGCAATGAACCCATGATCATGACAAAATGATTGCAGAGCTTATAATAACTTGAGCCACCACTACAAATCCTGTTCATTCCGATACACTTGAAAAATGCACTCTCTCTCATGACACATGACCCTATATGCAAATCATGTATCTAATATAAAAGGTGCTCTACCAACTTTAACCATATACTTATATCACTGGAGTCCCTGTGTTGTCAATGTCACAAACATTCTCTCTCTTTTTTAAAAAACTTTGTTTATTGGCAATGTCATGAACATTCTCAAACATGGCCTAGGTCTGCCTGCTTAAATTGACAAGTCACCCACTGGTGTTGTACAGCACACATAGCAGATAGTGCCCTGCGCCATAGTTTGGTTATTTCCATAATATAAATGGAATATATAGTAAGTGCTTCATGCATTGACATTTGACATTGCCGTTTCCTTGTTGATTAATTCAAAGCAACGTTTTTTGTCTCTCTGAGACAGAAAGGAGACAGCAAACATGTATTCCTTACTTGGCATGACTGCAAATAATAATTGACAGTAGTACAATGTCTTTACGTCAAAAGGGACAGAGTCCACCCCACTGTCGCAACAGATGAGCCATTATCAGCCACTCAGCCCCCGAGGCCAAGCAGTGAATCAGCGAATGTCTGTTTGGGCCCTGTTGGTGTCATGATGCTGAAAGGAGTTAGTGAAGCCTGCAGGAAACGACTGGTGCATTTGACAGGAAGGACTGTATGACTGGCATTGAGGAATCTGTCCGTATGGGAGTGTAACTCCCAATTTGTTCACTGCACTGCTTTTCACAACCCATACGAACAACAGTCCCAGCTTTTCACTCCATAGAAGCCAAGTGGGGGCTTGCAGCAGCACCAGGCAGGCAACACATGCTGCTGAAAATAAACACATCTGTTTTGAGAACTCCCAACGGTGCACTTGTCTCCATTCATTCTTGGTTCAAGTCTATCTGACCCAGGTCTGCAGGCTGCGCCCTACATTCCAAATCAGGTTACAGTATTACAGGGGCCAGGTTTGCTCCCAAAGAGTGAGGACTGTCCTGTCAGTCAGTCCATCCTTAAGATAAACCCACCTGCCTCTTAACTCTCTCTATCTGCTTCCCCTCAGCCTCACCTTGTCAGCTCTCCCTCAACTTCTCTGCTGTCTTACTGTGCTAATTCTCTCTCCCAAACTCAGCTTCTCCTTTACTTACTTCTTCTATTTTTGCTCTCTGCCCCCTGCTCTTGCTCTCCCTTTTGGCTCCCTCCCTGTTTCTCTCTTTCTTCTCTTTCTCATTCTCTCTCAGCCCATCCCTCTCCCCGGGTACTCTCTCTCTCTCTCTCTCTCTCTCTCTCTCTCTCTCTCTCTCTCTCTCTCTCTCTCTTGCCATCTCTCATGCAACTTTTACTCTCTCACTCCCACTCAATCACTCATCTGTCCATCTGTTCTCCCTTCTTAGTGCACTAAGTATAAATTATCCGTACAGTGTGTCTGTGCATCTCTCCTCTTTGCTCTGTTCACTAAATCCTTCATGCATCTTTTCTCCCATCCGGGAAGCCAATGCTAACCTACTCTTCCTTCTCCCATAACCAATTAGAACCATTTTATTATGCCAATAAAGCCCCTTTGAATGAAAGTGACTTACTGTGACTAGAACTGAATGGTGGGGTGATGGCTTGGCTATAAACTCTAATATGAATATTGAGGTCAAGTTGTGTCTCTGTGTGTTAGATTTAACATGGGCACTTCATTAGCAAACCATATGCCTTTATGTTGCTCAATCCACACCACACCACCAACCTTGACAGAGCTTTATTTGCTGCAGGTTTCCAAAGGGAGCCATTTGGAATAATGAACAAAGTGCTTTTTAATTGGCCATATGTTCAAACTTCTCCCACCTCAAAGGAAGGAATGAGTGAAATCAGTGGCTGTAATGATTGCCGTTATTGCCAAACATTGTCATTGTCTGTGTGTGTGTGTGTGTGTGTGTGTGTGTGTGTGTGTGTGTGTGTGTGTGTGTGTGTGTGTGTGTGTGTGTGTGTGTGTGTGTGTGTGTGTGTTCTACAGCTATCTATAGGTTACAATTGTAAACTATTGGTGTTTGTATTCGGAAGCCTTGGTAACATCCACAAATCAGTGGTGAGGGGCCTGCAGATTGCAGGTGTTCCCAAACCCAGAGCTAAGGCACTGGCAAAATTCTGTTCAGTATCTGCAATAATTGGCAGTCGCCATATATGGAGAAGACGTTGCTTCCTGTACCCATGATCTGTATCCTAGCACTTGTTGTAGAGAAGTTTTACAATTTTGCAATTTTGCGCATCTACTATTGTTTGTGTTCAAGATTTCTTTGCCAAATGTGAATAGAAATAAAGATGTTAAAATGTGTGTGTGTGTGTGTGTGTGTGTGTGTGTGTGTGTGTGTGTGTGTGTGAGAGAGAGAGAGAGAGAGAGAGAGAGAGAGAGAGAGAGAGAGAGAGAGAGAGAGAGAGAGAGAGAGAGAGAGAGAGAGAGACATACAGCCGCAGCACTAAACGAGGAGTTATTTTGCGGGCCAAATGGTATTAAATTATGCATAACATATGTGCCCCCTTAAGCTGCCCGCATCCAGGCAGTCATCCATGTTTGAGTACAGTGTATGCAGAGCCACAGGGATTTCCAGGCCTACTGTATAGTGACTCACATCCCCTGAAACCAGAGGTCAGGGTATAGCCTCTAATGTCGGGCAGATTAAAAGCCATCCCTCTGTAAAAGATGGGAAATGAGAATCAAGGGTAAGAACCGACCCAATCATGCCTCCTGGCGGTGCGAGCCAAAGTAGGCTCACAGCGCATGATATTTTTTAATCTGGACCAGCCAATTGTTTGTTTGTTTTTAACTGATGACCACAATGCCACCCTGACTGATTTCGACCCAGTACCACTCCTGATAAAGCAAATGTTGATCTCAATAGCAATTATTTCTAGGCATAAACTTAGGCCTATTGAAAATTAAGTAATGCAGAGGTTTAACATAACACTAACTCTTGAGAGCAAAGCTCCATTTTGTTTGAATTTTACGCTCTCAAGAGTTCCACCCATTTTCATTTTTTTTTCTGAGAGGATACAAATGTGAACCAGGTCCATTTAAAAGGGGCCTGAAAGAAAAATAATTATCATGGTGAAATACATCTTGATGATGTCATTAGATGTATTTCACCATGTTCATTTTTCCAGATCTACATTTTTAGGTAATACAGAATTGGGGGAACTTTTTTTTAACATGTCCACACAACATCTCTACGGTATATTAAAATGTTGAAAATTGGTGGAGTTCCCCTTTAATCTATATGGTTACCAACTCCACCAGGAACCCCCTCACGGACCACTGTTTGAGAGTGCAAGCCAACCAAAACAATGTATATTAAGTAACAAGAACATACACTTACGGTAAAAGACATACTGTGTGTAATTGGACCAGACTCGGTCGTCCGCGTAATGCGTGACGGGGGACGCGGTCAGCGACGAGTTGCAGGCGACGATGTGGAAGCCACTCTCGGACAGCATGTCAAAGGCTCTCTCCAGGTGTCTGAACTTGAGGTAAACCCTGCACGTGTAGCGGTCCGGCGGCCTGTCCGACTCGCGGTTCTCACTCAGCGTGTCACCGAACACCTCTTTGGCCAGGCCGATTCTGCCGCTGATGAAAATCCTGGGTCCCGCTCTTTTGGGCGCTTTGGCATCGACGTGACTTTCCCTGGTAGTGGTGCACGTCCCCTTATAACCGACCGTGATGTAGCCGTACCTCCGGTCCAGGGAGTAGGAGGAATAGAACCTCTGGTGGTCGCTGCCCTGCGACGGCTCATCAAAGTCGCTGTAGTAGCAGTCATCTGGAACTAGTTTGGATTCGTCGAAGGACAAAAGTTTGCCCAATTCCGGTAGCTGGAAGTATTCCGCCTCTCGTTTCAGCCTGCCTTTCTCGGGGAAGTGGTCGGGCAAGACGATCTGCTTGTCCCGGAGGTAATCCAATACATACCTAAACAGAAAACCATCTCTGTCGATGAAGTATCGTCCTCTGAGGTCCCGTGACAAGTCATTTGAAGAGCCCTTCTTATTAGAAAACAGCTTCCCAAGTAACGAATTGGGGATGCTCGTCAAGGTGGTGTGCCGGGTGTAGTAAACCTGTCCGCCAACGTTTAGTTCGATGACATCTGACGGTGGGTTCTGAACTGACCCTTCCTCTTTTGCAGGCTGGGTTTTGCAGTTTTCGCTCAGTGCCATGTTCAAGAGTCCGTTCCTATTGCTCGGAAACTGGAACCTCAGTCACGGGAGCGCATTTAATGTTCCAGAAGTTCAGCAGCAGCGTATGGGATGCAAATGCATGCTGCCTGACGATTCCCCCCACACCCACATATCAGCAGTGATCAAGCTGCAACTCATGTCTCACAAATGTCCACGATAATCAACCCTCAAGCTGTGCATAAAAAAAGCCTATAGATGGTTTATTCATGTGCGTAAACGTGCCTGTGCGCGGTGCCTCCCTTTTGCACGGAATCGATTATTTACAACTACAGAACGCATCATGTTACACTTCCACACATCTGGAACCACCACGAGTCAACATGCCTGTAACTTCATACAACTGCAATCCTTCAGGCATTTTCCACGACGAGGGAAAAGTAATAATAATAATAATAAATAAATAAATAAAAATGTGTGCCTAATCAGAGTTTTTCTCTTAAAAACAAAAATCACCTTCACGTGTCTGGATCCTCATCTAATTGGTCCACCGTGATTGTAATGCTGTGCCTGTTATTATGCGTCGCCTGTCATGCAATTTGGTGCTGGAATTGACACTCCGATCCGACGTTACTGGGAAGGGTGGTGGGATTTGGACCCCTGTGCGCTCCCATCTCTCCAAAAGTGCAGTACGGTGGAGCTATAGCCGCGTTTCGTGTGTGCACAGCGCGGCAGCAGCAGAGCACACAAGATGATGTTTCTCCAAGCCTGGGCAGGGGGGGGGTCCCATGAAGTAATGTCTTACATCATCTTAAAGGCAAATTACATTTAGGCTGCCGAACGAACGGTCGACGTAGGATAAGTTCATTGACATTGTTGTGAATTTGTGTTATAGATATAATCTTCTACAAGGCAATGGATTATAGCTACCGGTACATCCACATAACATGTTGACGTTATTACATGGTTAGTGAGACTTTATTCATTGGGTTATTTATTTGTGCTTGTTTTATAAAACAGGCCTATAAGACGTAGGCTACAATGGACCATCAATGATACAATGCGACAAACAACACAATGCTGAGCCTCAGAGGTCACAAGAGATGGAGTGTGTGTGTGTGTGTGTGTGTGTGTGTGTGTGTGTGTGTGTGTGTGTGTGTGTGTGTGTGTGTGTGTGTGTGTGTGTGTGTGTGTGTGTGTGTGTGTGTGTGTGTGTGTGTGTGCGTGCGTGCGTGTGTGTGTGAAAGCACCCTTGCCGTTTTGAGGCAGTGGTCACACTAAAACCCTGATCATTCAAAATAGCTTATTGTGCTGTGGATGTAGGGGTTGCTATAGCAGCCATGATGGGGACTTGAGTGGGATTCAAACAGTGGGGATTTAGAGCTGTGAATAGAGCCAGGCAGGTCTCTCCTTGGCTGCAGCCTCAATATACAGTATAGAATCTTAGCTCATATTTCCTGAATCACCTACCCTATAGTGTGCACATTTGTGGTTGAGCCTTCATCCCCCAATATTTCAGTAATTAATTATCTGGAGCAGGACACCAAACATATACTGTAAGTATAGTAGGCTACATGTGTGATGATTTTGGAGTTTGTCTGTCTCCCTACTCTTCCATTGAGAAATGTAGATCTGATTCGTAGCCTATAGGACATATACTGGTCACCATGTGATGTAACTTCCATCATATGTTGACCAGTAACTTGTCGACGTATTTTGTGTGCCCCACACATTTGTGCTTCCGGGCCCCTTGCTAGAGAGGATGTTACGGCGTGCACAGCTTGTGGAAAAGTGGAGATATGTTATACTACCGGTAAATACACATTTTCTGATACATTCAAATTAATTTGGAACTACTCCGGTTACTCCAAGTCACTCCAAGAAATTAATTATTGGACGAGTGTACACAGAGTGCTACAAGTCTGCTAACTGTGTGCAGATAGGACCAATCTATGGCTGTGTATTTGGAATACATAAAAGTATTTAAGGTCACAGACATGCTAGGGCTATTAACTTGAACTAAACTGAACTCAAACATGTATTCTACAAAGCAGATCTGTTGAATAGGACTTGGTGTTGATATCCCTCAATAAGAGATTCTGTGGAGTTCAAGCAAGTGATGGCATCCTTTGGGTTATCAAGTGGGTGCCCTCTTTCACTGATGTTTCGCTGATTGGCCCACGACACCTCCAGAGGGTTCAGCAGTGAGTCCCAGCATCCCGGGTTCACTCCCTAGATGCCATCAACTCACTTGAAGGCCCAGGTTACATCCTTTCTTTTAATCCACAGCCACCGGGTCCCCTTCTCAGCAGCCGTAGAGAGGTCCTTGACTGCCTGCCTGTGGGCCTTTCCTCGTACTCTCATCTCCCTGAGGAACCTGGATGTTGAGGTGGCTATGAATCCTCTTCCACTGGGCGTGCCAACGCTTTCCAGCCTTGCTGTTGTGCATCTGCAGCGAGGTCAGCATATCTCAGCTTCTTCCGCTCGTAGGCCTATACACTGCACTCTCCCAGGGCACCGTGAGCTCTATGATGTACACAAGCCTGAGCAAGGGTGACCACAGCACGAGGTCCGGTTGTAGGTTGGTGGCCGCGATCTCAGCTGGAAAGCAGAGCCTCCTGTCCAGGTCTGCCAGCAGCCTCCAGTCCCGTGCTCTGCCCAGCTGCCCAGAGACGGATCTTACGGTGGTGAGGCTGGCTTGTCCCTCCCAAACAAATGGTGTTCAATGGCTGCCAATGGGACGACGTGGGCGGGAGGGCATAGCCTCGACACCCAGGCTTTCATTTTCGTCCGCCTTGCGCGAAAACGGAAAGCCTGGACTAACGCACGTTGGAAAGTGGCCTTGAGGGGAGTGTCAACCTTCCGGGGTGGGCGTCGCTCTAAATGATGGGACGTAGAACAGCAGTGGACGGGCGTGGGAGGGGCAGGAGATGACGGCACGTTAGTGAGATCAAATCAGAGCGCAGCACTTCCGCCGTGTGGATCCCACGACACCCCCGCCCCCCAAGGCCAAAATCATTGAGGGCTAGACCAGGCTAGGGAGGGCATTGACGCTTGTCCGCTGTTTTTCCAGCACTGCTGCAAGACACTTCAGCACCTGGTTGTGCCGCCATGTGTATCTGCCTTGTGCGAAGCTGGTCCTGCATCCCACCAAGATATGCTTCAGCGATGCAGGGTTTGGACACAGGGGGCAAGTGGGGTCCTCTCCATACCACTGACTCAAGTTTGTGAGAGAGGGCAGCACATCATTGGCAGCCCTGATGGTGAAACTTGCCCTGGATGCCTCCATCTCCCACAGCTCTTTCCAGGAGATCTTCCTCCTCTCCAATCCCTCCCAAGCCATCCACTGCCCTTGCCTCGCCTGCGCCACCGCCTGTGCGTGCCTCCCCGCTTCCTCCTCCCCCTGTACCTCCTGGACCACCAGTTTGCGTCTTTCAGCCAGACTGGCCTTGCTCCAGGCCGGTGTACTGGGCCCGAGCCCAAGCAAACCAAAGTAATCATAATAAAAAATGTGACATAAAAGTACGATATTTCATAGAATATATAATTATAGAAAATATTACCCCAAATCGTGCATGTATGATTGGACGTTTCCACACTCCAGGTTGATAGTGGGTGGCACACGGATAGAATTGGCAACCTTGGTAATCCCAAGGTCGACAATTCCAATCCAGACTCACGCAGAGGGTCCTTGAGCAAGACACTGAAAATTGCTCCCGATGTGCTGGCTCATCCCTTGCATGGTTTCTTCTGCCACCGAAGTGTGATTGGGTGAGTGTAATGCACCATTTACATGTAGTCCTGCCTGAAACTCATATCCTATGGTCAAGCAGGGATTGTCCCTAGCCGGAGAGGGAGCAACAACCTAGTCTCTCATGCAGGTTAGAAATATGACCAATTACAGCAGTGACTGATATTTGGTGATGAACACAGAAAATAACCATTTTTGTGTGAGGGAGTTTTCTCTCTTGTCACCCCATTGGAACTATTTTCTCTTCGTTATTCATCTCATTTTATTTGCAGTTTTGCAATAATACTCCAGGTTCTATGCGGTGTTGAGTTTCATGCAACATCAGCTTGAATAATGTAAGACAATATGGATGCATCCCAGCTGAATGTGAAGTATGAAACACAACTGTATCGCTTTGACTTATACCGGTATATACCTTTACACAAGTGCAATTTCGAATACAGGACAAGCTGCACTTCTGTCAATACAAATATTTAAAAAGAACAATTTAATCTCTTTAGCAACACCAAAAAGACTACAAGAATACCGGTAATTGTCTAATTGAGTGATATTTTTCCAGATAAAATAATAGCTTGGATCAGCTCAACATACAGTGTATTTAATATAGAATGATAATTATTTTGCCATCACATTATGCTGCACACAAGCATCTTTAATCGCCCATGTTTTCATTGGTTTAATTTAGATGCCTGTGTATATTCTAGTTGAATTAGCACAATTGTTAACACGATTGTTGCTTGGTATTGCTCAAAGTTTCTACAGCAAGCCGATAAAACCTTTTAACAGAACCATCTGGGGATGTTTGCACTCTAATTTGTTGGAGCATTGTTATTGATTTAATTTTTTGTTAATGTGTTTTGAGGTGCTCCCAAGGTACTGACAAAAGAGTAGTAGTATATATGGTGTATATATACTGTAGTTTATAAGATACAGTAGTTCAACAACTTCAAATGTTGTTTCTTTTACACAAGAGTACCATGGAGACATGTAGGTTTCATCATAATCCAGCATTTAGGCTCAGTGTTGGCCAACATTTGCTCATTGTTTGGACTGAAAACAAGGCTGGGCTAATTGTGTTGACCTCATAAATCTGCTGATTTGGGTTGTAGCCATTTCAGTTTACAGGCATTTTCACCAGGGCCCCTAGAGGGCAGTGTTGCATTTATGTGTATGTAGAAAGCCTTTTATAATGGCTTCTAGAGGTCATCTCTCAAAACAGTCCAGGTCAGGATTGATAGTTCAGTGAAAATCCACATGAAATCACAACAAAGTGTACTTGTTACTTCTATATAGTTTAAGTGCACCTTGAATAGTAGCACCTTGAGCATCCTGAACACCAAATTGTAATGCATCCCATCCCCTAAATGGACTGAGGGTTTATCTTTTGACTGTGTAGTTTGTATAACTATTTATTATTTGTAAACACCAATATATAATCTACTTTTCCATTAAACAATTTATTTGCCATCGATTTATTCCACTAATTTGGCCTTTGTATCTTCAAGCAATGTACCCTCAACACTGTTAAATTAACAAAATAAACCCTGTCCAAATCCAAGTCTTTCTCCACTGCATTTGCAGAAAGGACTCGAAGGAGGTCAACATGTTTCTGTCTCCAGGAGGAACTGTCTTCTGCTGCAGCACATTCAAAAGGGAGAGACATCATCAATCTCAACACCAACAGGAGTCTCTGGTCCCCTAGCTGTGCTTTCTCAGATTAAGCCTCTATGTGCCCTATTTGACTTTCCTGCCACCGTGTGTGAAAATATAACAATATGACTCAACTTTATGTGGAGGAAGACAGAAAATCCCAGGATAGTGAGTGACTCTACCCATACCATATAGTTCTGATCCATAGCTCTAAGCCAAACAAACAAACAAAAAACAGACAGACCAGCTAAGAAACACATAGGCCAGGGGTGGGCAATTATATTTCCCAAGGGGGCAAATGAGATACATAAAATATTGTGGAGGGCCAAGACTAAAGGCTGAACTAAAGTCTGCGTAATATTAATTTCATTTCAAGACAAAGTAAGAGTAAGACCAACCATTTTGACACCAGGGTCCTCTATTTATTCAGTATTTGATCCACAGAGGACCACCATTTGATTACATTTTAGCCCCACAGACCCCAAAACTAAAGATTTATTTTGTTTTTGTTCACAATACCAGGCTGGGTTTGGGAAATAAAACAGGCAAACATAGATAAAAAATGACCATTCTTTTACATTATCTGATTGTGTAGATTTTAGGTAATTCAGATGATGAATATTGAGCGTAAAAATGTTTACATGTTTACACTCTCAAGAGTTACATCTGGTTAACCAACTTTCCATATTTAACTGGAACTCTCTCAAGGACCCGGACCACTGGTTGAAAACCACAGTACCCTTTCACAGGCTGGTCAGAGTCAGCCAAAGGGCCACATTTGGCCCCCCGGCCACATAATGCCCAGGTATGTCATATTAGAAAAAGTGACCTTCTAGTCACAGGTCTCCATCATGTCAAGAATGTCATGCGAATAACTGCATAAAGTTGAACTAGTTGAATGCACATTGCTGCTGTGCTGTCTAAAACAATATTTGTCAATGCCCCAAGGGCCAGCCTTTCTGAGATATATGAATTTGAGATCCTGGTACACTTATACATAAGTAAAAGGTGTCCATAAGTTCAAGGTTGAATTCCACCTATTTTCAACAATTTGTCATACAGTATAATTATATCACAGTGTAGGCATATAGCCTGAATGATATAGACTTGTAAATGTTTGAGATGGGTGGAATTCCCTTTTAAGTGTATCCTCTTCAGCAAAATAGGGAGGGGAAATCATATTCAGGCACACATAATAATCCAATTAATTGTGTCATTTTAAATGGGAATTCCACCCAGTACAAATGCAACCAAATGAACCCTAATGGGTTCATTTACGCTCTCAGAAAAAAGAAGCATCTAAAGAAATCCATTAACATGGTGAAAATACATCTTGATGATGTCATCAAGCTGTTTCACCATGTTGGATGTTGGTGATGGATAAAAAACGCCGCCCGCCCATATCGGGCGATGTGTTTTTTTTTATCCATCACCTGCCGTTGAAACGTAGGGTTAGTGTTTTTCTTCAGACCTCCATTTCTTGGGAACACTGAATGGGGGAACTTTTTCATCGTGTCCACCCAGCATCTCTAGGGTATACTAATGACATATTAGAATGTTGAAAATGGGTGGAGTTCCCCTTTAATAGTATATCGACGGGTGGAGAAGCACGGGTAGCCCCAGTTTGTTGACAACAAAGTGCCCGTATTGTTCCATCGCGCCCAGCAGGTGGCGGTGCGTGTTGTAAACAGCTCCTTGGACTGTCGGTTCTCCATTTTGTATGTTTTTCAAGAGGTTAGCGCCTATACTTTCTCCTCCATGGCTTGAGGTTGCTGCTGACCGACTCCCCCGCCACCGCATTTTCAACGCGTCTTCCTTCCACGGACCGAACCCGTCCCGTAGGCCGCTAAACCGAAGTCCAACACGCAGAGAGAAGAAAGCACCGCGCGCGATTATTATCCACGTTAAAGCTGACCGTTAGCAGCATGTAGCTCGGTGGTGGCTAAACGGGTTAGCTGGTGGAGGTAAACATCCAGCTTTGGTAGGGTTTGGTGCTGTTGATCTCATAGCAACTTTGCAGCAACCAAAACAATGCTGTCAGATGACATATGGAAACGCACCAGCTATCAGACGATTAAAGGGTAAATATGCACACGTCGTGTTGTTGCGTCTTGTCGTTTTTTTTGTCATTGAATGGCGATGTTATTGTCGCTGCAGGGTTATGTTTGCAAACAGGGAGGATTAACGGGAGGTTTATGTTAGCTTAGGTGGCTAAGCTAAGCTAGCTAAGCGGCTAACGACAATTTAGAGAGAGGGGGGTCGCGTGTTTATGAAACCCACCACAGTTTTGGGATATTCTGCAAAGTGGCTTTTACGGATCTCTAGTTTAACACTGAGAGTGTATAAATGGTTCATTTACACTGTACCATCAATGTCGGCCGACATTGATTTTACAATATTAACTGGGGTGGAAATGCCATTAAATTGGAGGGGGGCTTCTGGGGGGTTTCAAACACTAGAGGGAACTCAACGAACCACGCGCAACCCAGGACAAACAAGGGAGTACAACTTTAAATTCATAATTCCTTCCTATGGTCACTAAAACGTCGAACGCCCTACCAACAGTCATTAAGACAGGTCAAATCCCTTGTATACTTCAAAACGACTCTAAAGAGTTTCGGCTGCAAGCTCGAAACTGGCCTCCGTGAAATCTGAATCCCCTACATTCCTGGTTTTCGTTGTGCATAAGTGAATATGTTTACATGTCTAGATGTTTTGATAAAAATGAACCTGGTATTGTCCAAACTCGGTGATAAGTTGTGCTTGAAATATATTGTAATTCTGTTACAATATATAGTTATTGTAAAACTGTTAATACACATTTCAATCAATCAATGAGTCCTTGAAATGAGAAAAAAAAAATCACTGCCAGAGCCGTAAATGGGGCTTCGGTGACATACATTTTCCAATAGGCGGTCCTCGAGGCTAACATGTCCACGAGGGTCAATTTTGAGGTCCTTGACATGAATGAATGTTTTGGAATTAAGGCATAGTTGCAAAAACCACAACTGTCAACCACAGCGGGGGTTTTCCTAGAACTCTGGTGGGAGCCATAATAACGAGGAATGTCAGGCTAGTGATATCCATCACTGAAGCTAACGTTAGCCAATAGTAGCTTCTTGCAACTGAACTTCCATGCACCGTGTGAGCTAAATAAATACCAACCGTGGGTGGTTTGGGTTTTTACTATTTTGGGGCTTATAATTTTGTTTATTTGACCCCATCCAAATTCATCGCATTCGGTGACATTGTAGCGTTAACTTTATGACATGTGCATGGGCAGTTTATTTATTTAGCTGAAAGGTTTTAACTGTCGAGGGCGCGCGCGTGCCCGCAGAGAGGAGAGGGTGGAGTGGGACCACACCAGCCAGCGCAAAGCGTGGCAACTTCTCCCACTGAATTCTATTCTAATGTCAACATTATAGTAATGTTTCAAGTATCTGATGGGACTTCCTCTTCTGACCGTGTGGTTCCCAAACTTTCATGTCAAGGATCCCCAAATCGACATTTATTAGGCAGCAACATAATGTAGTGACCCCAATAAGAGAGGATTTCTTTACGGATCTATCAGTGATTCTGAAACATCAATTTTGAAGACCCTCATTTTTTAAGATTTGTTTTGGGGCTTTTTTGCCTTTATTGACAGGATAGTAGGTAGGTAGACAGGAAAGGTGGAGAGAGATGGGGGAGTGACATGCGGTAAATGCCGCCGGGCTCAGGAATCGAATCAGGGGCACGCTTGGGCCAAAGACCCTCATTTTGACATGTATTAGGCTACGGACCCCCATTTAATGGCATTTCTATCTCTGGGACCCCAATACACAAATCAACAACAAACAGGATAGTTGTGTTTTATGCTTTTGCAGACAGTCACACAAATTGGTGAAATTGGTACCACCTGCATATTTTAAACATACTAGTTTGGGCTAATTCATATCTTGTAATTTACCTAATTTGACTGACGAGGGCTCCTACCATTTTCATTCAACTTCATACATACTGATGTGAACTCCTGGTTTGATAGGTTGTTGGATTGCAGTTGTTCTGATATTCTCTGCCCTGTGCCTCTTAATGTCTCTTATGTGCCTCTTCAGGATCGAAAGATGGATCAAGGTGGAGTGAAGAAGATCAGATACAGAGATGATCATTTAAGTAAGCTGGTCTACACTGAAAGTCCAGAGGAGGGAGCCCCGTTGAAGATCGCCCCCCATAGTGCCATGTCCATCGCCTCCTCTGTCATCCTACCGTCCAGCCCGTTGATGCAGCCCGGGGACGTCCCCAGCAGCCTCGGCGACATCTCCCTTCCAGAGGAGCTCACCTCAGCCTCTGTAGGCCTCTTCCTGGAGGATCCAGAGCCCAAAGGGAACAGCAAGGACCAGAGGCTCCACACACAGACACATTGCTTCTCCCGCCTGGAAAGTAACATTGGAGACCTGACCCACTCCCCCTCCATGGACTCTCTCATTGGGGGCTCAGACCCCAACCTTTTCCCCATGAAGACGGAGGACTTTTCCATTGATAAGGGAGACCAGGACCCTATGGACCTGGATCACGTTGCCTTCGGGCACATTGCGCACATCGGGAGAGATGTGGACATGAACCAGAAGTTGTTCAACGACAACACTCTGGACCTACTCCAGGACTTTGAGCTCACCGGCTCACCCTCAGACTTCTATGTCGGGGACGACGCCTTCCTGTCCACACTGGCAGATGATTCTCTGCTCGGGGATGTTACCTCGGAGAAGGACAGCAAGTCCTCTCTGGGTGCGACCGCCAACGCCGGTGCCGCGACTCTCAATGGCAGCAGCAGCCTCAGCACGCAGGAAGAATCCAGCTCTAGTGCGTCCAACACCCCTACCCCTACCACCCCTGTAGCAGCATCTACGACCACCAGCACCCCCATGACAGTGGTGGTAAAAAAAGAGAAAGACGCCGGCTTCATCCAGCTCTGCACCCCCGGTGTCATCAAGCAGGAGAAGTCATCCGCCGGGCGGAGCTACTGCCAGGTAAGCGGCACGCCATCCTCATCAGACGTCCCCACGAGCCCCGGAGCAACCATCTCCATCTGTGGGGTCAGCACCTCGGGTGGCCAGAGCTACCGCTTCGGGGTCAACTCTTCCGGCAGCACCGGGGTGAATGCTGCTGGTGGCGGCGGTGGCTCTCCACAACAGAAAGAACAGAAGTCCGTGTTCAGCGTATACCAGCAGTTGACGACCATCGGCGATTCCTGGAACCGTGGCCAGGGGGCTGGAGATGCAGTGGGAATGCAGAGGGCCAACGAGAATTTCTCTACTGCCAGCTACTCCAGGTAAGGAATGTGTGCTGCGGTCTGCTGGAGGGCTGTGTCAGAGTTATGTTTAGATTCATGAGTGGAATGAACTCCTGAACACACAGACAGAATTACACAATTATCTTGGAATGAGTGAGTTTGTGTTTGACCTTTGAATGTTACTGTATTTTATATTAGGGCTGCAACTATGAATATAAATAAAATATTGCAGTTATTCTATCGAATAATTGAATAATAATATTTTTTGTAGAGGGCAGGTGTCCAGTTTGAGTTTGTGTTGGCTAAAGCACACTCATCTCATTGCATATTGTATTAAAAACACTGTTCCGATGTCCTTCTAATATTGTCCTTCTAATCTAATACACGAGGGGGCTGTGAAATTTAAATACTGTTTTGGAAAGTGTAACTGTGGCTGCACACTGGTAAGCAATAATGAATAAGATGATATTTTAAAAATAAATGAAAACAGTAAATGAAAAAGCATGGCCCCTCATGTATTTCGAGGACATCATCAGTCACCAGAAAATAAGATGTTTTTGCTGAGTCTAACATGGTTAAAATGGTTAATTTTATAGTGCGTTTGTATAGGAAGGGGCATGTTAGGTAAAATAAACATCAAACGTCTAAATCCAGTCTAAATCTTGGTCTGGGGTGTTCACACAAGAATGAGTAGACCAAGAGTTCTTTTGAGACTGAAATCCCTTTAATCCGTATTCTATACTTGAAAATGGTGTATGAGCTAAAAATTTTATTTATTTAGCGAATGCAAAGTCCTTAAGCCAAGCGGTTGCCTCCTGGTTTGCTGTGTGGAGGGTGAGTAATCCTCCTTCCAGTCTTTGGAGAGGACAAACTTCAACTAGAAAAGTGCCCTTCTGGGCACAGGTCTCCACCAGGCCAGTTCAGGTTGTGGCCTCCTGGTGGCGCTATAATATGCCAATATTAAAAGGGTTCCATTTCTTCGTATGACTTTAGCATTTAGATGATTTGAGGCATTTTGTCCAAAAATGCCTCAAAAATGTTCACCTGTTGGTGGCGCTATAACAAGCCATTGTGAAAAAAGTGGATATTAGAGAGAATATTTTTCTTAGCCTAGTATTTTAGTGTGTTAAAGATTTTATGTAAATTGCCTGCTGTCCATCATCTTTTTAAAAATCGGCCTCCTGGTGGCACTATAACATAGCGTTGTCGGAAATTTGGAGCAGAGGTTCATGGGTGGCATCCAGGGAGTCTGTGTGTAAATTTTGGCATTGATCGGGTTGACGGTTTGGGAGATTAGCTGGTAACAGACGGACACACACACAGATTTTTGCCAAAAATTTGCAAAAGTCTGCCTCCTGGTGGCGCTATAATAGGCCCTGGCCAAAAATTTGGAGCAGAAGTTCATGGTTGGCATCCAGGGAATGTGTGTGCAAATTGTGGCATCAATCGCGTTTACGGTTTGGGAGATTAGCTGGTAACAGACGGACATACACACAGATTTTTGCAAAAAGATTTCACAAATCAGCCTCCTGGTGGCGCTATAAAATGACGCTCTGGAAAATTTGAGCCAGAGGTTCATGGTTGGCATCCAGGGAGTGTGTCTGCAAAATGTGGCATCGATCGGGTTAACGGTTTGGGAGATTAGGTGGTAACAGACAGACAAACACACATTTTTGCCAAAAAATGTCCAAAATAGGCCGCCTGGTGGCGCTATAACATGCCGTTGGGGAAAATCTGGGCCAGAGGTTCATGTTTAGCATCCAGGGAGTGTGTCTGCAAATTGTGGCATCGATCGGGTTAACGGTTTGGGAGATTAGGTGGTAACAGACAGACAAACACACATTTTTGCCAAAAAAATGTCCAAAATAGGCCGCCTGGTGGCGCTATAACATGCCGTTGGGGAAAATCTGGGCCAGAGGTTCATGTTTAGCATCCAGGGAGTGTGTCTGCAAATTGTGGCATCGATCGGGTTAACGGTTTGGGAGATTAGGTGGTAACAGACAGACAAACACACATTTTTGCCAAAAAATGTCCAAAATAGGCCGCCTGGTGGCGCTATAACATGCCGTTGGGGAAAATCTGGGCCAGAGGTTCATGTTTAGCATCCAGGGAGTGTGTCTGCAAATTGTGGCATCGATCGGGTTAACGGTTTGGGAGATTAGGTGGTAACAGACAGACAAACACAGATATTTTTGCCAAAAAATGTCCAAAATAGGCCGCCTGGTGGCGCTAAAACATGCCGTTGGGGAAAATCTGGGCGAGAGGTTCATGTTTAGCATCCAGGGAGTGTGTCTGCAAATTGTGGCATCGATCGGACTAACGGTTTGGGAGATTAGCTGGTAACAGACGGACATACACACAGATTTTTGCAAAAAGATTTCACAAATTAGCCTCCTGGTGGCGCTATAAAATGCCGCTCTGGAAAAGTTGAGCCAGAGGTTCATGGTTGGCATCCAGGGAGTGTGTCTGCAAATTGTGGCATCGATCGGGTTAACGGTTTGGGAGATTAGGTGGTAACAGACAGACAAACACACAGATTTTTGCCCAAAAATGGCCAAAATAGGCCGCCTGGTGGCGCTATAACATGCCGTTGGGGGAAATTAGGGTCAGAGATTCATCGTTGGCACCCAGGGAGTATGTGTGCAAATTTTGGTATTGATCGGGTTAACGGCGCCGGAGATTACCTGGTAACAGACGGACACGGAGACGGACGGACACACACACACACACACACACACGGACGGAGTGCAAAACATATTCCCCACCATGCCTCCGGCCTGGTGGAGACAATGATGTGCTACATAGTCTGTTCCTCCCCACACGCACACAGTGGGCTAGGGCTATTGCCCCATCTGTGAAGGCTGGCCAAGCAGGGGCCATGTCCAGTCCTGAACCTGTTTAGTGTGGACCACTGTCTCCTTGGAAGGGAGGTGCCAGGGATCTGTTGGTTGGTGTCTGACACCAGATGTTTATTTGGAACTTCTTTGGACTCCCTTTCACTTTTCCAAGCTGATTGGATGGTGAAGTCAGCTGGTGGTGGGGTCTTCCAAATTGGAAGACCCACCCAAATTGGTGGGTGGGTTGAAGATGTCTTTGTGTATTGGTAGGTGGGGGGAGTCTTTGACTTTTTGTAGAATCCTTTGAGTGATTGCTGTTCGCCGGATGTGTGGGGGGCTATGTTTGCTAAAAATGTCCCATGTTGCATTTTGAGCAACAACACTATTTAAAAATATATGTATAATTTATTAAAATTTAATAAAAGAAATTGATTTAAACATTAAATCAATTAGTTTGTGTAATTATAACAATTGCCTATGCTCCATGTTGTATCCAATTTAACTTTATTTCTTTAATTTGGTTCCGGTCATTTGTTTTGTAAAGATTTAAATGCAAGTTAATGTTTTCTTGCATCGTTGTGGCTTGCTTTGTGTGTAGTGTATTTGTACTGTATAGACTAGAGAAATGTTTGAATTCCAGGCGTTTCTGCTGTCATACCTTATCTTACCAGCAGTGCCTTAGCCTTAGTAATATTACAGTGAAAGTGGGTCATGTGTTCTTTGCCAACAAGTGCAGTCTCATGGCAGGCTGGAGAAATGTTTGGATCCCACATTTAATGTTCAGTGCATGATGACGCTGTTGCAATAATGGGCTCAGATTTGTGTTGTGGTGAAAACAGGCACCGCTGCTAAATGCCAGGGGAATTCCACTTCCCTGAAGTCTCAAACATTCAGCTGCAAAACACTCCTGCATCAGTTTCACTGCTTCTTTATCAGACTGATCCCCTACCAGGTCGTAATATGTGTCATTGGTCATTTTATGAACCACCAGGCATTTGTTTAAAAAAAATAAAAAAATAACTTTGTTGTGCTGCTGAGAGGCTCCAGCTAAACTGATGACAGATGACAGATGTACAGTTACAGAATGATCCACTTGCCTAGTTGGTGAAGTCATTTTAGGCATATTCATGAAATCCTCCAGCTGCACAGAGCCAAAAATAAATCCACGGTGTGTGCAGTATCTGGGCGGTCCAACTTCAACCCACCCCCTTCTCCCCCAAAGACTCAGGTCAGCGGGTTCATTCAACAAATGGTATGACTGGGATTAAAGTTCTCAGTACTGGGTACTGATTTCAGTCCTGAGGATTTCACAGGGGTCATTTAATTAGCTCAGTGCTTATTTGCAAAAGATCATTTTCAGTCTCAAGATTTTTTTTTACTTTAATCCCAACAAATGGTATGAATGGGATTGTACTGTATGTATCATCTATGGAATGCTACAGCCAATTGTTCAGTAAGAGGAAGTGCTTTCAATATGGAATAACAGAAAGGAGGAAAAAGTAGGGCAGTAAGTTGTCCACGTTGTTACAATACTCCCGTAGAGAGCTGCCTTCTGACTTCATTTAGGCTTGTAGCCATTTACAGTGAGTGCTGAAATTGTTCCATCGTGTTACTGGTGTTGCGTGAGACCCCACAATGTATCTTTTGTCCACTTATTTGTTTGCTGCCTGTGTAGGTTTTTACAGGCTTGCCTGTAAAGTTGGCCATGGGGCCTGAGGCCCAGTAGCTGACACTGACACGTCTTAAGAATAAAGCAGCTCTCAGGTTCCTCCTGGTGTTAATCGCTGTCAACGTGCGTTCATCACACCTGTCTGAATCACAGATTCAAGGGAGGTGATGCCTAAAAAAAATTACATGACATGTAGTAGAGTCTCATTCCTACTAGGATTAACCCCAGCTTATGGTTTTGTTTTGAAAAATCATTCTGTCCAAATGATTTTTTTGACCTGAGATGACATGGCCCTGGAGACAGAATAATATTGTTGAATGGACAACGCCTTCTTTCATGAGATGTCATGGATTCCTGTAAGCAGCCTTAATGGTAATGATTAGGAACAGATACGGCTGTATCACAAGATATGCCATATCTTTATTACAAGTATTGCCACTTTCACTTGTGCTACCCTTTTTGGCAGGAGGGCCAAAATCAATTTGTGACCGCGGCATATGTCTAAACTTATGTTGTGACGGGTGGCCAAACAGTCGTGAGAGGTGGCAAAACTGTCCTGACTAATTTGTTATTCTTCAACTTCCATGACATCATTTTGCAACCGTGGCATACGTTGCACCGTTTGGCGTAGTGGTTGCGACCGTTGGCATAACGGTTGGGGTTTAAGGTTAGGTTTAGGCATAGGTTTTACAGAGGTTGTTTAGGGTTAGGTTTAGGTTTAATAGGGTTACGGGTTAGGTTTAGTAGAGAAGTAGAGAATGGTCAACCGTTTTGGCCAACAGTTGCTACCGTTGGCCACCGTCGACTGTTTCATAACAATCGCTAGCTTCAGTTTCATAATGATCATGACCGAAGTTCGCGAACATTATAAAACAGTAGACCGCTTTCACCGGTCACAATTGATTTATAACGGTCGCAACCACTTTACTGTTTAATAAATTTGTGATGTACAGGTAGGTTGTGATGGGTGGCTACCCGTCACGACGTACATTTTCCTGTTTTTCCATTTTGGGCAGATCGTTATAGGCAAAATTATTCTAAATTTACAGATCTACAAGAGGCAAACAGCTTTGCATTGCAACTGAGTATACAGGAGCGCACCGTCTTTGTGCTAGTACCAAGAGGTTTTTTTTCCATGTGAGAGCTCATGACGTGGCTTTGTTTCCATGTGCTGCGTGGACCGGTAGCTGCTATAGTTGGACATAGTTTTGTGAGGTGTCTGTCTATATACCTCCATTTGTATGACATTTACAGGCCAGGGAGACTGGGGGGTGGGGGTGTTGCAAATGGCATTTCCTCTCTTTGGGTTTGACAAGAGGTTCCCGACTCCTCTGAATTAGCATGCGGCGACACTGCTGAAGTTGAAGCTCTGTGGGCCTATGTGAGCCCGTCTGGTGTAAGGGGAAAGTCTCCCTGTAGGGATTTGCGCCATGCACCCCTGCTGTCATTTTGGGTCATAGAAATGGTAGAATAACATTTTAATAGCATGCCAGTGTGGCTCTCTGCCTCAACCAAGGCTTATTTCTCTTTCATGCCTCCTCTCTGTTCAGGTTTGCATTTATGCATCACCATTTAAGATCTTGCTAAAAGACCAGTTCTCACAATGTCTTATATATGTCTGCTTTGTTTTCTCTTGTTTAAATTGGAAGCCCACACCCTCATCGTTTTGTTCACATTTCTTTTCATGGCATCGTGACCTATCTGATTTAAAGTTGACTTGAATGGATAAGGGTTTACCTGTGTAAGCTTAGCTGCTTGAAATATGTCGCAGGATGACTATCAGTCTTATGTAACATTCGTTTTTTTCCTCCCCTGTGGTATTTCCTGTATGAAGCCTGTCAGTGACACGCCAGAGAATTTAGCTTGCATGTTGTATGGAAACGGCATTATGCAGAATTAGCACATATGATGCTATTGACTTCAGAACAGCCTCGCTCTTGTTTGCCACATTAGAGATGGCTTCTTGCTGAAATAAGGGACATTCTGCTCCATATGATCTATGCAGTCATTCACAACATCTCATATAGGTTAGTGGCTTGCTGCCATGTGTGGAAGTAAAGAACACAGCATTAAGATTTCATGAAAAGATTTGTTGATATAATCTCCGAACTGGTTGTGTAATCAACCAATCTTTTCATGAAAACCAACATGGTGCACAAAGGCATGTTCTGTATGTTCCAGAATGAAGTTCCTTATTACCAATATGTAATTTATGTATATGTTTTCTAAGTGTCATTTAGGCTTTCCGATGAATGCAAGGCGTTGGTTTTCACTCAGGCTTGTAGCTTTCCCGCCCTCGTTTCCTGTACTTTGCTTTTAGATCCTCATGGATCATAGTTTATAATGAGACATTAGTTTGTTACACCCCTAACTCTTCTCTTTTAGTTCAATTTTATTTCTACTGGCGCTAATCACTGTTACAGTTGTCACATAACAATTAGTTACCAACAATAACAAACCACTGGAAACCCCAGAATACAGCTAATAAATGTATTATAATCTAGTCTGATATAGCATAATAACTATAGAATATTTTTTTGTTTCCTTCTCCAGGCTCATTTTGAACAAAAAGCATCAAATCATGAACACAGAGTGCAATTTATGTGAAATCTTTAACACACTCTAGGCAGCCAAAAATAACCACACCCTTTTCACATTGGTCTGCTATAGTGCCACCAATTGGTGGATATTTGCATCTTTTTGGGGACAAAAAGCCTCAAATCATCTAATTGCCATCAAAGGCATAAAAAATAGCGCCTCCAGGAGGCCACATCCTGCCCTGGAGGGACATATCTATTCATATGACGGGAGCTTAAAAGCACTTGGCCTGTATGATGGAGCAGTGTGTGATTGGGAAAATGAAACAGACGCTTTCTCTGTGCTTCTTGTTATAATTCATAAGCTGTGGGAGTGTGTGTAGCCACTGTCTCAGTTGTTTAAGGTCCATAAAGCAAAGCAGACAATTATAAATATTAAATCCGCTGCCAAAAGACATGTTTTTGTTTATAAATAACATTGGTAGGTGTGCAATTTAAATATGGACCATTTCCAACACTGCCCTTAGTGCCTTGTGGTTCTTAGACATATACAAAACTGACATTTATACATGTTATGTGCACAAGTTATTATGGTGGTTAATGTTAGTTGTAGTTACCAATGTCTGATGAGAAGATTTATATTGTTTAATCTGACTTCTGCATCAATTCTTTGTGTAAGCAGATGCTGGTAATTCCAGGTCCTCATACACGCATAGGCCTGTGGTCTTATGAATATGTCAATATATTCAAGCACAGAGATGCAAAATAATTAGTATTCATGGAAGTGTCCATGACCCGCTGGCATGCCTGGTTCAGCACAGGGACAAGCATTAACCCAGGAAGGTGGGGCACAGCCGCACAGCTGAACTGGAGTCTGCCCAACAGTTGGGCCAGTGTATGTGTTTTAGTCATCAACTGTTTTCACATCTTATTAGGCCACAGGAATAGTCTCAGGCCTCCGTCTTCACGTAGTGTTTTGAGAGCAAGCGTTGGAACAGGGTCTCTATTCAGTCTAAGGTCTGTGACACGCCCTCGGCCCCTCTCTTTCACTCTTGTATTCTCTCTTTTACTGCTATTGTCCTCTTTGGTGCTTCAGTTTCCCGTAGACAAGGGCAGATACCTTGACAGTCAGTAGAAGCTATGATCTGACATAAATCACCTTTATGCAGCTGTGCCTGTGTCAGTGCACGGGTGTGTGTGTGCGTGCCCGGCTGCACGCATGCATGAATGCGAATATTCGCCAAGGAGAAATTGTCCCACGCCTACACACGTATACATGAGTGTGTAGGTGATGTGCGCATGTGTCAGTGCATGTGGGCGTGTGATTAGCGCTGTGGCTAGCATTCAGGCAGACCACAGAGCTGTGCTGTGTAGCGCTCCTCCACTCTCCTGACCTACTTTTCCCTTTTGCGTCCCACAGCTGGTGCAGGGTAAACACTCCAGATCAAATGCCTGCCATTCCAGTTGCGTTTCTCTCATTACTGCACACATTTATTTTCTTCCTCCTCCTTTAACCACTTTGTGTTTTGTTATTCTTGCCTTGTTTTTTAACTTGGTTCAAGAAACCATGAGATTTTGAGGTTAAGGGGATCCAGTTAACCTTGTGTTTTCCGTTTGATAAACATATTCTGATCGCTTTGCTGCCATACAGTCATTTGCTGCCGAGTCAGCAGATTGAAACTTTCTCTGAAGGAGTTCCTCCCACATTCAGCGGTATGCATTCCAGCAACAGTAGTAGCTACCCTAGTAGCCTCCAACTCACTTTCACAGCGCAGTAAGCCACGCAGTCCCTGCTGTGCTTAATATGGAAACTTATTTGGAAACCTTTTTTTTTCTTGTATGTGTGTGTGGAGTGCTGGAGTCAAGGGTTACGTTCAGTATTCCTTTGTGATGTGTGTAGCCAAATGGTGGCAGTCTACTTATGCCTACAGAACTCTGCTGTGAACAATCCCCATTTATACTTGATTAGGTTTGATTGGTTGCTCACCAGAGAGATAAAAAGGTGATAATAGTAAAAAGGTGCTCACATGGCTGGGATCATGGCATGGGGAAGAGAGAATCCAGGCACTTGACTCGACTAGTGTTTGTTGTGTCGCACTCTTTGTTTTTTCTGTAAAATGGTGATGCAGATGACATGAGCGCTTCTAGGACCTTCATGTGGGTGGCAAGAAAGTGGAGTGCGGGAATAGATACAAATCAGTTAAAGATACCAAGTGTGAGGGCTTCCTCACAAGTGTATCACAAATACAATCAAAGTGTGACCATGAAAACTCCTCCCTCTACCACTAGTAGCAAGCTGCTCCCAAGCTGACAAAACAGCATACACACTTTTATTGCAGTTAATTCCCTTGTGATGGCTTGCATCACGTGAATATCCAACAGACCCACGTGGCAGCCTGGCGTCCGTAAAAAGAATTAATTAGCTACGTCATGAGATGAGAATTAGTCCATGTTGCTGCGGGGAGGCAGACAGGCTAGGGGCAGAATCTCCTGTAAGCTTTGCAGGCTTCGGCCAGACCAAACAAAGCCTTATGCTTTTGTTTGTCGTATGAGTATGATTCAGAGTGAAGGGACCAGTTCCTCTGTCTATTTTGGTGACTCTTACCCTCAGGGAAGGAGTGGTTCCTTCTGAGGGAGGGAGAGAGGAGAGAATTTAAGAGAGAGAGGGCGTGTGAGTTGGTTTAAGATAAGTTGTGGTGTGTAATGAGGTTGGCTTATGTGCACCAGATAGATGAGAAATGGTGAGATAATTGTTAGGCCCATCTGTTTATTTTACATTTACATCACCCCTGCACCACCCTAGACTACTCGGACCCACCCACAACCATCGAGGACCACCCAGCACAGCTAAACACTACGCAGCAATGCCTGGCTGACCCTCACTCCAGGCTGTTGATTGTTTAGAGGTGTTTCCTTAACACAGGCCCCACACACGTGACACAGAAGCAAAGAAATGAGGATTGTGTTCCTGTTTGTCAGTGTGGTTGTCAGGGCAAAAGTAGGTTAATGAGGATGCATGCTGTAAGTGGGACAAATGTGGCCATGTGGACGGATACACAACACTTGTCACCTGAAAAGATGAAGATGTTAGATGGGAGGGAGGGTGCTGTGATCTGCCAGCCTGATGGCTGACCATGGATTAGGACTTGTCAAGCAGAGCAGTGGTGAGAGACACAGGCTAAGTACCTTATTTAAACCTGCGTTGATTTGATCACCCCGGGTTACTGCTCTTCTCTCCCTCGCTTGAGGCGAGTGAAAGTTGGCTGTCGTCCCCAGTCCCCATTCACAGCCCGTAGAACGGTTCTCTGTGCACCCCACGAGTCCCCATGCACACCCTGCATACACAGCATGTAGTCACAGTGCACAGCCTGTAGCCTAAGCCTCCTGTCCACAACAGCCACCACCTCTGTGCTCAGACCAACTCTGAGAGAATGTGAGACCTTCCGGCAGACAGCTTCCTGGCACTCAAAGTCGCCATATGGTTTTCAAAAAGAGGAAATTCTGTCTCCCCGCCTTGTCATGCACCCGTGATTGGCGTGCCTCTGTGAAATCCACAACAGATAAACAGCTTTTGACCTTTATCACAGCACGCATGGGCTGGGTAATGCTGGGGCAGTTCTGAATACCAAATGTGTCTCTAGATTTTGGAGGATAAGTTATTTATTATTTGTACAACAAATAAGGCCATTCCTGTTCGCTCAGATGTGTGTTGGGGCAAAGCAAAAGCAGTCACTCTGGGCCTAATTAGTTGTTTGGAGTAAAGTGGAATAACAAGCGCAATACCATAGTAATTGGATTTAGCCTAGTAGCTCTAAAGTCTTTCCATAAAGCTGTCCTGCTCATACCTTTAGCCCTGATCTCAGCCGACCAATGAGGTCGGCTGAACAGCCTGGCTGCAACCCCTCCCCTCTGTGACATCACCGTGTGGTGACATCAGCCTATCCCACCCCAACGCCTTGCTCTGGGGGTTTGAGAGGTGTGTGTGTGTGTGTGTGTGTGTGTGTGTGTGTGTGTGCGTGTGTGCGTGTGTGCGCGCGTGTGTGAGTGAGAACCTTTGGTCATCTTATGGTCTACCCAGTCTTAAAACTCCATTTTAACCATGACAGATTAAAAATCTTGTGTGAGAGGGCCGTGGAATTTCATTTATTCATAAAATATTGTTTTGGAAATTGTAGCACACTCTACATTTGGCCATGCCCACTCTGGTTACAAAACAATATTTTAAAAATAAATGAAATTCCACGGCCCTCTCACATATTAAGAGGACAATATCAGTCACCAGAAAAAAGATGAGTTGTTTTCGAATAATCTGTCATGGTTTTATGTTATAATGGGTTTGTATAGGAAGGAGGGGATGCGCTAAAATGAACATCAAATATCTAATACTGAATGGAGTAAACTGCCTGGTGTGTTCACATGAGACTGGGTAAACCATAAAATGACATTTTTTTTTGTAAGTGGAATATCCCTTTAAGGATTCCCTGTGAAAATGCCTTCTACTGTCCAGTCATGTGATTAAGCAGACGGCATGGTGGTAGCACCATAGCTCCCGCACAGCTGTGTGCCTGTGTATAGTTTTTGTAAATAACATGTAAATCTATTACATACCAGTAGTTTTCAACCTTTTTCATACCAGGGCCCACTATTTACCCCAAAACTAAAGATTTCTTTTGCTTTGGTCCACAATTACAGGCTGGATTTTGGAGAAAACAAGACAGTGAAACATACAGATCAAAATGAGCATTAATTAATCTTGTACATTCTCTAGTTGTGTAGACTTGGGCTAATTCACACAATGAATATTTTAATTTGGGCTAATTCACACAATGAATATTTTAACTCTTGAGTGTAAACATGAAACCAAATGTACCCGCAAGGGTCCACTTGATTTCATGTTTATGCTCTCAAAGAGTTACATGTGGTTAATCAACTTTCCATCTTTTAGCCGGGGGACCACCTGGAACCCTCACAAGGACCACTAGTGGTCCCTGGACCACCTGTTGAAAACCCCTGGTATATACTATATATATAACATAACTGTGTATCATATATAATATGTACTGTATGTGTATGATGTATGTATATATCAACATAATGAATGAATTCTATACTGACCATATGTGGAGCGTGTTGTGGTTTGATGTTGACAGATCAAAATATGGAATGTCACACCAGGAAGGCTCCATATATGGAGATCTAATGTTGGCAGTGGGCACTGTCTTAAACCTTTGTGGGCCAGGGGTTTACTTGACGTAATTAATTCATTTTGATGATCAACATTCCCATATTATCGCCTTATTGGTCAGGAATTGCAGGCCATTGCGCACTTGTAAAGATGACAGTGTCACTTGTAAAGATGATCAGTGTCTGATCTCAGTATCTGAACTGATCTGTAGCTCTTCTCCATTCACACCAGCACATTAAAGTGATGCAAGCCCCTCATTCAGAGACCGGAGAACAGGTGCATCAGTCATTGTCGTGACTACAGCGGCATGGAGGTTGTCAGTAAAGAGAATAGCTGTAGCCAAATTCAGTATGTGAATATACCATTTGTCAGCATCCAACCTTTAACCTGAAGCTGTATGCTAAGTCCCCTTCTTTGTGGCATTTAAGGGCAGATAAGAATCCAGGAAGACGGCCATGTCACTGATCCATGAAAACTGGGATCGTTATGTTGTGCCCATGCAGGTGGCATTTTATGCACTAACAGAGCGAGTCCTTATAGAGTGCTGTAGAGGTTAGGAAGCCACTTGACTGTACCCTACATGATCTTTGATTTGCTGTAGCAGTACTGAACAAAAAGGTATGTCCACAGAAGTACACTACAGAAAAAAGTGGCCTGGAAATTGGAATGTAACTATTCAAATGCAGTACAAGCTTCCTCAAGCAGTGTCACGATGCTGACATGTCAGCATGTATGTGGACAAAGGAAACGACAAGATCACATGAGGACTCACACAATGCTAAAAAGTAAATAGATTGTTATGGTTTTAACTCTTGGAAGTAGATCATATGCACATAGACACATCACATTTAGTCACCAAAAGCATAAGTTATTTTAGTTTAATAAAGCAAGCATTATTTAAGTTAGCTGTTCTCAGGCCAACAGGGGTGACCTAAATTGTGGACAGAACATGTCTCTGTTTTATAGTCTCCACCTCTCTATGTTATAGTATTAATTCTCACAATGTCATTCCCATTTCATGGAAGTGGAATCCTGTCTGGGAATGAATGGCACTTCTGCGTTCAATGAAGTACAAGATACACATTTCTAGAGTTTGGGGCAGGGAAAATGTATGGCATAGAGGTCACATCTTCAGATAGTGTGCAATTACAACATACAACCTGTTTTAGCACAACGGTATTCTTGTATGTTTACAGCGAGAGGCCAGAAAGATCAATGACCACAGGTTGAGTGTGAATGTCTTCTCTTGTCCTGACTTGCATTGCATTCTTGTCAGATGATGAACTGAACAAAAACAACCCAGGACCATCCAGTCTTGGCAGAGCAGATGGGCGATGGTTTGATCGTTGCCTGGTTGTTGAAACAGGGAAAATCGAACCCACCCCCGCCCTCGGGGCCCTGCTCGGGCACACCAATAAAGGCAGATGCAAAAGCACTTTGAAGATGCAGGAAATTAAAGTTCACAAACAGTACAGAACATTGCCGTTGACCACATCTCTGCAGAGGTAAAAGGGCACTTGGCTTGACCAGACATCACTATTGACCACATTGCGGTATCGTTTACATACAGCAGTGCTGAGAGCTGACCTGTCATGTGCGTATGAGGAGACTACTTGATGGGTGTGTTTATCATGCTGCTGAGTGCTTCTGGAGTCAGTCCTTTGAAATTTAATGCAGGTCAATGTGGTCAATAACACCCACTGACTGCCAGGGCCTGGTCCACTCTAATGTATAATAAAAGTATGTGAACATCTATCGTGCCAGTAGTCTAGGTTCATGTCTAATGGTATCATAAAAAATCTGCTATCAAATGTAGCTGTTTGTTTTGGTTGTGGTGGCAGACTTATGACACACAGACGGATGGACAGACGTGTTTGTTGCCTTGCTTAGAATTCCATATCCTCTGAGTGTGGGTGGTGGTGTTGCTGTGGCCAGGATCAGAAAGGGGGTGGGGACCTCTGGGCTGGCGCTGAGTGAATGCTGCAAAGCCAGGAGCCCTCTAGTGGTGGTCTTGAGCATGGACGCATTCAAACCAGCCATTACCATGGCTGAATGAGAGCAGTCACTCTCAAATCAAAGGGGCCCCGAGTTCTTTTATGACAACCGCTGGCATAATGATGAGCAGACCACAGGATCATTTAGTCTTTTAAATGAAGCCACACTGTGCCTTGCCCTCTTCTTAAGATGTTAGATTTGATGCTAAATTGGGGGGTAATGAACACAACAGGGGCTGCATTGTCTCTGTTGTGAAGGTGCTCCAGCACAGCTTGTTTGGGCACACGTGTGTGTGTGTTGGGGTGTGTGTGTGTCTAACTAAAGTTAGACTTGTGCAAACCAAAAAGATATTTTCAGGAGTAGAGCTTAACTTGTGTCTCTCCTAGAGACACAAGTTAAGCTCCTAGATACATTTATAGTTTTGCACTTGTATTAGCAGTTTAAACATGTTGTCGGTAGGTAGGAGACAGTAGGTAACTGAAGGATAGAACAAAGTGTCTAAGACAGTAGAGCGCACTTCTCAGTTTAATTAAATTATTTATACATTAACACTGGCAGCCATGAGGGTTAGAGTTAGGGTTTAGGGGCAGTATTATATTCATTTTTTCAAACATAATTAAAAATAGCCAATCTACTAGTTGAATTAGGCGCAATCTAGCATGACTTATGTGATCAATCATAGGCACTATATAACAGATCAATTGCTGTAGAACAACGGCAATGACATGGACCATAACATGTAGTAATTGCTGTAGAATTATGCCAGTGGCAATACTAAAAGTGTTAAGTTGTAGAAATACCATTCTGTTTTGTAGTAAAAATGTTTTTTTTTTTCCTTTTCTTTTCCTCTTTTGTCTTAATTTACAAGGCTGAGGAGAACAAATATGCAGATTCTTGCTCTAGTAGTAGGGGTGGGGCGGTTCACTTATCCCACGGTTCGGTTCATACCTCGGTATGTGGGCCACGATTTCAGTTCGGTTTCGGTACGTTTTGTTTTTTAAAAATAAATAAAATGAAAAATAAATCCAGATTTTCAAATCATTAAACAACCTTGTATTGTAAACTCAAATGTTAAGGTATTGGACAAAAAATAATCCCTATTCAGACATATTTCAGTAGGCATGTCTTCTTCCTTTTCATTATTTACAGAAAAAAAAGGTATATTGCTATTTGTGCCTCATTATTAGGCTATTTCCAAGGGAAATATAAAATACCTAGGCTAATAAAATGAATGCACGTTTCAGTTAAGTGTCAGGCAGATGGCATGCAGAAGCATTGTAGACAGACAACAAAGTTAAATTAGTTTAGTTTACAAGACAATATCTGCTTTATTAATAAGGATATTATTATCCATACTATAATTAAGGAAATGTGTCTGTCTGACAGACAGATGACCTATACAATTTTGCGCCTGAGCCAACAGCCAAGCCCATGGGAACATTTATTTTCTCCATGTTATTATCCTGCACACACTACAGCAGCCTGCCATCAGGCTGCGCTAAACTCTGGTTCAGTCAGTATCATTGCATCTCCGTCTATGTATTTATAGTTTATAATTTAACGGATGGCACGGCGTACTGGCCATGCACTGGCTGCGGGCTGCAATGTGTGCTGGAGACCACCTGGAACTCCCTCGTCCTCAGACCACTTTTGATAAACATTCATAAACCACTGATTGTGAAGTCACAAACGCCATGTGGTGCTACACTGCAGTAGGACGGCGTGTGACAGTGCTACACTGCGCTGTACGGCAGTGTGTGACCGAGACATACGTTCTCCGCATCTGAATGAACCGAAAATATTGTGATTCATTAGCGTGTAAGTGTTGACAAATGTACCTGTTTAACATCATCAAAGCCCCCCTTGCAAGTTGGAAACTCTGTGAGCCTGAGTGTTTCATTGAATTTGTGCAGCAAGGTCATTATTTCGGAATAAATGCAGAATCAATATACCGATTTATCGATATATTGTATCCTAGCCCCTGTATTGTGATGCATGTCTATCGTGAGATTGCAAGCAACATGCACCACTATCTGTACTAGTAGACCGTTTACAAATTATATGAAACAAAAAGTGATTATTGCTGAACAGGACAACACTTCAGTGGTGTGACTGGCTGTAGCACGTGCAGAGTCGTGTGCGTGACTGCGTGTTACATATTTACATAATTAATGTGTGTGTTGCCTGTGGAGAAATGCAATGTTATATTGGTTCTTTACAAAAAAAAAAACTGTTTATCGCTTTCGGCGTGTTCACAGGTTAAAAAGAGAGAAGCCATTAAAACACTGAATTATTTTGTAGTTCAATAATGTGTATCTATTTAGCAAGATAATTCATGGTTACTGGATTGTAAGTATTGTTTGAGTATTGATAACTTTCCCTAAAAGAACAGACCATGTACAATGTTCATTCATTCATTCATTCATTCAGAATCACTTGATTTTGCACTAGGGTGCCACACAGATGGAGATTTTACTCTGAAAACTCCTGCCTTCCATTTCCCCATAAGACCTGTAGGTGAATTGTTCCTTTATCATCTGTTCTTTAGAAGTGTTAATATTCTAACCAAGACACATGATGAAGTCAGAAATTAGCACAGAAGATCGCATTATGATGATCTGCACGGAAGCAGTGTACATTCAGAGAGAATTCGGGAGTTTTACGGCCCATATACCAGGAGGTAAATGGGTGCGCACACACAGAGAAACAGGTCCTTGAGGGCTGAGCAAGGCATTGCCTGGCAACAGTCACAGCCCAAAAAGAGAGAAAAGACATGTCCAGTGTCCACACGTCCCAGACACTTCAGTTTTATTTAATACGACGTGTGGCTGTGACATCATAACTTCTGGTATGTCTATTTGCTGAGTCTATTGATTCTAATTGGACATTTTCTGACCCTTACAGGCAAGACGGGGGCACAGCTCCAGCCACAACCCAAGGAAAGGCCAGCGGGACCACTCACAAAATCTGCCTGGTGTGTTCTGATGAGGCTTCGGGCTGCCACTATGGGGTTCTCACCTGTGGAAGCTGCAAGGTGTTCTTCAAGAGAGCAGTGGAAGGTACAGAACTTGACCATAAGCTGTTTCTTTGGCTATGCATCATGTCTAAAAACTAAACACTTGTTTCCCCCTACTTGCGTGTGATGCAAGGACAGAGGAAATGAAGAAATCTGTTTATGGTGAAATGACCGGTCAGCTACTATTGAAGCATCCATTTATGGTCCTGTGACTCCGTTTAGACTTTTGGCAATCACAGAAAAAACAATGAAAGAACAGTTTTTAATCATTTAATTACGTTGTATAATTGTTAAAACTCAATATAATGTCTAGGGTTATTGAGTGGAACATATAATGGAGGGACAGTAAGCCAGATTATATTCAAGTATTAACTATTTAAAGTTAAAGTTTAGGATGTTATATTTGCTTTTACAGTTCAATGTTTGCTTTTACAATTCACAGTTTGCTTTTATAATTTGATGCATATTGTTTACAGATAAATCAAAATAAAGTACACAAAAAGGAACCTAACAAACAGACAATAATTAAACTACAACTAATAATAAAGTCCTTTCTGAAGGGACTAAAACTAAAGTATAACTAACAAAAGACAGTTGATGGCGGCTGGGAGAGAGTGGATCTGGGCCTGTCTCCACACTGGACTCCAGTAGCAGACTGACTGATATAGCATAGGTGAGCAGGAGAGGCTTGATCAGAGACCCTCCCACAGTCAGTCAGGGTTGATCATTCCCCAACAAGCTGCTCTAGATGTCAATCAGAGGCCAACCATCAATCAGACCACCTGCAGAGGATTAGAAGAGCGCACAATCACCCCCCCCCCCCACACTCTGACTGGTACTGTGTATCTTAAATTGAGATCTCTAATTTCAATGTATAAATATTATAGGTTGACGTAACCCTGTCTATACTGTATGGCTCTGGCTCAGACTTCCTAAATGATGACTGCCACAACAACAACAACAACCAGCAGCAACATGGATAACACTTGTGTACAAACTCGAACTTTTACCGGCGCGATCGCGCAAAATGGGTGTCTACTGCATGCAGGCCGATTGACATTGTGGAGGACGAGGGTTTGCGTGAAATAATACGGATTGCATCAAACGACTGGACCTACGAACCACTGTAGAACCACTACTGTGACGAACACAGCGCACTATTTTGATGAGAACTGGGCACTTATGTCCCATGCATTAACTGTTATGAAGACGGAACAGAGAGGCACTTCGCCAACGTGCGCACATAGCACTTTATCCAGCACACCAACCGCAGCGCGCACCACCAAGGAAAGCGAGAGACAGGCAGAGAGAGGGATGGGGAGAGAGAGAGAGAGGGAGGGAGAGAGAGAGTGAGAGAGAGAGAGAGAGGGAGAGAGAGAGACTCTTTCCTTTCGATAGAATACACTAGCAGCAGAGAGAGACTCTTTTTCCTTTCGATAGAATACACTAGCAGCAGAGTAGCAGACAGGGAAAGAGAGAGAGAGAGGTGGCCTGATGACTTACCCTTTCTCAAATTGATCATCAAAAATATAATCCTTCAATTTTGCTTGTAAATCCAATGCATAATCCCAGCAGAAACGTTGCACGATATAGCCAGGAGCTACAGTACGTAAAGAATCACGATAGCATGGCCAGCAGCAGTGTTGCCAACTTGGCACATTTGTAACTAGTTTTTTTCCAGACTCCCCTAGCGCCAAAACTATTGAGAAACCCCTGGTGGAAAATCTAGTGCTTTTCAGCTGGTTGAAAACCACTGCTCTAGCTACTTCTAGTGCATTTTGGAAGTGCCACTAGTGCATTTTGGATTTTGGCAGTTGGCAACACAATTAAGCCTGTTAAGCAGCTGCTAGAGGGGGCCTCCCTCCTCCCCTCCAAACACAGCTCTCCTCTCCCACAGCCATAGCCCACAGAACGTGTGTGCTCGACATAGGGTATTTTTTATTACCTGGAGTATTGTTGGCACAAAGATATAAGGTGTTTTTTCCCTTTGAAAATAATGAAAAGGCTGATATACTGTAATGTAGCAAGGGGAAAGCTATTTTTATTTTATTGCTAATTAACTAAAAATCACACCTGTGTGAAGTGATCATTACATCTTACATCGACCAACATAGTTTTTTTAAGCAGTGTTTAAGGCAGGTGTTCTCAACCTGTTCGTTGTGACCCCTCAGTGGTCCTGAAATTATTTTGGGGGGTCCCCAGTTAAAATAATAATAATAATAAATTGTATATATTTTTGCTGATATTGGATATCGGGAAATTTGATCAGGTGTTTAAGTCAGATTTAGAACAAATGAAAATATGCGATTAATTTGCGATTAATCGAAGATTAACTATGGGCCATCATGCGATTAATCGCGATTAAATATTTTAATCGACTGACAGCTCTAATAAATATGTGTGATATTTGGCAAATATACACATTTATGTTATCTCACATGTAGGGTTAACTAATAAATGGCCCAGGGGTCATAATAATACAGAATTTTATAATGAACTTTTATTTGTGTACTTTTGCACATATGAGAGCTGTCCTCTGCCTTTAATAAAATATTAATACAATGCCTCAGAGGCTGATTACCAGACTCTACCCAAGACAGCTGCCTGTTATGTCACAGTTTAATTTGGTCTGCTACAGTTTCAAATTGGCATGCGCAACAGAAACTCACACTCTCAAATACTATATCATTGCCAGCTGTAGGGGTGGAGTCTTAACTTAAGCTTGGAAAGTCTTCTGGAAGGATGCCCTCAAATTTCCTCGCTGATAACTCCTCAAAGATGCCTTCTTATCCTTGCACCTTGAGGCAGGAATTGGGGACATGGCATAACCGTCAAAATGACAAACCAACGTGAACGGTTCAACTAAGGATAGAGGAGTGAGGAAATGTCACGCAAAATACCATGGTCACGTTGTTCCATACAGGGACGTGCTGGGCCTTTAATTCTGGAAATGGGAGTTAGAGGCGTTTTCCTCCGGTAGCACGGACCCAAATATTAACTATGGTGCAGAAAAATGTGAATGACCAACTGCAGATTAATTCAGTGTAAAATAATAGTTTAAAACCAAACACTGGCCAAAACAGCGCTCCTAATAGCTTAACCCTGTGACACTAACTGACGGCTGGTGACGGTGATTTGGTCTCTAATTCAGCCTGGGAAAAGATGGCTGAATTATATAGGTCTTTGTGAAAGAAATATGGAATGGAAGCCATTGTTCTCATGTAAACACAATAATGTATTTAAATGTAAAGGACCAAGCAGTCCTCGAAGGTCCATTTATTGTTTTTGACTCTAAAATGACCGCAACGTTCGCAACTGATGGTTACAATGGTTGTGCCCTAGGTCGAGGTTGCAAAATGATCATGGCACTTGACCATGCTGAACAACTTTAGTGTTCTGACTTTGTTCTCTGACCTTTAGGTCACCTGCCATATTTATTATATATGGATTATTTTGTATTTATTTATTTATTTAGTCCTAAAGTGCCAGGCCTAATTTGGCCTGGACTGTTCCGGAAGTTCAGTAGTTGTTCCAGATTTCCCAGTGGATTGCGGTTTGGGAATATTGCACTCAAGCAACCCCCTAGTCTAAACACACACACATTTCTATTATAGATAGAGGGATCACTGTAAAGATACTGCAGTTGCTATTGTGTTTAGGCATTCTTCTTCACATTGTCAGTACAAGTTTTATGAGGAAACGTTCCCAAAATGCATATCGTGGCCACTTGTCCGATCTCCATGACTTATTGAAGAAGTGCATCTTGCATTTATCTCTGAAGTTCCTGCTCCAGTTGTTATGTGATTATAATTCTGAAGTACACTCTTGGTTGTAGTCCAAAGCTAATGTGCTATTTCCCCTGCAGCCTTTGCTTTTTGCCATGTTAGTGACAGACCAACCGTCCTCCCCCTTGTGTCCCTCAGGGCAACATAATTACCTGTGTGCTGGGAGGAATGACTGCATCATAGACAAGATCAGACGGAAAAACTGCCCAGCCTGCCGCTTCCGCAAGTGTCTGATGGCAGGAATGAACCTAGAAGGTAGGTGTGTGTGTGTGTGTGTGTGTGTGTGTGTGTGTGTGTGTGTGTGTGTGTGTGTGTGTGTGTGTGTGTGTGTGTGTGTGTGTGTGTGTGTGTGTGTGTGTGTGTGTGTGTGTGTGTGTGTGTGTGTGTGTGTGTGAAAAAGAGAAGTCTTCAGCACTTACACCCTCTACACTTGGACACACTCAATAATGGACCTAAGCTAAGTTGGCCACAAACAAATTTCACTGTATGTGTGAGCGAAAATACACATTTTTTTGTTGGAAATGTTACTTGAACATGAATGATAGATCTCAGTTTACTGCAGTGGTTGGACAGCAATCTCAGTCTTTAAACTGTAACTACATAATAAAAGCAGCCGTCCTATAATCAGTTGCTTATTCTCTGTTTCTTCTCTTCACTGTAGCTCGTAAAACCAAAAAACTGAACCGCTTAAAGGGCGTCCAGCAGAGCAACCAGATAGAGCTGACCCCACCCCCTCCACCTGAGGTTCGATCCCTGGTTCCCAAATCCATGCCACAGCTCATCCCCACTATGCTGTCGCTGCTCAAGGCCATTGAGCCGGAGACCATCTACGCCGGCTATGACAGCACCCTGCCCGACACCTCCACCCGTCTCATGACAACCCTCAACCGGCTGGGAGGGCGGCAGGTTATCTCTGCTGTCAAATGGGCCAAGGCTCTTCCAGGTAGAATGAGAATCCCCTTCACTTAGGCTTGTCACCTTCATGAAATAAAGGGCAGGTCACTTTAATTCTATTTTTGTGCTCACAAGAATGTGTTTTGTTGTTGAATTCTGTCTTGTTTGATTCACTGAGGGAGTTGGCCTCATATTTCATTTTTCATGGCATGAAAACAACAAACACACTCTTCACTATCGCTCTATTGTGAGTGCACTGTATGCCTGTATGAGGTCTTGGTGACAGAAGTTCAAATTGCCAGTTTCATCTAAATTAGAGGCAAGGTGTTCTTCCTATGTAGGAGACAAGCCAAAACCCTAGGATACACCAGGAAACGGAACAGGACACAGATGACATACTATTACTATTGTTGTCAGTAAGTGTATGTATGTTGCTCTGCATTAGGCTTTAGGAACCTGCACCTGGATGACCAGATGACTTTGCTGCAATGTTCCTGGCTCTTCCTCATGTCCTTCGGCCTGGGCTGGAGGTCGTACCAGCAGTGTAATGGCAACATGCTCTGCTTCGCTCCAGATCTCGTCATCAACGAGTATGTTTTGTAATCCTCTATGGATGAAAACTCATTATGTAGTGTAGCGTACAGTTGGTCTGTTACTGTCATGGCTTATTATTGAAGTGCTATTATTATTATTACGCCTAAAATACCACTTAAACCCCATTATTCATATTCTGGGGGGAATATTATCCAAAAATGGGGGCTACGTCCTATTCCATTGTATCTAACAAATAGTCAGTAATATTTGTTAGGACCGGAGGTGGAGATTGCATTTAACTCAAAATCTCACACATTGAAATAATAACATTTGAAGCCGTTGTGCCACCCTTTGTGCCACAAAGGCTTCAAATGTTATTATTTTATTGTGGAAACATTATTTTCTCCAAATTAGGAACACCACCCCTTTCTAGTTTGTCTTGGTTTTTGTCTTGTCTCATTGACTAAAAGATTGATTTTTAAGCTGTGTTGAAATTTGCAGTGGATAGAACATCAATAATATCATTGTACAAATTCTAATAATAATTAGAACAGTGGTGTAGTTGTATTGTAGGCTGAAGTTTTATTTACAAAATAATTCTGGTTGTGACATTGATAACACAGTATGCCTTCACAACTGCAGTATTGAAGTTATTGCGCTCTACTGTATATAGATTAACCAGGGAACGTATTTATATATCAAATGTACATTCTGTAAATGAGATATGTGCTCTGAATAACCTTGGTTGGCTGGTTTTTGCCATGTTTGTACCAGAGACCGCATGAAGTTGCCCTACATGTCTGACCAGTGTAACCAGATGCTGAAGATCTCCAGTGAGTTTGTCCGACTGCAGGTTTCCCACGACGAATACCTTTGTATGAAGGTGTTGTTGTTGCTCAGCACAGGTCTGTTATTCTCACACTCCATCTTCTACTTATATCTCTACTGTACCTCACCCTACATCCATCCTCCTTTAACTTGTCAGCACAGAACTAGAATAACTATTAGCATTCCTGGATGGTCAAGACCATTATAGACTAGCTTCTGTATAAAGCATTACTACCGTTAAGTTGACAATTATTTTTGTAAGAAGTCTTTCTCTGTTAAATATGGCAAATGGGGATTAATACAGGTTTTTCTTGTCCATTCTGTTCCATATCTAAATATAGTTAACATCACACATAGTAATGGATGCCTAATGTGTTACAGTGCTTACATTGTGTATTGTAAATCCTGATTAAATTGTAACCTTTTTACCATTCTAAGTCACTCTGGATCAAGAGCGTTTGCTAAATGCCTAAATGGTAATGTGAGGTCAAGCTGATATTGAGTAAGACTTGCATGTGTTGGTAAGGTAAGTTTATTTGTAAAGCGCCTTTCAAAAGAAATGTTACAAGGTGCTGTACAATAAAAAATGGTAATGGTAAAACTGTTTGATGTTACCACAATTAAAAATATTAAGTGCTTCATACTCAATAGCTTTGTTACCGTCGCTATTCCAAATTATCTATTTAATGGTGTGCTGCCTGAATTAGCCTTTCAGACAGTGTAACATCCATTCTATACAATTCCAGTTCAATGCTCCCCCTCCCCCTTCTAATCTCTCTCTGTCTCTCTGCTCATTATTGATTCCTGTGCTAATTACTCAAACCAGGCATTTAGATTTTTCGTCATGGATCAACTCTTTGGATGGCAACTCAGACTTTCTCTTTCATTGCAGTGCCAAAAGATGGGCTGAAGAGCCAGGCAGTGTTTGATGAGATCAGGATGTCTTACATCAAGGAGCTGGGCAAAGCCATCGTGAAGCGAGAGGAGAACTCCAGTCAGAACTGGCAGCGATTCTACCAGCTCACCAAGCTGCTGGACTCCATGCATGAGGTATGGAAATACTGTCTTATTGAATACACCTCCTCTTCCTCAACAAGGAATCATGTACTTGTGTTGTTTCAAAAGCTGTTGGAACATCGGATTTTCCCAGTTGTGATGGCACGGCTAGATCCTATACCTTGGATGGTCTCAGTTAGTTATTGTTGATAGATTTAATGCCATAAATATGAAATAGCTAGCACTTAAATGTCAAATACGCTCTTCCTAAATGTAAACATTCATAAGATGCTTAAGACACTAGTGATGGAATATGACCCCTTAAATAATTTTGTAATTCAACTGCTTTTACAATCAACCCCTAAAGTTCTGATAACATGGTGGAGTAGTGATGCTGATGATTCTGTGTCTCCAGATGGTTGGCGGTCTGCTCAACTTCTGCTTCTACACCTTTGTGAATAAATCCCTGAGTGTGGAGTTCCCAGAGATGTTGGCAGAGATCATCAGCAACCAATTACCAAAATTCAAAGCCGGGAGCGTCAAGCCGCTTCTCTTCCACCAGAGATGACTGTGTATCCACTACCTCCTACCCACCTACCCCTCCCTCTCTGAGATACAATGCCTTAAAAGCCAACCACGCCCACCCCAGGATCCCTAGAGGCACGGACGGCGGAGAAGGAACCCTTAGTGGACAGAACCTGAAGAGACAGAGATGCTCTAAGGAGTGAGACACAGGGAGCGACGGATGTTTGGGAGCAAGTATGCAACTTGTGGGGGTTCACGGGCGAGAGAGAGAGAGACATTTATGTAGTTACGGGAGAATGAATGCAGAGATTTTAGTTTTGTTGAACGGTCTGAGATACAGTATATAATAACAAGTAGGATTGTTATTTTGTTTTGTAAGATTATGATATGAGATAATCACGGAGTGAAATAGGCTAACCATTCATGTCATCTCAGGTTTCTTATCCTTGAAAAACAACACAGTATCCGCAGTAGATAATACAGATATCTATGTACAGGCTATTTTCTACATTTTTCAAATATCACACTTTATACAGTTTGTCCACGTCCTCGTTACATGAGAAGATGACAAAGTAGAACTTGTGCTTTTAAATAAACTGGCTTGTAGACTAGTTTTTAGGGATTCACAAACAGGAACGGTGTGTTTTAACAGTCACAGGAAACTGTTTTCCAAACAGTCATTTCAAAAGCTTAACATTATTGCTTCAATATTGTTGGGACATAACATGGAATTTTGTTTTTATGAGGATGTGTACAATACACACAAGCTAACCTCTTCCAGGTTTACACGTCTGTTTTATAAAAAGGGAAATGGAGATGATGTGCCTTTTCGCTTCAACTTTGCTTTTTAGCTGTTCAGTTTGTACCTGTGTGAGAGTCCCTTCATCCATTCATGAGTCTACCCTCATCATACCTGATTGTATTTTCAAAAGACATGCAGTTTCATATTTTCACTTCCTCAGTGGCAATCTTAAGCCTGATTTATGCTTCGGCGACAAAGATAAGAAACATTTTCCATAATTTCCGCTGTAACAAGTGTCTACCCTTTTCCTGTTGAACTACTTTATTCTACTGAAGTGGCAGCTTTGTCATCCTCTGCATTTATATCACAACAGAAAAGTAATCCGTAAACAGAAATAGGAACGAATATCCAAACTTCCTGCCGTGTTCTCCCTCCCTCAGCACACATTTGAGCACTTAACACCCCTTACTTAAAGGCTTTAAAAAAGACTGTGAAGGAAGGCTTTCTGAAGGCTGGACTGATCTTTGTGCAGAGGAAAATGGCTGTGGAAGTATGTTAGTGTATTTGTACGTTTATCAAGACCCCCCCACCCACACAATCTTACCCACCCACCCAATTGTGTGATGAGAATGGAATGTAAGAGAAATCTGCGTCATCCAATCAGATAGATTATAGAGGGCATGTTCTATGTTGGGCTTCTATGTACTAGATTGTACATAATGTCATGTTCCAGGCCGGCTGGTATCTGTGGTTCGACTGTGGCTTGAATGATTGGAAAGTGGAAATCATTTACAAGTTTTTAATTTAGTTTTTCTTAAGGAGCTACAAGTCATGATAGGAAAATGGAAACTTTGCATGCAGGCCTGATTTTGCCAAACATGATCCCCACTTGAGTCCTTTATAAACAGGTTCTTTTTTTTTTGGGGGGGGGGGGGGGGGGGGTGTAGAGCCCTGGGAGTGTATAGGGTTTAAGTGATTAAGGACCGCCAGTGGCAGGCATGTAATCTGGTAAAACCTCACACGGCTGTGGAGAACCGCAGATCTACCATCCAGCCCCCACGCACCTCTTTTAGAGACCTTTTAGGCACCTTGTGTTAACGTTAAGCGCTTCTTATTGTGTGAATGATGTGTGTGCGTGCATGTGTGCAAGCCACATATATTTGCAGCGTGTATGTTTGTGTTAATACATAGACAAACCCAATGTTTGAAAGCACTCTGTCTAGTATGTGACTCCACCTTGCACACTCAGTTCATAGCAGGCAGATTCCATCTGACATTCTCTGGGAACAATTTCAGTGCCAAACTCTTGTTTTTCTGCCTGTTTTAAATAATTTTGATTATAAGTCAGTGTTTATACCGTAACAGAGAATCATGTATCCCAACAGTAAAGCTTGTGAAAGTAAACTTGTTTTTAAATAGAATTTATTTAACTCTCATTACTTCAGAAAAAATATCACAAAGAAGATCAATATATTTCAGCTTTATGTTCTACTGGAAGAGATTCACTCTTTTTTTTTTTTGCATAATTACATAACATAACATAGTTCTACCAGTAATGAAAGTAAATGGGAGTTTGAAATATGTCATTTATTTTATTTTTTTGTCATTTTAGCACTATTTGGGTTTGTCTGCTTAGTTTGTCATGGCTGTCTTTATTACCCCTGTTACTATGGTTTTGTGTTTGAAAGCACAAAATTCACTAATGAATGTGAATCTTAAAGCTGAAATTGTTCTGCTCCTCTAAATGAAAAACGTAAATTGCTCTTTTTCATGGCACGTTGTCCATGTTTTAGATCAAGAGTTGTATCAAGAGTCTTTGAGTACTCAGAAATGCGCTATATAATTTTTATATAATGTCATGATTATTAAGTCATTTCAAAACTGTTCACACACATGCTCACACAACCATATTAGATACATTACTCTAATGCCAACATCCAGTGTGAAGCTACTGGGTTGAAAGTCATTATTTACTCCCATGCTCAGGTCACCAGACACTGGTTGAAGTTTAAGTGTTTGTGGTCATCCATGTTCACTGGTAGACTGTAAAACAAATGACAAAAAAATGTTTTAGTTTGAACTCCCCACATGGTGTGCTTGCGTGTTTTTGTTATTTTAAGACTGATCAGGTATAGTTTTCGCGTGTGTATGTGCTGCCATGCTGATTGCCTAATTTATACTAAATCATACAGTCAATATAGCCATTCTACAAGCTCGCAACACATTGCAACGAAGTGACACGTAGTAAGCTTATGGATGGGCTATCTTCGGTGCTACACCATCATGCAAGTATAAATCAGGCTTATGTCATCACAAGTGTCATCCTCCCAGCCGTTCAACTCCTCCCCATGTCCCAAAATGAACGATTGTGCTTTCCTTTTGGGTTATTCAATAGATAGTTGTGGAATAAACATCCTTTTTAAACTGCAGAACGGTTACTTTCACATCCAGTCTTCACAACTCTGCTGCTGCTTTTCAGAACCTCTTTTTTTAACAGATATACAAAAAACACTTGCCTCTTTCCTCAAACGTATAGGCCACGGTCACCTTCCTATTGTAGACGTTACGAGGACAACCGAATATGCAAAGGAAATGCCAGATAAACATACAATTTCATTATTGCATGAAAATAATAACTGCTTCCTTTGATGTATTGTTCTTACTTTAAAATATAAGCTATTCACACAGAGGAGTTTTTACACTTATCCTTTATCTCTGCAGGCCAGATTTTCAGGAAAAGATGTATGCTTGTGTCAGTAAACTTCAGGCAGACTGCACACAATGGAAAGCCTATTTGAAGTTTGAATACAAGGTGACCAAAGCAAATAGCAGTTAAACCTTAAGCATATTTCAACATCTTTCAACTCTAGCTCTTAGAGGACAAGTGTACAGCACTTTGTTTTGTAACACATTTTGTATTCTATATGTACGGCTTTGGTCAAATTGTGTAATACTGTGAATAGGAGAATAGTCCGTTTTTTTTTTTTTTTTTTTTTTTTTTGTTTCGTTTTCCACATAGACTGTTTGTGAAAGTAATCAACCAGCTTGAATCTAAAAAAGAAAAGAAAATTTTGCACTACCCAAATATTGTTTGAAAATCTATTTTGTATAAAATATATGCAGACATTAACTTTTGAGAAATTAAGGGCGGATCACGTTCACTGGTATATGCTTTCTTTAAAGCTTTGTTTTTGCTTAAAGTTTCAATTATGTACATATAATCCATTGTAAAAAAAAAATGTGGTGTATTTGTCTCAAAATAATAGTTTTTCTATATCCTCTGTATTATTTCTTCTCCTAGTGTGAATTCCTGTCGATCTTTTCCTCCATTGATTAAATGTTGAACTATGTCTTTGTTGTGTGGTACTTCTCGAAACATGGAACTGTATGCGATGTAGCCTATGACATGATATTAACTTGATTCTGAACAATGGCAACGGTAAGCTTTTAATGGTCACAGCAAGCACTTGTTCATTAAATAAATGAGCTTTTCCATCACAGTGCTTGTTTCATTGACTCAGTCATGATTACTGACTGAAGGGAGTTGGTGTGACTTCTCAAAACGACTTATTTTGAGTTCATAATACCTCTTCTGTTGGATATTTTGTGTTCCTTATATCATGTTCTAAATGATAGATGAAGGGAGTTATACTGACATCTGGGGCCAAACGGTGGACAATAACTTGAGTAAATGTACTTATGTACTGTACTTAAGTATTGATTCTGAGGATCTGTACTTAGAATTATTCGGATACTTTACTACACTATATTATATACTTACTCAAGTACATCTCCAATACAAATAGCATAATTCCCCACTTCTGCTCCCACACTAGGTGTGTACTATGAATGAATTGTGAAACATTACAGTAAATTATTGATATGAAAAATAAGATATTTACCGAATACACTTACACATACATTTCAAAGCAAATATACTACTTACTAGTACTGGGTTCGAGTACTCTGTCCACCTCTTCAGTTACTAGGAACCGGGGAACCTTGCATTTGATTTGATTGATCAATTTGGATCACACCAGTGGTCCTTGATCTAATTTGATTTCAAGTTTAAGGTGCAAAGGAATTGATTGGGGAAGGAATTGATTGTACCTCAGGTTTCATCAATGCAGCAATTATACACAGCAATTATACTGTGTTGTATGGTTGAAATGGGGCTGGAGGCCCCCTGTGACCTTACTGTACCTTTCTTTCACTGTCCTGTGCACAAACAATATTGCAACATGTCATTTCTAAAACATGATATACTAGTGTTAGTAAATCATGTAATACTATGCTATACACTCTATTGTTATAATGGCAATATGTTGTGTTTATTTGTGTATATGTTGTGTATATTTTTGTTTATTACATTTGTATATTTAATGATTAAAAGGCCATTTCACTATATTATACACAATTTCATACTGTTGTATGCTATTATACTTGTTAGTATTGCTTATACTATTTTTATGTCTGGACTTCTGGAGACTGCACTATGTTCTTGTATGTTTTGCTTTATTGCCATTGCATGTTTTGATTCATCAGACACCACAAAGAAATAAACTAAAACTTAATTTAACAGAATAAGAGGGCAATCTTGGTGTCACACACACACACACACACACACACACACACACACACACACACACACACACACACACACACACACACACACACACACACACACATCAGACATATGGTCCTTGAGATAGTTCCAGGGGCTCCCAGCTAAATGGAAATTAGTAACCAAATGGACCCTTTAATAGTTATGGGTCTGTAGCCTATGAATTGAAATAGTGCATAAATGGGCCCATTTGGTTTCATTTAGGTCTACAAGGAGTATTAACATTGATGTTACTGTATTTTACTGTATAAATTGGTGTCCGGGAGGATACTCTTCTTTTATGGTGCTTCCTTGGCAAAGTTGACATGTATTGTGTCCGTGGACTTAATGGTTGTCAACTTTGGCAAGGAATATGGTTAGGAACCACTGCTATAAATCAGTTCAGTTGAAGACAATCACGGTCAATCATCCATTCCCGTCAGTTCTTACTGATGATGATGATTGGAAACACCTATGGGGTTTAGTGGCACTCAGCGTGTGGTTCAGATGACCTGAACTCTCTCCCTTTTCTTTCCCCCTTTATTTATGTTTTATTTTGTAATGGAGACACAAACGCTGATGTCAGTTTTACTCCATTATCTCCGTGCATTTGTTCTAGTGTTTCTACTTGTCAGTAGTGGTCCATTTTGTGGCCTTCTGGTGAAATCTCTAGATGTTGACGAGCTCCCTCATGCACTCATCTTCTCCTCATTGTTCAAAGCCATGTCAGAGCACGGATCAAAGACCAACTGGACCCGCACAGATCTAAAAGAAGACATGATGAAACCTGACCACAGATATATACGATACATGAGAGATGTTCATAAGAAGCTGTCGAGGGAGCGCAGGAGTTTGAATGGGGGGGGCAACAACCAAATCAACACAATTCGACTAATAAAGCCTCGAGGTGAATGTCTGGAGCAAAGCAAAGGTAAGGTAGGTGTGTGTGTGTGTGTGTGTGTGTGTGTGTGTGTGTGTGTGTGTGTGTGTGTGTGTATGTGTGTGTGTGTGTGTATAGTAGGATTTATTTAATGATATCGTATGTTAGCCTGCTACTAATGGCTTCCCTCTCCTGTTTGAGAGTGAGACCAAATGGGCCCAAAAATACAATAATAAAAAGCAGGACCAACGAGAGACCCCCAGAAACATATGCTTTTGTGTGGCATAGATTCATTTGACATTCCATCACTGATCACTGTTGTTTTAAAAGGATGATTATAGGCCTACCTTATATACTTGATGATGTTTCAGACATTTAAATTATGTAGAAAAACAATGCAAAAATGTCATTGTCAAGACAAGTACTTTGTAGGAGTAGAGCTAAATTTGACACTGATTTCAACATCAAAATATCAGTTTCTGCATGAATATGTCAAAGTTATTATTTTTTGACTTATAAAGTGTTGACACTAATGAGGGAATATCAGGATTTAAAGGTTGGATTGGGGCAATGATGGCTCAGGAGTGGTGACAGGATGGTAACGACTAACTCAGGCTCCCCCCTGAGTTAGTGTTGATGTGTCCCTGAGCAAGAGGCTTAACCCCTAATTGCACCCGATGTGCTGGTCAGTACCTTGCATGGTTTCTTCCGCCATGGGTGTGTGTGTAAGGGGTCGACAACCTCATGTAAAACACCTTGGATGAAGGCGCTATATAAACGCACGATTTACCATTTGGAGTCAAATCGGTCACATACTGCCAACAATGCATACTTTACATAGTTAGCCTAACACTTGGGGTGCTTTGTATTGTTGATCCTCAGTTGAATTATGGAAGCTCGTTATACACATGTACCAATTAACAGTGCACTGTACTGATTTCATCGTCCACAGAGTTATTTATGGAGGACGTCTTCTACAACCTGGATCAATTGAGAAATAATGAGCAGCTGTTGAAATCCAATCTTCTGCTTTCTTTTGACCAACACCAAGAAGTGCCTCGCTCTGCTGTGTGCTACCTGAAGGTCAAAGCACAGCGGAAGGATTTGACTCAGTGTATGCTTTGCCCAGGCTTCCACTCTACCAACTTCACAGTAAGTGGAAAAGGACGTCGCAGGGAGAACTGGGTGGAGGTTGATGTCAGCAAATTCCTCCTCCCAATCTTGAAGTTTCAGAGGAAGAACCTGCATCTGATCACCAAGCTGAGGTGTTCAGGGGACAGAGGGAGCGTTGGGGACAAGAACAAAACTCCAATAGAACCTGCTATGCGGTCTCCATCTCTCCTCCTGTATCTCAACGACCCCAGCAAGCAAGCCCACCAGTGGTCGCCTGGGAAAGCAGCTCAGCGACTTCTTACCTCAGCGAACCAACTTGACCAGGAGGAGTCCAAACCCAAAAGAAGGCTTGGTGCCAGGAGGAGAATCAGGAGGGAATGTCCAAAGAACAAAAGAGCCGAGCAGAGCCTGGAAACTCAGCTCCCGGACCTTCGTCCTAGCTCTGAGTTCAAAACGAACGACTGTGACTTGTATGACTTCAGAGTAGAATTCAGCCAGCTCAAACTAGACCACTGGATCGTTTTCCCTCCCAAATATAACCCCAGGTATTGCAGGGGCCAGTGTCCAAATCCAATGGGCTTCATCTATGGATCACCTGTCCATACCATGGTACAGAACATCATCTATGAGAAGCTGGACTCCTCTGTGCCCAGACCCTCGTGCGTCCCCTCCCATTACAGACCTCTAAGTGTCATGATATTCGAAAAGGACGGCTCCTATGTCTTTAAGGATTTAAGAGATATGGTGGCCACCAGATGCACTTGTCGCTAAGTCCACTTCTACATATGCATTTGGAAAAAGTACAAGCTGAACAGCGGGTCGACCATAAACCCTTCTTAGCAGTGACTGTGGATTAATTCACTAGATGTTTACCATTACCTAATCTGCCAATGCTCAATGACGTCGCCCGGGAGTTGTAAAATGTTGTTGTGAGCCATTTTATTCCAGTGAAAATGAAACGATTAGTAATTTATTTTTTTCCTTTGATTTGTATTATTTAATTAAAAGGTGGGGGTATTTCTTTAACAGAGAATGTGATGCACTTGACGAAAAGATGTATAATTTATTTAAAGTTTTTTTCTTAATTTATTTTAGGTGTTGGGAGGTCCGTCTATTATTTAACACGGTAATATGTCATACTTTTTACATTCCTTTTTATCCCTTGGGATTACACTTGATTGTCTGACAACTGTATTCCCTATTGGAAATCTATCAAAATAGTGTCTATTACCTATGATCATCCCATGACAGCATACTTATGAATTTGTACTGACTATTCTAACTATAAATGCATGTCATGTCTATTTATGTAAATTGAATGTATGTACTATGTCTGTGTTTATCTGATGGATGGCTGTTCACATTATGAGAAACTTTAGAAAAGAAAAAAATAATATAAATTAAAAAAACGATAGCATACATAAATGATGTCTGATCTCAGTTGCTGTGTCGTGTCAACATTTCATATGTTGTATATATTTCATATAGAATACATATAGTAAACGAGTAGAAAACACAACATATGTTCATAACATCCCCATGGATGAATTACAGTTATTTATACGCAGTGGTTTTGGAATGGTACTATCAGCTATTTTCTATACAGGTACTCTGCCTCCCCATATGATGGCAGTAGCGCACGCCAATGGAAAGGTTTACAGTCAAATTAAAGGATCGTGTGTGTGTGTGTGTGTGTGTGTGTGTGTGTGTGTGTGTGTGTGTGTGTGTGTGTGTGTGTGTGTGTGTGTGTGTGTGTGTGTGTGTGTGTGTGTGTGTGTGTGTGTGTGTGTGTGTGTGTGTGTGTGTGTGTGTGTGTGTGTGTGTGTGTGTGTGTGTGTGTGTGTGTGTGTGTGTGTGTGTGTGTGTGTGTGTGTGTGTGTGTGTGTGTGTGTGTGTGTGTGTGTGTGTGTGTGTGTGTGTGTGTGTGTGTGTGTGTGTGTGTGTGTGTGTGTGTGTGAAGGGAAATTCCACCCATTTTCAACATTTTTTCTGAGAGCGTACAAATGCAACCCAAAAAAAATGGAAAGAAAATAAGCATCTAAACTCTAAAGAAATCCATTAACATGGTGAAAATGCATCTTGATTATGTCATCAGATGTATTTCACCTTTTTTTTTCCAGACCTCTATTTTTAGGAAATACAGAATTGGGGAAACATTTTTTTTTTATCGTGTCTACACAAGATATTATTAACTATTACTATTAAAATGTTGAAAATGGGTGGAGTTCCCCTTTAATTCATGATGCAAAGGAAATACGAAAGCCAGTATCCGGTCATTTAGAGTTAAGGCTTCCTTCTGGAGCAGTGACTGCTGCAGCTGAACGGTGAGATTCAATGTCATAGAAATGTGACTCTGTATTGTTTAGTACCTACATTAACCAATGTATTTAAAAAAGGTAGTCCTCCATTTTTGTGCAACGGCTTCCTCTAGTTTGACACCATCTCATTAAACAACTGTGTTGACGAACGTCTAAAGCTAAACATTCCGATTACTCCGTTGGCTATAGTTAGCCTCAGTTTGCTAACAAGCTAACCTTGCCCTATGTTTACCTTTGGCTTATAAAATGTAAAGGGTGATAGATGCACACACGTCACGGCTTTTCCCAAATAAACGCCTGTCTAAATCATGGTTTTCAACCTTTTTGATACAGGCCCCACTATGTATTCTGCATTTCAGCCACGGACCACCATTTCATGTTGAGTTTAGTCTCTCAGACTCAAAACTAAAAGATTTTAAAGTTGGTGCCGACAATGTAGGAGAGATAACTGGCAAAAAGTTAAAAATAACAATTCGTCTACATTTTCTAATTGTGTAGATTCTTGAAAATGTATTTCAATTGTTTAAATATAATTTATGCCACCAGTTTCAATCTGGCATTTGGGGCTTTCCATGGAAAATGGTGGCTGTATATTTTCTGGAATGAGTCGAATCTATGAAAATTTAAGACAGATATGTCGTACTATTAGATTGCAGTTAGAGCATCTCTATTTTTATTTTTCTCGACAGGATTAAATAGTCCATTGGTGTTGTATTTTCCCCACTATTCTTTATTTTGTTTTTAACCTGTCCCCTCTTTTATGTGATGTATTTTAACAACTGTATGCCTGTATGACTATTTTGTTCCCCTTTAGGGATCAATAAAGTATCTATCTATCTATTGTTTATTATTATTATTATTTATAATTTCTGCCAAACCGCAATTTGCTTTGGGAATTGCATTAGCATAGTGATTAGTGAATGTGATTAGTGAAATATGTTACTTTTCACTACAGCTTTTTAAAATCCATTGCGATCATGTTTTATTATTAGTACCATGCTTTTCCCATAGTCAAGTAGCAATATTGTTTGTGTCTTTTGATTTTTGGTTTATCTATGATTGTAACATTTTACAATTTATTTCACTTCAGCTCTGTGGATATCATGGGTCGCCACTTCGGAAACCTGGCCAAGGTCAGGCACATCATCTCCTTCAGTGTCTCCCCATTTGAACAGAGGGCTTTCCCCAACTACTTCTCTAAAGGAATCCCCAATGTATGGAGACGATTTACTGCTTCTTTCTTCAAATGGGCTCCTCGTAAGTATTCCGATCTGATTACATCTATATATTTGAATCATGAAACATTTGCCTTTATAAATATGTTAAAAGTGCAATTTGTTTTTTTTTTTAATCAAATACATGGATTTGTCTGATTAACCATTAATCAGACAAATCCATGTTAAGCTCACCTTAAGCTCACCTCTTAAGATCACCAAATAAACGTGAGATTTGGCCAAAATTCCTCAATTCTATAATATATATATTTTTTAATGATTCTTTTTTTTTCTGTGCAAATTGTTTCATAGCGATGACGTTGATGTACCTGACATATACCTGGGGAAACAACGTCCATGCACAGGGCAAGAGGAAGAATCCTGCCGACTATGAGAATGACGAATGATCTGCCTGATACTGTTCTACTGTCTCCCAAATCTGTTTATTTCAACTCTGTATGTTTGACCATTAAAGATCAAATATTTATGTGAAAGAGTTTTGATTGAAGTACCTGAATTCCACAAAAAAAAAACACTTTTAAGCTTGTACATTTGAACATTGCGTGCCATAGGTCACGCACTGTTCAAATATACAAGCTTGTAGATGCGCTAACTTTGCCAGAATTACCTCAGAATAGCAAGACTAGGGTTCATACGGTTAAATGTACTGATATGTACTGAATGTAGTGATATTATTGAAATAAATGTTAAATATGTTGCCAAACAAGTTAAATGATGTGACGAAACAAATGAGCAGACAAATTTGGAATTGGAACAGGAACACACAATTATATGTTTAAATAAGTAATTTATTTGTCTCAAGGTTGTATACTAGATTTTATTGTGAGAGTGATGGCATCCACAGAGTTGGACTCGCTGAAGTTTGGACCTTGGAGTAATTATGTTGAAAACCAGAACAGACAAAAAGATTGTAAACTCAGAGTTGCTGTAAAATCAAACACATTAAGCAAGGCACACACTATAAGGACCCCCCTTTGAAAACCTTGTCAATACAATGACAAAGTCACAAAATATATTAAATGATTTGTTCATCCCATGGTGGAAATAAGGTTTTTGATTCATTAAGTGTAATTCTCATGGCAATGGGCAGTTATTCTACAGTGTTGGCACCAGAAGGAGGAAGAGTCTGGTATTGTTTGGGCCCAGGGTGTTTTGGGGTGGTTGAGCGCCGGGGATTTATGCTTAGGGTTACGGTTGGAGGGGGCTAGGGTTTTGCTACAAACATTGCTACACCCTTCTTTAAACCTACCCCTAAACCTAACTGCAAGCAGATTTGACTGTTATCAGTGCATAAGATCGCAGTTGTCATCTTATCAGTGAGTAGGCTCCCAGACAACATGCCTCCTCGATAAGATGGTACTGATAATCAGCCTACTGGGAATTATCGCTTGATAATGGTAGAAGCGGGTGTTCAGTCAGCATTCCTGTGTTCGAACCACAATAGACTTTGTCACATCAGAGATTTTCAGGTGTTAAAAAAACAGGTGAAAACTTGTCATCTAGGCTCCATCTCCCAGTAGTTACAGGGGAGACAACAAAGAAGAGTATAAGGGCACTGCCTAAACACACTTTAATTCTACCTATTCTGCTGGTGCATTTTATTATTATTTCAAGAACTATTTCAAAATGTTTTAAAATTACACAAAGCTGTATAGGGCGGCTGTGGCTCAGGAGGTAGAGCAGGTCGGCCAATGATCCAGTGGTCGGCGGTTTGATTCCCGGCTCCTCCTGTCTACATGTCGAAGTGTCCTTGGGCAAGACACTGAACCCCACATTGCCTCCAGTGGTTGGCACCACTGGTGTATGAATGTGGGAAGTGGGGATGCTGGCGTTGACTGTTCGCCGCTCTACTTCCCAATGTATGAATGAATGGACCATTGTAAGCGCTTTGATATACACGCTGTGCATAGAAAAGCGCTATAAAAATGCAATCCATTATTATTATAGCGTTAGAGCTTCTTTTGAGCTTCAGTCATTTTCTTGATCGCCTGAATATAATTTAATGAATATTTTGCCAACCCAATGGAAAGAAGCTTTGGTCATAAACATGTCAGAGCAGTGTTAAACTGTGTTGACAAAGTAAATATTGTCTTCCTTGAGGACACACTTTCTAAAATTGTCACAACACAAGATATTATGGCTAACAGAATAGGATAAAAAAATAGACTTTATTTGCCGATTTCATAAATACATAGGACATCTGAGCATTGCAGCTCCCAGGGTCAGCATTGAAAAAACACAGAATATACAGCCAAGACAGAAAAAAGAACATGTATCCAAAAATAGGGAGAAAAGTACTCTTATCATGACTCAATTCACCTGATTGATTTCATCTGTCATCATTCAGTTCATCTGTCATTCAGTTAATCCATCTGTCATTAGTCATAGAACTTGTCTTGATGATTAACTATGGCAGTACAGCAGTGACTGCACAAAAGACTTTAATTGACTAAACAGTGAACTGCTCTGAGTATGAAAAATTCATCACAAGTTACCACTTATGCGAAAATAAAACTAGATTACAATATTATGTAAAGGCCTTGGCTGCTCTTCTCTAAACATTGGCAAGCATGTTAATGTAAAGTACATTGGATGAATTAAGTGACATTTCTTAGATGTTATCGCTCTGTCCTGCTATTCTGAGAAATGGTATGTTGTTATCATGTACCTTATCTTCAAACTGGATGGGATCTGTGAAGCTACAAGCTGTGATCATATCTATTCTGTAGTGAATCTGCAACTCATGTTCATTATGAAAGGTTGCATTTTCAGCCACTGTATTATATATATATATATATACAGTGAGGAAAATAATTATTTGATCCCCTGATGATTTTGTAAGTTTTCATGATTAGAAAGAAATGAGCACTCTGTCATTTTTATGGTACTTTTATTTAAACAAATAGAGACAGAATATGAACAAAAATGTCCATAATAAAATAATATTTAAAGGTTATAAATTAATTTGCGTTAGAGCTCGAGAAATAAGTATTTGATCCCTAAGCACAACCTGACTTAGTACTTAGTGGAGAAACCCTTGTTGGCAAGCACGGAAGTCAGATGTTTCTTGTAGTTGGTCACCAAGTTTGCGCACATCTCAGGAGTGATTTTGGCCCATTCCTGGTTCGAGGCCGTTGCTTGCCAACTCGAAGCTCGAGCTCCTTCCATAGATTTTCTATAGGATTAAGGTCTGGAGACTGGCTTGGCCACTCCATGAGCTTAATGTGCTTCTTCAAGACCCATCTTTAGTGCTCTGGCTGAGGGAAGGAGGTTCTTGTCCAAGATGTTGCAGTGCATGTCTCCATCCATCGGCCACAATGCAGTGAAGTTGCCCTGTACCCTTAGCAGAGAAACAGCCCCAAAGCATAATGTTTCCACTTCCATGCCTGACGACGGCCATGGTGGTGTTGTTATTGATTTAAAGGCATCTGGGACCACAGTCACCAAGAAAACCATTGGTAACACAGTACACCATAACGGATTGAAATCCTGCAGTGCCCAGCCATGTCCATCTGCTCAAGAAGGCGCATAGAGGCCCGTCTAAAGTTCACCAATGAACACCTAAATGATTCAGACCAGGCTGCGGGGGAAGGTGATGTGGTCAGAAGAGATCAAAATTCAACTCTTTGGCATCCATTTGACTTGTTGTGTTTGGAGGGAGAGAAATGCTGAATACAAACCCAACAACACCATCCCCACCATCAAGCATGGAGGTGGAGACATTATGGGGCTGTTTCTCTGGGTACAGGGCAACTTCACCGCATTGTGTGGCGGATGGATGTGGCCATGTACCGCAGGATCTTGGACAAGAACATCCTTCCCTCAGCCAGAGCACTGAAGATGGGCCGTGGCTGGGTCTTCAGCATGGCAACGACCTAAAACATACGGCCAAGGCAACAAAGGAGTGGCTCACGAAGAAGCACATTAAGCTCATGGAGTGGCCTAGCCAGTCTCCAGACCTTAATCCTATAGAAAATCTATGGAGGGAGCTCGAGCTTCGAGTTGGCAAGCAACGGCCTCGAAAACTTCAGGATTTGGAGAGAAGATCTAACCAGGAATGGGCCAAAATCCCTCCTGAGATGTGCGCAAACTTGGTGACCAACTACAAGAAACGTCTGACTTCCGTGCTTGCCAAAAAGGGTTTCTCCACTAAGTACTAAGTCAGGTTGTGCTTAGGGATCAAATACTTATTTCACGAGCAATAACGCAAATTAATTTATAACCTTTAAATATTATTTTCTTATGGACATTTTTGTTCATATTCTGTCTCTATTTGTTTAAATAAAGGTACCATAAAAATGACAGAGTGCTCATTTCTTTCTAATCATGAAAACTTACAAAATCATCAGGGGGTCAAATAATTATTTTCTCTATATATATATATATATATATATATATATATATATATATATATATATATATATATATATATATATATATATATATATATATATATATATATATATATATATATATATATAGTATATATATATTAGATTAGATTAGTCAATATTTGACTTAAACTAAAATTATAAATCGATAATTGCATTATTAATACTGATTGGTAGAGGAGTTGGATTGCAAGTTTTTTGCAATATCGACATTTTCAATATGTGTGTGTGTGTGTGTGTGTGCGTGCGTGCGTGCGTGCATGCGTGCTTGTGTGTGTGTGTGTGTGTGTGTGTGTGTGTGTGTGTGTGTGTGTGTGTGTGTGTGTGTGTGTGTGTGTGCGTGCGTGCGTGCGTGGATGATCATGGATGTGTGAATTTGTGTGCCTTGATCTGGCTGGCTGGCTGCATGCCTGTCTGTGTTTGCATTTATTCTTGCAAACCAGCAGAGCAGTGAACATTTCTTCTCTAATCTGTCACCAACAGCTTTGTTATTTAAATGCATAACCTCATAGCCACCATCCTTGCTGCGTCCACCCATGGGATATACGGTAATGCTTGGTCTCCTCAGAGTCCATTATAAGAATCAAGGGCTCAGATTCATTTTCAACAAAACCCGTGTAAAGATGTGCTGAAAGAAATCTCTTTATCAAATAAGGACATGGGTTTGACAAAATCCCCACCAGATTCCTGAGAGATGCAGCTGTCTCTATTTAGCATGCACACATGCATGCAGTAGTAGTAGGATGGGAAGACAGGTGACAAAGCAAACACTACTCAAGTGGCATGTGTGGGTCAAGAAAGCAGCTGTAGACAATTGATTGTACATGATTTACCGTGTGCAACTTGCATAAATTACATACAGTATTTATTTGGTTGTAACAATGATTGTCAGCTGTAGGCAGAACTGAGTCCTGTTAGTTACATGTACAGTATATGTGAATGTATACAGTATGTATGGGCCTGACGAGAGTTCTGCCAAGGCAACACCAATGTAAACGATGTAACCTCCAACAGACTTACTATTAATGTCCTTTTAATGACCTGATACCAAGTGTATAAAGAAAAGCAGGAGCTATAAGGCAAATAAAAGATTCTACAGTGTAGTTTACTACAGTTATATGGAGTTAATGTACTAGCCTGCATGTACTTGGGTTGTTCAATATTCATGCATGCAAACCATTAATTCAGATTCAGATCTTCACCACTTCCACTCAATTTAGATTGTTGTCTTTGTGTCAAATGTGTTATCTAGTCTTTTTTTTTTTTTACTTTAAAGCTGTGGGCTTCTGTTAAAATATGGGCTTCTCTACTCTGAGTTTTGTTCTATCTTAGATACTTTGTTCCATTTCTTTCCTGTGCACATATATTATATATTTAAGTCCATACATGCATATCCCTTCAGTAGTAGTTGCATTATAGGTTTGTCTTATACATTCAAAAGGTTTGTCTTAATTTAGGTTTAAATGATAAAGTTGTGTTTACTGAAGAGCGTTTCCTTGGTTTTACCTTATGGATTCATTTGAATAATCATGTGGATTGGTGTATACCAGGGGTGGCCAACCAGTCATAGACTAAGAGCCACGTTTTTCACTGTGTTCTGCAAAGAGCCACATCAAACAGTCACAACGGTTATAAAACCGCTGCGATGGCCATCATGGTCGCAAATAGATTTCCCCTCTCCTGCCGTGAGACATGTGTATTTGTGTGCAAGTGCGCAATGCAAAGACACACTATTAAAACATATAGACTTGTATTTAGAAACGGGGTTTACAATCCAAAAGTATATGACAAGTCAAAAAATATACACCTACACCTCCGCGGTCGACTAGAAATCAGTCCATGATCGAGTGGTTAGGCACCACTGTATAGGGAATGAATGACTGCGCCAGGCCGAGCGTTTTTGACGGTTCCATGTGGAAGCCCCTTAAGAGCCGCATGTAACCAGCTGAAGAGCCACATGTGGCTCGCGAGCCACGGGTTGGCCACCCCTGGTGTATACTATCAACATAAAACAATGTATATTAAGTAATCCTTTATCCTTTATTATTGCTGTTATAACACTCAAACTTAACTGGACAATTTGCAACAGACAACACAGAAGATGAAATATAAAAATATATAGTTAAATATACAGTTAAAATACACATAATTCATGATTGTGTTAAATATTTCAAAAAGTATAAACACATGTGTGAAGGTACTTTGATAGCCTACAGATGACAGTTGGCACTGTTTGATCCAGTGGTCAAACACTGTACAACATTCATGCGCTAATACCACTACCCCCCTCCGTACATGTGATTGTGTTAGCACTGATACAGACGGTGATATGTTTTAGAAGTCTTCCCAGTTGGCGTTCTTCTTTTTCCTTCCAATTGCACTTGGTGCACATGGTAACCTGCATCAGAAACAAAATAACAACCACATATGACAACAGCATGCACAGGTGACAGTCTCCACAAATAAAACAATAGAATGCTTCGGAGAAAAATAAATGTGCACAATGACAACTGAAAACAAGTTGTAAATGAAAGTTACTGTATTATCGTACAGCATAGGTAAATTAGGTATAGGCAATAGGATTTGTGGAAACAGAGCTGATTCTCAAACTAATGGATTGAACAAATGGAACCTTACACGGTACACCGAGTTGGAACAACTGATGGACCATGGACCCCACTTTGAAAACCCCATAGAGAGACTTAGAGAAGTGCTTACTATTTCATTGAAGTTCTTCACGAGATCATGAAGTTTTTTCACGGGTGTGCCGTTATTCAGAGCTGAATGTGACGGAAATTGACTGAGACTCTTCTCAGCCAAACAGTAGAATTTATCCTGAGAAGACAGAACAGGGGTCAGGAGTGAAAACATCTAACAGGAGATTATAGTAACAACTATATAAAACAATGTAAAGAACAGTTGCTTAGAGATTGGTACCTACCACGCATTGTTTGGCATCTTCCTGTTTTGTTATGTAGACGGTATAGTTCAATAGCTCCTGTTTAGAGATTAAAGAAGATTATTTTAAACATATTTTAGATTAAATGATACATTTGATTTACAAATTTGGATTAACCATAATTATTTAAATAAAACAAACATTCTGCAACACTAAACATACCTTACCGTGTGATTTGTACGTAAGTTTTCTACTTCGCTCCGAATGTCCTTTCTCAGCCTTTCTTCAGGATTATCTTCATGGCTGTGATGAATATTTCTTGTGTAGACCATCATGAATGTCAGAGAGAGGATACAAAGAGTCTTCATGGCTTCGAGGTACCCACAGTTGTCAAGTTGAGATTTAAAGCTTACTAACATACTGTGCACTGTCAAATACATGCTTATATATACTAAATACTGACATCCTGATGATGACTGAGATTTCAAATTCACGTCATGATCTTTGTCCAAATATGGACCTGCCATCAGATACCACAAAGCACTGCATATCTTTTTACTACTTACGACTACTGAAATCCCCTAAAACTGGAGACTATGAGACAAGACCTGCCAATGCTCTTGAAACACAAGTTCGAAGTTCATTTAAAGGTTTTGAATTTGACAGAACATTGTAAATTCACTATGGTTAATGATAAATATGTTCAGAAATAACATTGATAGGTCATGGACAATAGTAATAATGACCTTAATATTGAATGCCTAATACAGTCATAATCTCTTTACTGATTTTGGTGAATCTCTACAGTGACACGGGGATGAGTTGGGTAGGCCCTATACCCCACTACTGTTTGTGTTCTTTTGCTTTTGTTAAACTAATACCAGGTAAACCAATTGCTGTGCTGTGAAAAGGCTGGGCAGCTTTCTGCTTCAGCCCATGCCTTTTTGATCTTGTGACTTTCTTTTGCATTTTCGCATGCAAAAATGCATTTTTGTGCTGGATGATGCATTTTTGTACTGGATACTGAAGACAATCAAACAAACAAGCTAAACAGAAAAAAGGGTTATACAATATAGCATATGCTTGAGGATTGTGATGGTAGTATTGTCAAGTCTGGTATCAGGGCATTTGGTGGGGAATTCTACGTACACTATGCAGGCCCTGGCCTGCACTACACGGGTGAGGGCTGCTCTTATTGTTTATCATCATGTCCGAGTTGAGTACTGGAAACCACGACACCAGTTTATGTTGCTGATAGACCTACAGTATGAATCATTTGATTCATACTGTATCATTTGAAGTTTCATGCCATTTGGTTTTGGAATTACACCAAGCAGGTCCTGAGCCACAGAGGTGAGGGGTGCTCTAATCATTGTATATCACCATGCCGGAGTTGAGTACACCAGTTTCTGTTTTACTGATAGGAATGATTTGGGGTTGATATCACAATGTTTACTCATGGATCGCCTGTCCTTTGTTAAACAAAATGAATGCAAGATCTCATCTTCTTCCGTTCATAAATTCTAATGCGCCCAATATGATAATTGCTCATCTGTAGGAGTAGGACTTCAATGAGCAGATAGTAGAATGGAAAATGTTGAATCACTATACTGACATACTGTACATGTTGTCAAATGCAGGTGATTTTCGAGTTTCTTCCAAACCATGTTATCATGAATGTATATTGCACACTGAAAAAGTAACATCCAATACATAAAGTATATATTGTATATAGCACATTTTACTGAACCTTAGAATGGTGTGTGGGCATGATAAAAAAGTTCCCCTTATCCTGTGTTTCCTAAAAAAATCTAAAGGATTTTTTCCCTGAGAGTGTACGCTCTCAAAAAAAAAAAAAAAAAAAAAAAAATCTTGAAAATGGGCAGAATTCCCCTTTAAAATGTTCTAGTAGAATAAAATCACAGTCATTTGTGGGAAAAATGTGATATATCGAATCAAATCACAGCATAACTAAGAATCACAATATAAATCGATTCAGTATCATATTGTGAGGTTAGTGAATCGTGACCGTCCCACCACGGTCACGATTCACTAACCTCGTCCCACCACGTGACCGTGGGTTGAGTTGTGCTTGATTTGTACTGTAAATATCCAAGCTGGAAAATGTTCAATCAATCAGACCTATGTTCATGAAGTGAATAAGGTCACCGATACAAATGACCGAAATGAGTTTTCTCGACAGGTGGCTGGCATTTCCCTTAGAGATGGTGTGAGAAGTCCAGTCACAGGGAAGGGACTTGGAGTAGAGCCGCTACTTCTTTGCCTGGAAAAGAGTCAGCTGTGGTGGCTCGGGCATCTGAATAGGAATAGGATGCCTCTCGAGTGTCTCCCTAGGGAGGTCCTCGAGGCATGTCCTAATAGTTTAATTTAGGGCGGCTGTGGCTCAGGAGGTAGAGCAGGTCAGCCAATGATCCAGTGGTCGGCGGTTCGGTTCCCGGCTCCTCCTGTCTACATGTCGAAGTGTCCTTGGGCAAGACACTGAACCCCACCTTGCCTCCAGTGGTTAACACCACTGGTGTATGAATGTGGGAAGTGGGGACGCTGGCGTTGACTGTTCACCGCTCTACTTCCCAATGTATGAATGAATGGACCATTGTAAGCGCTTTGAGTATCACGCTGTGCATAGAAAAGCGCTATAAAAATGCAATCCATTATTATTATTAATAGTCACTCGGGACAGATTAAGGCGGAGATGGAGGGACCATCTCGAGACCCCCCAGAAGGAAGTCACTAATGTTGCTTGGGAGAGAGAAGCATGCTCTCCCGTGGAGCAGTTGTCCATGTGACCGACTACGGATAAGCGGTTGAAGATGGATGGCAGGGTGAATGGATGATGTTTTTCTTTTGTTTGTGCTTAATGTATTGTAAATCACTCTGGATTAAGGGCATCTTCTAAATGCCTAAATTGTATTTGTTTTAGTGTTCTCCAAGAGAACTGATGTTTAAAGTCAGAGCTTCTATAAGAAGAGTACTGACACTTTTAGGCTATGTACTATAAGCAAAACATTTGAGTAGGCCTACTTTTCCACCATAAGTTCAACTGGTCCAACTTTGATGCAGACCAGGCTCTGATGCAGACCACACGCGTTACCTCGGTTACGGGTTTGCCTGTCCAGTGTTTAACCAATCTCAGGGGACAGTCCTTCCAGACCATGGGCTCTACACTAGACACCGACAAAACGAGACGGGAGTAAATTGCTCTCTCGGTTTGCATATCCGCTCCAGAGCGGATATGGATACTTGTATTGTGTGTGATGGTTGAAAGGAGCGGATACGGTAGGCAGGCTTTAGACCGGATACGAGCAATGGGCACACAATAGAAACCTCACGCATGGGGATGACGCGAGGTTAAGACCAGCCTTACAGCAGACACACGAGCGGTGACGGCGACCGGCTTCAATCAGCACCTTCATGGAGAGTTCATATCCATGAATTTAAAGCACGGCCTGTAGTTGTACTGTCATTTATATCTCGCGGTTTTAATTAGCACTTATTTGTTATAGTTACTGTCCCATTAAGCAACAACAACCGTCTGTGAGGATGTCGGTGGTCGGGTTTGACGTCGGGTTTATGAGCTGCTATGTAGCGGTGGCTAGAGCCGGGGGGATTGAGACCGTCGCCAATGAATACAGCGACAGAAGTACACCGTGAGTGGATGCATGTTTTTCTGGTTTAGTTAAACGGGGCTGCCGTCATTGACTTCCTAATTTAAAATATGACCGTTAATTATGGCCTATGATAGCGCTTGACAGCCCACTTAGCCGACTAGCTACGTAGCTACCAGAACCTTAGAGCATAGACAGAGTTACGCAAACTCCGTTCACTTCATGGGTTCAGTCCAATGGCGACTCTTTTACGTGGGCTTCCATTGAGAATGAGGATAACAAATAGGGACAATTGGAGGGCCCGAAGTGGGCAGAAATACATTAGACTCAGGAGGCCACACTGCACTGCAACCAAGATTTAATGATCTTAAAAAGCCTTTATAGTACAACAAACATTAGACTTTAGTCGTTACTATGATAATAATAATAATAGCTATTAATAATAGCTATTAACTTGCCCCGCCCTGGTTGAAAACAATACATTTCCAGCTCCAGTGTGTTCCCTATTCGAGTGCTCAGTTCCTAACCCCTCAATGTCGCACCTTTTGTTACTAGATGGCACTGCTAGCCATCAACGAATTGATTTCAACACAGGAAATAGACTAGCACGTGAATGCTAATGCTAATTGCTAACCAGAACCAAGCCAAGCCCGTTTGATTAAAAGATGGGAATGATAAGATACAAATGATGATTAATACTGTGAACACGTAATCATAGCAGTCCGATTTCCTCTCACGTTCCAGCACGTATTGTGGCGCGACATAATCTGTGATAAATAATAGGGATGAGCTCCATTATAAAGAGCACCTTATTTGCCCATAGAGGTGTTAATGATGGGGCTTGTGCTTCATGATGGGAGGAGGCCACATGCTGTCACTAGTCGCTACACCCCACCACACTCAGCAGTGATTATTTCTGTGATTCTCATCCTTTTAAATCGGTGTTTTTTTAACCAGTGCTTTAAGAAAACCTTCAGTGGTAATTGAGAGGGTGGCCCCCAAGGTAAATGATGGAGAGTAACCAAATTCACCCTTCTACATCTTGACTGTAATATGAAACTAAATGGTCCAATATAGTTTCATTTTGTCAACATTTGAATGTTATCTCTTCTATATACATCCTGATTTTTGCACTAAACAATGCAGTTCTCGAATACACTACATTATGACATTCCCAAATTAATTTGAGCTTAATTCATTTTTGTTTTGTTGTTATAGGTCATGCGTTTCTTTTGGACCTCGCAATCGATCGATTGGTGCTGCTGCCAAAAGCCAGGTATGTTTTTATGGGAACTGATTTTAAAAATCTTATTTTGTCCAATATGTATGATTGGCCGATGTATAAATCATATTGCATTAACATCCAAACAGAAGGTAGTCACTTCCAATGAGAAGTTCCTTTAACAAAATGTTATGTTATATCAGTACACAAGTTGTAATGACCATTGTAGAAGCAATAAGAACTACGTATAACAAAGGAATAAGATAATGTGTATAATATCTTTCTATACATGTGTGGTGAGTGACTTTGTTTTGTTGTCCTGTCTGTGTGAACAGGTTGTTACGAATTGCAAGAACACAGTCCAAGGGTTCAAGAGATTTCATGGCAGAGCATTTTCAGATCCGTTTGTCCAACGTGTTAAATCAAGCCTGGTTTATGACCTTGCACAAATGCCTGCAGGCACCACTGGGATCAAGGTAAGAATAACCATTTCATGTGCATCCCTAGGTATATACATTTATTTTGCTTGTGAAATATCAATGTCCATTCATTTGATTTTAATAGAGTACACCAGCTCAACCGCATCTTCATTAGAGCTATCCTGCTACAATTTCTTTTCTTTTTTTGCAGAAAACAGCTGTTGTACTTGCTTGGTGTTTGTAACACTGCATGTGTGTAGACCACCTATTTTAGCTGAAGATTTAGGTTAATACATTAGGAATGCTTGATTATCTGCTTCCATCTGGTCGTATCCTGTGCTGAAAGTTGTGCCACGTTGGGGTTGCTGTTTTCAATGCTGATGTCAAAGTTCTCTGAGTTGTTTTTGGCCTCACTTGTTTCCGTAAAGGAAACAAGTTAGAAGATAGTGTAATGAATGTGTTGCTGACATGGTAGTGATGGGGACTGAGAACCGGTTCCGAAGTTATTGAGAACCGGAAATCCGAAAGGTTTTTCTTTCTCATTCATTCCCTTATACTCTAGTGGGTCCATGAATTGCTGTTATATGTCAAGAGACAAGTGTCATGTCATTCATTGCTTCATTTTTAAAAGCAACAGTACTACTCTGCTGTAGCTCAATAGAGTACAGATGCCAGCATGTAAACAAACACTTTTTCAATTGGTTTAAAATAGTTTGGCAACTTTATAACTTGATGATGAAGAAATGGCAATGGACTGCAGTTTTGTTTTAAGAATTTGTCATCTCATCTTTCCACCAAATAATCAGTAGTTTGATTTATTGGACAGTATTTAGCACGATTCAACAAAGGTATGCCAGTAAAGTGAATAATCCTCATCCCTAATAACAGGTGATGTACATGGAGGAAGAGAAGGTATTCAGCATTGAGCAGGTCACTGCCATGTTGCTCACCAAGCTGAAAGAGACGGCAGAAAGCTCCCTGAAGAAACCAGTGGTTGACTGTGTTGTGTCAGTGAGTATCAGCCATGACGCACAACAATCATCTTTAATGTTATTTACTGACTGTGTCTGCTATACTAAGACAAGAATAGTACATCATTATGTGGCGGAACCCATGTCATTGTAATGTCCACTGCAGTGTATGTGGTTGATTATATGGGGTATGTTTTGTATTGGGCAGGTTCCCTGCTACTACACTGATGCTGAGAGGAGATCGGTGGTGGATGCAGCTCAGATCGCTGGACTAAACTGCCTGAGGCTCATGAATGAAACTACTGCAGGTATATATATATATGGTTGTCTGAAGAAGAAAAATGTTAAATGGTACAATGTGGAACAAATAAATAATAATCCAACAATTTACACTTGATTTTTAACTCTTCAATGCTCCTCAGTGGCGTTAGCCTATGGGATCTACAAACAGGACCTTCCTGCTCCTGAAGAGAAACCCAGGACAGTTGTGTTTGTGGATGTCGGCCACTCTGGATACCAAACCTCTATATGTGCCTTCAATAAAGGCAAACTCAAGGTTGGTAAACAAACAGTTTTTAAAATTGTATTTTTATTATTATTTTTATTATTATTATTATTATTATTATTATTATTATTATTATTATTATTATTATTATTATTATTATTATTATTGTGGAGACATATCCTGTCTCAATAGACATACTAATATAGGACATGCATGCTTTGGGAGGAATGGCTTGCCCCTGTCAATGTGGCAGCATTGTTTACACAATGCTTCTTTACATCTATGGACTCAACCTACCTGCTCTCACAGATGCTGGCTACTGCCTGCGACCCAGAACTGGGAGGGAAGGACTTTGATGAAATGCTGGTGAAACATTTCTGTGAGGAGTTCTCCAAGAAGTACAAGCTGGACGTGCGGTCCAAGCCCAGGGCTCTGGTCCGTCTCTACCAGGAGTGTGAGAAGCTCAAAAAGTTGATGAGTGCCAACTCGTCTGACCTGCCCCTCAACATTGAGTGTTTCATGAATGACATCGACGTCACTGGAAAACTTAACAGGCAAGCTATTTTTTGAATATTTTTAAGCTTAACACCATCATTCAACATGGCTGTATGACTTGCATAAATTGTGAACATAAGCAGAGTTTTTTTAATGATCAACCCATAATGATGTATCCAAAAGTCAGTGGGGTTTTGGTATATTTTTTGGACTTGTGTTTAAATCTAGGCTATGTTATTTTGTTGTAGGGGTCAGTTTGAAGAGATGTGTGCTGACATTTTGGCTCGAGTTGAAGCCCCTCTGCAGAACCTTTTGGAAAGCACAAGTAAGTATTTACTAGTGTTACACCTTTACATTTATGTATCCTAAAATCCGATTCTCATCCATGCATTGGTTGGCACATACTGTGGTATAAACCTTGCATGTCAAACTAAAGACAGCAGAATTGTAATCCATCCTTTTGGAGAATATCCTCAGGAAAACATCAATGGTTCATTCTGATCTGAATAAATCAAATTCCTCAGGGATTAAAGTTCTCCGTACGGGTACGGATTTCCGTACTGGGGAGGATTCCCCAGGGGCTTCATAAGATCCACGCCATTTGGCAAAAAATCTAAAAGGGGAGGGTTTGCCCACGGCCGCGATGTTGGTTAATGACGTGACCAAACGCAAAACCAAAACGGACCATTATACTTGACTTGCAAGTCAAGTGATCTCCAAACTACAATGCATCATCCCTAGGAAAATAGATTTGTGCGCTCCACTCCGTGCAAGTCAAGCTGCACCGGTGCGGCTGGTAGGCTAATCAAGTGCATGTTGAGTGAGTGGCTGTGTAACTTGAAGAGTTGCGACATTGAAGGGTCAGAAATGGTCGAGCTGCTCGATCTGAACTGTGACAAACATAGATGGCCGTCCCCATTGCTCAATAGAAGTCTATGTAGAGCAGACACCATAATGTTTCCAGGAAGTGAACGGAGATGTCATAACTTTCCGGGTCTGGCTCTACTCTATGGTCTGGCTCCGCTGCTGACTCAGCCTATCTGTCTGCCTTGTCTGTTGTTATTTTATATGTTTAATGTCGTTTTACGTGATTACACCCGCTTTCTTTTTGTGGCAATATGAAGTTTAACGCCGGGATGACACTTTATTGCCTGGCCGTATTATCACTCAGGCACTCAGACAAACCATGCGTGTCTGTTGTGTTTTGGATTCACTGGCCAAGTATTCAGAACTTAAGAACAGCGCGACTCGAAAATGGAATAAAATTAAGAAAAGAGAATCAAGAGGAGGAGTGCGAGCCAGATTAAGGAGACGTGGCAGCCGACATCCTTTGCCGGTAATAACGTTTTTAATGTTCGCTCTTTGAGCAACACGATGAATGAACTGGTCGCAAAAGTTAAATGCGACAAAGTATGATTAGTATCCATGTCCACTGTGAGCCGCATGAGAAGCTAACCACAGTGGGAACACTGATAGCGAACGGGTAGAGCCAGGGCTGGATCTAGACGGGGACAGGGGTGGGCAGTGCCCACCCAAATGCGCATCTTGCCCACCAATGAAAGGTTATATCAGTGGTTTTCATCAGCGGTCCAGGTACCACCAGTGGTTGAGAGATGGGCCCCAACTAAATGTAGCCCAAGTCTACACAACTGGAGAATGTAGAAGATTAATTAATTAATTTTAATATGTTTGACTGTTTCCCCCCAAATCCAGCCTGGAATTGTGGACAAAAGCAATCAAAAGCAAGCAAGAAATCTTTATAGTTTTGGGGTCTGTGGGGCTAAAATGTCCTCAAATGGTGGTCTGTGGCTCAAATGTCGAATAAATAGTCGGCCCTGGTGTCAAAGATTGAAAACCACTGCTTCATATGGGAGAAACTTTGGAGTTGCCCACCCTGCCTTTTTTCCAGCCCACCCTAGTAGGGCTGGATAAATCCCGCCCTGGGTAGAGCTGCTGCTGCAAGAAAAACAGAAGATGTTGCTGATAATATAGCAAAAATAAATGTAGGGCCGGTTAATGAGTTTCATATTGAATGATATTTAATTGAATAATTTATGTAGGCTATTGCCTCGCTTCGCTATACAGATCATGTGAGCAAACTAACGTGGGTCTGTGTGCGCGGCGCGCAATTGCGCTGAACGGAACAGCTGTCGGGGCATTGATTGATTGATTTGCAGAATAGGCTACAGTATGGCCATACTATTTCTCCCATGTCAAAAATATGTCGGGCGTAGTAGCCTACGTTATAGAAAATGTGTAGGCCTAATGGGACTCACGAAAAATACTTGGTAAGGATTTATTTATGCAATATTTATCGCATAGTGTGACAAGGTAGGCTACGTTGTGAACGTAAAAAAAACATGCAGTCTGCACCCCCCCCCCCCACCCCCCGACTGAAATATTTTCCGTCTTTGGATTTTTTTCCTTTAATCCCTGAATTCTTAACAGAGTAACCATGATCCATCTGCTTTACCATATGACTATGCCGTGTGGAAGCAAGAGCCAAGTTAAAATGCGTATTTCTCCAGAATAGTGATGTGAGGGTTCAAGTGGTTAATGTGTTTGTTTGGCTGACCTAGTTGTTGTCTTATTGTCCAATCAGAGATGAAGAAGGAGGACATCTATGCAGTGGAGATAGTGGGCGGAGCTTCCAGGATTCCTGCCATCAAGGAGCGAATCAGCAAGTTCTTTGGGAAGGAGTTGAGCACCACCCTGAATGCAGATGAGGCTGTAGCCAGAGGATGTGCCCTGCAGGTTATTTAATGTTTAATTTTTATTTATTTATTTTTATTATTATTATTATCATTTTATTTTATTTTTATTTTATCATTTTTTTTATTATGGATCCCACCCAATTATGTGGCACCGGGGGTTCTGAACCAATCAGAGCATGTATCCCTTCAGGCGATGGGATGGCATAGTGCCAGGGATGGCTTAGCTACACGCAACACGTGGACTCTTTGTTTACTATTAGTCGCTCACCTAAGTAATATACTGTCTGGATGCCAGAATGGACTTTATTGAGTTTCGATATACAGTAAAAATACACAAGTGAAGATTTTCACATTTTTGGCATGCATTGTTGGTATGGCCATATAATAACTACAGTGATCTAAAAGTGTGAAAAACATTTTCACACTTTTCAACTCACTGGACCTTTATTATTGATGATGCCTTTCCACCAGAGCACTGGTATACATGTGTGATAAAATAATCACTGCTTGTCTCTGCAGTGTGCAATACTGTCTCCTGCATTCAAAGTGCGTGAGTTCTCCATCACAGACGTAGTTCCATACAACATCTCTCTGAAGTGGAACTCTGCTGCAGAGGAGGGTTGCAGGTAAAACACCTCTTCTACTTGTTTTATCTTAAATATGCTATCCTTTAGGAGCTGTTTTTGGTTAGTCTTTACTGCCTTGTGTCTTTGGTTTAGTTAATCTCAATTGCATCCTATACTTTGGTTCTAAACTAGTATTTTTCCACTGCAGTGATTGTGAGGTGTTCCCAAAGAACCACGCAGCGCCTTTCTCCAAGGTTCTGACATTCTACCGGAGAGAGCCCTTCTCTCTGGAGGCCTATTACAGCTGCCCTGCAGAACTGCCTTATCCAGATCCCACTATAGGTATTATGCATTTTAAACACTGTCTGCCTTACACTACAGACGACTAGACACCTGAATTTGAATTAAAGAGGTTCCACCATGAATTTTCGGGATTTTTTGTGTGTGTAATGCTATTCTGGCATCACAGTAGTAACTGCTTTCAGATTTATTGCAGAGCATAAATGTGTTCTGTATCCTTTTAGGTCAATTTGTCATCCAGAAGGTGGTTCCACAGGCTTCTGGGGAGAGCTCCAGGGTGAAGGTGAAGGTTCGTGTTAATGTCCACGGAATCTTCAGCGTGTCCAGTGCCTCACTGGTAGAAGTACAAAAATCAGATGAGACAGAGGAGCCCATGGAAACGGAACAGAGTAACGAAAAAGAAACTGAGGTAAACGGGATTAAAGTTCTCAGTACTGGGCACTGATTTCAGTCCTGAGGATTTCACAGGGGTCATTTTATTAGCTCAGTGCTTATTTGCAAAAGATCATTTTCAGTCTCAAGTTTTTTTTTTACTTTAATCCCTGGGTAAAGAAGAAACCATGTTAGATGAGGTGTTGTAATCTACATGTAGTTGCGTCTCCACATGGTGGCCAACTGTACTGCATGCTGTGTGTGCAGTCTATGTGTAGTGGTTATTGCAGTTGCCAGGTCTTTAGTTGTAGTTAGTGTAGTGTATAACATGTAGCAGAAAGACATTGCTTGATTTCAGACCTGGCAACTGTGTGTGTGCGTGTGTGACGAGTCGATGGAAAGACGCGTAATCCTGGGCTCTAAACCGCCTCCCCCTGGCCAGCTGGTACTCCTAATGGAGGGTACAGGAACTGGTTGGAATAACGTGTTTCTTCCATGCGCTATGTCCAACCAAGGAAACTCCCCCATCAAGTAAAAAGAAGGCAGCTTGGACTCCTCATGCATTGAAGGAAGCATGAGGCCAGTCCGCTGCCTCCCCAGGTTGGCGGAGGGTGCGTAGAGCCCAGGATCACATTAGGAATTAGCACTGGATGAAAAAATGGGTTACAAAATCGTGGAATAAACGAAAGACACACATTGTAAGCAAGTTCTGGTGTTTTCGTTTGTAAGGGATTTCACCCGGTAAAGAGTGAGGATGTGACGCTTAACAAACCTATTTGATATATTATTATTCTGTTTTTTGTTGTTGTTCTTTTGTAGGGAAAAATGCAAGTTGAGCAGGAAGAGCAGAAGCCTCAGGGTGAAACGCCGAAAGACACAGAGGAGAAAAACGCAACAGAACCTGAAGACGTGGACATGGTTGGTTGTCATCATGAGCACATACTACACAGATATATGAAATAATTGTCATCATCAACTTTCACTAGCAAAAATGGCCAGCAATGTGCTAAATATATAACTTGTGGAAAAAAACGGGTGTGTTTGTAGATAAGCAAACACACCCATGATGTCAGTGAGCATCATGAAGGATACTGAAAGCCCTACCCACCTCAGACATTAAGAACATTATGAAAATTGCAAAAGTGTAATCAACCAGGTGAAGATCACCTATGTTTAGTGTTCTGTTGTTAAATCAATATTTTTGTTGCTCCTTTGATTCCCTCAGACCTCAGTGGAGGAGGGTAAAACGGAGAAGAAATCTGACCTACCTCCTCAAGCCAAGAAAGCCAAAGTGAAGACAAAAGTCCTAGAGCTTCCCATTGAGAACAGTCCACAGTGGCAGCTGGCCAATGACATGCTCAATCTGTTTGTAGAGAACGAGGTAACACCATTATTGTACATTATTGAAACTGTATGTGGATGTAATCTACCGTGTTGTATGCATTTACTGAGTAATTGTTCTGTCTCGTGGTGGTACATAGGGTAAGATGATCATGCAGGATAAGCTGGAGAAGGAAAGGAATGATGCCAAAAACTATGTAGAGGAGTATGTCTACGACATGAGGGACAAGCTGCATGGGATACTGGAGAAGTTTGTCAGTGAATCGGTGAGTCAAGGTGTCCCTCAACACCTAAAGGGGAGAATTGTTCTCACTGTTGTCACCCATAGCACGGTTTAGCAGCTGAAAGAGATATTGTATTACTGTATACTGTGACCTTGCTGACTAATTAAACAACAATATTATAATTAATAATATGATAAGAATAATCTTTAACTAGTATTAGTGGTTTGAGGAAGACGCTTAGTGTCTGTGTGTACACGCGCATGTGCGTGTGCGCGTGCGCTAAACGTCCGCCTCTACTGAAGATGAGTTGTTTTTTTGTTGCCTTTTTATCTACTCTAGAACAGGGGTTTTCAACAGGTGGTCCGGGGACCACCAGTGGTCCTTGAGAGGGTTTCAGGTGGTCCCCAGCTAAGTTGTTTAACCAAATGTAACTCTTGAGAACGTAAAAATGAAACCAAATGGACCCTGGCGGGTCCATTTGGTTTCATTTTTACGCTCTCAAGAGTTAAAATATCCATCATGTGATTTACTCCAAATCTACACAACTAGAAGATTAATGGTCATGGACAGAAGCAAAAGAAATCTTTAGTTTTGGGGTCTGTGGGTCTAAAAATATCCTCAATTGGTGGTCCGTGGCTCAAATGCTGAATAAATGGTGGGCCCTGGGATGAAAAAGGTTGAAAACCCCTGCTCTAGAACGCTGTTGAGTGTTGACAAAGCTTTTTCTATTTTGCCTTAAAAAGCCCAAAAGCAAATGTCTTCCATGATATGCTTACTCAAGGACCCCTAGGCCTATATGTAGCTATATGTATTTAACTGCAGACCCCATCTGAAACATATTTGTTGTTTGTGAGCTTGTAGATTGGCTGTTTACAATTTTTTTGATAGATTAAAATTGTTAAATAATAAATAGTTGTATCAGATATAAATTCATAATCATGAATTTACCTGGGGACCCCCTTAAACCCCCATAAGGACTGCTAGGTCTTTGCGAACCAATACCATACTTACTAGCTCTGGTCCATAGCTCCACTGCTTCGTGTGTGTGTGTGTGTGTGTGTGTGTGTGTGTGTGTGTGTGTGTGTGTGTGTGTGTGTGTGTGTGTGTGTGTGTGTGTGTGTGTGTGTGTGTGTGTGTGTGTGTGTGTGTGTGTGTGTGTGTGTGTGTGTGTGTGTGTGTGTGTGTGTGTGTGTGTGTGTGTGTGTGTGTGTGTGTGTGTGTGTGTGTGTGTGTGTGTGTGTGTGTGTGTACTGGATTTCTTTGAGGAAGTCTTATTTGTCTGGAAATATGTTTTATTAAATATAGTAAAAAATCGTATCGTGAACCTCATATCGTGAGTTTAGTGTATCGTTACATGCCTAGTGTTTATGGATTAAAGTTCCCCATCAATGAATTTAATGTCTGTGATACAACATGTGGAGTCTGTGTAGAACCTTATTTTTGTCTTTCTATGTAGGATGTCTATACTTAGTAGTAGTTTAAATAGCGGATGCCCTTTAATCCATGTTTGTTTAATGCCTGTGTTCATGTGTTCTCAGGATCGAGATATATTGTCTTTAAAACTGGAAGACACTGAGAACTGGCTGTATGAAGACGGAGAGGACCAACAAAAGCAGGTTTACATCGACAAGCTGCAAGAATTAAAGGCAAGTCTTCAATTTGTACATTTATCAGATACACTTTCCAAGTGAAGTTCTCAAAAGAAATTAGGTTAGCAGGTAGGCATAAAAGCCATAATCTGTATGAACATACCATATTGTCCCGAATATACGTCGAGCCCATTAGATGGCAGCATTCCCCCTAATACCATTGTTATGAATGGAGCTATATGTTGCGTCTCTATACATCGCTGCAAATCTGGAGTAACATATACCGACAAGATGGAGAACGGTGTGACCATCCCAGACCAACATAGTTGTTCAATTAAAGCTTGACATGTTAACTAAACAACAGAGGACATGTTATGATGGCTGCTTTATTCAACTCCAACTAACACAGCAGCGCAGCTTCTCCTTCAGAGCACCACTGTGTTGTGTGTAAATGCTTTTATTGTGCCACTAACAACACTGCCACATAATGCTAGTTCCTATGCATAAAATATTAGTTCTATGTATAAAACTAATATTATGTAAACACAAGGAGACTTGATTGTTACTGGAATAACAAATACCAGTCACATGGAAATAATTGTATTTAAAATTATATAGAAACATTTTAAAATAAACCAGGATAAACATTTTGTCTTAAATGTTTTTTTTCCCCCCACAAATGAGTCTTGGGAAATGGGGGTCGTCTTAATCACGGCCGGCTTATATTCAGGACAATACGGTACTAACTAAATACCATTAAAACTTGTTTTCTCTGGACTTTGCTGGATATTGTGTTTTGATGTTCTGTAATGGCGGCTGTTTTCTTAGAAACTGGGCCAACCCATCCAGGAGAGGTTCATGGAAGCGGAGGAGAGGCCCAAAGCCTTCGAGGACATGGGGAAACAGATCCAGCAGTACATGAAAATAGTGGAAGCGTATAAAACCAAGGTGCGAACCAAAAGTCTGGATGGCAACAACACATGGACATACACAAAGTTTACGGAGATCACCTTTTGACTCACCCTGGTCCAAATGCCCTCTGTGCTGAGTTTTCCTGTTTTTTTTTTAATATAAATTGATTACAGTTTTTAACTGTTCTGTACACGCTCATTAGATTCCGGTTCAGATGCACGCAGGGGTATTGACTTCCTAGGCCTTGGCTGATGAGTGAAATGACTTTAGTAAGGTGATTTTATTCATAAAGTGCCTTTCAAAACAGAGGTTATAAGGTGCTGTACAATAGACTAAAATACGAAACATCACAATCAGACAAAAACGATGAAATAAGAAACGGCAGCAAAAGCAATATACTGTATGTAAAAACAAAACAGATATAAACACATAACAATAATGGATAAAAACAATATAACAATAATAGAAGTCAACATAAAATAGAAGACTCACTATAGCAAACCAAAATTGATGGTACAAATGAGTGTTTAGAAGCTTCCTAAAGTTCTCGTCAGACTCAAGGTTTCTGAAATAAAATGGTAAATTATTCCACAGTGTAGGACAAAAGTAGTAGTGTAGTAACAAAAGGCAGAAATGCTCCTGTTCGCAGCTTAGAAATATTGAGAAGGCCTTTATCAGAAGACCGAAGATGTGTCACCTTGGGGTGCACCAGTTCACTTAGATAAATTGGCCCCAGCCCATGGAGAGATTTATACGTAATTAGTCATTTTGAATTTAAGTCGATAGTGTAGGGCTGCAGGTACAGGTCTAATATGTAATATTCTGTGTGTGTTTAAGAATCTAGCAGCCACATTCTGTACTAGCTGGATGTGGTCTATGGAGGAGCGAGTCGCGACTTAAGGTGGTAAATAACGAATTACAATAATCCAAACGCAATGAAATAAAATTAAAAGCATGGACTTGTTCCTCTAGACTATCTTGTCTGGGCTGAGTAATTCCAACCTCTGTTTATTTTAGTGCAGTATATGATATTTTATCCCCGGGCTTGGTATGGAATTTGATATTTTATGTCTAGAGCTCAGTGCAGTATCGATGATGATTTCTTTGTGTGGCAGGAGGAGCAGTATGACCATCTGGAAGAAGCAGATGTCAACAAAGTGGACAAACTGTCCAGTGAAGCCATGATGTGGATGAACAGTGCCATGAACCAACAGAGTAAACACAGTCTATCAGTAGACCCTCCTGTCAAAGTTAAAGAAATCCAGGCAAAAACCAGGGTGAGTGGATATACTTGACAAGTAAAGTACCCCTTCCCCCCCATGTGTTCATTGTGTTACAATGTGTTTCTTTTTGCTCTGGATTTCCAGGAGCTGTACTCTGCTTGTAACCCGATCGTGACCAAGCCCAAACCCAAGGTGGAGCTTCCCAAGGAAGACGAGAAGCCTGCAGAACAGAACGGACCCGTAGATGGCGCTGGACAGGAGACTGCCGCAGACCACGGAGCAGCAGCAGCAGAAAACACAGGAAATGCAGCCTCACAATCCACAGAAAGCAAACCAGACATGGACCTTGACTGAGAAGGCCATTCTACAACAAAAATAATGACCTCTTCCAGCCCTGGCTAAGCTAGGCCCGTGCCTCACTCTGAAGCAACGTGTGCGTTATTCTTCACCAGCTGTCATCATCTACAAGCTTCTCCTGCACCAGACGTTGACATCACTGATGGAGAGATATCAAACATATTCCTTTGAAATTGTCTCTGCATAATTGTAGTCTCAGATTTCCTAGAAGATGTAATGCCCATTTCCAGTTCAGCTTAATCTTTGCATAGCTTAATTTGATTTGGTTCAGCAGAATGTTTTAACTGGAAACACTGAAGATGCCATCATGCCCCCCCCCCCCCCCCCCACGAAATCTCCTGCCCAATCAAACAAACCTAATGGAAACTGAACAGTTACTGGGTATCACACTTTCTAGGAACACACAATTACAGATATGCAGAGAGCTTGCTGTATTGCCATTAAACAGCCAACAAATAATACTGTTGCTATCAAACTGGTCAAAAGAGTTTTGTGAGTCAAAAAAATAATAAAATGAAAGTAATTATAATTAAGGGAGTTAATTCTTTCTGATTGAGTTATGGACCACATGGATCAGAGCTACGGAAGAGTGTCAGTAACTTGCAGTACTTAACAGTCAAATGCAGGCGTATGTTTTCAGCACTTGAATTATACACTTTGTTGTACAATCATGGTGTCGATCGGCATGAGCTGGTACATCTATTTTTGCTGTGCGACACTGGTATGGCGGAGCATTAGAAGACCCTGATTCTTGGTGTCTGCTACCACAGCATGTACTTTATAATTTCTGCTGAAATAACATTGAAAAGCCAATCGCAATAAGCCTGTTGACTGACAAATGAGCGCTGTACACATGATGGTATTTATTTCTGTTGTGTGCCCTATTATATCTGTTCTGGTCTGTGTCACATTATGGTTTTAATAAAGTTATTGAAAATCACTTCAATGTTCTTTTTGTATTAACAAACCCTAAGTTAATGGTACCTTAAAATCGATTACTTTTAAATAAAATTCCCAACTGGAAGAGATACTTTTACAACAGTGGTTTTCAACCAGTGGTCTGGGGACCACCAGCAGTCCTTGAGACGGTTCCAGGCACTCTCAGCTAAATTATGGAATGTTGGTTAACCAGATGTAATTTAGATAGCATGAAAGCAAATGGACCCTTGCTTGCGGGTCCATTCGTTTCATGTTTACACTCTCAGGAGTTAAAATAAGCATGTGAATTACCCCAACTAGAGAATGTAGAAGATATAAGGGTCATTTTCTTCTGTATTTATAGTTTGCCTGTTTTGTTTGCAAAATCCTGCCTGGAATTGTAGACAAAAACAAATACATATTTTGGGATCTGTTGGGGTGAAAATCTACCCTCTCACAGTTAATCTGAGTTGAGTTGTCCAACTGTGAAATTTCAATTAATCAATCCCCGGCCGCCCTCTCGTGGTATAATACAGGCGCGAGTAGAGAACATGCTAGGGTAGATACATGAGCTACATACAGTATTTTCTAAACATTAGCATTTGTACTAGGCTACAATATGCAACATGTGTTTGGTTATGTTTGTGGTCATGTACATTGTACGGTTGGAATCGGACCAATTTCCCACGTTTTTTTTTTATCACTAAATTGTCTCGCGAGGCAGACTGTTCACTGTGGCATTTATGAAAGTTGATCATCGATTCAGTTACATATCCGGTTTACCGAATCTACCGGATATAGTAGACGGGATCTGAGCTCTGAAGAGTAAATGGGAACCTGCCTTCCACATGTACAGTGCAGAGCCAGAAGGCTCTGGTACAGTCAGTGTACTCCAGGTTTAGACGCTGGTCATCATTTATGTTATTTATTGTTTTTTCACATCTGTGTTAATCCCCACTAAATCCCCACTACTAGACGTGTAGATCTGACATTTTGTGGAAAATAGATTGATCTGCTTCCCCTTTTTTGCTGGCGGAGAGTCGACAAAATCTCCTCACCTAAAGGTAAGGCATCTGTGGGGGTCCTCGGACCCCACCTTGAGAACCAGTGGTTCACCTCGAGGAAGCAAGGAAGAAGTTTGGCTCTAGCGCCCGCCTCCCTCCCTCCGGAATGAGCGTTGTTTGCATCCTCCAGTCATATGACCTGATCTGTTTCCGTGCTGCTTTTTTCGGAGCACATTCAAGAGGAACTGCGTTGGACAAACAGCAGGTATGTTACACCTAGATGATGCACTGCAAGTCTTTATATTCTTTATTTAAAATAAATAAATATAATATCATATCCCCAGCAATCATCATTTCAGAGTGCGGTTACAAGAGTTCTATTCGTGAATCCTTGACACTCTTTAATTCGCTCCTCCTCCTGTTGGATAATGGTGATCAATGTACTTTATGAGTCTAAAGTCTCGTTTAGGTGTGTTGCTTTGATTAATTTGTTCCAGCTTCCAAGACACACGGTCTGCTGTTCTTGAGGGACCATGAAGCTCATCATCCTAAATGACTACGACCAGGCGAGCGAGTGGGCTGCCAAGTACATTAGAAATAAGATTTTAAAGTTCAGCCCAGGACCAGAAAAATACTTTACCTTGGGACTCCCCACTGGTAAGCAATTCTTACATGTTTTTTTAGTAGTGGGTATGCAGAAGACAATTAAGGGCACCTTATTTACTTGTAAGACTGGGCACTATTTGAAGGATAAATACTGTAACTGTCTAATAGATGGGCTTGCCACTGGGATATTTGAATAGAATCTGAGAACAGGGAAAATCATGTGTTGGCGATAACTATTAATACTAATAATAATAATACATGTTATCCATATGTTTACCCTTTGTATTCACATTCTCTGCAGGTAGCACTCCTTTGGGTTGTTACAAGAAACTTATAGAGTATTTCAAAAACGGAGATATCTCTTTCCAGTATGTAAAAACATTCAACATGGATGAGTATGTAGGTATGTACTGACTGACCATTTTTTGCATAAATCATTTTAATTCTGAAATGGAAACATGAAATGTGACTTTGTAACATCTTTGGGGAAATTACATAGGTCTTCCCAGGGATCACCCAGAAAGCTACCATTCCTTTATGTGGAACAACTTCTTTAAGCACATTGATATAAAAGCCGAAAATACCCACATTCTGGACGGCAACGCTTCTGATCTTCAAGTGGAGTGTGAAGCCTTTGAGGAGAAGATCAAAGCTGCTGGAGGAATTGAACTCTTCGTTGGAGGTGAGGTCAATAGTTTGATCATTACTTTTGATCCTTTTGTGTGATGGTATAGTACGAGAAAAGCAAAAAGTTTGAATACTGAGATGGGAGGTCTCTGCCCAACAGTGGTGATGGAATAAGACACATATGTATGCTTTTCTTCCATGGCAGGTATCGGGCCAGATGGACACATCGCCTTTAATGAGCCGGGTTCCAGTCTGGTGTCCAGGACCAGGGTGAAGACGTTGGCCAAAGACACCATCATGGCTAATGCTCGCTTCTTTGATGGTGACCTCTCTAAGGTGCCCACCATGGCACTGACTGTAGGCGTGGGCACTGTTATGGATGCAAAAGAGGTCAGGACTCAGGAGATGCAGTGTGCAGTTTGTTATTTATATTCTGTTCTTCATTCTCTGCATGAAAGGTAAATTTGTCACGTAATGAATGAGCCTTGTTTCCTCAGAATATACAAAGACAGATAATGTTAAACTCTAAAGCACTTTTTCACGACACTGATCCATTGTGCTTTACTGTACACACAATTACTCAGTTGTGCATTTCTGCCCTGTGTTTTTCTTGCAATGCTTACTTTTTATTGGGTAACATGCATGTTTCTCTCTCACAACCTTGTGGCTGTTGTTTTTTCAATCATTGGAAATGGAGAGAATAACACTCAGATAATATGACAATGTGAACATGGTCACAGTCTATTGTGCTAAGAGACGAATTTAACAGCAGATATACACAAGTGCATTCAAGGTCATATATATAGAGTACATGTGACAAAGCCATAACGTGACAATAGCACCCAAGTCCCTATACTATTGCATGTCATCACTCCATCCATCATGCTGTTGATACAAGCCTGTTGCAGCTTGTGTCCACATGACTGGTTGGAACGGCTCCATATCAACGGCTCTTGATACATACAGGTTTTGCTAGACCTTGTATCTGTGTCTGTAACTTTATTGAGTAAGTAGAAGCTGAGAAGCTATTGTCTATATCAGAAGGGAACATTGGAGTCTATCCCTGTTCAATGAAACGTGTGCCATCAGTTATCGGTACTTTCCGCACAACTGGCTACACCCAAGGCGCGCTACTCCTACCCTGGTGGGTTCCATATTTGAACCCATGACCTTGTGGACCAAAGCTGAGTACAATACCAACTGAGCTTATATTACAAATAACATTAATTCTCTCCACAGGTCATGATCCTGATCACTGGAGCACACAAGTCCTTTGCTCTTTATAAAGCCATTGAGGAGGGCGTCAATCACATGTGGACGGTGTCTGCGTTCCAGCAGCACCCGCAGACAGTGTTTGTCTGTGACGAGGACGCCACTCTGGAGCTGCGGGTCAAAACTGTGAAGTACTTTAAGGGTGAGGCTGGGTCATTAAAGACGATGAATCATTAAATCATTGTTTTATGGTCATGCCAGGTCGCTTGAGGCTGCCTGCAGTTCTGTTTATGCCCAAGATCATTGGTAAACAATAATCATAAACTATCATGAATGTTGTCAAGATAGAAAATAAAAGGTATGAAGCTATATCTTGATTAGGAGACTAATGGTGATTTCAACACAACACTGGTAAATAAAATAATAAATACAAAATGGTGGCACTGCAAAGTAACAGATGGAGGACAAAGGCTCAGTTATGCTCTTTATTTTAGACTTGCCCTTTTAGGCCACCAGATCAGATTCAAAAGTAAACAGGAATTTCAGAGCCCTTTTTGTGGGTTACATGCACTTTCTTACAATCAATTAATGAATCAATAAATCAATCAATAAGTTGACAATATCACCACTTCTGACAGCAACATCATTATCAGTTTAACGGATATGATCTTTGGAATGCTGCCATTATCCCACCATTGTGTGGTTCCTTCAGTTATGCACCAACTGCTTAAGAAAGCATCCAGAGGAAGTCTGCCTGCTTTTCTTTCCAGCTGTCAAGATACACTTATTGATTGCAATTGTCACCTAGGAGGATGGTGCACAGCTGCACACGGCCTAAAGGGCAGAGTTGCTTTGTGTTAGATTTTGTCACTACAAGCCTTCAATGAATGCCACTGCACCCAATTGTGAGCATGTAGATCTCTGTTTGTCAAGTTACATCACAGAATAGGGACTCCAGTGCTCATGTCATTAAAGGAGGATTGAGGCTTTTCGACTGTTCGCAACATTCCTGTGTTGATGCTGATTTGTCTGATTGCTCAGGTATGATGCATGTGCACAACAAGCTGGTGGACCCACTGCCCTGCATGGCCAAGAAGAACTGAATGATGTCCTCTTATCATCTTAAACTTCAATTGATTCCATTTTTCTCCTGGTGGAGAAACCTTGTTAAGGGAAAATGAGCCACACTTGAACATAGTTTGTTTTCTACATTGTGAACAGTAGAACTAATCGTTAGCTAGCCGTGTGTGGCAAGATTGTTGCCTCCTCTAATTTTCGAATGCTTCTGTCATAACGTCTGGAGCACAGAAGTTTTGGATAATAAGTATGAAATGGAAGTGAAGCCTTCTCGCCACTTCAGTTTTGTCTTTACAATCATGCAAATTTATCTCAATAATAAAAAAATAGAAATATGTAAACTTGCTAAGCAGAAATGGAAATAAAAACAGATTCCGGGATGTATAGTTCCAGACAATACAGTATACATATATTTTGGTATGACATCATGAGAGTTGAGTCCTTAGCTGGTAGAAGTGAAATCTAATGACTGACATTTCAGTGGTCCTTGACATTTTGTATGGTCTTTCTTTGTAATCCTTTTAATAAAACATGATTTAATCTCCAATTTTCTACTAGTGTGTTGCTTGAGAATGGCAGTAGTGTAAACCTGTGTGCAATATTTTACTGAAATACAATTTGTTTCTGCATTTGATACCTTGGCTTAGTTACTTTGCAGATTGAGATTTAACAATATGAAATGTATTGTAGGACTACATTAAAGACTTTTCTGTTAAGATAAAATAATACCATTAATGACATTAATTTGAAGATAGGTTGAAAACGGGTGATGCATTAATTCTATAAAGTATTGAAATTATGAAACAGCAATGCTGCTTCATTATTTCTAATGAAAATGTTCATATTGGTACTTTAAGTATATTTTTTATATTAATACTATTGTATTTGTTTTTATCACTCAGGCATTTCTAATCTATATTCACTAGTTAAATGTCGGGAGTAGTAGTAGTACCGTAGTACTTCCACCACTGGAGAATGGGTGCTTTGCTTTGCTTCATACTGTCTGTTTTCTTGTGTCACATGACATGGAACGACCATAACGACAGGGAAACATGCGCTGCACTGAAATATGTGACATATACAATAGTGTGACTCGCCTTGGACCCATGTTTATATATTAGCCCTTGTTTCCACTTTTTTGCGCTCACTGTCCACATATTGCTCTAATGATGGAAAATGATATAATTCTCATTTTGTGTGTTTTACAGCCAGGCGTTTTGTTCATTGCTTAGATTAGAATCGTAGTATGAAACAAAGGTTGACTATAGTGAACCCCCGGAGTCAATTGAATTCGATGGGTCACTGGTTTTGGTGTAACGCTGAGCATATTGACTGGGACGGGCGGGGGGAAAAGGAGATGGCCGACTTGTATTGAAGTCAACGTTATCTCAGCTAATACAAATATCTGTTTTATACAACAATAGCAACGTATCTTCAAACTCGAAGTGGACGTTCCTAAATCATTACAGCACTCTGAATAAAATGGCGGAGCAAAACAGCAACGTCAGATACCAAGAGGTAAGTAAATAAAGAAAACACGACATTTTTCACAGCTTAACATTCATGGCTGAAAACGCCTCGTTTGTATTTTTGTCGCATGACGGTGTCGCTCGCAGAAGATACAGCAGATCTGGCACATCACAGCGTTGAATCGCGATGCACCTCGTGAGTTTGTAGATCTCCTGTTTTGTTTTATAAACGCATAATAAAAGCATTTGAATCGGCCATCTGCAGACCGTGGAATAGGATATAACATGTTTCGTTATACTAAATGTAGGCCTACTTGTATCAAAGTGATAAAATCCAACGTTCGTGGACTAACAACTAGTTAAAGATCATGTTATTATGTAACATAATACTAGTAATTATATTTGACACGTTTCTGTTTGCCTCCTACTGGCCGAAGTATGGTATACCAGGTAGGCTATTCGTCCCAGTGATGTAGTTCGGTTGTTTTCAACAAATTTTGTCCCTGGGATCACAGTCCAAATAAGAGCAAACCTGGGACCAACACTATTGGGTGGGGTGGGTCCATCGTAGACCCATCTCACACAAAGTGTTTGGGAGGTTCATTTTTGATCAAAATATCCCCCCCCCCCCTCTACATTCTCTAGTTGTAGAAGTATGAATACACTGCTTAGCTACAATGCTTCTATGATTCTGCCTTGGCAAAATCGAAGCAGTTGAGCTATGGAACAGTTGGGCAACTGTTAGTGTCTACTCCTATTTATTGTTACAGTAATCGTGATAGCCTAACAACCCTGCCTGGTCCATTGGTCAGTGATTACTGCCTTATAAAAGGTTAATGACTTCAGATACTCATTTGGTAAATAAATGGCAACTGACAGACATCTTCATACTTTCATTTCACATTTTTGCCATGATTATGATTAATGTAAAAAAGGTGATATTTCTGTATACCAAAACACAGCATTTAAGTTATATTTTAAAATAAAACTGGCTTCTAGTTTAATCTGTTATAAATCAGCCTTATATCGATTTATTTTTGGTTAATTGGCCAGCTCTATGACCAGACTATGTTTCTGTGTTTCCCCTGTTTACATGCCTCATGTGTATAGAAGTTAACCATGTGACAGTAGACATGTGGTCTGTTAAACATGCACATGCAGGCTGTGGTCGCATCTGCTTATGCTCTCTAGTCCTGTGGTAACTTCTCAAACGTTTGTGTTCAGGACTCCCAAATAAATATGTATTTAGCCACGGATTTGTTTCCAGGGTTCCCCCAGATAAGATCCAGATTAGTTCTTAGGTTCAAAATTAGTACAGAATTCCTTATAGGGGAAGTGCACCCATTTTCAACATTTTACTATGTCGTTGATGTACCTTCGAGGTGTTGGGTAAATATGATAAAAAAGTTCCCCATTCTGCGTTTCCAAGAAATGGATGTAATGGATCTTGCTGACATCATCAAGATGTATTTTCACCATGTTAATGGATTTCTGTAGACTCTTCTTTTTTCTGAGAATGTACAAATGAAACCGAATGAACCCATTAGGGTTCATTTGGTTGCATTTGTACGCTCTCAGAAAAAATGTTGAAAATGGGTGGAATTCCCCTTTAAGCTGTAGGTGCAGAGAGAGAATAGTATGATTCTCACATAGAACATTGTTTCAGTCCTTTCACCTACCTGGGAAATTAAACATTTCAGCCTTGCGTTCATATTTTGAGCATAAACGGCTTAAAGGACAGCCAGTGAGGAAAAAGTACAAAAAGTCAGTTAGTGAAGACCAAGCACAGCGACTGAATATAGAAAGCTGCTGTATCATGTAGAAAAAATGTTGTATCATTGCCACTATTTGCAGCCCATATGCTGTTGAACCTTGCCATGAGGACGTTGTTATGATTCCAGTGTGAGACATGGATGTGTATGTCTTAACATTTCCTCAGCTGGTAAATGAGGAAGAGCCCGCCCAGACATCCCAGGAGGCCCCCGCCCAGGACGCCCCCCCACCTTACAGCAGCATCGCTGCCGCGAATGCAGGTGAGCTCACTGATCTGGCTCTTTCGCATCACCACACAGTTCCATGGTTAGGTATTAATAATACAATTATTTGTACAGAATTCTAAGAATAATGTCACCAAGAAGTGAAATAAAACTTAGCTTCCTTTATGCAACAGTAGAGTCCGTTCTTCTGTGTCTCTGGTCAGGTGTTATAACCGAATGTTGCATGCAGTAGCTAGAGTGCAGATGCTACCAACAAGATCCTCTCTGAGGGAATACCAAGGGTGAGCCAGAAATTAGCTGTCAGGAGAATGAGACTAGCATGACACTGCCAAAGACAAGAGGGCGTCCCACATTAAAATACATGATGTACCTGTACTCAAGGAAGACCCAGGAGCACAAAGCATCAACAAACTGGTCAGGTGTTTGGAGAACCAGAATGTCTCTGGAGGGCATGTCTGAGGACGACCTACAGAGATAACTTTCACACAAGAAATTCACACAAGAAAGAAGATTTAGCTGGGTTAAAGCTCCTAATATGTAATGCGATGGTCAAAATCTCCTCTTTTTGATGCCTCTAGGGGCGGCAGGAGGCCTCCAAAAAATCCCTATAAGCTTTATCATTGGATAACAAATAGTCCCGGTTAGCTAATCAGGAAGAGCCTCGCTGAGCTGCATCTGACTAAGGGAAAAGGGAGGACTGATGTAGGTGGTGGACTATGGTTTTTAAAGGGCCACTGTGGCTCCTTTGTTTGTCATAGATACTAAAAAGGAAACGATCTGTAATCAAACGGTCTAAGATAAAGAAGAGGGGAAAAAAAGCCATAAAAAGATTTATTGCTTATACTTTAACAAACATGAGTGAACATAATCTCCAGTGTTGTAATATGGAATATGTTGTGTGTGGGGGGCCTTAGGGAAAGGTCTTTCACACAATTATTATGTGAAAGTGACCTAAAGTGTCTCGAATCTTAGGTAGGAGTTAGGTAGAGTTGGGCACAGCCAGCTATTAAATTGAATAAGTGCATTCTTTATTATTTCTTAGGAAGGTTTGTGTGCTTATTTTTTTTACTGCCCACACACCATGTGTGTGCAGCGCACACACATCCATACCGTACCATTCTGCAACCACGGCATGATACCGCGTGGTACCGGCACGACACCCTGGTTGTGTGGTGCTAAATTAATGCTAATCACATTCACTAAATCAGTGGTTTTCAACCTTTTTCATATCAGGGCCCACTATATATTCCATTTTAGCCATGGACCACGATTTGATGTTGAGTTTAGTTTCTCGGACCCTAATCTGAGTATGTGTCCACAATTTAGGAGATGCCAAACATTGTTCAAAATAACAATTATTATACATTTTCTAATTGTGCATATTCTTGAAAATTGAGTAATTCCAATGTTTAAATATGATTTAACTCTTGAGATTGCAAAATTAAATGGAACCTTACAGGTCCTTTTGTTTCATTATAAGCTCTCAAGAGTTATGATTCTATAAGGGTCCATTTGGTTACCAGTTGTCTATCGCCTAGCTGGGGACCACCTGGAATCCTCTCAGGGACCACTGGTGGTCCCTGGAACACCTGTTGAAAACCCCTTCACTAAACTAAACAGCATGTAGATGCAGGGGTTGACATTAAGGTCTCCGAGGCACTTGCCCATCGGGCAAGTGCAAGCCAGGTTCTACTTGCCCTCAGGTCATGGCCACTTGCCCCCTGAAAAATATATTGTAAATTTTGCATTTAAGTTTACTTCCCACTTGTGTGCTTTAAACCAGGGGTTTTCAACAGGTGGTGCGGGGACCACCTGAGAGGGTTCCAGGTGGTCCCCAGTTAAGTTGGTTAACCAGATGTACCTCTTGAGAACGTAAAAATGAAACCAAATGGACCCTTGCGTTTTGTGATTGTGATTGTGAAATCTATATTTACTTCAGTTGTTGCTATAGAGATCCGTGTCCAACTCCATATGGAGTGTCGCAGAAAAGCCTGTCTCATTAGTTTAATTTTTGCTGTTCAAGACCTTGTTCAGATATTAGGGTGGTTCATTCTCACGCCATTTTCCATCTTTTGTCTTTTTTTTGTCTTAGCTTTTTTTGAGTACAAAGAGGAGGGAGGCAGGTTCCCCAACCCCCCGTCATACAATGTGGCCACAACGCTCCCCTCCTACGACGAAGCAGAAAGAAGCAAAGTTGAGGCTGCTGTCCCTCTGGTCACTGGGAGAGTGACGGTACGTACACACATAGACAAACACATGCTTTATATCAAGGTTATACACTCATTGAAGTCTTTGGTTTTGTTGGTTTTCTTTTCATCCAATGTAAAACATTACTGATGTATCATTAATAATATTATTACTTCAATATAAATGTAAAAAATAGAAGGGGTGCAAAAACCATGGGTTAAAGATTTAGAAATAAAAATGGAAAATCCATAATGTTGTTATTAGCTATGTTCACACACACACACACACACACACACACACACACACACACACACACACACACACACACACAACACACACACAACACACACACACACACACACACACACACACACACACACACACACACTAATGAGGGAAAGCATAATTAAGGTAATCTTTTTCTTCATTCCTTGTTCTTGATGAAGGAGGACGATTTTGTGGCACGGGACGACTTTGAAGATGCTGACCAGCTGAGGATAGGTAACGATGGAATCTTCATGCTGACATTTTTCAGTAAGTTCAAGTTTCTGTTAGAATGAAATGTGATTAGCACTATTCTGAATGCTATGTATCGCAGTGTGTAAAGATATCTGCTTCATTAACAAAATGTGTTAAGTTGCATGTGAACAACAAGTGTGTGTGTTTGTAGTATTAATCTGAGTTGCCAAACGCAATTGAATTTAACTAAATGAAGCTGGTGTGATTGTCTCCTTGTGTCTCCAGTGGCATTCCTCTTCAACTGGATTGGTTTCTTCCTGTCGTTCTGTCTGACCACGTCAGCAGCTGGACGATACGGTGCCATTTCAGGGTTTGGCCTATCACTCATCAAATGGGTTCTCATTGTCAGGGTAAGTAAGCAATTTACCATGAAAGGGAGCGGGTTGGCTGATTTTCCCACAGTTTTAAGAGGTGTGCCACAAGGCAAAACCACTTTTTTTTTTTACATAAATGAAAGAAATGGTTGTAACTTGCAAGGATCTTAAGTTACAATCATTAATGGTTTCAGAATAAACGTATCCTTCCGCCATAACATATAGTCCCATGAACAACTACTGTATGAATGCAGCCTTGACTCAGAAGTCCCTGTGCACGTTGTGAGGCACATTGATCTGCGGTGAATTTGCATGATAATGCATCCGAGTATTCTACCGTTCCACCCTGTGTGCTGAGTACGCTTAAAAGTCTATTAATGGTCATTGGCAGACGTTGCTGTATTTAAAGTTCCCAGACAAACAACCCTGTTCAGTCCTCACTAGTGTCTTGACTTGTTCACTCAAACAAAGCAGTTATAGAATTGTGCAAAGTGTATAGATTCCACCTTTTAAACCATTACAATGGCTTTGCAAGCACAAAGGGAGAAATAAAATGTTTCTGTGAGGTATAAGGCATCGCGATTGGCTGAAAAATGGCAAATTCTGGGGGACATTTGGCAACTTGCTGGAGAAGTTAATAAACCGGAAGTCCTGCCTTTTGATACAGTAAGCCTGGGGACCAAGGCTACTTCCGCTCTGAGCCGTTGGTGGCTCATTTGCATCATAATGCATCTGGTATTTTGAAGTTCTCAGGGTTGTGGTCCTATTTTCCACTCTTTTAAGCCAATCGCAATCCAGTATTTGAACATGTGACTCAAAAAAGTGGTAAAAGAGCCTTTTTGAACCGTATAGAACAGGTAGTGTCCACCACCAAGCATATGGTTTGAGTGTGTATAGGACGACAATTAGCCGTGGGGTGCAGCCTGTCAGTATTGTTGGCTGTTAAATGGGAGGAATATACTAAATTATACTATTATACTAAAGTGAGTAAGAAGAAAGGGGAAAGAACTGGTGATTTTCTGTGTAACAACCTTATAATTAAGAATCAATGTATTGCTTCTAATCAGTTCTCTCTTAACAAACGTTGCAGTTCTCCACTTACTTCCCCGGCTACTTCGATGGTCAGTACTGGCTGTGGTGGGTGTTCCTGGCACTGGGTGAGTTCAAACTCTTTTCGACCCTAGAAAAGCACCATATTGAAAATATGTATTATTGCTAGGGCCAGAGCACTGCAAAGCAAGTGCGAAGCCCTATTGTAATCACAGAGTTTATTCTTTATTATTATTAAGTTTCTGTATATATATATATATATATATATATATATATATATATATATATATATATATATATATATATATATATATATATATATATATATACCGTACTTTCCGGTTATAAAGCGCACCTGAATATTGGCCGCATCGGCCAAATTTAGCGAAAAAATCAATTGTGTATATATACAAGACGCACTGGCCTATTAGCCGCGGGTGTTTAATGCTTAATTACCATATGTAAGGGTTCTTGCACAGATGGGATTGTCGGCAACAAAATGCTGTTTGAGAAGCATCCTTTTTATTATTTAAACGACTACAGAACTGCACGTGCTGTATGTAATTAACGCTAGAGCCATAGACCAGGGACGGATCTAGGCATAGACATGGGGGGGGAATGCCCTCTAGACGCCCTGACTGCCCCACCAAACATGACGGAATGCAAACAATGAAAACTTCAAAGATATTTCAAATCAAATGCTTATAGCGGTAGTTAAACATTGACTAACTACAATTGTGGCACCACTAAACCAACTGCCATTTTCGGCTGCTCCCCCCCCGATTGAGAAATATTACATCCAGGCCTGGCCATACGCCATAGAGTGTAGCCGGAGATACGCAACTCCGATCACTTCATGAAACCAAATGAGCGCTTGCGGGTCCATTTGGTTCATGAAAAAAGGTAGCCTACCGTACATCTGGTTAACCAACTGTCCACCATTTAGCTGGGGACCACCAGGAATCCTCTCAATGTTTAAGACGCTCGATGAGGCGTCTTTATTGCCGCCTCCACGGACCCCCTCCTATTCCTGATCGCGCTGCTGCTGCTGCTGCTGCTGCTGCCAGCCTTTCTAAACCCATTCGTGGATGTTTTGACACTTTTTCACGCAGTCAGGATCCACTGGCAGACTTGAGAAAAAGTTGCTTTCAGCATGTTGCTCGCGCTCCCAAGGCTACGTGCAGCAGATAGATTTCCTTATTTTTCAACCAGCTCGACTGACTTTAGCTGCGTTATATGTACTTCTTCGTTTGCTTTCCATGATGCATTTAGTAGTGTCTGTCTTAGCGAACTGCCTGTGCCCTGTCCCCCTACATTTCCTGCTCGGGCCGGCTTAAAGTTGGGGTGCATACCGTGCATTTAGACTTAGAACGCCCTATAGTGTTTGTTAGCCGTAAACATCCATACATTGGCCGCACCGCTGAATAAGCCGCTGGGTCCAAAGCACGGGGGAAAAAGTCGCGTCTTATAAACCGGAAAGTACGGTACTGAAGACAACAGAGTGTTTGTTCAGTAACATAAGTCTTATTAAAAAAATCCTCATTTCTAATAAATGTCAATTGAATGTTTTTCAACTTGCCGTTGTGTGGAAGCAGCACACTAATCTCCACTACAAGAATAATCTAGAGCAGATATGCATGAAAACTGTAATTGTACCCACCATTAAATAACCTGTTATCATGCTCGTGCTTATTTAGATCACATTATGTAACCACTAACCAGTGTTTTAAAAGAGACATTTTTTTTAGAAAATAAATGTGCCAAACAAACATTATAATACTATGTGGTAACAAATATATAATATATATAATTTCAGTAATATTAATAATAATAATAATACATAAGCGTGTATTAAGTTGCATGTGAACAAACAATGTTTTGGAAAAGTATTTCCAATTCCAGTTGCATTCTTTAAACCTTTTCCAAGACTATCAAATATTGATGTTGTCCTCCCTGTGTGTTTTTAATTGCAGGCTTCATGCTGTTCATCCGAGGGTTTGTCAACTATTCCAGAGTTCGTAAACTGGCAGACCCTGCATATGCCACCCTCCCCCGGACAAGGGTGCTGTTTATCTATTAAAGGTCAGATACACTAGTACGTACTGTAGGCCTGTCCCAATTATTAGATATAATTGCCTATAATTTATCCTTTTCATCTGTTGAAAATATGTCATACATCTTCAAAATGCAGCATGAATAGCAGTTCTACAACTATGTTTGTGTGAAAGGTGAACAGAATTTAATTTATCTGTTCTAATGTTCAAAAAACACAATCGCACGGTGGCGCATATTTATGCAAAAGAATGCTAAGAGGATAACCCAGATAAGCTCTCAAGAGCTTGTTTCAGTTAAGGTCCCGTGTGTTCAATTAATTGAGAAATTTAAAGGCAAATCACAATAATATTAGGGCTTTTGAATGATTAAAAATTTCAATCAGAATAATCACAGATTCAAAATTAATTGAATCGTGATTAATCACCTTTCAAACTATTTCCAAAATATGCCTTGTTTTCCTGTATTGGAGTTGATGATTTAAAAAGAAAAATAATCTGTGGAAAGAAAGATCTGTTTATTTTTATTTTTTAATCTGTATCCCTCAAGTTTTAACATTTAGTCCATTTCACTTACAACCAAGTTTGACTTGTGTTTCTCTTCTGGTGGGACAGAACTTTCTGTGGATTTAGGAACATTGGATGTACTAGAGGAACTGAATATACCATTAGAGCCAACGACTCTTCTAAACGTTTCAAACTAAACGGAAGCCATCACGTCATCGCCGGGTGATCCGGGGAAGTAGCGTACGAGCTGTGCAACCGATGACAGCATGCATTAACGTTCAGGAACCATGTCACGTGTTCTGTCATGTTTGAAACTTTATTAACGGAAAAAAACTGAAACAGTAGTAGTTCTGTGCTCATTAGTGGCGAATGTTAAGTGCTATTCACTTTCACATCTGTAATGTATGAGTAAGAATAATGCCTTATAATATCATTTGATGGTAGTTGTACTAGCATGCATCTGCCCCTCCCGCCACTAGGGATCAGTGTTGCGTTGATGACACTTGCTCTTTGCTGTAAGCCAATGGGTATTTTTTTCATTTAATTGTGATTTTGAGATCGCCTGGAAACCAGACAAATTTGCCCCTGCCCTTGTGCCCCTCCTTCTGCACACACACACACACACACACGCATACACTTACACACACTATATCCTGGAGAGATTGATCTGCCACTCCTCAGCTTGAATTGCATTTTGCTCTCCTCAAAGTTGTGTGTGCCAATCAGGGCCCACTATTCAAGGTGAGACTTTTTTTTTTTTTTTTTTTTTTTTTGCTGTGACAATATTCTGGCCATGCCAGGCTAATTTAGAGACACCTCCCATGAGCATGCAATGTGTTTGGTCACAGTAATGTGTCACCTTATGTGTTGACTAATATGTCTTCAGTTGAACACATTTATCATTTGGTTGTTTATATTTGTTACCACATAGCATTTCACTCACTTGATGGCTTTAAGTATAGTCCTTATCGGAGACAGTGTCTCCACTGTTTTCTCTGATTCTCTTTCTTTCTTTCTTTCTTTCTTTCTTTCTTTCTTTCTTTCTTTCTTTCTTTCTTTCTTTCTTTCTTTCTTTCTTTCTTTCTTTCTTTCTTTCTTTCTTTCTTTCTTTCTTTCTTTCTTTCTTTCTTTCTTTCTTTCTTTCTTTCTTTCTTTCTTTCTTTTTAATTATTCATAAAGAGCCTTGTCATAATACAAACATTCACGCATGCAATTCATGTTCGCTAAGTAAAATATAGAAAAAACATGATAAATGAACTTGCATCCATGCATCAGAAATTATGATTTAGCTTTTTTGTAATGCATTAAAGTCCACTCTAGCAGAACGTGTTTCACCATTTAGTTTAACAATTGGAGCATTTCCTGATTTATACATTTGCCACTAAACAAAGGTTCCTTTTGATTTACACTAAATACTTGAGAAAACTTTGGACAGCATACAACTTCTTATTCTTGCAATGCCCTAAAAAGAAAGAATCTGTTTTAGAGTGGATTTTTACACAAAGATTTAATTCTCTCTGATGGGATCTTTAGGTGAAGATGTTTATTATTTTTTTTTTTCCAGTTTGCGGGGGTTAAAGCGACTTATTGCATAGTATGTACGTATGTATGTTAAGAGTAATTTAGTCGGTGTTAAAACTATGATATCAAAGATTGTTGTAAACAGGTGCACTTTTAGAAACATAACCAATTAAAACCCAAAGGCTTCTCCCTACACCAGAGGTTCTCAATATCGCCGTATTGAGAGTGAAGTAATGTTACCACAACCCTTGCAGGGTTGCTGGGTCCATTTGGTCCCATTTGTACTCAAAGACAACACATTATATTTGTTGTTAAATGCAGGCTTAATGCATATCAAACTGGGGTCTTTTAAATGAGAAGGGTTCAGAAGAAGATGAGTGTCAGATTGAAGCGGTTCATTCAGTTGTTTGTTTTGTACTGAACTTGTAACATTATCAGTCTGTTATTCATATGTTATTTTTGTGTTTAGTTGGTTGGTTGTAGCACATAAGGCTGAATTCCTATATCTGGTTCTATATCTGCATAGTTCCAGTCCAGAGTTGGTTCTCTTCTGATTAATACAACCATAGCTTCAGTGCAAAACCATATACTTAATTCTGTGTGCCGTAGAGCTGCGACCTTGGGGTTTTAATGTTATGATATTGTTTTATTGCAAAGGAAAAGCTTCATGTTAAATAAATGTCACTTTTAATGTGATATGGCTAACTGTTCATTATTGCAAAACAAGGATAGCAATACGTGTTTCAGACCAGAGGTGCAAAAGCCGACAGGTGCAGTGACACTGTTATGAAAGTGATAATGACCTTAAAGGGATATTCCACTATCAAAAAAACTTTTGGTCATTTCATGGTCTACTTCGTCTCATGTGAACACACCAGACAGTTTATAAGTTACTCCATTCAGTATTTAGATATTTGAGGTTCATTTTAGTGCATCCGCCTCCTTCCTATACAAACCCAATATAACATAAAACTCCATTTTAACCATGACAGATTATTCAAAAACAACCCATATTTTTCTGTTGACTGATATTGTCCTCTTAATACGTGAGAGGGCTGTGGAAGGAGGCGGATGCACTAAAATGAACATCAAATATCTAGGAACTGAATAGAATAACTAATAAACTGTCTGGTGTGTTCACATGAGACAGAGTAGAGTAGACCATAAAATAACCAAAAGTTTTTTTTGGAAAGTGGAAGTAACGCAATTAGTAACGTGATTTTAAAAAATACAGTTTAACATTTAACCACAATGCTACAGCTACATCATGTAACATTCAAGTTATGCCACTAGCTTTAAACAGAATGTTTTGAGAATATCTCTTCAAGCAGTGCAAAATTAGCAAAAGCAGATCAATAGTTAAAGCTGCAAGCATTTTCTTTGTTTCATAGAATACATTTTATTTTGACCAATGTGCAAGGTAGAATATGTTGATTCAATGTAATGTAAATAACTCAATTGCAGTGTCTGTTGGTCATGTATTACAACTTATTTTAATGAATAATCACTAACATTTCTTGTAATTTACAAGCAATGTTAGAGTGATTATTCATTTAAAAAAAGTTCCAGAACAGCTTTAACAGATCACAAGTCGGACAAAACTGTAGCAGTGTTATTTCACTTGACAAAGGAGTCAACATACTCAGGGCTTAACGTTCTCAGTCCTGGGGACTGATTTCAGTCCTGAGGATTTTCGTAGAAGTCATGGAGATTTGAAGTCATGGAGTGCCACGGTTCCACTGCTGTGAGATTGTGATGCCAGAACGATTAGCGTTACAAAATGAAAAAGTGGTGCTGGAAACCAGGGTGCAGAGTATATCTCTCTTTGTCTAAACTGACTGAGGTATAACACGCCAGCATTCACATCATCAAAACGTCTTTCAGTGACACACTGAGTTTGGCTTTGGATGATATGCCCAAAATAGAGACGTGGTGAAAGTGTTTCATTTCACTAGAATAATTTCAGACTATTCATATCATACATGTATCTTTCTTTTCACGTACAGTACACCCTTCTTCTCTAATGGAGCCCCTTGCAACACATCTTTTCGAATGGGGATCCACAGCCCCATACAGTACGTGTCAATTCAAGCCCTTGGCATGTGTAGAATTGAATTCTGGTAGGTGTTGTCGTAGATTAGACGTTTTCAGGCCATGACTCCAAAAATAATTTTTATTTGACAATATTTGATACCCTAACAAGCACTTGGATTTTATTTTATTTATTCATTTTGTTTTTGACAGCCAAAATGAAACTAAACATCTGTGTTTAGTTTTAACCAAAACTCTCCTGTCTGGGGTACCTCAGTATTGACCCACGCCACCCCTACAGGCCAGCCAGCAATTTCTCCACTTTTTCTTTAACCATTTCACTATACGCCAGTGAAACTACACCAGTGACCAACCAACTGGTGTACACCACAGGCCATCCTCACTCAAGCCGACGAGGCAAAAAGAAAATAGCTTTTTGGCCGATGTGGGTTCTTGGGCCCAGTTTTGGCTTCCCGTTCTTCTTCAGCCCAACATACCAATTGTGCTCCTTGTACCTCTCGGACCGATACGTGTTGTAATGGTTTTCTTCCAGCTTCTCCAGGAAGTAGCAATCATCAGATACTGCAGCCTGCATGGGACAATTTGGGACATCATCACAAGAAAAACAAAAACTGGTTATCCAGCATTCATTAAAGTTCTTTTTATTCAGATAGAAAGCTTGTGCTCTGCCAAAGACACGGCACCACACCTGTTTTCAGATTGCCTATCTGCAGTGGTGGAAAGTAACAAGAGTACAGTTACTCAGGTAATACTTTAACAAAATACACATTAAAATTCTAGGTAGAAGTATTTCTACTTTTACTTATGTGAACAATCTGAGTATGTCTCTCTCCGCTTTCTACCTAAATAAAAAGTCCACACTTTATGAGTGCTGCCATTCTGCTAGTTTAAGGGTGAGATACTCACAGAACTGTACAAACGTCCTTCGTTGTTCATGGCCAAATATCTTCCTGCTTCAGTTCCTTGTATGACAACAATCCCTCGCTCGACAGCTCTCAACCTGAGAACAGCTGTACAAGTAAAAAAAAAAAAAAACGATAATATGCATTGGTTGGTACAAATATGTAGTTTGTGGTGAGAAACACCACTAAATATTGTGCTATGCTGTGAGCTTTTATTTTTATATTTTAATACATCTCTTACAGCAGTGTTTTTCAAAGTAGGGTACAGAGACCCTGATGGGCAATTGAGGGAGTTTCAGGAACGAAATGGACTCTTATGGGTCTTTGAATCTTGAGTGTACAAACAGAATCAAATGGACTCGATTTGGTTCCTTTTTGCACAGTCAGAGAGATAAACTACATTGACTTTAAAGGCTAATGTGTCAGCATGACACATTTATACAGAATAGACAGTAGCCTATGTAGGCTATTTGAGAGGAATTATAAGATGAAACTCAGACAATCTCTGGTATGCAAGTCATGTGCTGTATTTGATATTATTGAGAAATAACTAGTTCTTGTAGCTACAGATATCATTGTAGCATGGGTCCTTTCTCTTCTCTTGTTTGTTTTTTTCTTTCACTTGTTTTTTTTTCCCGCATGTTTGTTTAATATTTCATTTCAGATTAGAAAAAAAACACTATAGAGTAATCATTCAGCTATACCATATCAGCTACACACACTGCAGCCTACATTTAGTGTTCCGTGGTGAATGTTCTGCTGATATACAATGTATTTTTGTATGACATGACCCTGTAGCATCCCTAGTCAAAACCTTCTTTCCTTCTCTAAGATTTTGGAACAAATTCTAATGGATATTTTGTTATAGGATTAAAACAAATCCTATAGGATTCATATAACATCTTGTAAAATTCTACAGAATCCTATTGGATGTCCAATAGGATTTATTCCAAAATCTTATAGGACTTTTCTAAAGGAATCCAATCGGATTTTTTTTACTAGGAATAATACAAACGATGAGAAGAGAAAAGAAACAGGCTTGGTCCCTTAAACATCTAATACTTTTACAGAGTAAACTTCCTCTAATTCCCCTCAATCCAGCGATTAATTTCCAGCCACAGGAAAAGAAAATCCCTGGACAGATTGGGCCTGGCAACATAGCACTCCTCAATTTGAATTATATGTTCCTCTGCCCAAAATTGTGATGAACCAATCAGAGCCCACTACTGAAAGTGAGACCCTGTGACTTTTGTATTGGTCTGGTCCATGTCAGGCTATAGGCTTACATGCTATTAAGTACACCACTAACATACACATTTTAATACAGCTGATGTGGTTATGCACATAGTTTTTGCACAATACACAGTGCAGCCTCCAGAGTCCAGACAATGATCTTACTATGAACGTCATTCTCATCTCTGGTGCCTCCCACTGTGCCACCAGGCAAAATGTGGAGGTGATGTCCGCCATTCATGCAGTACAGACGAGTCGGCTTTATGTGCTCCTGTTGATGCACGATCCCCATCGGCTCTGATGCTGCCGAAACAAACGCCTCTCCATCATTCGCCATCCTTTCGATGCTTACCAAAACCGGTATGGCCTACTATTGTCGCTAAGAGTTAATTCCCTACATTAGTCGGAAACGAATCAATCGATCCTCGGTGGAATTCAACAGTTCCTTACTCCAGAGGCGGACAGTGGCTACAGAGCAGCGACCACCACGCAAAGATGGGCGCGCACGGCACGCACGCGCGCATATAGCACGCGCATGAGCGCGTGTGTGGTCAGGTCACTGAGAATTTGAAACAAGACATCATATAAAAACAATACCGTCACTCGTGTAAAATGTACAAATACAGTTGATCTAAGAATTAGATGATAAACATGTTCATATGATCTATTAGTTATAACCTCACTACTATAAAATAGGCCATTTTCATCACTATAAATTTGAATGTGTTATGAATCTAGAAACTACTACACCTATACCAAATAATAAAACATAGGCCTATTACCCCATATCCTGGGGTGAACATTTGAAAGGGGAAAAAAAGCAAATTTAGGGTTGTGGTGAACTAGACTTATATATTGTTTTATATGCTATCTATGGAAATACATTTAGTGCAGAGTTTAAGCAGGAGGGTTTCCAGTAGAGCCCTGGGGGACTCTGGTCAACTAAGTACAGGGTTTAAAAAGGTTAAACTAACTGTATGCTCTGATGTTTTTGAGGCCTTTCATTGTTACTGCGGACCCCCTGGAACAGTGTCGAAGATGCCTGGGGGTCCTGGACCCCACTTTGAGAAGCACTGACAGTGATGATAAAGTACAAAGTACAAAGCCTTTGTATTGTTTCTGCTGAAGAGCATGGCTGGAGTACAAGAATGCTTAGATCCACGTTCTCTTTCAGCATCATTATAACCTTTTTTTCCTCCACAGAAAAGACATTACCACAGTACCACACTGTATTATGCTTCTATCACCTGACCTCCCTCTGTAATGTTACTGTCACAGGATATTGTTATCTATTTGACAGTTTTTCTTTTCACAAATTAGACTTCTTCTCTTCTAACTAAGCCTATTTACATGTAGTGATTAAAAGACTGAATCCAGTCAGTGGATTTTACCCCTTGGTGTGTGATGTTTGAGGAATCAATAATTGAATTGGATTAACTTCTATGCACACCATATTTATATTCTATAAAGTGTCTTATTCAACAGTTGTGGACATAGTATCAAATACAACATAGGGTTTGCTTATGTGTAAAAAGTTACCTCTGAACCATAATTAGGCCTAATAAGTAATACATTAAGAATTCATTGTGTCTTGAACACAAATGAACATTGGATGAAGTTTCAGACATTTAGAGTAAACTATTTTAGGCATGTTATAAAATGAAAATGGCAAATCTTGTTTTGTGCTACACATCTCAAGTTCTCAACCACTGATATCCAGGGAGGGAATGAATGAGTGAAGGGGCCTCCTTCAAGTAAACAATGGAGATGATTTAATGCGATGGCTGCATTCTAACCCCCCCCCCCCCCCCCCCCCCCCCCCCCCCCCATTCAGACAGCCTGTTCTGCATAAACTGCCCCCCACGCATGCAATACGGACCCCTAATGCAGTCTATCCTCTTTCATTATGGTCAAGGCAGCTCTCTGGGAAAAAGAATAGGAATGGCTAGTGTCTAATTGCATTTAGGTTTCTCTGCCTGAGATTGTGCTGTTTCTAAATACAGTATATGGCATCAACCAAACAAAATATAACATTCTGATGAACAACAGCTATTATACTGTGTGCACTCGTGGTGTATAAATGTGTGCAATGTACATAAATGTGAAATATGAATTACATTATACACTCAAACTCACATTTGGCATGGGAATACAAGTACCCCAGGGCCCTAGTATTTCCCCTCTACAACTAATATGATATCTTTCGGACTGAGTATAGCTCATACACAAGTTGGAGTTAAGACATTTTGCATGTGGTTCATCTTCTTTCTTATTGTACAAATTCATCAAATGTTTATTTTTATTTACACAGATGATAAATAAGTTACATCATGATTAAATACCTAATGCTGTTCAAAAATAAAGACACAATCAGGCTATAATGTTATTACTTTTAACAAACCAAAACTAAAGTAAGTCTCAAATTTGAAATGTATTATATATCTTTTATGTCTAGAGTTGCTGCATTCCAGACAGGATTACTAGATGTCATGCTGTGTTACATGCCTTATAGGGTAAGGCAGTGTATGCCTTGACATACTCAACCTTTTATCTGTTGGTACTGATTTATTCATCTGTGTAAATGCCTGATATACTTGTGGAGCCATGGCCTCTGCTTTATCAGATAATACTGTTACACAATGATAGCTGTTGAGAGACAACTAATCTATTGTAGGACTATACATTATGTCCCATTGTTTACTAATTTATATCACACTTTATACCACTCCTGGATAGTATTGTGACCTCTGACCAGTACTATATTCTCTGTGTTTAATACATTTAGAAACTTCAACTGTCTGGTCACTTCTCTTTGATCTTGTCACTCAAATTCAACTCAAACTGTTGTAGGTCTACTAAATTCACACCACTATATGTCTAAGTATATTTTGTCTAAGTGTTGTGAATTCATCATACCATACATACCAGATTTACCGGTATGTAATGCTCTGATCAGTGCTGGAAGATGTGTTTTGTGGGTAAATGCAGCAAATATTAATATTAAACGACAGAGAGCACACTTACATTGTTATCTTGGTGTGCGTTGTTATTGTAGATTTCTATTTCTTCATAGAATAAGATTATTAATGGTTTAGTTAAACAGTTGATACATTAATAAAACATAATGCAGCTCCTATTGGCAAAAAAGGCAATAATTTAGTCTACGTACAGTCGCTAGTACAAAACAAACACATTTTTGATCCAGAATATAACAATAGTATGACAATAATATACCGGTAATAATGTAACAAAATGTATGACATTGTTTTACAGGTCTATTAAGAGATTCATATTTTGAGTTAGACAAAAGTTCCATTTTCCCCTCTAAGCTTCAACAAGTTGACAAGTTTGTCTGTTGTCTGTGTTTCTTTCGGTGTCCCATGTGAGGCTGAAAAAGCTTGCTTATTGTGTTTAATCCTTTGGGGAGCTCATGTTCTACCCTGTCCCTGTCCTGCTGCTGTAGCGGCTGCGACCATCCCAGAAGGTCTTTGAGCTCAAGAGACACACTGCCATCCAGGTAGTGGTATGGCTTCTTCCCATCATTGTCTCTTATATTGACTTTGGCCCCATAACTTTGCACAAGCAGCTGCATAACTTCATGGTGACCATGTATGGTTGCGATGTGCAGTGGGGTGTAGCCTCCATGTGTTTTACTGTTGATGTCCACAAAAGCCCCTCTCTTCTTGGAGATAGCCATGATCTTGTGCACCATGTCTGTGTTGCCGGCTTTGGCTGCCCAGTGGAGAGCCGTGAATCCTGACATGAAGTCTTTCTTCCTGGCCAACTGGTTGTCCTGCAGCAGAAGTCCATAGAGTTGACCCCACAGCCCGGTGGCAGACTTCACTAGCCACTCATGGGCAATTGGTTCCAATGGCACCACAGATTCTGAGTCCTTGGCATCGTCTCCTTGTTTTGTGGTCTTGTTTTGTGGCCTCTTCAGCTGGGGAGAGCTTGCTGCTTCTTGCATTTCTGTCTCTGGCTCGATCTGTCTGTTTTTACTCCACATGTATGACGAGTTCCATTCGTCTTGTTCCGAACCTAAACACTTGACATCCATAACAGGCGCAGATGCTTCAAGAGGAGCTTTGGGTGCCATAATCATGTTTAGCTTTTCTTGAGTTTTCGGCTGAGGCCGGGGGGGATTTAATCCCTCCTGTGTCATGTCCACCAGCACAGGATCTGTGCGTTCTGTGGATGTGGGGCGAGGTGGGGATTTCACAGCTATGACAGCAAATACAGCACCACTTCTCCTTGTTCTACATGAAGTTTGATCACTGCAGATATTGACGACCTTAACCGTGGTGGCGTCCTCGCTATTAAGATTACATGATGAATGAATCCCGGCTTTAATTTTATCACTATCATGCAGACCAATGCCCTTGATGTTATCACCTAAATAATTTCCATTTATGTTTGATGCGCAGTACACATTGTTGTTCTCAAAGTCCGAATACAGCATCTTTTGGAACTCACGTCTCGGAGCGTTCCGCTCCTCCATGCCGCCTGTGGATGAAATCAAAGTCGTGTTTTGACGGCCAATATCATCACTCTCACCCGAGATCGTCGTCCCTCCTTTAACGAAGTCACGATATCTTTTCCTTACGACCACAAATTTGACACCGTCCACTTGCTTCACGACAGCAACGCTGTTCACAAACTTCTTGAACACATCCCTGTTGTGTTGCTTTTCCGCGGGATCGCCGCCACTGTTGATTTGACGTCTGAAATAGTTCAGTAAATCCGAGTTCTTCACTTTACCTCCGTGATCTAATAAAAAAGTCAGAATATCTTCTTGCGTGAAGGCCGCCATTACCGTTAATTAATGTAAAATAGGAGATAAGTTCTTTTAAACATGGATCATACGTCCGCTATGGAGATGCTGCCTGTTATTTTCTTGTCCCGTCCTTTTATTATGGTGCTGCTCGGTGATATCCCCAGCAACTACCTGCTGTTTCCGGTGTAACACAAATATGTGTGACCTGGTGAAAGATGTGCACCCAGACCAGTGGTTCCCAAACTTTTTCGAGCCCAAATATTGACATTACTTTATTTCGTCTCGGACCTCCATTTGAAAAGATATATGCCATAAACGGCCCCTCGGTCCCTTAGATAGAATAACCTTCTATTAGAGGATGGACCAGAGCTAGCCAACATTACATTACATTACATTACATTACTGTGCAAATAAAGGGTGTTTCAGTGTCACACACACACACACACACACACACACACACACACACACACACACACACACACACACACACACACACACACACACACACACACACACACACACACTGTATGTACAATGACAGCTGTGAAATGTTGAGAGACTAATCTCTTGTATGCCCACATTATGTTCAGATTATGTTCGTATCTCCTGGCTAGTACTGTGGTCAATACTCTAGCTGCCATGATAATACAGCTACCCATCGAGTCACACAATTCAACAGGTCACTAATGTTTGTCTAACCAGACACTGTCCATCCAAAAACCCTTGACAGAAAATCGGCGCGGCCACGAATGTAATAGAAATAGCTGGATGCGCGCGACCTGAT